>OY979701.1:39344858-40070858 GCA_963855925.1 Inga laurina
ACAATTTGGTAGCCCCACGGTGGATGGCGTGGATCAACGAGAACCTAGGTAGGAGGTTCTATGGATGTCCATTCTACAACTAGGTATGAAGTGGAATTTATATTAGTGCGACTGATTTGTGGGTTGTGTAGGGAAGGATGGTGGTTGTGGGTATTTCTCCTGGCATGATGGTGAATTTGGGGAGAGGAAAAATACTGTGACTAAGGAGTTACTAGATGATGTTGACAAATTATATAATGAAAATAACAAGATTAGAAGAGGAGAGGATAGGCAGAGGCTAAATGAAGAGATTGAGGTTATTCATGGTGAACTAAGAACTCTTAAGAACATATATGAGCTGAATGATGGTGAACTAAGGGTGTAGGAGTTGAAGTTTAAAAGAGCAATAACAATGCTAGTAATTACATGGGTTTTGTTAATTGTATTTTATTTTGGAAGATAGATAGGTTTTTTTAATTGTGCTTATTTTGGAAGATAGATGGGTTTTGTTAGTTGTTTATTTTGGAAGTTAGTTGATGTAAGGTAATGAACAATGATGTTTACAAGTTAATATGCAATAGTTGGGTGCAAGATGAACAATGATGTTATAACTTGCTCATTTATCATTACACAAAAAAATGAACAGATTACTTTTTTTACCTACAGCAAATTGTGCCATAAGTATTAGAAGTTCACTACTAGGAAGACTAGTGTTTGCACTTTAATAAAAAAGACAAGAAACAAATCGAAGCTAAACAAATGTGGAAGGCTACTGTTGATGAACTAAATACCCCACCTGAATAAGGTTGCAAACATTGTGTTAATAGTTCCAAGATTTGACAAATCATTTTCCATGTCCAAGTTATTAGCATCAAGTGACTTAATGGCAAAGATCATCATCTACTGAGAAGGCTTAAAGGACATAAATCATGACAATATTAATTTTGTACATGGACTTATTGGTCCAAAAGATTGACATGGAAATTGAGAAAGTGTTTAGTCACCAAATACAAAACAAAGTAATTGCCAACATCACAAAAATATCAAGAGAGACTAAAGCTGCTATTGTCAACACAATACACAATCCCATGACATGGGTAGTCATTATCAAAGTGACAAAGTACAAAAGATGAATACATATAAGCAGCCTATATGGAAGGCTTGCTTGAGTGGCTTTTGCTTCTTGTCTTCATCTTTTGAGTCTGAAGTTGGAGTTGGGAGCTTATGATACTTGGTTTGCCCTTCTACTTTAATCCAAGTGGTTTAACTGAGGATGTTAATGGTTGAGAAACATTGTCTTTGCCTTTAAATTGTATCCTCTTTGATGCAACTGGTGTAGTAGAAGAAGCAGCTTATGACTTTCAAATCTCCTCATTAGGGAAGGGAAGTTGGTTTGCACATCTGCATAGTGGGTAATATACTCCTATGTGGTGCCTTCCTCAATAACCATCTCTGAACTCATTCCATGCTAATAAATGAAGTGGAATAATCAAAACATAATAATTTTGAAAAAACACAACAAATGTATTTGACATTACAAATTTAATTGTAACTCACATTGTAGAGCATTTTTCCAGTGTCCTCATCTATTGTTATACCTATGCCACATGTGAGTCTTGATTTGTATACGCACCTTTGTTTTGTTGGCTGTTTTGACTGCTGGGTGAGTTTGACAGGTTTTTATTCCTTACTTGGAGTTTGTTGGGCTTCAGTGGAAGCTTTCCTGGGTCTACTTAGTTGATGTGAAGTTGATGGAGGTGCCTGAAATAAGAAAAAATAGAATATGATAGGTTGCTAGATTACAACATATGAATTAGAAAAGAAAAATATTATACCTCTTTGCATGTACTTCTGTTATGTCCCTCTTTTTGGTAGAAAGTACATTTAGTTGTCATCCCTTTCTTGCTTAATTTTTAGCTTATGTGTCTTGGGTTTAAGACTGTGGACAAGAGACGTTCTTTCTCCTCTATGCTTCTTCTATCCTTTTTCGCTTTTTAGGGGGTCTACCAGGTAATATGGGAACCAGTGGAGGTAGCATAAGCAGGAAAAGTTCTGTATTCTAGAATTGCTTGCCTCTAATAGGTTTAAACTTTGTCCTATAGCTAGCAATGTAGGTCTTCTTGTGGTAGTATTGAGATATTTGGGTCATAGGGTCAATTTTTGCATGATAAATATCACATATACTATGTTAACATGGGATTCCAGTTATATCCCATATCCTACACGTGCATGTTTTCTTCTTGAGACAAACCGTGTGCCTATCTTGACCCTTACTCACCTCATACCCCTCATCTCCATTGAAACTGACTCTACAATTCACTGCCAAGTACCTATTTGTCTCAAACAAATCGATACACTTGGGGCTGGACTCTCCCTTCCAGTTCCTTACTTGTTCCTCACATCTAGCCCATTTCTCCATCATCTTAACTCTAATTCCATCAAACATCATAATTATAGGTAAATACCTATACTCCTATATCCACGAATTGAAACTCTCACTTATATTGTTGTCTACAGCCCAAGATAGACATCTATTAGTGAAGTATGCTCTTACCCAACATTTAATAGGGTATGAAAATTCTACTACTATTGCTTGCTTGTTCAGACGTTCAAGTGCCTTCATATTGTCTTGGAACTTTTCCTTATAGGTACTCCAGGCACAGACAAAGAATTTCTTCTTTATATCATGACCCCTCCATGTTTTAAACCAGTTGGCATAAATATGCCTTACACAAAGTCTATGCTCAGCTTAAGGGAGTATTTCAAACACGGCATGTAGTAAACCCTGCATCAATACCAGTATTTTAGACATGACGTGTATATAAAAATCTGGGCTGTTAAGTATAAAAAAATCATGTGACTTAAATCCACCTTTTGTATGTCTGACATCAGTGTAACATTAGAACCAATATCAAGGTCCAGAGAAGACTAAATACATTGAATGAACTAAGTCTAGTTAAGTGCATTCTCCTTTTGTTCAACCCAAAAGCTAATGAGTATAGAGAATCATTTGCATCAACACCAATAGCAGTTAACAATATACCCCTTGCCGTACCCTTAAAAAATGTCCCATCAATCCCAATTAAGGGTCTGCACATACTTTTCCAACAAACTTGAAAGAAGAAGACATTTGACCACAATAAACATTAAGCAATACTAGGGACATTACAAACATGCAGTTTAAAAAAGAATCATATTCCCACACTACTAAAACACATAAGAAACATACAAACATTCTTTTAAAAACTAGGGACATTACAAACATGCAGTTTAAAATAAACAAGTAGTATAAAATAAACTCTTTTAAGCAACACATACCTTGCAAGCATTGAAACACACAAACATTCTTTTAAAACCTCGCCTTCCTTGCTCCCAATCCTCCTCACTTATCTCAATATTGACATCTGACCCAGGACTTGTCAATCTCAATTAAATATAGTATGGTTTAAGCTTAGCAAATTTGTCCATATAACTGTCATACATCTCTTGTATTATTTTCTTCTTTCCCCTCTTGCACTTATATATGCTCACACTTACTTTATGCTCTTGCCCAACCTCATTCTTCAGTTCAGTACTACTATATTGAGGACTCTCCTATATTTTCTCCTTGAAGTGTTCAGCTAGCCACAACACACTTGCTCTTCTATTCTTGTAAACCCTAGCACATTTATGCTCATGATTGAAACTCTTCAACATGTACCCCACATTGTCACCGTCTCTGGATGCATATAACCTGAATGGGCAGGCCACTTCACAAGTAGCCAACAATAGTATTTGGTTACTTTTAACAATTCTCACATTAACTCCATTTTTATAGCATATTTATCAATGGCCTTCCTCAACTCATCTTTGTCTAAGAAGGTCATACCCACTATGAAAAATGACCCACTTCCCTGGCCTTCCTATTCATAAGGCCCAATATTCTCTTGTAAAGGGCCATCACCATAATTCAGGCCTATACTATCCCTATCTTCATCACAATCACTACCTTCAAAGGCATTTGAAGCATTAATTTCATCTACCAAACTCTCTTTTGTATCCGAGCTTTGACTCTCTCCAATAAAGCTTTCATCCTTACATCCAAACATCTTCATTTGACCCTCCAATACCTTCAAACTCTATTTCACAAATTTCCTTAATTCCATTCTAGTCATCTAGAATTTCAGTTTCCCCTTCAACAACATCTCTCAAGTCAATTACCTCTTGCTATACACCTTTTTCGTTACCCACATCTACATTTCCCCCTAATTGCTGGTCATTTCCAATTTCTGGTTCCACCACACCAATATTCTCATCAACATTTTCACCTAATATCATATACGCTTAACTATACTAGTATGTCCCTATCTAAGTTTCTCCCTAGTCCCTTCTATACCTTTTTTAGTCATAGAAAAAACATCACTTACCTTTTGAACAAGCCCCACATACTTCTCTTCAATTGTCACCTCCTTATTGTCTTCAATTTTGTCCATCCTATCCCTGTTCGTATCATTATCATTTGTCGCCATCGACATTGAAACATGTTAATACCTAGATTATTGAAGGGGTTCGACGAGATTTTACTGTGAAAGCTTGGAAAAGAACAACTTTTGTAACAATCGATATTTACCTTTGAAGATTCCTCTATCTCTTCGTCCGTAACAGTAGTAGAATCCTTTGTCCCTTTTTGCGCTCGTGTTCCATGCTTGCTCCCACTATCTTGTTCGCAATCGTTGAAGAATCTCGATTTATACCTCACTCACACGTTTCGCCAATGATTCCCAAGACTATTGTAACTGTGAGTATCGTGACACTTTTGCCTTAATTCCCATGACTATTGTATCTATCTCTCTGTTATGCTTATTCCCATGACACTTTTGCCCTAATTTACCTCAATTCTGATTAGTTTTTTTTTCCGTTTTTTAATTACTTATGCATTTGTTCATCAAACAAAATTATCTATGTATTTTCCTTGTGTTTTTTATATTAATCTGCCACATCACCTTTCAATAATGGCCAACTCACAGGTTTTAGTCAAACATGTTCCTCCATCTATTTTTTAAACAGTTAACGTTAGGCTATTTAATGTCATGGTTAAATTAGCTACTGAAAAAATTGATTATTTCCATTTTTGCACCTCAAAATAGATAAGCCTTTTGGATGCTTAGACCCAAAATATTCATAGCTAAATTTGCACATTCGCCCTACTATTTTTTCACGTGAACCTTTTTGTTTATAAGTTTTGAGCTTCCTAATGGATAGGTTATTTTTGTCAAACAAATTAAAAGATAAATATTAATATCTTATGGATTTAGTAAAAGCTTATACAATATTTTATTATTAGATATTATATATTTAAATTAATTTCTTACATATTTAATTTTATTTATTTGTTATTTGAAATTATAATATACTACAATCCTAAATATAAGATTCAGTTGATGTTTTTTAAGAGATTAAAGAGGCTAATTAAATTACTTTGAAATATTTATATTTATCATATTTTTATTAAACTAATTTATCTAACTTATAAATTGATATATAATTTAATTACACACAACATATTATATAATTAAGTAATTTATTTATTTTCTTGAATCTCTTAAAAAAATTCAACTAGGTCTCATATTTAAGACCGAAGGTAGTATTATATATGCATTTTTTTTATTAAATTTTTAGGTCACCGGCCTGGCCAAACAGCTTGACTATTTCGACCATTTGCACCATGGTGCTCTAACTTTTTTGGCTCGATGTCCTGTTCGGTTTTTAAAACATTGCTATTTATAGGCGCCACTTTATAATTTCAACTATATATTTTTTTTGAAAAAATCAGAGTGAGGTCCCAAGCATCATAAAAAATTACAAAAAAATCTCAAAGCAAATTCTCCTATCAAAAATTTTTTCTATCATTTTCCCACTTTGGACAATTGCATATGCCTGTTTTGTCAAGTTCAAAATAGGTAGATGCATTTGTCAAAATAGGCAAAACAATTTGTCAAAATTGACATAGAGGCTTGTGAAAATAGGCACATTAACTTGTCATTTTAGAACTTGTTTAAATAGGCAGATGCAGTTGTTAAAATAAGCTAACAAAGTTGTCAAATGTCCTACAGTGTGTTTTCAATTAGTAAGGACAATTTGGTTATTTCATATCTAGAATTAATCACAATGCAATCTCTAGAAACCTTTTTGATAGGATAATTTGCTATAGGACTTTTTAATAATTTTTTATGGTCTTTGGGATCGGATCTCACTGTGATTTTCCTATTTACTTTTTTGGCCAAAACACATTGACCCTTCTACATATAACCTTCCTCACTTTTAAAAGTTTAAAAATTACACCCTCAACTTTCAAATCTTATTTATCAAACCCCTACTTTAAAGTTAATGGAATGCAAGCCACATCAGCTTATTTAAAATTTAAAATTGCTTGTCAATGATATTTAATTCTTTATATTTTAATAGTTTATCCGAATTAAAATTCAGAACTTTATTAGAAGGACAGTTTTGTGAATCTACCATAAGTTAACAATCCCGAATTGCCATTGTCTTCCTCACTTTCTTTCACTCCACCCTGTCAGACTTGTTCCCCATGTCAGTCATTGCCTCTTTCCATTTTCTTTTTCCACCTCAAACCTGTGATCTGGCTTTCCTTTCCTCTTTTCGCTTTTCCCCGGTAGCTTCTGCAGGGTCCTTCGATCTTTTTTTAAGAATCCTTTGATCCTCCTCATTCATTAATTCCCTTTCTTTCTTTTATTTTCCTTATCATTCGTCAACTCAATACATAACTGTATGAATTGCAGTTTTTTCTTCTTTTAAATTTTCTTTTGGCTTAGATGATTGAGTCAGTGCCACAATGAATTGTCTATCACCTCCCAAAACTGACGCATAAAAACCTTAGTGGTGAAGACCTTGTGACGCATAAATAAGGATGATTTTTTGAATGTGAATGAGATGGGAAGTATAAGAATGATAGACGACAGAGCTATCGCTGCCAATGAGAATTGACAATTACAATCTTGTCCTTTGGTGAAGTTATGAATTTCAATCCGGAAGAAATTATAAACGCGAAAAAGATAAAAAATACAATTAAAATTGGTAAAATACAAAAAAGTATGTTTAATTTCAATAATTTCAAAGAAGACTGATTTGTAAGTTTGAAACGTTCCAAAATTTGAGAAATTACCTAACCACTTTTAATTTTTTTTCTTGAATAAAAAATCTTCAACCCCTTGCCAGCCCCCGGAGCTTTGGTGCCAATGACCGGCAGTAGTAGCAGTCACCAGTGCTTCGATGATCTTGCTGGAGGCCTAATATATATTTTTTGAATTTCTCAAGAAAAAATTGTCAATATAGATACTTAAGTTGTTAATAGCGATACTAAATTTATAAGTAGCTACCTAATAAATATTTTTTGAATTACTTAGGCAGAAATTGTCAATATAGATATTTGAGTTATTAATAATGATATTAAAGTTATAAATGGGGTATTTATTGACAACTTTAGTGTCCATATTAACAACTCATGCATTCATATTAACAATTTTATCTTGAGAAATTCAAAAAGTACAAAATATTAGCCGGAGCTTTAGAAAAAGTTATTACGAAATGTTCAACAAATACCCTGTTTTCAACTTTACTATGGCTATTAACAACTCACGTGTTAATATTGATGAATTTTTCCTAAGAAATAAAAAAATATATATCTTAGGCTGCCATTTGTAACTTTAGTATTGCTATTAACAACTCAAGTATCTAGATTAACAACTTTTGCTTGAGAAGTAAAAAACAACTAGTTGTTGTTAGGTAATTTCTCAAATTTTACAACATTTCAAAATTACAAATTAGCCCCACTAGAATTTTTGAAATTCAACATACTTATATGTCTTTTACCAATTTTGATGGTATTTTTTTTGTCTTTTCCACATTATTAAAATATTAAAAATTACGTGTGATGTGCGAATAATTTTAAATAAGCTAATGTGGCTTGCATTCTGTTATCTTTAACGGTTATTTTGACGATAGGGGTTTAATTGTCAAGATCTAGTGTAATTTTTAAACTTTTAAAGGTGAGGGGGGTCATTTGCAACAGGGTTAAAGTTCAGGGGTATTTTGACCTTTTTCTTAACCTGATAATTTCAATTTCATCTATATTCATTTCTAAAGACTTAATGATAACAGGAATAATCATGATATTCTGAAGATAAAAAAACAAAAAAAAGTGAGATATTGAAAAATAATGGAGAAATATGGACATTTACTCCTGGCCAAAAAAGATATGGACATTCACGTAAATAATATAATCTATTTTCTTACTTGAAAATAATATAATCTATATCAATATATCTACACATCTTTTTTTTTTGACCTGATATCTACACACACATATATATGTGGCAGCACCACAATCCAGATAAATCACCCAATTTTTATGTATTATTATAGGGTTCAGGTGCAATTTTACCAATAAAGTTTTTTCCTATGAGCATATTGAACAAATAAATTTTAGAAGGGGGAAAATACCAATAAACAATTTAAAATAGTGCTGTGATAAAATTTAACAGTCTTAATGAATAGGAGTGAGCATTTGGTGTTCGGTTAAGTTTTCGGTTGAAACTCAAAAAACCGAACAACCGAATAGAAGTCATTTTAGTGACCGAAACAAAACCAAAATGTTGAAATAACCAAAACCAAAATGACTAACGAATCTCTGTTCAATTTTTGGTGTACTTTGGTTATTGGGCCTTTCGAGTTTTTTTTTTGCTACAAGCCTATCCAATGAAAACAAACTGCAAGCCTACAGCCCAAGTAAAGATTCTAATAGAAAAAATAATTAGTACAAATCATTTTTAAGCAAGAAAACCAAAGAAGATTTTCAAATTTCAGCCACAAGCGTTTGATACTTGTTTTACCTAATCAAACTCATGTATCAAAGCATTTCAATATCATTTGAAAATAGTGAATGATGTAACATAATTTACCATTAGTTGAATGGAGGTATGGAGCATTAGTGGAGGTCTGCCTTTATACATCAAAAGAATTATCAGATTAGAGGTTTGGAGCATTACTGGAGGTCGACCTATTGCCTTTATATTGGCCAACTTCAAAATACAAGCTAAATCACTTATCATATTGGCTAACTATCTTTAAAATTTAAAGTTCATCTATTCATCAAAAGAAAGCAAATTGAACATAAAAAACTTGGTATATATATATAAGATTCTGCCTTGCTCCTGAATGCCCCCTAAAGGCTTGAATGGCATCTACAATTGAAGGAAAGACAAAACATCAAAAAAAAATTAAATACTATAATGATTATATTACAAGTATGACAAGGAAAATTTGCTTACAAAATCTTAAGTTTCCCATATTACAGCTAGAAGATATCAAACTTTTGTCTCTAATGCATTTTTTTTTTTTTGCAAATCTAGCAAATTAAAAAGCTAACCAAACTTCATATATTAGAATAAATATAGTATTAAAACTATAAAGTTGTATTCCATGAAGTATAAAAAAACATTTAAAAGCTCTATCTTTTGTATATCATCATCTCCTTCTTCAACAAGATATTCCAGTGATTGCCTAAGCCAATCTTTCACACAAATTAGATATTGCACAACTTTAGGAGTCAAAGAGCTCCTAAATGAATCTAGAACTCTTCCTCTCGTGCTGGATGTAATATCCCAAATTCTGGGACTAAAGGCTGGAGAATAAGCCTAAATAAAGTATACTACTAAGCCCATTTCGTTAAAAGTGCCAAGAATGTCTAAGAGCCATAATGACTTTTAGAGACTAGTTTGGGAACTAAAGTATGGGATTTAGTTCCAAATAGTCAGGGGAAAATATCCAACCCCTTTATCTAAAGTCAAATAGGATCTAAACCCTAACTTAGAGCCAAAAGAGAGGGAATAACATCTTGAAAAAAAAGGAATAGAGACAAAAAGAAAGAAATGAACTAATGGCAATTTAGTGAATGTTGCCATAGTCAAGGGCAGAAGAGACATTTACACTTGATATTGAGTTTAAAGTTGAAAATCAAAATAAAGGGCTAGGATATGTTCTTGAAAGCTAAGAAGCAATTATGAGGATGCAAAGCAAATTTTCACTCCCTTTTTAGTCACAAAAAACATCCATATTAATGAGCAAAGAAAAAAAGAGAAGAGTAGTCAATTGGTCAAAATGTCAACTTTTCCAACTTGGGAAATTAATTGACCAATGGCAAGATAAAGTGAGATAATTAGGTCCAAAATTCTTCCCCTTTCGGGCAGCACAAATTTTGTCCAAAGACCAAAGAGGGAAGAGGAAAAAAAGTCAACAAAATGGAATTTTACCTCATATGGTTAAGTTCATTTAGCTTGTACAAGAAGGGTCATTTTTTACGACAACTTTTTGCTCTTTTCTTTAGCCATTTTTAGCCAAGTAATAAAGAGGCAAGGAAAGAGAAAAATCAAAATATTTCTCTTTTTCCCTCTCTTGAAAATTTTGGCCAAGAGGCCAAGGAAAATGAGAAAATAGAAGACAAGAAACAAAGGTGAATTTCTAGCTTTATTTTCACCTTCTTAACTACTTTTATGGCTCAAAAGCTCTTCATGAATCTTGTTCCTCTCTTCAAGAGCTTCATTTATATGGTTTCTATTTTTGAGGAGGAGGTGTTTTGAGCCATCTTGCAAGAGTAAAAGGTAAAGAATCAGGAAAAGAGCTCAAGAAGGAGCTAGAGGTAAGTAAGAGCAACATTTTGATGTATATGTTGTCATGGTTAGTTGAGTTTTAATGGATTTGTTGTTGCTGCCCTAATTCTTTCCTTTTAGTGTTTTCTTGGTTTCATGAATCTTTTATCATATATATGTGATTATATGTTGTTTTGGAAGCAAATGAACTAAGTATGGTGAATAAATTGTGAATTGGTGAATTGTTGCCTTGTGACCTAATTTTTAGTCAGAATAGGGCATGAAGAAGAAGTATGATTTTCCTAATTTTGAGGTTTCCAATGGATTCCTTGCTCAAAATTGAGTAGGAATAGGTTGTTGGAATAATTTATAAAGAATGGAAGTAAAACCCAAAAATTAGAAGTTAAGGAATAGTGTTGTCAAATTTAGATTTTTAGAGGCAGTCTGCTTGTGATGAGTTTTTGAATGACCAAGTCTTGTCCAAAGGTCATAAAACTTTATAGATTAAATTAGATTTATCAAGCTTTAATTTGATAGTTCATAAAGGTTATTTGGATCTATACACTAGGAGTTATGAATTTTTGAAGTTGGTATTTGAAAATTGGCATTTGAAAATTGGCATGTTTCTAGATAGTGTCCAATAAATGTTAATTTTGGAATGATATGCGTCCAATTGGCTAAGGACAATATTTTCCCCTGAAAATAGACTCCACAAGGGTCACATAGCCTTTGGAACTACTACAATTGGACATGCATACATAAAAATATGAATTTTCAAAGTTGGTTGAAAATTCTGCCAGCTTTTAGTGAATGTGCAAAAATAGATGTAGTGGCACAATGTAATTATCTATAACTCTAAGGGTAGAAATAACTAATTTGGGTTAGTTTGACCTTAATAGTTCTTCATTTGACTAAGTAAAATAAACCTAATGATATGATTATATATTTAGGGCTATGAGAAGTCAAGAAAGAAAAAGAATGGAAGAATTTCCAAGAAGCTACAATGGTTCGAAGAAAAGGGGACAAGAAGATGACACAAGTCCAAAAGGTAGTTAAACTCTCATGAGTTGCTTGTATTTGATATGTGTATGCTTGTGTGAGATATGTGTTATTGCTTTGATAAATTGAATGGAACATATATGAATGATTGAAGCTTTGATTGTACTTATGCTATGGCCATGAGTGTATTGTAAAGCATTGAGCATGCATATGCCATTATGTTGGCATAAATTTATGTAAGTAAGCATGTAATACACTAAGCATTATCTTGCATGCCTAATTAGCATTGTTTACGACTGAGATTTACTCAAATCTCACTCCTCCCTCACCAACCATATAGGTATATTAAGAATAAAAGTGGAATGTACTAGAGTCGTGCAACGAAATATGTGATGGAAAACTGAAGAATGTTCTTTGATGGCTTGTTGTGTATTAATTATCATGGTTTGAGAATGATTGTATAATCATGCATATGTATCTACATGGATAATTGCCCTAGCATGATAATGAACTAAGAATGAGTAGAGGAATAATCTGGCTAAATAAATGAGAAAAGAATCACTCTTATTGAATTAAATAAAGAAAAGAATTGATTAGTAAAAATAAAGTTGCTAACCAATAGAATACGCTTCTACAAGATTTTAAAATTTTTAGAAAAACCTACTCAACTACAAGTTTGAATCTTGTCTTGAGGTTGGGAATAGAAAGAGTTTTGTAAAAGAATATTACTTAGTGGTTTGAATTCGCTGCGTAAAACTCATCAAATCAATTACAGAAATAAGGTGTGACACTGAATGTAGATTCTGAGGCAACTGTGGAAATTGGCATAGCCAAGATATCTCTTGCTAATTGAGAAAGAATGGGAAATCTAGGACTATTTAGTTTCCAAATGAATATACTGAAATTTCATAACTAGTAATGATTTATGTGTGAAATTAGTAGGATAAAATGTACTGTACAAATGTGAATGAGGACACTCGATGTCTGTGTAAAACTCATCAGATCAATTACAGAAATAAGCTGTGACACTGAATGTAGATTCTGAGGCAACTGTGGAAATTGGCATAGCCAAGATATCTCTTGCTAATTGAGAAAGAACGAGAAATCTAGGACTATTTAGTTTCCAAATGTAATATACCGAAATTTCATAACTAGTAATGCTTTATGTGTGAAATTAGTAGGATAAAATGTACTGTACAAATGTGAATGAGGCCACTCGATGTCTCCTTAAGAGACATATATATGGCGCCATCCTTGTTGCACTTAGGCAAGTATGGAGTCATCCAATGATACTTGCACAGACATCCGGCATTTTCCAAGATACACCAACATATATACTCGACAATTCCCTGAGGCACAATATATATGGTGCCATCTTTGGGCCATTCAGACACACATGGCACAATCTTATGGCCCACACATACACTTGGCATATTCTTGAACCCACAAGAATACATTGTGCCATATCGAGTAGACTTCACATAAATTAACTTTAATAAAGTAGCTTTTGGGTTGGAATAGTCACAAAGCGCCACCTAGCCCTTCTTGTGCCACATGTACAAAAAGCTGAGACAAGTCACCGGTCACCGGTCCAGCCATATGTCTGACTTTCCCTAACACTGAACATAGAAGTCATATGAAATCATTAGACCTCTCCTCCCCTGACCATATAGGTCAGCCAAGGCATGTGAGAGGGAGAGGAAATGGATTTTAAAAGAGCACCAGACACCTTAAGCAAGTGAGGTGCCTAGCACCCCAGGTTTCAAGAAGGAGCTCTTGTTAGAAGTATATATAGAATCAAGACTGTCCCAGATATCTTTAGCATTAGAGCTGTTAGATCTCTCATGTTTTGATGATAACAAAGGATGGTATGAAAAAGATTTGATAAACAAATAAGTTTGAACAAAGTAATAACAGGGCAAATCATCACTTGAAGTAAGCATTGGAGTAATGAAGAAAGGCCAAGAGAAAAAGCTGAGAAACTTCATCACTGGCAAGTTTTCTAAAGGGTTACTCGAGTAAGTACTCGAGTAATGAGAGAGAAACTTGAAGTAACCAGAGTCAACCTTGAAGTAACCTGCCAACGTACTCGAGTAATAAGGTATATGACTTCCAGTTGCTCTCGGCCTGCCAATGTTACTCGAGTAACCAGGTAAATCAGTTGGAGTTGCTCTCAGCTTGCCAATGTTACTCGAGTAACTATGTAAAAGATTTCCAGTTACTCTTGGCCTGCCAATGTTACTCAAGTCTATACTCGAGTTACTCTACTTCAAGAAATATGTTGCTCTCGGCATTTTCAACCCTGCCAATGTTACTCGAGGCGCTACTTGAGTAACTCACTGTGGTAAGCAAAACTTGAAGGTAATACTCGATTAACTTGATCTGTTGTTATCACACTTAACTCGAGGCACTACTCAAGTATGCAGGTATTCAATCACTTATTTAAACTGGATTACTCGAGTTAGTAATCGAGTAATATGCAGAGTTATTTACACAGAACTTGAAGTTCCTACCCGAGTAGGCTATGCAGAAAGTTGATGTTTAATCGAGTAAGTACTTGAGTAACAAGGTAAGTAAACTTGAAGTGCTCTCGGCCTTGTAATCCTGCCAACATTACTGGAGTAAAGCATCGAGTAACCTAAAGTTTATTTGAGAGATTAATCGAGTAGCTACTCGAGTAACCTATGAAGAAAAGTGTGCCATACCCGAGTAAGTACCGGAGTAAACAGGTATTTTCCAGGTTTATGAATTTGTTTACTCCATGCACTACTCGAGTATGCAAGTACAGAAAATCAAATATCATTCTAACGTTCATTGATTTGTTTCCTATGTGATTAACCCTTTATTGTATTAGTATTCTTAGTATATCCGCAGATAAACGATGAAGAGATCTTACCAAATAAGGAAAGTCAAATGCAATGTTCAAACGCTACCTACTGCCACCTACCGCAAACAGATATTTTTCAAATACTGGAAAAGTCAACAGTGGCTGCGCACGCTCTAACGGCCGAGAAGAAAATATTCCAACAGTCGCTACCAACACATCTATATATATGGGAACATCCAAACAAAGATAAGAATAAGAACACACACACGAACATATTATCAAGTTTACTACTCTGTTTTTCACATATTTGTAATTTTGTACTTCAGTGATTCTTATTCACTCTGTGAGAGAGATATTTCATTCAAACTCAATATTTATTATGAAGGTAACTGAAGGTTGTGGAATCTTGAGTTGAGATTGGAATACAACTTGTAAGGGGGAGCGAGCGTCCAGGCGAAGGAACTTGCTTGTACTGAGGTGCCAAGAACCCACTAAATCTTAGAAGTTATAGTAAAACTCTCAGAGATATTCTGAGGACTGGATGTAGGTCAAAGTGGTTGTGGCCGAACCAGTATAACTCCCGGTGTACACTTCGATGATATTTCTCCTTACTCTTTACTACATTATTTTCATCGTAAAGTTTTTATATTTGCAACGAAATATTTAGTATAACCCAATTCACCACCTCTTGGGTGAAACGCTTGCTCTAACATTTGGTATCAGATCGTAAGTCTTCTTGTTAAGGTATAACAACCTAAGAAGGATCCAATGGCAAGCATGGATGAAGGAATTCTTCCCAATGGAGCATCTATCACTAGACCTCCAGGTTTCAGTGGAGAACACTTTTCTTTCTGGAAAGCAAAATTCAGAGTGTTCGTGATGGGTACCGAATATGGGTCATGGGATGTGATCGAAAGTGGAAACTATCAACCTACAAAGACTGTAGATTCTCAGAAAATTCCCAAGATGCCAGCAGAATATGATGAGAATGACAAGAAACTTATCACTCTCAACAACAAAGCAATTCTGATGATACAAAGTTCTTTAAGTCAAAGTGAATACTTCAGAATTTGCACACTTCCAACAGCAAAGCAAATGTGGGAAGCTCTGGAAATAGCTCATGAAGGAACTTTAGGAATAAAAGAGAATCGGATCAACACCTTGGTCACTAAATTCGATCTACTTCGAATGAAATCAGGTGAATCAATATCTAAATTTGAACTTAGATATACTCATCTTGTTAATCAACTTGCAGCACTTGGGAAAGTTTATGATCAACATACCCAAGTACGAAAGATTTTGAATATTCTTTCTAAAGAGTGGGAGGCCAAAGTCACTGCGATATAAGAAGCAAAAGGAGAATCAATGAGATCAGTTGCTTCTCTATTTGGAAGCCTTTCTGAATATGAAAGCAAACTAAAGTTCAAACGGGAACTAGATGGCATCGGTGACAAGAGAAAGAAAGGCCTAGCACTAAAAGCAAAAGAAGAAAATCAGGATGAGGATAAGGAGTTTGACAATGATGAAATGGGCCTAATCATAAAATGATTCAGAAAGTTCTACAAGAAAGGACAAGGATTCAAACACTTTCAGAAAGGAGGAACTAGCAGCAAAGATCATATCATTTGCTACGAATGTGGAAAACTAGGACATATCAAATCAGAATGTCCAGAACTGAATCAAAAGAGAAAAGAAAAGAGAAAAAGCAAATTCTTTAACAAAAAGAAGGCCTTTATATCTACTATATGGGGTGATAGTTCCTCTGACGAAGAAAGTGATGAAGAAGAAGTAGCCAATATATGTCTCGTTGCTCAAGAAGAAACCGAAGAAGAGGTAAATGATTCTGATCCTACCTATGATGAATTACTTTCTGAATATAATGCTTTAAATTCTGAATTCATCAAAGTAGTTAAAGAATTGGTTGTTTTCAAAAAGAAAAACAAAGCTCTTCAAATTGAACTAAAGAAAGTTCAGAAAATGATTGTGAAAATTGTTCTTCTTTGAAAAAGAAAAACACTGATCTCACAAAAACTCTTGAAAAATTTACACAAGGAAGTGAGATGCTAAATGTTATTTTAAAAGCTCAATGATTTATAAATGACCGATCGGGAATTGGATATGATCCAAAATCAGATTGAAGGAAAGGTAGAAAGAAAGCAGGAGGTAAGTCATATTTGAATTATTTCCAGCATCTGTGCATACATCAAATCCTTTTGCAGTTTGTAACTACTGCAATCGAAAAGGTCATTATACCTCTTCATGCATTCATAAGAAGAAAGGAACGATAGGAACCTACAAATGGGTACTTAAAGGATCATATGTTTTGAAAATTTCCTGTACTAACCCAAAAGAACCCAAAAAGAAGTGGGCACCTAAGAATTAATCGTATTTAATTGTATATGTGTCTCAAAGCATCTAAAAACAACAAATGGTACATAGACTGTGGATGCTCTAGACATATGACCGATGATTTCAAAATTTTTTACCAAATTACAACCTAAAGAAGGTGGAAAGGTAAAATTTGGAGGAAATCAAACCGGAAGGATAGCAGGAATTGGTGAAATCAAAAATGACAAAGGCATACAAGTCAAAGACGTATACTATGTCGAAGGATTATGCCATAACTTGCTGAGTATGAGTCAAAGTGCAGACAAAAACAACTGGGTAATATTTGACTCAGAGGAATGTCTAATTATCAACAAGAATGACTTACTACTTGATAAGAAGAATATCAAGGCTAAGCTCAGAGCAAAAAGGGAAGGTAATTGTTATACTCTAGATATTAGTAAAAATGAATCTGAAAACTGTTTCCTGAGTAATGCCGATAAAAGTTGGCTATGGCATAAGGGATTGGCTCATGTCAATATGCATCAATTAGGCAAACTACTCAAAAAGGATTTAGTTCTTGGATTACCCAAAGTAAATTTCAAAAATGATTTGATTTGTCACGCATGTCAAAAGGGTAAACAAACTAAATCATCTTTCAAATTAAAAAATGAGATTTCAACAAATAGACCACCACAATTATTACATATGGATTTAGTTGGCCTAGTAAGAGTAAAGAGTCTCGGTGGCAACCTATATTCATTGGTCATTGTTGATGATTTCTCCAGATTTATTCGAAAGATGATATTCGCCGTTAACCAATCAAGCATCACATTATTCGCCGTTAACCAATCAAAACCCAAAATGACTTCCAAATGGTAAAGCGGCAGACAAATCAAATCTACAGTAGATTGGTGCCCTTCTACAGTTATAACACAATTCAGACAAGCTTCTGTAGTTAAGGCCTTAACACCCATTGGAGTTAACACTATCAGATCAAATGGTAATTTATGCACATGCAATCCTAGGCGCTTCACGCAATCATAGGCAATGAAGGAGTGACTTGTACCCAAGTCAAACAAAACTTGCAATAAATAGCCATTAAGAAGAATTTTACCTTGTATCAACTTAGGAGATTTACGGGCGTCCTCGTGGGTCATAGCGAATACTCGGCCCTGAGTTTTCGGCTTCTGGTCTGGTCTGGTCGTGGCTCTTTGCATTCGACAGCAGTATGCCCCACACGTTTACAATTAAAGCATATTATTTTGCCCTCACAAGTTTTGCCATGATGTGGTTTGTTACAACGACGACAGATCCACGATGTAAAAGGAGTTCCCTACTGGTCACGGCTCCCAGATTGATAGGGCTTCTTACCACTCCCAGTTGAAGATCCCTGTCCCTTTCACTTCTGTGGGGTACTACCCTTACCGGGTTCACTGCGGTGGCCAGTAGCTTTAGCAGGATACAGGTCTCTCAAGTTATTTTCTGTGATCCTACACTCTTCAACCGCTTTGATGAATTTGGTGAACATATGAGCAACCAATTGCTTCCTCAAATCACGTCTCAACCCCAGAATAAGCATGTCAGAACTCCACTCTTCATCATCCTTATATCGGAGGTAGGAGGAATACCGGGACAAACGGATGAAACGGGACAGATAGTTATCAAAGCTCTCTGTGTCCCCTTGTCTGATATTTAAGAATTTAGTTTCTTTCTCTAGCCGCACTGATTTGGGAAAGTACTTCTCGTTAAATTCTTGCTGAAACAATTCCCAAGTCAAAGGTATATTTCGGCTATGCAGGGTGAGGGAGATATTCCTCCACCAGTGATCTGCATCGCCTTCTAATTTGTAAATAGCCAGGCGTGGCTTCACCTCATCCGGGCACACAAGAACTTCAAATATCTTTTCCAATCTATTCAAACAATCTTCAGCCGCTTATGGATCAAATCTTCCTTTGAATACCGGAGGCATGTGCTTACAAAATCTAGTGACCCAAAACTGAAGGTCCCTTTCTTCTTTTGTCGGCACCCCATACGACTCTTGGTTTGGAATAGCATGAGGTGGAGATTCAAGGGGTCGTGCTGATCCTTCAGCAGTATCCTCATGGCGAGTTTCCTCCTGGGTCTCTTCGTGAATAGATAGACCCTGATCTGCTTTGTTCTTTTCTTTCTCCAGTCTAAGCTCTTCCCTTTGCTCAGTGATCATATCTCGCTGATCTTTAATTAGACCCATTAATTCTTACAAAGGATCTGGTGGATTGTCATTGACGACCTCCACCTCTAGGTCTACACGTGGAATATTGGGGCGTCCTCTAGTTTTCTTTATTCTATAAATAACTTACCCCATTAATATTATAGAGATAGTATGCACATATATTCACAAGTTTCATATATATCCACATCAATAGAACATACATGTGCATACACAACAATTATTCACAGATGATCTTCTATCCCTAAGTTTAACTAAAGGATCTATCCTAGCAAACTCTACCCATGCCAGGAACTACAGCTCCGATACCAAAAATGTAACCCCCTGCCTTTAACCACGTAATTATAATTCGATATCACATAATTAAATTGGTTTAGAGACCGTCGGATAGCTTAAACTCATTTCAAATTCCTACACTATAGTAGGATTTTCACCAAAAACTTTCAAAAACTCTTCTCTATCATGGTCTCAATTTCAAAATTCGAATATAATTACATGCGCAGTTAGTTTACATTCACACACATCAGAGTATATAACCAAATCCCCGGCAACTCCCGGGTTCTATACATATATAATCTGAGGTTTTAAAAGTCTCCACTAGGGGATTACATAACCAACATCAACAATAATATTTACATCTCCAAAATATACAGTAATCCCAAGTTCAAAAGAAGATAACCAACACCCTACAATCAAATATACCCTGAAGGGGTTCTAATCGCTCCGGGTTGCCCGCTTCTCTTTAGCGTCACTAGCCCTGTCTAAAATGTTAGTCATTGGAAAGAATGAGATTCAAGAGAATCCCATTAGTAACAAATCACTCATACAGTGCATAAACACAAAGCATATAAGGTCATGTTAGCAGCATCACAATGTAACGTGGTTCACACCACAAACGACAGCACTCATGGCTGTAAACTCTAAGCGTCAGCTTTCGCTGTGATCTCAATGTAGTCACAAAGTATTCACTAGGCGTCAGCTTTTGCTGCGATCACAAAGCATATCAATGTCATAATGTATTCTCAATGCACAACAAACATACATATAATGTTTCACACAAAGTATAAGAGAGGAGTCACTACCTTGTTCTTTCCGATTATGCTCTAGCGTAGGTGGATCACGAACAGGACAAATATCAAATCCTACAATTCCAAATGCACCATTTAGACACTTCCATAGTGTTTCTTGGGGTTATATGAGTCTATAATGAAAATTTATAAAAATGCCCTCGGGGACCCGGCCCGTGCCCGTCGTACCCGGTCCGGCTGCATTTTCCCAAAATTCTACCCGGGGCTATTCTAGCATATTACCACCCAAGGAATCTATTTCCGAACTCGGAATTAGCAAATTCAATGTTAAATTACAAATTTACCCTTGGAAGCCCCACTTTAAGGGTTTTAGGGGCGTTTTCGTAATTATGCTTTTTCAGCCTTTTCCGAAAAGGTGACTAACTGTAACCCCACCTAATTTTCGCTCTTTGAACTCAATGGAACCATCAAATCATTGAAAATCCAACTCTAAGACCCATTTCTAGAGCTGGCCAAAATTTATGAGTTCTCCAGGAAAAATTGGGGTTTTACGATTTCGGCTCCGTAAACGCGTTCCTTTCTACTCCTAACCACTTAATTAACTATTACATTAGGTTATAACTACCATTTGAACCAAAATTGGGTAGCATAACCCTTAGGAAACTCAATTCCCAAAATTTAAAACCAACGGCAATCCGGCGAAATTTCATCGATTAAATTGCCCACAGCAGCCAGAATAGTTAATATACGAAGGTTTGGAAGTTACCTCAAGCTCTCACAAGTTTTTTCCAAATATGGCTGAAAACCCTAGGTGTTCCACAACAGATTTTGAGCTTCCAAACCTTAAAGAACAAAGAGGAGTAGCTTAGGATCAGAGTTATACGCGTTAGGAGCTAAATCGTTAGAGAAATCGGCTTACCTTGTGAGATTTCTTCTCCTTTCTCTCTCTAAAATTCTGAACATTCTCTCTCAATTTCAGCTGCTGTTTTGTGCGTGAAATGCTGAATGAAGAAGATGAGAATGATATATTATAATATCATATATAATTTTAATGATTTATGGAATTTTCAAACAATTCCAAAACTAATTTTTATTACATAACTTCCTACATTCATGTAACCATGCCATCATGTCCAACAAATATTTCCTTATTTATGCCACATGTAGGACACACCTAGGGGTCCCTCCCTAAGGTCTCAATTGGCTTCATAACTTGTTTCGGTTACATATACACGTAAAGTCTCAATTTTGGTCAAAATTGCATTTTTGCTCAAATTTTCCATAAATTCATATTAAATTGACCAAAATATTCTAAATATATTTTTCCCTTTATTTTCCTTAATTAATTGAAATTATCTTCAATTAATTGGAAAAATAATTAATTTTGTGATAATTTGGCAAAATTACGATTTTGCCATTACCTTTTTAATCCAATTTCTTCTCTTATTTTTCTTTGGCCAATTTCTATCTATTTTTGGACCAAATATTTTCTCTAATATTTCTTCATTTTTGGACCTTAATATTAGGCTTTTTAAATCACCCAAATTAATTCCATATTCATTTTTGCCCAATTTCCCGTGAAATTGAACATTTAGAATATTCATAAATTCCAAATTCATGAATATTCACCATTTTATTGAGTTTCCCCAAATAATTACAATATATTTGGTGAATATAAAATTTGGGGTGTTACAATTGGCACTAAATGGGTATTCAAGAACAAACTCGATGAATCCGCAATTATTGTCAGAAACAAGGCAAGATTGGTGGCCAAAGAATCAGGAAGAAGGGATTGATTATGAGGAAACGTATGCTCCAGTGGCTAGATTGGAAGCTATACGCGTACTCTTAGCCTTTGCATATATCAAAGGATTCAAACTCTATCAAATGGATGTAAAGAGTGCATTTCTAAATGGATACATTATGGAAGAAGTATACGTAGAACAACCTCCGGGTTTTGAAGATGTAACTAAACCTGACCATGTTGTCAAACTCAAAAAGGCTTTCTATGGTTTAAAACAAGCTCCTAGAGCATGGTACGAAAGGCTCAGTAAATTTCTTATTGATCAAGGTTTTGTACGGGGAAAAGTTGATACAAGACTTTTTATAAAACGAAAACGTGATGATATTTTAATTGTTCAAATATATGTTGATGACATTGTTTTCAGTGCTACAATGAATCTTTGTGTAAGGAATTTTCTGAGATAATGCAGGGAGAGTTTGAGATGTCAATGATGGGAGAATTGAATTTCTTTCTCGGTTTGCAAATCAAACAAAGAAAGAATGGAATCTTCATCTCTTAAACAAAGTACTTGAAAGAGCTATTGAGGAAGTATGGAATGGATGAAGCAAATGGAACGGACATACCTATGAGCTCAACTACATTGCTTGATGCTGATGTCAAAGGGAAAGACTACAACATCACAAAATACAGAGGAATGATTGGATCATTACTCTATCTCACAACAAGCAGACCAGACATTCAATTTAGTGTTGGCATATGTGCAAGATATCAATCAGCACCAAAGGAATCACATGCCGAAACTGTCAAACAAATCTTTAGACACCTTGCTGACACACCAGAATTGGGTCTGTGGTATTTCAAAGGAAGAAGTGAATATCTAGTTGCATATTCAGATTCTGATCATGGAGGATACAAGACAGACAGAAAGAGCACCAGCGGACAAGGACAATTTCTTGGAGGATCTCTTGTATCATGGTTCAGCAAGAAACAAAATACAGTGTCTCTTTCATCAACGGAAGCCGAATATGTTGCAGTCTCAAGTTGTTGTGCACAAGTGATATAGTTAAAACAACAACTACAAGATCTTGGTATTTATCTCAAAGAAATACCAATCTATTGTGACAATACTAGTACGATAAGCTTGGCAAAGAATCCAGTTCAACATTATAGAACCAAGCATATCGATGTCAGACATCACTTCATCAGAGATCATGTTCAAAAGAAAGATGTGAAAGTGATATTCATTCCTACTCATCTTCAACTAGCTGATATCTTCACCAAACCTCTTGCAAAAGATCAATTTCTATACATTAGAAGAGAATTGGGAATGGTAAATTCCAATAAATTGTAAGTTATTTCAGTTTCTCATAATGTTAGATAAAGATATTTGATAATGTTTTGATGATTACTAATTTAAGCATCGGAGTATGTAGAAACTTGTTTTATAGGAAGATTGAAACTCTGTTTTGAGAAATAAAAACAGAGGTTATTAGAGGACACCATTACTAGAGTACCAACTTCAAGTAATGACTGACAGTGAAGCATTACCCGAGGAACAACTTGAAGTAAAAGAGCACTTTACTCGAGTAACCACTCGAGTAATGGTCTTCCAAAACTTGAAGTAACGTATCAAGTTACCTGGAATTTAAATCAAACGGTTTATTTGGTGAGAAATGAACAGTCAAATAGAAAAGACAGGTTACCCGAGGGAAGCCTCGAGTAAACTTGAAGCTTACTCGAGTAAGGCCTCGAGTAACTGCAGGTTCAGATCCTAAACTTGATGAAAATCAACTCAAATCTATTCTTAAATGGCTATCCAATGATCGAGGGAACATACATGGATAATTAAAATATTATTCATGCCAGGTACGCAATTTAAATGAATGATTTTAGAAATTTTCTATATGATCACTCGAGTAGGGACTCGAGTAAACATGATATTTACTCGAGTAAGGCCTCAAGTAACATCGGGTTCTAGGTCTTTATCTGTCGCAAAATCGGTCATTTCCATAAAATCTCATCGAGTAAATCTCCCAGTCCTCTCATAAAAACCTTTCACAATCTCTTCCTTACTTGATTTCCGTCAAAACCCATCAATTCTAGTTCTAGGTCTTTATCTGTCGCAACTTCACACTCTGTTTTCTAAGATTTCAAGGTTTTCACTGAATCAAAATGGTTAGAACCAAAAACCTTACTCCCACAGATTCTTCTGGATCCCCATAACTCTCTGACCCTCTTTCTTCTCCTCCCAGAAAGAGACAAAAACTCACACCTAGGTCAAAAGCAAAAATCCAACCCAAACCTCAACAGAAACCAAAAGAGAAAGGTGTTGTGATTAAAGAGCCAGTAGTTACAAGGGCTCAATCCAAGAAGAGCACCTCTACTGGGAGAGGCAAAAGTGCCAAATCTCCTTCTCCTCCACTTTCTGATTCCTCCACTCCCTCTTTCACACCGAAACCCTCTAAAAATCCGAAATATGATGTAAATGTGGCTAAAGCAATGGCTGGCTTTCTTGACTAACTTGAGAAGGGGCAATCTTCAAAGAAGTCAGAATTGCCAGAAGAGGAGATCACTAAACTCCAAAGGGGTTCAATGTCAACAAGTTGGAAGACTCTCAGAAGTACCTCACACAATTTTCAAGAAGAAAAGTCTGCAAGACTCATTGTGTGGACCTCAAAGTACTTCAGGAGGTATTGAAGTATGATCTTAGTCCCTTTTTAGAACCTTTTATGCCTTGGCTATCTATTAGACTTCCTTTTTGCACAAAAGTAGTCACATACTTTTACTGCAATCTTGAGATTCTAGATGAACCCAATAGAAATTCTGCTGAGGAAGAAATGACTAGTACTGTTAGAGGCCAGAAAATACTTATCTCACCTTCTAGGATCAATGTGTGGTTAGGAATAGAGAACCCTCCAGATGACATTTACTCAAAACTCGAACCAAACCAAATTTTCTCTGTTCTTAGACCAGGTGAGCTTGTGGGCCCTCTGAATTTCAATCCTAGTGACATGTTCGGTCATCACAGGGTTCTATGGTATATATACTCTAGATCCCTTATGAACAAGGCCAACAACTATACCCACTTTTCTGATCGGGACTATAGATGGTTTGCTTCCTTACTCCTGAAGGAACAAAAGGATTTGGGGGAATACATATTTTCTGAGATGAAGAGGCACAGAGTCGATGGGAAAGCCACTACGCCTATACCATATACTCAGATTGTTTCACTCATCTTGAAGAAAAATAAGATATGGTACTTGGAGAGTAAAGAGCACATTGAGAGAGTTACTCCAATTGGGAGAAATCAAATTAGGAAGCTCAACATTGAAATTCCTCTCAAGGGTCCTCTGGAGTCTGGGTCTAAAAAGAAGAAGATGAAGACTGAGATGAGTAAAATGGATGACACTCAGTCTTCGGCTCCAGCTTCCACTACTTCTTCACCCTCTTTCCTCAATGCCACACTTCAACACTTCATGGAGAATATGCTCAAGGGATTTCATGTAGACATAGCCAACACCAATGCTAAGCTGATAACCCACATGAATGGCAAGTTGGCTGAGTTGGTTGAGAGGATGGATAAGAGGCACGAGGAATTGTTAGCTGAGCAGCATGCCCAGGGTGAGACTTTGAGGTTGATCTTAGCAAGATTGGACTCTATAGGTCCTGGACCCTCTGCTAGTCCATCCTCTATACTTGAGACATTCTCACCTCCAGAGAATATGCCACCTCCAGAGAACATCCTATCCAACCTTCATCATACTGAGGTTGAACCAACTATCCCTGAACCTCCAGTCTCTAGCCCACCTGAACCAAGACCCAAAGATATCCTATGCTCAGTGGACAATCCTGAAATAAATGAGACCATTCACATCATCATTGATGATTCACCACCCAGACCTCAGCCTGAACCCTCTCCTACACCTATTCCTTCTCCTACTCATACAGAGGAGATCTCTCCCTCATCCTCTGATCATCATACTCCAGGTGCCACTGAAGAGGTTGAGACCACCACTATGATTGTCTATCAGCCCCTTCCTATTCCTCCAAGAGATGACATTCATATCCCTCCACTTAATCTTCCTGAACCAGAATCTTCTAGCTCCTCATCTTTTGATTCTTCTGGTTCAAATGGTCCTTTGGTTCTTCCTGTGAAGCCTATTTCTGTAGTCAAGCCTTCTGATCCTCCTCTTGATTGATGAAGACAAAAAAGGGGGAGAAGAGCTGAGTGTGATTTTGTGGAGTTTCTGAGTTTCTGATAAGTTTCTTGGGTATATGGGTGTACATAGGATTTAGGGAGCTTTTCAATTTATAACTTTTTCATCTTGTAATGTAATTTTAAGTTTAATGCAAGCTTACTTAAGTTATAATTTCATTTCAAGTCCATTTAAGCTTTTAAATTATAATACATTGTGGGACTAATAAGTTTATTATGTATGCAAGGTGAATATGTTATGATTTCAACATTTTCCAAAACCTTTGAATTTACACTTAACAAGGTTTTTCAAAATTATCATTGAATTTAAGAAGTGTTTATTTGAGAACTTAATTTCAAAAACCTTGTTCAAAATCACCAAATTTTGTCATCATCAAAAAGGGGGAAAATGTTAGATCTCTCATGTTTTGATGATAACAAAGGATGGTATGAAAAAGATTTGATAAACAAATAAGTTTGAACAAAGTAATAACAGGGCAAATCATCACTTGAAGTAAGCATTGGAGTAATGAAGAAAGGTCAAGTGAAAAAGCTGAGAAACATCATCACTGGCAAGTTTTCTAAAGGGTTACTTGAGTAAGAACTCGAGTAATGAGAGAGAAACTTGAAGTAACTAGAGTCAACCTTCAAGTAACCTGCCAATGTTACTCGAGTAAGTACTCGAGTAATAAGGTATATGACTTCCAATTGCTCTCGGCCTACCAACGTTACTTGAGTAGCTACTCGAGTAACTAGGTAAATCAGTTGGAGTTGCTCTCGGCTTACCAATATTACTCGAGTAAGTACTCAAGTAACTATGTAAAAGACTTCCAGTTACTCTCGCCCTGCCAATATTACTCGAGTCTGTACTCCAGTTACTCTGCTTCAAGAAATATGTTGCTTTCGGCATTTTCAACCCTGCCAATGTTACTCGAGGTGCTACTCGAGTAACTCACTGTGGTAAGCAAAACTTGAAGGTAATACTCGATTAACTTGATCTGCTGTTATCACACTTCACTCGAGGCACTACTCAAGTATGCAGGTATTCAATCACTTATTTAAACTGGATTACTCGAGTTAGTAATCGAGTAATATGCAGAGTTATTTACACAGAACTTGAAGTCCTACCCGAGTAAGCTATGTAGAAAGTTGATGTTTACTCAAGTAAGTACTCGAGTAACAAGGTAAGCAAACTTGAAGTGCTCTCTGCCTTGTAATCCTGCCAACATTACTGGAGCAAAGCATCGAGTAACCTAAAGTTTATTTGAGAGATTACTCGAGTAACCTATGAAGAAAAGTGTGACATACCCGAGTAAGTACCCGAGTAAACAGGTATTTTCCAGGTTTATGAATTTGTTTACTTCATGCACTACTCGAGTATGCAAGTACAGAAAATCAAATATCATTCCAACATTCATTGATTTGTTTCCTATGTGATTAACCCTTCATTATATTAGTATTCTTAGCATATCCGCAGATAAACAATGAAGAGATCTTACCAAATAAGGAAAGTCAAATGCAACGTTTAAACGCTACCTACCGCTACTTACCGCAAACAGATATTTTTCAAATACTGGAAAAGTCAACAATGGCTGTGCACGCTCTAACGGGCAAGAAGAAAATGTTCCAATAGTCACTACAAACACATCTATATATATATGGGAACATCCAAATAGAGATAAGAACAAGAACACACACACGAATGTATTATCAAGTTCACTACTCTGTTTTACACATATTTGTAATTTTGTACTTCAGTGATTCTTAATCACTATATGAGAGAGATATTTCATTCAAACTCAATATTTGTTATTGAGGTAACTTAAGGTTGTGGAACCTTGAGTTGGGATTGGATTATAACTTGTAAGGGGGAGCGAGTGTCCAGGTGAAGGAACTTGCTTGTACTGAGGTGCCAAGAACCCACTGAATCTTGGAAGTTACAGTGAAACTCTCAGAGATATTCTAAGGACTGGACGTAGGTCAAAGTGGTTGTGGTACCAGTATAACTCCCGGTATACACTTCGGTGATATTTCTCCTTACTCTTTACTGTATTATTTTCATCGTAAAGTTTTTATTTTTGCAACGAAATATTTAGTATCACCCAATTCACCCCCTCTTAGGTGAATTGGGTGATGCTAAATCAAAGATATTTGTATAAACATTCCATATATCAAAATCATATGCTTTAATAAACTAGTCATTATAGCTTTCCAAAACCAGTAATCAATATCTTTCAAAAGAGGTGGATTGTATAGTCAAAACCTTCTAAAAGCGAGTAATTCCCAAAATCAGCCATTGGTAACTCTGTAGAGAGTTAAGTTCTTTAAACAAGAGCCTAGCTCTGATACCAAATATTAGAACCGGTTGACACCCAAGAGGGGATGAATTAGGTGTACGATAAAAACTTAAGAACTTTGAAAATCTTTTTGCATCTTAGTGGAAGCAATAAATATGAAAGTAATGAATCATAAATCACAGTAAGATATTTAAATAATATATAATGGAAATATAAGAGCTTCGGGAAAAGAATATGCAAACTGTGACTTATCCTGGTTCAGTCTAATTTAAAATGACCTAAGTCCAGTCCCTAGGCTCCTACTGAGATTTTCAATCCACTATCTTCCTCAAATTTAACTGGGTAGTTGAGAACCGCTGCAATCTGACAAGTTTATTCTAGCACTTATGAATCCTTCTACAAATCTCTCACTGGGTTACTCCCTTTTACATACTATAAGGTTACAGTCGAGTTACTCCTCTTTTTACACCGTGAAGATACAACTTTGAAGATGAAAGATTATAATCGATCTTCTCTCTCAGAGGTACGTAAGATGAATACTAAAGCATAATACATACAATTACTCTCTCAAAGATAATTGATATCGAAAAAGTATAATAGCAAAGAGTGTTTGAGTTAAGTGGATGACTCATGATTTTAGCATAGTTGAGCCCTTGTTATTCTCCTGAACTCTGAATGCTCTTCTATTTGTGATTGATAAAGATTAATGATCGTTTGAGCATTTCAACTTGTTTGTTAGAGTCCCGTTGCTTCATTTGACCATTCTTTGTATTTGAAAATCTAGCCATTATGAGTTCAGTAGACACTCCGCTTCCATAAAGCACCTTTTGTCTCTTCATTTCATCTCTTCATTGTATACATAGAGAAATGCATTAAATACTAATACAATGAAGTGTTAGAGTGATTAGAAGCAAGAAAAGTGAGTTACATAATCATTCCTATAGTTTTCTAAAGTTACAAAACATTGTCTATTGCGTTACTCGAGTGATCCTAGGTCATCACTCAAGTGATCCCCTTCCAAATCTGGCTGAGAGTATTAGAGGCTTTTGCAAAATTCATTACTCGAGTGGCCACTCGAGTGATCTTAAGTCATCACTTGAGTGATCACTCTAGTGATGTATTCATTTTGAATCCAAATATGTCAAATAGCCTATAATTGGAAAGCTCTTGCTATAAAAACTTTAATGTAAAAAGAATCATCTTCGAACTCATTGTATTCCAAAAGTTATGATCTAAATAGTCACTACTATAATAGATAGTGTCTGAATCCACAAGCATCAATTTCTAGAAGGCATAACTCTTCCAATATAACTCCAAATATTACCCATGACAAATCTATAGAAAGCTTTCTAAGTCTTGTTTCATATGTCACTAATTTCATCCCAATTGGATGTATAGTTTGAGATTTATGTCTAAAATACCGAACCTGCTTTAGAATATGATAGTGATTTGAATGTCATCTTCCAAAGCTCATATCTCTTTCATATGAACTCCTTTGAAAGTGATCTTGGTGTGTATTTGACACATTAGAAGTCTAGTTTCATATGAAATTCATTTTTGCTCAATCAAACATATGGTTAGATAGATATGGCCAAATTGTCAATGCACTGTCATGCTAAACAAAAATAGAGCACAACAAAGTGCTCATAACGTTAGTGATTTCTCCAGTGATACCTTCCAAAACTTGATAGAGATCCATTAATCAAGTTATTACCTTATGAAAGTTCCATAACTTTCATATAAGTTATCTTAACTTCGAATTGACCCATTCCAACCTCCATATGATCATAGTCACTTATAAGTGCTTGAATATTGATATTTACATTAGATCTTGCAAGTTCTTCTTTCTTCAATCACTTTCTTCTTGTTTTTCTCTTGATGATCATTCTTCATAACCTAACTAGATATCTTCTTTCTTTGCTTGATTAATCTACAAAATATTTCATATTAAACATAGTAGTTAGTCAATGTAGTAGATAAATATATTGTACAAATTTTATACAAACTTTTTTCTCTTAATATTTGGCATCATCGAAACTAATCATATCTAACATTCTCCCCCTTTTTTATGATGACAAATCCTTTAAGAAAAATATATGTGAATTTGACAACAATTTGAATGAAACATATTTTTCTTGTCTTTTTCTCCCCCTAGTTGACATTAGCAAAATGTTTGAAAGACAAATAGGAAAGGCTCTTAGGGAAGCAATTATGAAACCAAATTAAAAATGCCTTTCTCTTCCTCAATCAAAAGGAATGTATCATCCTTCACTCTTAGGGTGATGCAAATAAATGAAGGTTTTAATGAAAACAATTTTGAAACAATTTGAAGAGGTTTTCAAGAAAGTTTCATAATCAAAGGAAGCTAAAATCAAAGATATGTAGAGTATTTGCAAAATATAAAGAGAGAGTGTGTGTTTAGAAATGTTCATTTGGATTATGCAAGCTGATGATTGATTTATAAAGTCCTTTTTCTTGCAATGCTAGTTCCATGTTGTTGTATTTATCACACTTTTGCTGTGCAACTCTGATATATATTTATGTTGTCTTCAAGATTCTCCTATCGAGTTGAGCTTCTATTCTATATTTTTATATCATCATGCTTAATGCTTCTTTATATTGGCATAGGTATTTATTGCTTTGAATATTGCCGCCAATATATTTTTCTTGATTGAGCATTAAAGCATCTTCCCTCAAAATTGATAGAATTTTCTTATAGTATGTTGAGGAATGTTATTGCACAAAACAAATTCTCCTGTGACAAAATTTAAATCTTTCTTGCAAAGAGAATTACTAGTGCCATCAAGTATCAAAATTGTCCTTTCTATAAGATATATTAAAATTAAGATCTTGAAAGAAAGAATATAAGAGTAACTTGTCATCAAAGCTAATCAAGAAATAGGGAGGGCAGATGAGTATGCTAGAATGATTTTCTTCAAATAAAGGACATGTGCTTTTTAAGATATAAAACACATGTGAATGTGTGCTCCCCCTTAATGAATGCATGGCTTAAAAGAAAATCATTGTGAGTAATACAATTAATAACTCTCCTAGATTTGTAAAACCATTGGAAATTTTGTAGAGAGAATACGTATGAAAATATGAAAATTTGGAGAGAAATCAAGTTTTGAAAAAGATGATTCTATTCAGGGTTTGAGGGGTGTAACCTTGTATTACTCAAGTGGTTACTTGAGTAATTCTACCCACCATCACTCCAATACTTACTCGAGTAATGCGACTCAGAGAATTTTAATTAAGTAAGAGTATAATAACTCACTCGTGTAATGTCGTAATCACTTGAGTCATAGTCCTCTAAAGACTATTGACGCATCATTCGCTATTTGATGATGTGATCAGTAATGAGGGTCTTTGAAGATGTAGTCTCTATGAGCACTTTAGGATACCAAGATAAGCTTGGAATAAGGCCTTGAAGTTCTAGTGGATCAAGTCACAGATTTATCTAATCTTGCCATTCATAAAAGTGATGAACTCAGCATTGTTTGTAGCAAGCTATGTGTGATTGTTAAAGCTTCTTTCTCATATAGCTCTTTTTCTCATAAAGCTCTGTGAAACAAGAAGAGTTAGTTGAATCTTCACCCTATGAATGTGCAACCTATCAAAGTTTGGAATCTTGATCAATGGCTCATTTGGTTCTAAGTAACAAATTTGTTAGCCTTGAGGAATAGAAATACCAAATGAGGGTATGTCATTGGAGTATGCCTTGTAGAAAACATATGCACCTTTTGTTCTCTAAAATACATGATCTCTCCAATGTTCCTATCCTCCTTGCTAATAATAGGCCATTGTATGATAATTCTTCTTGATGAAGTTATTGGCCTTGTTCATATAGCTCTATTTTAGTATATAAGATAATCCTATAAAGATCACACATAGAGCTAGGATTGAAGTTGAGAATCCTCATTAGCTCTGATTATTTGATGATTTTATACTTCTTAAGCTCATTGTACTTCTTGAAAGGTCTAGTGGGAGGATTGCTGAAGCCCAACCACTTATTGATCTTTGAGGCTAAAATGGTGACCCTTTAATCTCTTACTGTTGTCTCCTATATCCCTTCAACTATTGTGCCTTCCTCATAGCATAACTTAAGCAAGCTTTATGTCGTAGTAGAGATATCTAACTGTCTTTGGTAGTAGGGAAGATAGCTGGATAGCAAAGGCTTATAGTGTTGGAAGTATGAATAGACAACTGGACCAAAAAGATCTCTAGGTATAATCACTATCATTTCTGGCCTTGCTTTACGCTTGAGCTTTTTTAAGTTGAATTCTACTTTGGCCACTATGAGATCTTCCTACTATTTTTCTTCTTATTATTGCATCACTAGCTAGTCACTTGCTAGTGATTCTGCTACTATCCATAATGCAACACTACCAGTCTCACCTACTCTGTTAGCCTTTGTTCTTTATACCAAAAGTAGAGCATCTTGATCAACTTCTGTAAAAGTATAAATACATGCTCTTTGGTACCCAAATTCTTTTTAAGTCTATACAATATTAGACAAACAACTCTTATGCTCTTATACAATTAATCCATATGATATTTAAACAATGGGTATAATAAACCAAAGAAGACCAAAATATAATTTTATAGTTACCAAACAAATGATGTCAATAATGATGATTTTCAATGATCAATGACAATTTTTAAATACACTTTATATTGAAAATATGTCATTGATAAGATTTTCATGCAATCTATGTAAGTTGGAACAAAGGGAGTAGAAAATCTATTCATAATGACCAACTTTTGTGAAATGATAAATTATGAATGGAATCAAGTTTTCCAAGAATGAAATATGCATTTTGACATTAAGATTTTGAATGTGTTAAAATTCATTTATGAAGTTTGTTAAATATCAATGCTCATGCTAAAATCAATATATGTTTACATATATCAAAAAGCTTTAGTTTTGGAGAACATTCAAATATTTAAAGTTAACATGTTGGAGTATTTTTTCGAGAGCAAAAGTCATAAAAATAAAGCATTAGCAAAACAGACTTAGCATGAGTGATTAAGGATAATGACTTTGTTATTGACCAAGAGACAGTCTTGACTTTGAAGAGTAAGACTACCACCAAGTCAAGGATTTGAATACTTTAGTTGCTCGGAGATAGGTAATGTCAATTGTTAAGGCATTCGAGCAATAAAAGCAAGTATGTAGATTTATAAACTATATAGTTCAGGCTTGTTGGTTCAAATGACCAAAGTTTGAAAGTGTTGTCCTATAAAGTTCTTCCACTGTAATGGTTAATACATTTAATACATCAATGAACATCTGTAATTCTTGGAATAACTTAGCCAAATAAGACTCTAGACATTAGTGACAGGGCATTCACATATTGAATTTTTTTTGTGAGAAATACACTTGAACCTGATATAGATAATTAACTTGTTAGACATAAGGTTTAATGTCTTAGAGAATAAAGATTAAATAGTTCAAGAATTGGATAGCACATTTAAGAGCAATGATCAACATATCAACAATGGGGAAATATTCTGGTGATGCATTTGAAGCATTTCTAACTTTCAGTATATAAAAATATTAACTTCCAATTTTGAAATTGATTTTAACACAGATAAAATATGAATAATTTTCAAATCATGTGTATACACTAATAAGATCGATTGAAATCTAAGAAAGTTTTTGAAATGTGAATTTCAAAACATAAACAATAGAAAAAATATGCATAGTTTCACTATTTAGCAATCTATAAACAATTTCCAATCATCAAGAATTGATTGCTAAAGAAATGTAACAATGAGCAAGTATTTACCACTCAAATTGAGTTGGGAAGAACAGGTACAATGGTTGAGTTTTGAAATTACTAATATAAAGTCCCAACACTTGAGTTTAGCCTAAAAAATCTTGAGTTCATATGAACTCGAGTTTTCGCTACAGAAACTTGACATTTGTAGAGAAATTCACATACTGATACAGCGTACCTAGCTTAAGTATAATTTTTCGACACCCAAGTTAATTTTCATCTCCTTGTATATTTGTACTCAAGTCCTCCAAGATCACTTGAGTAACCATGCCTTTGAATCAAACTTTTCTGCAATTTCTTTCCTAAACTCAAATTTCCCACGAACCTTCAAGTTATGAACTCGAGTTTTGTGTCTGCACTTGATATGAACTCAAGTTTTCACTCAGAGTTCAAGTGCACTCTATTCATCCTTATTTTACTGACTAAAAATAGAGCATTCCTTTTCTCTTCCTGCAAAATCATATAACCCTTTTTCTTCCTTCGTTTCCGATATTACTTGGATCTACTCATGGTTAGCTTGTAGGAAACATAATTCACGTGCTCTAAGAATATAGTCAATTCAAATAAATTGAGCATAATGAAATACGCATGACTTTATACAAAAAAAAAATATTTTATCATGGAGTATGCATATATGCATAAAAAGTTTGGCTATTGAACATTGCAACTCGATATCAATGGTTTTTCTAAAGATTGTAAAAATATACGTTCAATGGTTATTCCTAAGGTAACAAGATATAAAACTCAATAAATATTAAAGATGATAGTGTAGCAGGTTTTACCATTGTTTACTTTTGCATTAGGTGCTTGGAGGATTGCCTTTGCATACCCACTGCATCTTTCTTTGAAGCTCCAATTTTGGGTATTTGGCTTTCAGATTATACAAAGCTCTCTCATATGATGTAGGCTTTGAGAGTATTTTTCTTTGTGTATGAGAAATCCTCCTCTTCTTGTTCTCCTCAAGGTAGTTGAATGGTACATTACGGTAGCCCTTCCTTGGGGTGAAACATACTCCTTTTATCCATTGCTTCTTTCTACGGTTATGCTCTATAGCTCAGCAATAGATGTTCTGAGAGTTCTCTTTTGTGATGATATAAACCTCTTAATTGGTGCATGAGAATCTTTTGGTTTCATCTTCATTTTCTCTGCACCCTTATGTCTATTTCTTTTTGGATCGTCCTACATACATAAAGTATTATATGGGCATTTTGGTACCCACATATACTTGAGTCTTTGATTGTTATTATTCGACTTATATGTCCTTTTGGAACCCAAACATATTTATTTCTCACATAGGAATTTCTTCTAATATAACATGTGTGAGAAATATGGCCGGTGTAACGACCCAATTTGAGATTAAGAGCTAATGACCTTGAATGTGATTATATTAGTGTAATTAAACACTTTTAGAGAAATGTGATATGGATTTGATATAAATGTTCTTGGTGATAATTTATTCAACATAGTGAAAATTAGGGGCAAAATAGTAAAATTGGAAATTTACCGACTAGTTGGTCAATTACCAAAGAGGAAACTCTTTGGTGATTAAAGATCAATGGTTGAGATTCATTGTCAATGGGTCAAAATTGTGAGCTACGCACCTATGTGAGCTCATGGAGGAAGTGAGCAAGATTATGCCAAGTGGCATTTTGTGGACCAAAGGATCATACCATTAGTCAATATTCACCTTTCTCTCCTTCTCTCTCCTATTCGGTTTTGAGCTTTGGGAAGGGAAAAATATATGCTTGCCTCTATCATCATCATTTTCTCAATCATCTTATTGTCTTTCTCTCCATCCCTCCATTTCTGGCGACCCAAGGAAGAAAGAGAAGAAGAAAGGTGAGATTTTGATGCCTTTGTTGACCTCTAATGCTCTAGACCTCTTTTCTAATATTGTGCACCTCATTGAGAGCTTCATCTTGATGATTTTAGAAGTTTGAAAGGTGGTGATTTGGGTATTAGAGCAAATTTGGAATTTTGAGAATCAAGGTTTTAGTTTTAGCAAAGTGAAGAGGTGAACATTTAGATCATTTTGATATATTTATTGTGATTTTTGGTTGAGTATGATGAATTCTGGAATTTGCCCTGGTTTTATGTCAATTTTTGAATGCATGGATTATATGATGAATGATGTTGGAACTGGTTTGTTGTATAGTTATTTGAATGTTGGATGTGGTTTTGAATTTTGGAAGTGGGTTGAATGAATTTGGGTATTGTGTGTGTTATAGAGACCCAAGAGTATGAATTGTTGTTAGGATGGGTTTTTGAGTGTTTTGGAGGTTACCAATGGGTTAATTATGGGATTTTGAGTGGGTATGAGCTTTATGTTGAGTTTGGGAACCATTGGGATCAGTTTTGGCTAATCTGGGAATTTCTATCCTTTACTGCGATCTGGCAATCTGATAAGCCTCACTCGAGTAAGGATGAGTCTCACTCGAGTGTTGTGCATATTTTTGCCCAAGTTCTTTCAGTTCTTATTGCACTTCCACGCCAAAAGCGTGAGTGCACTTCCTGATTCGTGAGTGATACAGGCCATCACTCGAGTGAGCATTGGTTCACTCGAGTTCAAGTGTAATGCCATGCTAAGAGTTGCTCTCAGCCAAGCACTCGAAGCCCATTTGTCAATAATGTGTTCTGACACTCACAAGTATTGTCTTCTCACCTGAGTACCAAGGGCTATGCTCGAGTGAGCTTCCTCTTCTAGGGTATCTGTGCTCTCGAACAAGCACTCTTTGTGTCTCATTCTTGGGGACTCGACTGCACTTCCAGTTCCAAAGTTTCTCATCGCTCTCAGGTTCTCACTTCCTGTGTTGCGCCTTCAGGGACTCGATGTTGGAAATTGTGCCCAAAAGGCCAATCATTGTACTTTAAACATTATTAATTTAATGAAATTTCTCCATTCTGTTATCATATTATTTGCATGTTAACTATGATAATTGTATCCTGGGATAATTCATTAAGATTGTCCTAAAATGTCCCTGGTCGATTATCTATGTGAGAGCTGAGATGAAACAAGATCAGTATGACTTTGATAAGATATGGAGATATGAATCAAAGTCTTAGGCACTTGTAAGAGTACAAGGTGCTGGACCGACCCACTATGAGAAAGCTACATAGATCAAGTCATAAGCTTTTCTCAAGTATAACCACATGACAATACACTTTGACCTAAGGTCATCATGGATTCCTACATCAGAGTTGCTAATCTTTGAACTAATTAAAAGTCACCTTTGACTGGGTGATGATAAAGGCTACAATTGGGCTTGGTGGTTTTTCATGTAGAGGAATATGAATGATCAAGATGGAATTTGTCCCTCATATTGGTAGAGAGATATTACTGGGCCCCTCGATGAGTAAGTCTGAGAAATGTATGGTCATACTACAATAGAAAGGAGTTTCCATTTCTATTGTCAGACTACTTAGGAATCAAGAAAGTTATAGTCAGGAATAAGAGGATGACATTATCCATGCCTCATCCTTGACCGATATATCGTGTGACAAAAGGGACGTGACATGGTTGTATGACAGGTTGCATCATATTAATGATCCTCATATGAATTGGGTAGTTGTAATGTCTTGCTAGAGGCCGCTTGCGACTTGTGGGCTAGTGCAGTTATTGGCCCACTGCCAACTTTATATGGGCCTACAGGGTCGCACATAAGAATGGTCCAACACGAGATAATGTTTAATTAGGGTGGACGAATTTTATATTTATATATATGTATATATGTAATATAAAAATTCGTTAATAATATTATACAAATATGTATTTTCAAAGTACATATTATATATATGTATATGTATTATATGATATTATTATATTGTGTTAGTTTTAAATTTAATTTATTAAGATAAATTAAATCTAATAACTAACATGATAGAGATATGGTATCTCAGATTTAATTTATGAAGATAACTTAAATCTAATGGCTCTTTATTTGGATTAAATAAATAGGTTAAATTAAAACTGTTGGACAGATTTAATTTAAATTGAATTTATTTAATTAGCTCATCGAGATAATTAATAGTTAATTAATTTCTAAATTAATGATGATTAATTTTGAAATTTGAAAATAGCCCTCATAAGTTATAAACTTGATAGAGCAGACATACTAAGATACACATGAGAATTGAGAGCCATAAGGGAAACCCTAGGAGACATTAGAGGCGCTAGCACGCAGTCTCGGTTGGAGAGCATTCGTGTGGATACTGGTAGAGGGAGCAGACCTAACGTGTTGGCTCCTAGAGATCGTGAAAAACCCTGAATCATAAAAGGTATGAATCCTTCCAACTTGGTTTAGACACCGTTGATAGATCCTCGATTAGGATCTGTGAAAATTTTAAAATTCTTCAGCTGTGCCTGCCGATCCTAACACTCAAGTGAATTTAGAGTCATCACTCGAGTGTAAAACCCTATGCTTGAGTGTTATGAGCACTTTTTGGTCATGGTTGTTGCTCACTGCCAAACACTCGCGTGTGAGAGCCACTCTCACTCGAGTGCAAGCCTCCTATCACTCGAGTGAGGTCATCTCCACTTGAGTGAGCCAGCCAAAAATCAGTGTTCTGCTTCCAAAAAAGGGGTCTTTAGGGTAGTTTCTCCCAACACTTTTGGCATATATGTAGGCCTCTAATAACCACCTAAAGAGTTTGAATGATAACCAACTTAGAGTATTATGGGATTAAGTATTTGGAAAAGAGATTGGTCGGTTGTCCCTAATTTGGTTATAGGATTTGGCATTTGCCAGACTCGTGAGCCTACTGTGCCAAGGAACGTCAGGAAAGAACAAGGTAGTGACTCTTCTCTTATACTTTGTGCAAATTATTGTATGTATGTTGTCATACATTGTGTTGTTGCTGCTGTTTTGTGATGCCTTATGGAGCTTTGTGATGCTACTACATAATGTTTACCATGAAAGCGGGCATAGTGATTATAGCGAAAGTTGGTATAGTGTTTGCCGCAAAAGCAGGCATTAAGATTATAGCGAAAGCTGTCGCATTATGATTACAGCCGTGAGTACTGTCGTTCATGGCACGAGCCGTGAATCATTGAGATGCTGTTGAACATGACATATATGCTGTGTGTTTATACATTGTATGGTGATTTGTTACTACTGGGATTCTCTTGAATCTCATTCTTTCCAATGACTAACATTTCAGACAAGGCAAGTGGCTTATAAGGGAAGCGGACAACCCAGAGCGGTTAGGATCTCTTAGAGACATTTTATTTGGTTGTTGGTTATCTATTTTGGATTTGGGATTACTGTATATATTTTGGGTTGTAAATATTAGTTTTGGATATGTAATCCCCTATTTTGGGAAACTATATACCCATTTTATATATACATGTAACCCGGGGTATGCCGGGATTTTAATTGTGTACTCTGATATTTATCAATGTGATTTGATTTCTCAAGTAAATATATTTGATATGTGAATGTGAGACCAGGCTGAATATATTTTGAACTGTTTTCTGAATATCCCATCTTAAAGGTGAGGGATTATAAATGTTGATTTTGTCTTATTGGTCTCTATTTCACTTTTAATTTCATAAACAGAATGTAAATACGGTGAGGGGGTTACAGCCGGATTTACTATAATAATTGCAAATTGTATGAATATATGCATTATGGGATAGCATGCAAGTATTATGTAAATCATGAGAGTAGAAACTCGAATGGATTTTATTTGAACATTCTTTCTTTCCAACAAACTTTCCAGTATATTTGAAAACATTTTTTGTTTTCTTAATAGAATTAACAATTGGTTGAAAAACAATCTTATGTAGACTCTAAAAATTAGTTTTACAATAATCACAAGAAGAATTGGAATATTTTACCTTAAGTTCATCTTTAGCTTTGAAGAATGATTTTTCATGTCCGTCCATAATGACCACTTTTTGGGAATCCTCTTCATCTTGTCTATCCATGTTGACTGTATGGAAGTGTTATATGATTTCTCCTTCTTCATCATCAACTTCCAATTGTTCATGCATAGTAAATGAGCAGCTTTGTAGTTTAACATGGATTGTCAACACTTTCAACTTCAACACAGTTGTTAGATGTATACATAAAATCAAGACTGTCCCATATATCTTTAGCAATGAGCAAAATCTAATTTTCTCAAAATCATTTTCAGTTAAAACATTATACATAATTTTTATTGCTATAATATTCAACGAAAAGATTTTCTTTTCTCTTTCTGTCCAATCCTTTCTCAGTTTGAAATCAAAGACATTTGTATAAACATTCCACATATCAAAATCAGATGCTTTAATAAAACTAGTCATTCTCGCTTTCCAAAACTAGAAATCAATATCTTTCAAAAGAGGTGGAATTGTATAGTCAAAACCTTCTAAAGGGAGTGGCACCTAAAATCAGCCATTGAAAACTCTTGAGACAGTTAAGTCCTTTAAACAAGAGTCTAGCTCTGATACCAAATGTTAGAGCCGGTTGATACCCAAGAGCAGGGTAAACTAGGTGTAAGATAAAAACTTAAGAACTTTGAAAATCTTTTTGCATCTTAGTGGAAGCAGTAAATATGAAAGTAATGAATCATAAATCACAGTTAGATATTTGAATAATATATGATAGAAATATAAGAGCTTAGGGAAGAGAATATGAAAATTGTGATTTATCCTGGTTTGGTCCAATCTATGATGACCTACGTCCAGTCCCAAGGCTCCTCCTGAGATTTTCAATCCACTATCTTCCTCAAGTTTAACTAGGTACTTGAGAACTGCTACAATCCCATAAATTTAGTCTAGCACTTGTAAAGTCTTCTACAAATCTCTCACTGGGTTGCTCCCCCTTGAACACTGTACGGTTACAGTCGAGTTACTCCCCCTTGCACACCATAAAGATACAACTTTGATGAAGAAATATTATAATTGATCTTATCTCTTAGGAGTACATAAGATGAATACTGAAGCACAATACATACAATCACTCTCTTAAAGATAATTGATATCAAAACAGTAGAATAACAAAGAGTGTTTGAGCTGAAGTAGATGACTCATGATTTTAGCATGTTGGTGTAATTGACCTCTTGTTATTCTCCAGAACTCTGAAAGCTCTTCTATTTATAGTTGATGAAGATTAATGATTTTTTGAGCATTTCAACTTGTTCGTTAGAGTCCTATTGCTTTGTTTGACCATTTTTCGTATTTAAAAAACTAGCTGTTATGAGTTCGGTGGATGCTCTACTTCTATAAAGCACCTTTTGTATCTTCACATCATCTCTTCTTTGTATTCCTGGAGAAATACATTAAACACTAATACAATGAAGAGTTAGAGTGATTAGAAGCAAGAAGTGTGAGTTACACAATCATTCCTATGGTTTTCCAAAGCTATAAAACGTTTTCTATCATACCATTCGAGTAGTAACTTGATTGATTACTCGAGTGATCCCCTTTCAAATCTAGCAAAGAGTATTGGAGGCTTTTGCCAACTTTATCACTTGAGTAGTCACTCGAGTGATCACTCTAGTGATCTATTCATTTTGAATCCAAATATAGCAAATGACCTATTATCGGAAAGCACTTGCCATTTACATCACTATGCCAAAAAAAATAGCTCCAAACTCATTGTATTCCAAAAGTTATGATTCAAATAGTCACTATAGTAATAGACAGTGTATGAATTCACAAGCATCAACTTCCAGAAGACAACTCTTCCAATATAACTCCAAATATCACCAATGACCTATCCATTGAAAGCTCTTTAAGTTTAGTTTCATATGCCACAGTTTCATCCCAATTTGACATGTAGTTTGAGAGTTATGTATAAAATACCAAACTTACTTTGAAATATGATGGTGATTTGAATTTCATCTTCTAAAGCTCATATCTCTTTTATCTGAACTCCTTTGAATGTGATCTTGGTGTGTATGTGACATATTAGAAGTTTAGTTTCGTATGAAACTAGTTTCCACTCAATCAAACATATGGTTAGAGAGATATGGCCAAAATACTTGAAGCTCTATCTGTTAGGATTGGCAGGCACAGCGGAATAATTTTAAAAGTTTTGCCAATCCTAATCGAGGATCTATTAATGGCGTTTAAATAAAGTTAGGAAGAATCATACCTTTACAAATTTAGGATTTTTGATCTCTAGGAACTAACACCTCCAATCAGCTCCCTCTACCAGTATCCACATGAATGTTACTCCAATACAGACTGCATGCTAGTGCCTCCAATATTTTTTGTTTAAAATTGTGCCCTAGTTGTCAATCATTGTACTTTGAACATTATTATTTAATGAATTTCTCAATTTTGTTATTGTATTATTTGCATGTTAACTGTGATAATTGTATCTTTGGATAAATCATAAATATTATCCTAAATGTCCCTAGTCAATCATCTATGCAGGAGTAAAGATGAAGTAAGACCAATATGTCTTTGATAAGATATAGAAATAGGAATCAAAGTCTTAGGCACTTGTAAAAGTACAAGGTGCTGGACCGACCCATCGTGAGAATGCTGTATGGATCAAGTCATAAGCTTATCTCATGTATAACCATGTCACAGTACTCTTTGACCTGAGGTAATCATGTATTCCTAAATGAGAGTTGCTGAGCTTTGAACTAGCAAAAGTCACTTTTGACCGAGTTACGATAAAGGCTATAATCGGGCTTAGTGGGTTTTTATGCAGAGAAATATAAATGGTCAAGATGGAATTTGTCCCTCACATTATTAGAGAGATATTACTGGGCCCCTCAATGAGTGAGTCTGAGAAATGTATGGCCATACTATGATGAAAAGGAGTTTCCATTTCTATTCTCAGACTACTCAGGAATAAAAAAAATGGTTAGGAATAGAAAGATGACATTATCCATGCCTAACCTTGACCGAATTATCGTGTGACAAAAGGAATGTGAGATGGTTGTATGACAAGTTGCATCGTGTTAATGATCCTTATATGAATTGGGTAGTCATAATTTCTTGCTAGAGGCCAGTTGCGACTTGTGGGTTAGTACAGTTATTGGCCTACTACCAACTTTGTATGGGCCTACAGGGTCACACACAATAATAGCCCAACACTAGCTATAATATCCAGGTTCGTTGAATCTAAAATATGTCTAAGATTCAATAAATACAATGTTTAATCTAGAGTGGACGAAGTTTATATACATATATATATTTATATGGTAAAAAATTTGTGGAAGGAAAATTAATAATATTATATATATATACATATGTATTTTTGAAATACATATGTATATATATATATATATTATATTATATTATTATGGGAAAATGACATCTAGATCCTAAGGAGCAAAAAAACACCACAAAAGTCCCTTTGAAAAGTCAATGATCAGAAAAGTCCCTAAGGACTTTTCTGTGATTATTTCCTAATGTCTATTTACATAATCACCCCTTTGAAATGACTACAAAAAAGGTAGAAGTAGAGAGGAGGGAAGACACATTTTTGTGATAAAAAAGAAAGAGAAAAATGGACAGACGATACGCGTTAGAGGTGCAACATTGAAGGGATAAAGCATGGTGTTAATGTCATTAGGAACATCTTCTTTTGTAGCCTCCATCTACGGGTAGCAAGGTACAATAGTGAATTGGATTTTTTTTTTCTGGTGTGAAAGTTGGTTGGATTGAGATTGAGAGGTTGATAAAAGTTTGAAACTTGGGCTCAATAATGAAGTAAGTGGTAGGTGGTAGACAAGAAATGCTAAGAATTAGCTACACATATGATCTTGACCATTGAATTTAGGGTTTCACCTTGGGTTGGTTGTGTTTATGTTAGAGTGCTATATTTTTGGGGCAAGGTTATAGTGGAACTGCTATGTTTTAAGTGGGAATGGTGAATGTAATTATGGTTCTTTGTTGTGAAAACGCTGAAATGAAAATAAGAAAGGGTTGTAAATTTGTGCAGTTGTAGTTATTACTATAGCAGTATAGTTATTAATACAGAACCTGTGATATATTTTTGGGTAATGTAATAGAGGGAATGCTCTGTTTTTGGGGAAGCAAATAGGGGTGTGTTGTCCATTCTCACTGGCAACTAACAAATGAAGAGGAAGAAAGACATGTTGCATTTGAGATGTTATTTTATAGTACAGGCTAATTGTTGTGTACAACTGTTGATATTTTATAGGAATGCCTTGTTACAGAAAAGGCACTCATGTAGTACTCATGTAATGAGACGTTTAACAACATCATGAGTTATTTTTGTTAATATAATCAGTTATTTTCACAACATGTAATTATGGAATGATTTAATTTCAATTTTGCCAAGTGTGGACTTTGACAACACGTTATGCGTATGTTTACAGCATGTTTAGTCACTTTTACAAGTTGTTTAACAGGTCAAGGAAACAACGTCTTTGCACACCAAGGTGACTATACCACTTTTTTTTTTGTTTACAACTCCATATGCATGCTTTCACAACATTAAAAGTCATTTTAACAACTATATTCTTATGTACGATGACCACAACAAGTTGCATTGTTTACAATAGCGAACGCTTATTTCACAACATGATCAATCATTTTAACAATGACTAAGCACGTGTCCACATGAAACTACGATTAACACAAAAAATGGGATTGTCTACTACTTTATGTAGTTTTAACAACATCTTAAATTATTTTTTCAACTTCTGAAGTTAATTTTTCAACTTATTTTTGTCATTGAACCAGGAAAAGATCTTGGTCCATAACAAGTTTAACTCTATGGATGGTGCTGTTTACAATTGCTAACGCTTATTTTACAACAGGATGAATCATTTTAACAACATCTAAGCACGTGGCCACATGTAAATCAGCTGAACACTGAAGATGTGAAGAGTTAACTACTCTGTGTAGTGTTTACAACATCTTCAGTTATGTTTACAACTTATTAAGTTATGTTTACAACTAATTTCTACTATTGTACTAGGGCAATAACTTAGGCCATATCAGTAAGTTGCACACTATATTACTGTTACTTCTGTCATTGTTTACAACATTTAATGCTTATTTCACAATATTATTAGTCATTTTAACGACTTCCTCTAGCACGTGGCCACATATAAATCCGTAGTGTTTACAACATCTTTGGTTATATTTACAACATGTTTAGTTATGTTTACAACTTATTAAGTTATGATTACAACTAATTTCTGCTGTTGCACTAGGGCAATAACTTAGGCCATATCAGTAAGTTGTACACTATATTGCTATCACTTCTGTCATTGTTTACAATGTTTAATACTTCTTTCACAACATTATTAGTCATTTTAACAACTTCCTCTAACACCCCTTCATCATCTACAAGATCTACAAATGTTGATGTATCAAGGGTAACTTTGAACTTCATTTGGATTTCATTACTTTCTTTTCCCATTATAGATGATGATATGATTCTTTGAAACTCCTCATATGTTGTGCCTTCCTTAACGCATCTTATTCTTACCAAACCACCAACATATTCCATTTCATTTTCTCCACCATTTAAAAACTTCTCCCCACATGAAAGAAACAAAATAGATTCTTCCCCAAACTAGTTCCCATCTTTCATGAGAATTTGCAACACAAACTTTATATTAACAACTTCCACAACAATATTTACAATTACATATACACATATTAACAACACGTTAACAACACTTTTTTATCATCATATCAACATTTTCTAATAACACAAACCACACTCACATTCAATCAGACCCACTTAAAACAAGGCCATACCTCTGTTTGCTTTTCGAAAAACAGAGCATTCCCTCTATTACATTGCCCAAAAATAAAGTACAGGTTCTGTATTAACAACTACAACTGCACAAATTTACAATACTTTCTTGTTTTCATTTTAGCATTTTCACAGCAAAGAACCACAATTACATTCACCATTCCCACTTAAAAGACAGCAGTTCCTCTGTAACCTTGCCCTAAAAATAGAGCACTTTATCATAAACACAACCCACCCAAGGTGAAACCCTAACTTCAATGGTCAAGATCATATGTATAGTAAATTCTTAGCATTTCTTGTCTACCACCTACCACTTAGTCCATTATTGAGCCCAAGCTCTAACCTTTTACCAACCCCTCAATCTCAATCCAACCAACTTTCACACTAGAAAAAAAAATTCCAATTCACTGTTGTACCTTGCTACCCATAGATGGAGGCTGCAGAAGAAGACGTTCCCAACAACATTAATACCATGCCTTATCCATTCAATGTTGTACCTCTAATGCATATCATCCGTCCATTTTTCTCTTTTTCCTTGATCACAAAAACACGCCTTCCCTCCTCTCCTCCTGTGCCTTTTCTGTAGTTATTTCAATGGGGGGTAATATGTAAATGGATATTGGGAAATAATTATAGAAAAGTCCCTAGGGACTTTTATGATCATTGACTTTTCAAAGGGAAGTTTGTGTGTTTTTTAGGCTCCTTGGAACCTAGGTGTCATTTTCCCTATTATTATATTGTGTTAGTTTTAAAATTTAATTTTATTAGGATAAATTAAATTTAATAACTAACTAGATAGAGATATAGTATATCATATTTAATTTATGAAGATAAATTAAATCTATTGGCTCTTTATTTTGATTAAATAAATAGATTAAATTAAAACTGTTGGACAAATTTAATTTAAACTAAATTTATTTAATTAGCTCATCAAGATAATTAAAGGTTAATTAATTTCAAAATTAATAAAAATTAATTTTGAAATTCGAATATAGCCCTCGTGGGTTATAAACTTGATAGAAAAAAAACTCATACACAGATGAGAATTTAGAGTTGCAAGGGAAACCCTAGGAGACATTGGAGGCCACGGAGTCTGTGTTGGAAAGCATTAGTGTAGATACTGGTAAAGGGAGTGGACCTGAGGTTTTGGCTTCTAGAGATCGAAAAAGCCATGAATTGAAAAGGTACGAATTTTTCTAACTCAGTTTGAACACCGTTGATAGATCCAAAATTGGGATTGGCGAAATTTTAAATTCTTCCACTGTGCCTACCGATCCTAACATCTGCTAGGGTTTTCTTGTAGCCCTGAATTTTCATCCATACATGAGTTTTTTTGCTCTATCATTTTATAACCCATGAGGGCTATATTTGAATTTTTAAAATTAATCTTGATTAATTTCAAAATTAATTAACCCTTAATTATCTTGACGAGCTAATTAAATAAATTCGGTTTAATTAAATCTGTCATACAGTTTTAATTTAACCTATTTATTTAATCCGAATAAAGAGCCAGTGGATTTAATTTATCCTTATAAATTAAATATGAGATATTATACCTCTATCATATTAGTTATTAAATTTAATTTATCTAATAATATTAAATTTAAAACTAACATAATATAATAATATTATCATATATATATATATGTATTTCCAAAATACACACACATATATATATATAATATTATTAATTTTCTTTTCACAAATTTTATATTATATATATAAATATAAAATTCGTCCACCCTAGATAAAACATTATCTCGCGTTAGGCCATTCTTGTGTGTGACCCTGTAAGCCCACACGAAGTTGGCAGTGGGTCAATAACTGTACTAACCTTCAAGTCGCAAGCGGCCTCTAGTAAGACATTATGACTACCTAATTCATATGAGGATCGTTAACATGATGCAACCTGTCATATAACCATGTCACGTCCCTTTTTGTCACACAATATTTTGGTCAAGGATCAGGCATGGATGATGTCATCCTCCTATTCCTGATCATTACTATCCCAATTTTTGAGTAGTCTAACAATAGACATGGAAACTCCTTTCTATCGTAGCATGGCCATACATTTCTCAGACTCACTCATCGAGAGGCCCAGTAATATCTCTTGACTAATATGTATGACAAATTCCTTCTTGACATTTATATTCCTTTGTACGAAAAACCAACAAGCTCGATCGTAGCCTTTATCATTAGCCAGTCAAAGGTGACTTTTGACTAGTTCTAAGCTTAGCAACTCTCATGTATCCATGATGACCTCAGGTTGAAGGGCGTTGTGATATGGTTATACATGAGATAAGCTTATGACTTGATCCATGCAGCTTTCTCACAATGGGTTAATCGAGCACCTCTTACTTTTACAAGTTCCTAAGACTTTGATTCCTATTTCTATATCTTATCAAAGTCATACTGGTCTTACTTCATCTTTGCTCCCGTATAGATGACCGACTATGGATATTTAAGACAATCTTTATGATTTATCCAATGATACAGGCATCATAGTGAACAAGTGAATAATATGATAACGTAATGGAGAAAATTCATCAAATTAATAATTTTCAAAGTAACAATTTCCAACACATCATGCTGAACAAAAACAAAGCACAACATTGTGCTCATCACTCGAGTTATCATGGCCAACACTCAAGTGATGCCTTTCAAAATTAGGCCAAGAGCCATTATTTAAGTTATTACCTTATGGAAGTTTTATAACTTCTATATAAGTTATCTTAGCTTTGAATTGACCCATTCTAACCTCCATATAATCATAGAAACCTCTAGTATCACTTTTAAGAGCTTGAATCTTGATATTCTCATTTGATCTTGCAAGTTCTTCTTTCTTCAATCTCTTTCTTCTTGTTTTTCTCTTGATGATCATTCTTCATAACCCAACTAGATATCATCTTTCTCTTCTTGACTAATCTACAAGATATTTCACATTAAAACTAGTAGTTGGTCAATGTAGCAGATTAATACATCGTGCAAACTTTGTACAAAATTTTTTCTCTTAATATTTGATATCTATATTTGAAATCATTAAAACTAATCATATCTAATAGAGACCATATTAGGGTATTGATATTCTTATGGCCATGAATATGGTAGTAATTAAGGCTTCAACATGTTAGGAGTAAGATTTGACAAGTTTTGTGATTGAATTGGCAAGAGATCATATTTTGTGATCCTAAGATTAGTTTCGGCTAGGTTCAGAACAATAGGAAGGAATATGATTTTGATGTTTCTGAGGTTTCCAATATGTTTAGAATGAAAAATTGTATAGGATTAAGGTGAGAAAGTGATTTCATATGCATTGGAATAAAAAACAGGATTTTGGCCTAAAAACTCTAAAGTTTTGACCAAGCATGGTTTATAGGGAAGGAGTTGGGTTTTCATAAATTTGAGGTTGAAAATGGATTCTATTGGTAATATTATGTAAGTATAGCTTGTGATTATGATTTTTATATTATTGGATAGAAAACCCTAATTTTGGGACCTATGGTTACTAAGGATAGATGTTGCCAGATTCGAGTTAGGTCGCTAGTGTGTTGATTTTGATTAATAAAATCTTTTCCAATGACTGTGATATATTATATATTGTTAGAATATATTCTAAGCTTTTAAATGAGGAATATAATGCGTAATTTGGGTTGGTAGACTATAAGTTATGATCTGTTGAAGTTTCGGTGTCAAATCTGGAATGCATTCAGGATCAGTCAGGTTGGTTGAGGTTCCTAGATATTTATGGTTATAATTGGCACTAGGTGATATTTTTCCTTTGTATAGGACTTAAGAAATATTTCCAAAGGAACTAGAACCACCTCATTTGAATTTTCCTAGATTAAGTTATGAATTTTTAAAATTGATTGATAAATCTAGCAGTCTTGGAACGACCTGCAAATTTGTAGCATTTGAAGGGAATTGAGATAAGTGAGATCATAAGGAGTAAAGGCATGTTTTAGAACCTTATGTGACCACATTAGAGACCTAAATCACAAGGGAATAAAACACATAATGTGTTAGACATAAAATGAGGGAGTACTAAAGATAACCAACAAAAGTCAAGTAAAAGACAAGAAGAGAGATATATCAAAGAATAACATAACTTTTGATAATGTTAATAAGATTGGGACATGTAATGACCCATCTATTCATGCACTTGAAATTATAGGATTCAACCTTTTTCTGGGCTGATCAAGGGACTGGTAGATCAAGTCAAGTTACTGGAAAGGTTAACAAGTAATAACTTTTTCTCTCATATACTATGTAATGCTTAGCATATGTTTTACCATCAAGTACATTTTTTTCATGAGCATTCAGAATATAACAGGCAGATGCCTGAGGCTTCTAACATGAGCATTTAGAATATGACGGGTGGATGCCCGAGGCTATAAGACCTATTTTACCAAGCATTGTAGTACTATAACAACATATACAGATTAAAATGAAGTTAGATGGCAAGGAAATTATTTATTAAAAATCTTAAATAGACAAAATTAAAATGCGTACCCTTGAACAATCAGTGTTAGATAACAACGATAGTTGTTTTCTCCCATTCTGTAGCCCGCATAGTGAGTCCTTTTTATGCACTGTATCCTTACTCCTTGTCATATTTGCAGGACATAAAAATCCATATATATAAACTCTTTACATGTCGATGCATATACGATGGAAGGAGCTATAATAAAATTAAAATGATGAATGTATTTGCTAGTAAATATATGAAACCAAAAAACCACTTCACTAAATGAAGGAAAAAATGGAAAATAAAAAACTTACAGGATTGCAAATTTGACCCATCCTACATCTATCTCCTCTAACTTAATGAACTGTTTAAGGTCTTCTTTATCAATTATGAATGGATACTCTAATTTCTGGCCCACAATCCCTAGTAGCATACACAAATCAATCTGGAGAATGCCTTTATAGATCTGTTGGAGTCGTGCTAAGAAGTGTCATTTTCCTACTTCCTGCTTGTTCCTTTAGAACATAGAAAAACATATTATTAGTAGGATGCCAACAAGTCTCAAGTAAAAGTGAGGTAGTTCCTACCATTGGAGGTGTTACATTGAGCCAATAAGATGTATAGGCCAAACGATGAAAGATCCTCTCGTCTGAGCTATTGTGGCAACCTCATCATCAGGAATAGGGATGGTTGTACCTTGTTCCCCCTCTCGAACACACGTCACAATCACCCTACGTAAATGCTGTGGAACTTGCTGATGATGGTGAGTGGTGGCTTATGTGTGAATGAGAGCACCTGTACCTACACACAGTAGTGGGGAATCCAAAATGAGGATGGAAGGTTCTCCCAGCATTGGAGTTAGAGAAGGGTCACCAAGTGGTTCATACAGTGGGTTGTAACTTCCTTTGGTGCTGTGGAAGGTGAAGGATGCTCGGAAAATGCCATTTGCGATTCAAACATCTTTGTCATTTTAGCTCGTAGCTTAGGCAATAGCTCAAGACGTAGCTCTAGCAATAACTCTTATCAAAGCTTGTCACGAAGGTTGGCCTCGAGCTCTTGTGAGACTTCCTAGTGAATCTTGGCCACAAGCTCCCTACTGGGTTCAGCTTGTGACAAATAAGAATGTGAGGCTTGGCCAAACTACTTCATGACACGAACTCCCCCAGCCTCCACTCAAACATAATCGGGGTGATCTTCCTTCCCAATGGCCGTTGACAAGATGTCCATCCATCCACTTGGAGTGAATGAACCTTGGCTACTATGAACTTCCAGTTCATCTTACAGTATAAAAGTTATCGTAAATGAAAATTAAGCACTCCAATATAAAAAAAAACTTTGTACTTAAGCTCTAACTTCTTACAATCCTTACGGCAACCTCAACAATAGTCGAATTTGCATATTTTCTACCCTTAATCCTCCCTGTTTTCCACTTTTTGTGATGTGGAGGAGGTGGCGGGCCTAAACCACAACGCTAGGGTTTGATGTTGCTGCTTCCTTCTTTTTCTCTAACTCTTCTACCATCATGCTTCACTCAAGCTTCCGATAACTACCACGAGACATGCAATGCTTATATTTATTAACTGCTTGCCTCTTTGTATTTACTGCACTTAATTCCTGTGAAAGGAAAATAATGAACACCGAATCAATAATGTCAACTATATTCAAATAAAATACTATGATTAAAGACATTTTACCAAAAAGTTAGGATCTTCTCGTGATGCCATAAACAACCTCCAGTCCTTTGGAGACAAATATGAATACTTCTGACGTGGATCCTCACCCCTTAGGTCCCTTCAAATGTAATTTTGTGTAAGCTTGTTCTTGAAATCTTTCCATCGTAGACGAACCTCTGTCATCCACTCCTTGTACATCACCGTGGTGTCAGGGTGATAAACCCATGTCGTGTGAGTTCTCAAAATAAAACTAGGTTTGAAAATGTAGCGTAGTAGCTCAATGTAGGTTATTTTTGTGAGGAGATTAATTTTCAAGCTTCTAAATAGTAAAGTGATAAATACCTTAAAGTTGTGAGAAGTCATTTTGAGAAATTGCATTTGTAAACTAATGAAGTAAACTAAGCTAAAGCAATATTTTTGTATTTCTCGGTTTTCAAGACAAAGAAGCAAACGGAATTGAAATTAACACTAATAACAAAGAAAATTTAATAAACTAGAATAATAATGAAATGGGATTCCCTTGAGTTGAGGTTTTAGTCTTCCTTACTTGTTAATGATATGAATTCCATAATATGAGTCAAGAGGATGGAACTAAGCTACCACTAGCTCCATACTTGCAATAATCACTTAATTCATTCTACCGAAGCAATTAAATGAATACCACCAAATAATTTAGACGCAAGGAGATGAATAATCAACTTCCAATTCTAGCTTGTAATTACCATTACATAAGTTCAAAGCATTCAATTTAGTCATTTACAATCTACTTAACCAAGTTGGAATAAACAACTCAACCTACTCCTAATTTGAATCATACAAAGCTTAATTAATCAACTCCTAGCTCAACCACCAAGTTTATTCACTTGGCATAGAACAATCTAGATCATAACTACACACTTAACCAAGCCATATAATTATGAACTAGAAAGAGAGCCTAAGGACTTCCATTAAAGTTTAGAAGCTCAAACCATTACCCAACTCAAGGAAATCACCAACACTTTAGCTACTCATGGAAGAGGAGGAAGATGAAACATGATGGAAAAAGGAATAATTGGCCATGGATGCCTTCACGCCTTGCTTTTCCTTTTTCAATTCTGCACAGCCTCTATTCACACTCTCCCTCACATTCCCTGCATGCTTCCTCTTTTCACACATGGCTGTTGATCTCTTTTGCACACACCAGCCGCCACCCATTCATTTATTCCATCGTGTACCTTCTTTTCTTCCACCCTCTCGGTCCAAGTCATCTCAATTCTTCAACTCGGTCAACACCACCTTCTTTATGCTTTTATTCAATTCGGTCCAACCTCTCTTCTCTAATACATCATCAGTTCAACATCTTTTCACACCTACTCATTCTCACCCAATTCGGTCTAGTCCTCCTTATTCTCTTCAATTCAGTCTCTCTCTTTCCTTATTGCAATTCAGCCACCACTTTCTCAAAAACAATGGTCCCCACTTACCTCTTTGCAATTCAATTTTTGTTAGGTTAAAAGTGAGTTGTGCCTTGTTTGAACAAGAGATAAAAACATGTTTTGGTGTTAGGCATAAAATTGCAACCACCAAACAATGCCCTTACTCATTTAACCTTCTCTTAGAAAAAAATGTGAAAATAAATTCTGCACTTGTGATGTTCCTTTTTTGTCCTTTATTAAGCTCTAAAATAACGTCTTTGACCTTAACCACTCAAGTTGTGCCACATGATCACCGACAAAATTAGATTCACAAAGGTAATATCTTTTGCTCAAAATTAAAGAATAATGGCAATGACAAATATTAACTAAAAATATAACAATTTAACCACTACAACTCCCAAATTATTCTTTCACTAAAATCTCACATTAATACTTGATTATGCCTAAAATATTTAATTAAGTCCCAAAAAAGCCTAAGATTAATTAATAGAAATATGTAAATATTAAGCTCTCTCGTAGGGACATCAAAGGTTTGCTGCAAGGTAAAAACATAGAATAATTATATTTGAAGCAATAGGAATAAAGCTATAAATGCAGATGTTTTGAAACTTTTATACCAAAAGTTGTTGCCAAATCATGTCTTTCGTTTTTTGCAGAACCAACTTCCAATTATCATAGATAATACGAACTTTGCTTCAACCCAAATAACCTAAATAGCTAATGAAATGGTCTTCCTCTAGACCAATTGATTTCATATTGTCATCAAACACAATATGTAGCCTTTCCTGTTGATGTTCATGATGTGCAACCAATGCTCCCACTTTTGTGCTACCTCTAACCCTTCTTCTCGCAATGGGTTTAGGTCTATCCATTTCATTGTCCCTATCACTTTGTGAGTTAGTAGAATTATCCATATTCCTGTAAGCACAAAAATCATTATCAGATAGGTACATAAATTGCAATAAAAATAACTTACTCTTAGGAGGAGTAAAATAAAACGCACACAGTTATATTTTCTAAGTTAAGCTCTTACTTTATATTGTTTCCCATATTCCTTTACCATGATCATTTCTTATAGCATATTCTTCATCATTTACCAATTCTACTTCACTTATTATAGGTGGATTAATTGTGAAAGGTGGTGTGTTGTCAAGGTTAAAGGACGGACCACCATGCTTCTGTTTTCTACTTTGAAGTACAATGGAAATTTTTTTATTTGCAGGATCTGTGACATAAAACACTTGTTTTGTCTGGCTTGCTAGAATGAAGGGCTCATCCCTGTAACTTACTCTTTGTAGATCAACTGAGCCAAATCCAAATTATTGATCTATTACTACAGCATTATTGCTAACCCACTTATATTTAAATAAAGCAACTTTGAACTTGTTGTAAGTAATTTCCCATATTTCTTCTATCACTCCATAATAGGCCATGGATACTAATATGGGGTTTTTGTCTTTCGAACCGGAAAAGTACATGGCTTCAGCTTCTACCATCACCCTACTTTTTTGTATAATACTTCTGTCATCTTGATCTTTTGTGTAGAAAGAATACCAGTTTATATCATAATAGGTTAAAGTAATGATCTGAAATGAAGGCCCCCAAGCTAGCCACTCTATTGTGTCAGACACACCAGTCTCATGTGAAACCTTTTCCTCAAACCACTTTATGAATGTCTTGTTTTGCTCAATAGCAATTTGCATGTCATTCTTCCTTGGATTCATGTTCTTCAATCTCTTTCTATGTTCATCTATGTACAGTTGAAATTCTTCCGTGTTATTCAGGATATACAAGTGTGCTTGCAACACCTCTTCATGAGGCATATTCTTCACTTTCAGTCCTTGTGTTCCCTTGCTTCTCCCCTCTTCATGCTTAGATTGTTCCTTCTTCCCTGATAGATAATCACTACAGAAGTCTATAGCCTCTTCAACTATATATCTTTCAACTATTGAGGCTTTTGGTCGATAGGGATTATTGGAATACCCTTTTAAGATCTTTATGTATCGCTTGAAAGGGTACATCCACCTCAGGCAAACTGGACCACAGAGCCTTACCTCCCTTACCAAATGAACTATCAAATGCACCATTATATCAAAAAATGAAGGCGGAAAGTATATCTCTAATTGGGACAATATAATATAACCCTCAGCTTCCAGTTCATCCAACTTTTCAGTGTCAATGACTTTGTTACAGATAGCATTAAAGAAAACACACAATCTTGTTACAGTGGTTCAAACTTCATCGTTCATAATGCCTCTAATAGCTACTGGTAATAGTTGTTGCATCAACACATGATAATCATGAGACTTCATTCCCACTAACTTCAAATCTTTCAACAATTGTTAAGAAGAACAGTTATTGAAAGATCAGCTTCAACGACTATTTTTCTCAACAGCAGTTGAATGGTATGTTTCAATGATTTTTTTCTCAAGAACAGTCATTGAAACATTAGACTTAATTTTGAAATTCCATCGTGTGCTTTTCTACTACTATTATTTGAAAACAGACATTAATTAGTGACGCAAATTCTACTATTTGTAGTAGTGAAACTATAAACATATGGGAGATTCAACTATAATAGATGGAGTTTAGGTTATATGTACTTACCAAGTCACTATTTACTATCTCTTGTTTTTAATATAAAACCCACTTTATAGTTTAATTTTTTTATTAAAGTAGGTCTTATATGAAGGACAAGAGATACGATTATTTTGGTTAATTGTCTTTATAAAATTATTAGAAATGATTATTCAATTTACGCTCTCAAAATCATAGGAAGCCTATTGAAGATATGCATTCAACAACTCAAACACTACTTTGTAAGAACTCTCCCATTACCAATCATATTACTTTCCCATGCATTACAAAGTAGTATAACATGTTATCCTTACATCAAACTGGAATTTGAAATTTACAACAATCGCACACACCACATTCATGTCATAAAATACCTTTGAAAATGTGTTATTACCCATTTAATAAAATATGACAACCTCTTAACAATGTAAGACACGATAATTAGTTACTTCTGGTCTCTGTCTATTTTCCATGTTGTTCTAATAATTGGACAGCACAATTAATGTCCCTTCTCATAATCTACAATTTAACTTAATAACAAATTGAAGATAATTTTCAAATTTCAGAGTCATACTCACATCCTAGTTTCACCAAACAAGCAAAGAAAAAGAAGAAAGAAAGAATAACAAACTGAAGAAAACAATTATTTTAAAAGAAAATAGAAGAAAGTCTAACTCCTGAGACTTAACCATCTTAACATCAAACATCACTTTTCTTTTATCTCCAAGAACACTATGAACACATCATTTTTGTGGTAGTGTCCTCACCTCTAACAGTGATGAACACCTCATACTTTTTTTTGGAGGAAATTGGTTGAGAATACATGAAGCAGCAGCATACATGATTTTTATTGTTAGCTTTTCTTAGATGAGAATGTTAACTAAACATATGTACTTTGTCAAAAACTAAATAACATCACTGCATAGAATTCATTTTGGGTCTAATAATATTAGTTAATCAATATTAATGACTTAATATAGGGTTTTCTTCAAAAAGAAGTAAATCACTAAAAATCTTTGCTTGCTACAAGTAACATTTGCTGTGATAGCAATATAATCACCATATTGACCAACTTTTGACCATCAATACTTGGTTAAGAAATCCTAAAGGGAAAAATGATTCACGGCTTCACCACAATTTGTAGAAGTTGAACTCTTCTGTAAACCGATAGAAATCCATCAAAATAGGACAACATACTTATGAAAAATAGTTTTTTTTTAATAGATAAAGTGATAAGAAGATAAATCATTTTCATACTAATATAACTATGTTAAGTTCTACTTGATTAATTCACTTAACGATGCTTTTTTATCTTGGTATCTAATGATGCTAGGCTATATATACATGCCAAGTTTCCTATTATGTTATGTTTTATTGAGGTTCTTCATCAAGAAACATATCAATGAAGTAGTCTAGGAAGATACATATTCATAAACCTGGATTCTCTCATTTTCTTTTCCTATCCACTGCCATCCTTTTCCCCCTTCATGACCATTGGATCAAAATCTAATAGTTCATATTTAACATTTCCTTCCTATTCTTCTCTCCATTGTAATAATATTTTTATAAAATATTAAATTTGGACTATTAGATTTTGATCTAATGGTCATAAAGGGGGAAAAGGACAGTAGTGGACAGGAAAAGAAAATAAGAGAAGCCAAATCCCATATTCATTGTAAAAAGCTAATAAATTGAAATTGTAATTTAGGAAATAGTCAGATTTAAAATGCATTAATAATTGGCTTAAATATATTACAAAGTAACACATTATGTTCAAAAGCATAATCTATATTTGCCTAATTAAAGATAGCTATGGTGAACTAAAGTCAAACTTAATATATTAAATGTAGAAGAGAGATACATAACAATCAAGTGATGGATTACTGGTAATTTATTTCTAATGGGTGCGATTCTTTATAGATTCCAAATTTAGTTGGGGTAGTAGAAGTGGCAACTTATACTAAGAATTTATGGGAATAGATTAATCAATTGAAGAGTCTTTCAATTTCATTGTTGAAGGAAGTTGTTGTTGGTCATCATCAATATTTTGATGCCTCTTTGTTTGCATACTTACGTTCAATTTTTCTTGTTAAAGAAAGTTTGTGTACTCTAAGACATATATTAGATGAACTCCATATTCTTTGATCAAACAATCACCCCTAAATTCCCCCATCCATTGATCGAACATAACCAAGATTAAATGAAAATCTAAGGTCAATCTTGGCATCACAACCTTTTCCCCATCAGAGATACTGTAGTATGCATTCACTGTAGAAGGGAACATACCATAGTAAAACATTATCTAAGTTCAATTTAATCATTGAATAGTGCCATCCTCTCGTCCCTTCAAATCCGATGTCATAAGATCCCTTAGACCAATAATCAATCATACAAGTTAAATCAAATGAAAATGTAGAGTGACATTAAACCCTTTCTTTTAAGGTGAGATGAGGTACAACAAAGTAAAAAATGAAACCCAACAATTTTTCAAAATCTGGAGCAAGCTGAACGCTTACTTCTAAACTTGTAAAATGATCTATCATCAAACTATTGTAAGTAAACCACTTTGGAATATTACTTCCTTCAAGATTGCCATATTTTCTTGTTGTCAATGAAAAACTAGCATATTTTAGTATTCCATGAAATGAATTTGACAAGTCTCTTTTTGGTCTCCCAAGTTTGACTCCAATTCCATTTGTTGAATGAATTTACGATACTCTGAGGCATATATTGGGCAAACTCCACATGATTCAATCATACCATCAACAAACTTCTTCTCACTATTTGTAACAAAAGAGAACTCAAATGACACCTTTGACCTATAATTGGTGTTTTGATCATCCATTGTTTTATAGAAGTTTACGAATGTGTCAGAAACACACCATGGAAAACATGACGTGAATAAAAATTTGTCATATTTCTTTCAAAATCTGAGCATGCGTGCTTCTCACCATCATAATAAAGTTGGCATTGCACGTGACTATGAGCATGGTGAGAAAGAACATAATAGAGAACAAAGCCAATTAGGTCAGTTGTGGTTCAAGGAAGATTAATAGATATATTGTTAGAAGCATCTATTCCCTGATTAGATTTAAACCACTCCAAAACAGGGTAACAAAGCCCACATACATCACTTTTGTAGATTGCTAGCTTCAACGGGAAGTATGCACTTTCCATAACTTGAGATAGCTAGTGATTCTCCAATTTCTAGCAATTTATTAGAAGAAGGGACCTCAAATGTGGTGCAGTTGTTAAAGTGGATACAATGTCTAGTGATATGCAGCCATTAACATAAACTTGTTTGACGAGTGGCAGTAGTTATATCAAGGAACAAAGTCTTGTACAATTCTTTAAGTAAATGACTTCTAGATTTGAAAAATGGTTGATGCTAGTAGGCAAGCTCTCTATATTACTTTATTCCAAATTCAATAAATATAATAAGAATAAGGAGCTTATGGATTTAGGGAGTTCATACAATTGTTCACATATGCCAAGAGTACACAAAGATTTATGAGATAACTAACTGAGGAATAGAGCATTGAATGCAACATCATTTCATCTGCCAATATTGAAGATTCAATATGAAAAGTGAGTTGTAGAGTCTTTAATGATGTGCAGTTATGGGCATCTAATTCCTTAATGGAGGAGGAAGCTTTGCAATGATAAAGGCTCTTACAATTCCATACGTAAAGAGATTTTAGCCTTGATAGCTATTTGATATTGTGTGGAAGTTCAGATAATTTGAATGCCCAAGTCAAAGAAATTGATTTTAGAGATTATATAGAATGAAATAAGGTATGGAGCTTTGATTTTTCATTTATTTCTCCACAATAAAAAAGATGCACCTCCATATGAGATCTCACCCAACAAATCTCATTAAATGGAAGATTCTTTAGTTTTGAGCAATTAGGACTGAACAATTCAAGCTCCTCTATATGCCCAATTGGAAAGTCTAATATCTCAATAGGTATAGTCTCTAAAAACAAAAATTTTATTTTGTTTGAAGAGAATGAAATTTTCTTGAGCTTGTAGCAACCATAGACATATGTGTTTGAGATAGATTTTGACTGATCCTCAGTTTTCAAACTCTTTAGGTTTCTCCATTCCATAACAGATGCATCACACAATCTTGGAAGAAATCACTACTACAAAAGAGGGATTTAGTGATGCTCCTCTTGTGAAGAAGTGCCACAGATAGTTGTTTTTGTTAAATATTTAGAGGTTGTGGCACTTACTATTATAAGTGCCATAGCTAGTATTAGCTTTTTGCGGCAGTTCCCTAAACAAATGGCAAACAAGGCCTTTATTTTTGTCTAAAAAAAGGTAAAGTGCCAGCTATGGCACTTTCTTAGGAATACTATTGAAAATTTACAGGAAAAATCCTAAAACAACATAAATAGAGTTGAATTGTATTTTTTTAAGGTATCAAATTATTTCTTATGAAGGAATAGGTACAAAATTTAAAAGTGGTAAATAATTACTAATATTGATTTGAGTTGAATAAAAACATTTTTTATGAAAATTAGGATTTATCATGTAATTATTGGAATAAGGAGAAATTAACTCAAAATAGAATTTAAATTTTAAGGACTTAATTTCAAGTCAACATTTCCACAAACAATTAATTTGTCACTAAAAGATTTTAGTTATCTATAGAGTTTGGAAGATGATTTAAATTAGCAAGATGAAACAAACAATTAATAAATGAAACTCCATGATTTAATTAAATAATAACAATGATAATTATAAAAATAAAGTGTGAGTGGCTGATGGCAAGGCACCAAGGCCACATGAGGTTGGTGCCAGTCAAGGCCAAGGCCAAGGCCACTCACGTACCTTTATGCATGCCTGCCAAGGCCACATGGCATTCGTAAGGCCAAGGGGATTTGGAAGGCACTTTCCTGGCTGAACTTATTTTTTTAATTGTTTTTCTTTTTAAAAAAGTGTCTGACAATTTTTTTTAAATCAAAGGGAAGCAAGGAAGGCCATCGGTGGAGCACTTTTATTAAAAAAAATTTTCCTAAAAAAAAGTGTTTGACTAATTTTTTTTCATTTTTTAAAAACAAAGGGAAGCAATGCAAAGCTTCCATTAACCTTGTATGGCCCTTGCTAAGCAAGCACCATACAAGGTACTACTTTTTTTATTTTCAAAGGGAAGCAAGGAAGGCTATCGGTGGTGCACTTTTTTAAAGAAAAAAAGCGTCTGACTAATTTTTAATTTTTTTTAAAAATCAAAGGGAAGTAATGGCGCTTTCTTTACAAGTGCCAAAGCTTCCTTTAACCTTGTATGGCACTTGCTAGGAAAGAACAATACAAGGTAATATGAACTTATTTAATACCCTGTCGTTATCATCTTATGGTGCGCACTTCAACTCCCCATTTCCTAGAACTCCATTGGTCCCCTATTCTATTGGTCCACCACTTTTCCTTATCCATTCTCCCTACTCCCCTCTTCCTATATATTACTTTATCCCCACTCATTCTTTCTATTTTGAGGTTGCAATAGTGCAATTATCCCCACTCCCTCCTCTCTTAGATGGCATCAAGTAGAAGCTTCCTCGGTCTCCACACTTTTTGTTTCTTCTTGTCTCCTCCTTGTGCACCTTTCTTCAACATTTGGTCACCACTTCCATTGCAATATAAAGCTTGATCTCCCACGTGTTTTTTTTCCTTCTCCATTACAAACTTAACAATGTAAGCATATATGTCTTTTTTTATATACAGAAGTACATGTACTAGTAACGTGTATGGCTCAAGTTTAAGAAATTGAAATGGTGGAGTTCTTTTATGCTGGATAGATGAAGATAATAATACTAGTTTAAATATTCATGAACCCTTAAGCATTATAATTACAAAGATAAATAAACAAAATACTATTTTGGTCTTTCACCCACAAATCAAAATGCATACCTTATACATTATTATAGAAAGATGTTGCTTTATTAGAAATTAATGCATGATAGTTTCAAACATATATGTATATTATTATATCCTGAAGTTGTTGAATATGATATGCATGTTATAGTGTAGGTTTTGTTGTAAATATTTTAGTGGCAAATATTTGCTAGTTGGATTCTTTAAGTCTACCTTCCATTGACCAACCATGTTAGGATATAAGGGTAAATAAATAGCTTATAATATTGGAGTTAGCTATTCATATACTCCTATCTTTTTCCTAGCAGATACTCCCTCCAATCTAGGAGGAAATTTTGGTCTAAAATATAACAGGTTGAGAGGCTAATTAATAATTCTTCTCCACTTTAAACCTTTGCAAGAGAGAGAAAGAGATGAACCACTTTTATAAATGCCGTTGGCAGTATTTTTCTTGGCTTGTTATGGAACCAATTACTTTAACTATGATATATAGTGTTGGAAAATACGATTTCTTTTGTTGTGAGTTGTGAAAAATTATTATGATGCTGTGGGATTAATTGGTTGATTATTTGTGACTTAAAGAGAGTGTTTAATACTTGGAAAACTTCAAATTTTAGGATGTTATACTGCCAATTTTTTTGTCAATAAATAACAAAAGATAAAAGTAATTAGTAAATGCAAGAGGCAAGTAACAAACCACTTTTAAAAATATGTTTAAGGTATAGATGGATAAAAAATGGATGTCATCTAATTGGTGCTCAAGGGAATATATAGATGGGGTGAAAGAGTTTATTAGGTTTGCAACTGAGCATACAAATGATCCTAACAGAATCTTGTGTCCTTACTTATCTTGTTCTTATGGAAAGTGGATTAGTCCACTTGGTTTGCTAGATGATTTAATGCGTCATGAAATTGATCAATCATATACACGATAGATAAGGCACAATAAGACGGATAATGCATGTAGTGATTGGGTGCTTACCACGATCAGTGCTTTGAATGAGTTTGACCTAGGCATATGTGATGAGGATGATGGTCTTCAACAAATGCTAAATGTGGTTGAAGGAATGCTTCATAACTGTCCTTAAGAATTTGATAAATTGAAAGGTGATGCAGAGAAACCATTATATACTGGTAGTACTAAACACACAAGATTGCTAGTAGTGTTGAAATTGTACAACTTTAAAGTGTGCTATGAATTGAGTGATTCAGGTTTCATTGTACTACTTGTGCAAGATACGCGCCTAAAAGAAAATGTACTCAATATCAAGATATATGAGGCAAAGTAAATACTTTGCTCTACAACTGGCATATGTTATAAGAAGATATATGCAGGCCCTAACAATTGCATTATTTTAGAATCAATATGCAATATTAGAGAAGTGCTTTAAATGCAATGCATCTCGATATGGGAAGAAGAAAGGAAAAAGCCCTTTGAAGGTCGAGGTCGTATGGTATTTTCCCATTATTCTGATATTCATGTGACTGTACTATAATGCGAAGATTGTTAAGTTGTTGATATGGCATGCAGATGAAAGGATTGAAAACATGAACCTTAGGTACTCTGCAGATACCCCTCAATGAAAAAAAGCTGATCATAACAACCCTGACTTCTCGAGTGAAGCAAGGAACCTATGCCTTGCACTTTCAACTGATGGAATCATTCCTCACGGGCTTCAGAGTAGAACATACAGTATATAGCTGGTGATGTAAATGAATTATAACCTTCCTCTACACTTGGTCATGAAACGTAAGTTTATGATGCTGTCTATATTAATTTCTGGGTCAAGGTAATATGGGAATGATTTAGATGTATACTTGGCTCCTTTAATTGATGACTTGAAGCTGCTTTGGGAAGAAGGCGTCAATGTGTATGATTAGTATAGGGAAGAAAGTTTCACTTTGAAAGCCATGTTGTTTGGTATAATTAATGATTTCCCTACTTATGATAATTTATCTGGATACAATGTTCAAGGATATTGTGCATGCCCTATATGTGAAGATGATACTCATTCAGTGCAACTATATCATTGTAAGAAAAATGTCTACATGGGACATCAAAGATTCTTACCATCGAAACATCCTTGGAGGAAGTGGAAAGGGGCTTTCAATGGTAAGTCAGAAGAAGGAAGCCTACTGAAGATGTTGACCCATGCTCAAGTTTTTGAGAAGGTCAAATGCTTGCATAACAATATTGGCAAGCCTTTTATAAAATAAATCAGGACAAGCGGTTAGAAGAAAAAGTTTATTTTCTTTGAATTTCCATATTAGAAGTCCTTATATGTGAGACATTTTCTTAATGTAATGTACATAGAAAAAAAATATGTGATAGCCTAATTGGCACATTGCTCAATATGCGAGGAAACATCAAGGACAGTGTGAATGTGAGGTTGGATTTAGTTAACTTGGGAATAAGAAAGAATTGGCAATAGTTGAATAAGGGCATCATACTTATCTACCTCCAACAGCTTACAATTTGTTGAGGAAAGAGAAAAATTTGTTTTATGAGTTTTTGGAAGGAATTAAAGCTCCAGAAGGGTATTCTTTAAATATAAAGTACCTTGTATCAGTGAAAGAGTTAAAGCTAAAAGAACCTTAAATCTCATGATTTTTATGTGCTCATACAGAATTTCGTACCGGTTGGTGCACAGTCAATCTTACCCAAAAAATGGAGAAATACCATTACTAAACTTTGCATTATCTTCAAGTTGATTTATAGTAAAGTGGTTGATTCAACAAAGTTACAAGATTTGTAAAGGCTGATTGTTTGTACTTTGTGTGAACTTGAAATGTATGTTTCACTTTCATTTTTTGACATAATGGTCCATCTAATTGTATACATGGTGAGAGAGGTTCAATTATGCAGTCCAGTGTACTTGAGATGGATGCACCTGTATGAGCGATTTATGAAAATTTTAAAAGGGTATGTGAAAAATAGTGAGGAGTACTTCAATTTCTGCTCTCAGATCACTCTTCTCCTGATTGACATTATAACTAAAGAGGAGTACCTTATTTAGTACATTCATGTTCATGAATCTTGATTTGACAAGTTTAAATCCCTAAATTCTTCCAGCAACTTCTGTTTGTGTACTATCATGACTGCCATTTGCACCGCCTTTCTACTTAGAGCATCAGCAATGATATTTGCCTTCCTTGGATGATATTTTATGTCTAGATTATAGTCTTTCAACAACTCTATCCATCTTCGCTATCTCATATTCAACTCTTTCTAGCCATGCAAATATTTAAAGCTCTTGTGGTTGTAGTACATTTCCATAGTAATACCATACAGGTAGTATCCCTATATCTTTAATACAAACATGATTATCGCAAGCTCCAAATCATGGGTAAGATAGTTTATCTCGTGAGGCTTCAGCTGCTAAGAGGCATACTCTATCACTCTTCCCTACTATATAAGGACACATCCCAATCTCTGCTTACTAGTATCATTGTAAACCACATATGTCTCACTGGGATCTGAGATAATCAATATTGGTATGGATGTCAACCTCTCCTTTAGCTTTATGAAGCTCTTCTCACATTTGTCATCCACATATATGTTGGATTCTTTCTTGTGAGCTTCATCAATGACATGACGATTCAAGAGAAATTCTATATAAAGCTCTGATAGTAACTGTCAAGACCCAGAAAACTGCGTATTTTAGTTATAGTTTCTGGCCTCTTCCAGTTTAGTACCACTTCCACCTTGCTAGGATCTATAGAGACTCCTTCTTGAGAGATTACGTGACCCAAAAACTAGAGCTCTAAAAGTCAGAATTCACATTTACTTTGCTTGGCAAAGAGTTACTTTTCTCTTAGAATACCCAGTACTATGCTTGAGTGCTTTTTATGTTCTTCTCTACTCTGAAAGTATATCAAAATGTCATTGATAAAGACTACTACAAACTAATCCTGGTATTGTCCAAAAATCTGGTTCATGTAGTCCATAAACACAGCAGGTGCATTGGTCAATCCAAAGGGCATCACCAAAATCTCATAGTACCCATATCTGTTTCTAAAAGCTATTTTCGATACATCCTCAACTCTTTCTCACAGCTCATGGTAGCCTAATCATAAGTCGATCTTTAAGAATACACTAGAATTAGATAACTGCTCAAGAAGATCATTGATATTGGGAAATGGATATTTGTTCTTAAAGATCACCTTGTTTAGCTCTCAGTAATCGATAAATAACCGTAGGCTCTGACCCTTCTTGTTAACAAACAATACTGGAACTCCCAATAGGGAGACACTGGGCCATATAAAACCCTTTCTCTAATAATTCTTTGATGTGCTTCTTTAGTTTTAAAATTTCATTCAGCGCCATTCGGTAAGGGACTTTGGATATAGATTTGGCACCAGGCATGATCTCAATAGCAAATTCTACTTCCCTTTGAGGAGGTAATCCACTAATATCTTATGGAAATACCTCAGGGAACTTGTTACCATAGGTATGTTTTAAAGTGTAGTTTTCTACTTCTGCTTACACAGAGAAGAAAACAAAGTACCTTTGGCAACCCTTGAAAATGAGGTATAGTTTTTGGTATGTTGTTGTGACTCCTCAGGTTAAGTCGGCTCTTCCTCTGGTTCCTCACAATTTAGCTCATAATGTATCGATGGTTCCTTATCCTTATTTTGCTTTGCTTTCACTTCCTAGAGCTCTTCCCTGAGTTCATGAATCATAGCCTGCTGCTTAGTCAACATGCTAAGTATATCCTGCATGGGATCAGGTGGGTTGTGATTCACCTCTTCTACCATAACTTCCTCAATCTCTAGTTCTATTGGTCTGTTCCTCGGTCGAACCATTATTCCTTTCAACGTTCAGGAAGAGATTTGCACCATTAATATTATATTCAATATATGTATACATTCCTTAAACTTAAACATTTACCTACAACGGGAATACACATTTATTATCCCAAACAGTCATATTTACATCAAGATGGCCTTATATTTATAATGAAAGTAGCCTTTAGCATTTTATCATTACAAGCCAAGTACATATTAGTACACATACTCAATCATTTGCCAACAAAAATGAAAAAACTCAAAAGGACCATAATCTAAAAAATCATTCTTCTTCCTTGTCCAGAAAGTAGAATCAGGGAAGAAGTACAGAGTGATTGTAATCTATGAACCATTAGGCATCCTTGTAATCTAAACTCCGATCCTAATATAACGACTTCACCTCCTCTAGGAACGCTAAGTAATGAAGTGGTGGGGAGGGTTGCTTATCAGATGTTTTCCAAAATATCACATTAATATTCTCCCACAGCTCTTGGTAAGGATGCAAATTATATACTAGCTCAATAGTTTAAGCCCTAGAGCTATCATCAAAGTCTAAGTACTGCCCCACGTCTTCTACCTCTAGTTTATCAATGTCGCCGATAGAAGATTCATCCCTAAGGGTAGGTCTGAACATTACCGGGGTTCCAACTCTTTTTCTTAGGGTGATTACCATCCTTATCCTAGCTGGTATTGTAAACATAAGTATCCTTTATCATTCCAGTATACACCTATCTTATAGAGGCTAGTTAACTGAAGGAGTGATCTACTTCTCCACCTTCTTCTATCGCATATGACTCCTAGTCAATATGTCAGGATACCTATAAAGATAGAGTATATTAGCTTTTGTCAAGATCAACTGATCTGATACCAACAAGTGTAACACTATAGTTTCTAAAATGTTTAGATGAGTTTAGTTTGGTAATGTTTTAAACATGGGACATTGTTCTATTTTAAGTCATTTAAGCTCCGACTTCAATATAAGGTTTGAACTTACAATTGGGTTGGTTTTTTTCAAAAACTTTTGAAAATACTATAATTATAGTCTTAAACCGGTTTGTAAGTTCATTATTACTCATCAGTTCTAAACCTTTTATTAAAAATGCAGAGAATTCCTTGATAATAGCTCTTGTAATGGCTGTTAACCTATGGGATTTTAGTATTTGGTTTCTTGATTCTAGTTCATTTATCACTTATGATATTAACATGCTTGTTGATATGTTAACGTAGTGATTACAACTAGTGCGGTTAGTGCTATTGTTATTGGTACTACTACATCTACTTTTACTTAGTTATATACAAATTTTTACTGTCATCCAAAATAAAAATAACTAGAGGGTCTCTAAATAATCAGTCTTCTCTTCACCCATATGTATTAACTTTTTGCCCTTAAAGCTGGACACCTTTTACTATAGATCATTTGTTGGAAAGGGTGAGATTCAAAAAAATCCCAGTAGTACACATATCACTTATATAATATGTAGAATACTAAGCACGTAAAGCACTCAATGTAACACCCTAATTTTTAACATCAATATTCCCCTTATGTAATAAGATATTTCATGAGATAAAATGGTGAATGATGATGTACATAAAAGGATAAATACTCCAATTGGTAGTCACAGACAACATGAGTATGTTTAAAACATAGTGTAAACAACTGTATTTGCTGCTAGTAGGTTCCCCTATGTAGCAATTTTGTTGTGTGACATTTTTAATTAGGCAAATGATGACCAATCCCTATGAAATTTTACAAGCTTAAAGTAGACTTGTCAAGCTTTAATATGATAGGCCATATGTGAAAGAGGCAAGCTTCAGCCAAGAGGGGGGTGAATTGGGTGATATGATAAATTTTTCGGTTGATGTAGTGATATTACTTTAACTGTAAATAGAGTAGAGTTGAGAAGAATAGCACACAGAGAGTTATAATGGTTCGACCCAAAACCCAGGCCTACGTCCAGTCCTCAGAGATCAAGACCTACTGAGATTTTCACTATACTTCCAGATTCAAAGGGCTCTCAGAACGCCACAAAAAAGTAATCGTCCTTGAATGGACTATGACCAGAAATATTCCAACACTTAGAAATTTCTCTCCCCTTTACAACATGTCATACGTGAAGAAAAACAAACCTATGACCTTTCTCTCTTGCTTGCGTATACAAGTCTTATGAGCAGCAACGTTCTCTACTACTTACACCACTGTAAGTCTTACGAGCAGCAACATTCTCTACTGCTTGTACCTTGTAAGTCTTATGAGCAGAAAGTCCTATTAGGAATTCTCTCAACTGCTTCTCTCGTATGGATATCTACCCTCTCAAGGTCCTAGTACCTCGAGATCAAATGAAAATAGAATATGAAGTGTATACAAACTCTCTTATAGAGCAAATATGATAAAGTGTATATGAAGTGTATACAAACCTTAGCTTCAATGATCCAGTGTACGCCCTCAAGAAGGCCCAAACACTTGAATATCTTCATCCTTTCGAATAGACAACTATAGATCTTCCTGAGCACATCTTTGGGAAGAGTGGGGAATCTATTTTTAAGCTTTACAAGAGATTCCTTCATTTAACTTGAAATGAAAATAATGACAACTAAAACTTTCAACGCAACGTAAAGTGCTTTAGTGAGTAAGAAAGAGAAGGAGGACTTACCCATTGTTTCCTCAAACATGATGATAGTTTTCAAAGTGTTGAGTGCGCTATTATTGTACTCTTTGAATGTTCTTGATTGTAACAACCAAAATGAATTACATCATCAGGGTCTACCAAAAGTCCTGCAAAATCACAACAAAACATCCAACCAAACCTTAGGTTGACCCTCAAGCAGTGCAAAATTTTTAGTCTTCAGCCAAACTTCCTAACCAGAAATTACTAATCAAAAGTATCAAACACTATGATTACCATGTCTTCCTTTCTTTTTAGGCGACAATGGTTCAAACACAAGAAATGATCATTCAACGTAATTAATTGTACTTCTTCAATCATAGATAGTTTTAGAGTATAAGTATTTACAGAATTCAAATAAAGTACAACATGCATATATTTGCAAATAAATTTAGGAGCTTCCAAAATTTTAGAACATCCCAAAATATCCACTTGACTCTCATCAGTAAGAGTCAACACTTTAACAAGAGAGACATGAACAAAAGCTATTAGAACATTCACATTAGTTTCAACATCAAAATGATAGGAATAAGTTCTACAACTCGAACATCTTCTAGACTACACCCACTATCCTCTTCAAAAGTGATTTCAAATTTCTTATCACATCCTCGACTTCCTCACAATAATCATAATCAATATAAGAAGTGGTTATCATGCTTAAAGAATTATCTTGCCTCATACTCTCAAGTGAAAAAATAATTTGACTCACATATATTCCAATATTTTGGACACTTGACTGGACACTGTTAGTGCAAGTGTTTCATCCAAGAGGGGGTGAATTGGGTGATACCAGAAATTTCGTTGTGTATAAAAAAATTGACAGAATATTTAAAGCAGTTGAGAGCAAAGAAAAATATCACCGAAGTGTACACCAGGAGTTATATTGGTTCTACCACAACCACTTTGACCTACGTCCAGTCCTCAGAGGTCTCTGAGAGTTTTACTATATTCTCCAAGATTCAGTGGGTTGTTGGCACCTCAGTACATAGCAAGTTCCTTTACCTAGACACTCGCTCCCCCTTACACGTTGTAATCAAATCCCTAACTCAAGGTTCCACAACCTTAAGTTGTCTCAATAATAAATATTGAGTTTGTAATAAAAAACTCTCTCACAGAGCAAATATCACTGAAGTATAATGAATGAGTATAAGAAAACAAAGCACAAAGAGTATATTGATCGATGCATGTTCATGTGTTCTTAGTTCTTGTTTTCTGCTCTTTGAATGGTCCATATATATAGATGATTTATAGTGTTTGTTGGAAGTAATTCAAACATGTCCGTTAGAGTCACACAACAACGGTTGACCATTCTTCAAATTTGAAATCTATCTATTTGCGGTAGGTAGCGGTAGGTGAACGTTCAGACTTTTATTTGACTTTTCACTTCTGGCATGATCTTTCATTGTTTCTCTGCAAATGTACTTAGAATACTAGTGCAATGAAGAGTTAACCATATAGAACACAATTTAATAAACATTCGATTAAAAACATGATTTCTGGACTTTATTACTCGAGTGGCTACTCGAGTGATCATGTTTGTTACTCGAGTAGTCCTTCAAGTAAACCTATAAAAAATATGGCAGTGAATAATTCATCAATTTTCATAAGATATTACTTGACTAAGACATGGAGTGCAATACATCACAAACCTTAGAATTACCTGATTACTCGAGTGGCTACTCGAGTAGCCATGTCTTTTCTTTACAAGTTACTCAGGTTCTAAATCTGGTAATCTGATTACTCGAGTGGTTACTCGAGTGGCCATGTGTTTTATGTAGAAGTTACTCGCGTGCTCCCTCGAGTAGATTTCAAATAAGTTTGCAGATTACTCGATTATTCCCTTAAGTAATGTCATTCAAATCTTGGCCGAGAGTTTGCTTACCTAGTTACTCTAGTGATCCCTCGAGTAATGGATCAAATAACTCCGCAGATTATTGGAGTGCTCCCTCGAGACATGCCTTTTTCTCACATGGTTACTCGAGTGGCTACTCGAGTAAATTGTTGCATTTCTTGGCCGAGAGATACTGGAAGATTTTTTCCTTGCTTACTAGAGTGGCTACTCGAGTAAAGCCTTTTCTCATGTTTGATCGAGTGGCTACTCGAGTAATGGCTCATATAAGTTTGCAGATTACTCGAGTGGCTACTCGAGTAACATCTTCCAAATTTTGGCAGTGCTTCCGAAAATATTTTCTTTCAATATTACTTGTGTGCCCACTCGAGTAACAGTGTTCCTTACTCAAGTGATTACTCGAGTAAACATATACAACTGCCAGTGATGGTCTTCCTTTGTTCTTCCTCTCAGTTCTTCTTCATTACTCTAGTGCTTACTTCAAGTAATGCCTTACCATTTATTTACTTGGTTCAAATTCTTTTGTTATCATATCCTCTTTTATCATTAGTCCAATCTTTGTTATCATCAAAACATATGGGATCAAACAGACACAAGTGACAAGTTCCTTTTGCTCTCTACTAAATCTCTCTGTTAATTCCACACACTCCTCACATAATCTTTCTAAATTATATTGTTCCTTATACTCAAGGGTATGTTCTTCACTATGTGGATAAGAGTAGAAAGGAGGATTAGGATAATACCTGACATATGGATCCAAAGACTCTTGTTGCTATAAAATTCCACCAAGATACAAGGAATGATAAAAACAAGCTTGGTTCAAAGTGAAATCATCTCTCACATAATGACTGGTAGTGCTATATGGATAATGCTTATAGGAATGACACTCTTCACAATCAGCACTAGAAAAATAGTTATAAGGAGAAGAATTTTTAATCCAACCAGCATATATATTTTCTTGTCTCATTCCATCCACATGCATTCCTAAAAAAGAACCAAGATATAACAATTTATCAATCATTGAATCAAAAGAATGCTATGAATAATCCTTTTTTAATTTTGTTGAAATTTTAACTTGAAGACTAAATTAGTATTAAAATTACTTGGTGTTGATCTTAATGATAACAATCCCTAACAATGGCACCAAAACTTTTTTACGAATGTAAATGGTCTATTAAAAAGTGTAAGTATACACTGTCATATACAAGTAATATAGAAGTGAGTAGAGTATCATTCCCATGAGGACTTATCACTAAGTACCAAAATGAGTAATTTTAATTCTATTTAGTCAATTGATTAGTTGGTGATTGAGAGTACGAAATAAAAGATGATTAAATATAAGTGTAAATGATATGAAAGCAACTATGAGAAAAAGCCCTAGGGATCAGATTTCACTTAACAAATTCCAGATTGAATCACCTATCTATTGTAGTCCAATTTATTCCACGTCATTGATAGCCAAGTTTCCCTCATTTAATTACTAGCCTATTCCAAGGTCAAGCAATTCTATCATTAATTGCTAATCTAATATATTCTTATATGAATTGAAGCAATTAATCATGCATTAAGATTTATGGAACTCATTATTACCACACAACTTATATGAATATATTCCTACTTCATATACAAGTTATAGTTTTAATTATACGATCTACACACATGCATCTCCTTCCGGTCTCAACATGCACATTGAAATCATTCGAAAGATGGTCAATCATTCAAAAGCATTAAGAATAATAATTAAAACTCAATCATTAAGGAAAAATTAAAACTAGATTTAATAAGTTAAAATTCAATCCATCATTATTAGTAAACTACATCATCACCCAAGGAAAATGGAAATTTAGTTCATAATGAAATTAAAAACAAAACCAAAATAAATTGAAAACTTCATAAACATTGCATAAAACTTGAATATTAAATTATAAAACACAAATATACAATAACTAGATGCATGAAAATGGAGAAAATCTAGCTATCCCTTTAGGAGGTAAAACCTTCCATGCAGGTGGCAACCTATACCATCCATAAAGGAGGACTACCTAAGCCTTCCATGTCGAAGTCATCCAATAAGCAAATACAATGCAAGAAATTAACTCTAAAATCGTGTTTACGGAGAAGAGAGGGAAGAAATGGATATGAAATGGTGTATGTCAAATGGGAAGGAGAGGATGACTATATATAGGAAAGAATGGAGTGTTAGATATGAATAGTTTTGATGATGTCAAATATAGATGTCAAATAAGAGCAAAAAGTTTGTATATTATACTTATCTTTTATATTGACTAACTACTATATTTTATGTTGTATATCTTCTAGATTAGTCATAAATCCAATGGTGGGTTGATGTTATTTTGCTTATAATACCTCATAAATGGAAAATGATCATCAAGAAGAAAATCAAGAAGCAAGGGATTGAAGAAAGAAGAAAGAAAGAAGAAGATTGAAGATATTCAAAAAGATATCTAGTTGGGTTATGAAGAATGATCATCAAGAGGAAAAATAAGAAGGTATCTTGTACATTATCCAAGCAAAGAAAGAAGATTGAAGAAATAGATTGAAGAAAGAATAACTTGCAAGATCACATGAGAATATCAAGATCTAAGCTCTTAGAAGTGATATCGGAGGTTTCTTTTATCATATGGAGTTTGGAATGGGATAATTCGAAGCCAAGATAACTTATATAGAAGTTATGGAACTTCCCCAAGGTGTTCCTTTGAGTTTGGCTCTCTGCTATATTTTAGAAGGCATCATTCGAGTGGTCACTCGAGTGATGGGCATGAACACTCGAGTGACCACTCAAGTGATATGCATTTTTATTGTGCTCTGTTTTTGTACGACATGATAGAAGTTTGATATTTTGGGCATATTTCTTTAACTGCATGTTGATTGAGCTGAAACTAGTGGCATATGAAACTAGCTCCCAACACGAACTATAGACACCAATATCACATTAAAAGGAGTTCCTATGAGAGATCTATGATGTGTTGAATTTGACATATGAATCACCATCATATTCCAGGACAGCTTCGGTATGTTGGACATAACTCCCAAATTACACATTCGATTGTGCAAAAACTAGTTCCATATGAAAGTAGACTCAAATAGCTTTCCATGGATAGGTAATTTGTCATATTTGAAGTTATATCCTAAGAGTTATGCTTTCTGGAATTTTCTGATCCTGATTTCAGAGATTGTATTAAAATAATAGATACTCTTTGGATCATAACTTTCTGTATACAAAGCATTTGGAGCTGATTCTTATTGCGTTGGAATTTATACAGTAAGAGCTTTCTGATGATATAAAATTTGCCATATTTTGAATCAAAATGAAGAGATCACTTGAAGGGCTTACTTGAGTAATTTGTAAACTTATTAGAAATCTTACTCGAGGGACCACTCAAGTAATGTGTGAGAAATTGTTCCAGTAAGCTTTCTGTCAAGAATTATGTAGGATTACTCGAATGGATCACTCGAGTAATCTACAGAGTTATTTGTGATATTACTCAAGGTGCCACTCGAGTAATCAGTGAAGAAATCATCCAGTAGCTCTCGGCCAAGATTTGAGTGACATTACTCGAGGGAGCACTGGAGTAACATGAAATGAAAAGAAAGCATTACTCGAGGGATCACTCGAGTTATGAAGTTGGAAATTCTCTCAACTAGATTTTGAAAGTGATTACTCAAGGGATCTCGAGTAATAACCCAGGCTTACTCGTGTGACCAGTCAAGTAATACTTCCAGGAGAACAGAGCAATATACTGAAGCTTTCGAAAATCATGGATTAATTATGAAACTCACTCTTCTTGCTTTCAATCACTCTTACACTTCATTATATTAGTGTTTAATGTGTTTCTATAGGAATACAATGAAGAAAGTTGACTTTAAGGAAGCGGAGCATCGAAACAGCTAGTTTTTTCAAATACGAAGAACTGTCAAACGAAGCAACTGTACTCTAGCGGACGAATGCTTACAACGGTTATCTACTACAATTCAACTATAAATATGAAAGCATTCAAAGAAGAGGATAAGAGAACAAAGAACATGCTAAGATTATGAATCATCCACTTCTACACAAATACTTTATGTTCTTATCTTTTTCTACATCATGTATATTTGAGAGAGAGATTATTTTCATTGTACTTCAATATTCATCTATTTACTTCTGAGAGAGAAGATTGATTGTCATCTTTCATTATCAAAGTTGTATCCTTACAGGGTGTGTAAGGGAGAGTGACTGGGTTATAACCTTACAGTGTGTAAGGGGGAGTAACTCGGTGGGAGATTTGTAAAAGGCTTTGCAAGTGCCCGACTAAACTTGTGGGTTGTAAAGGCTTTTCTTGTGCCTGGATTAAACAAGAAGATAGTGGACTTGAAATTCTCAGGAGGAGCCTGGGGAATACACGTAGGCCATCGCAAATTGGACCAAACTAGGATAAATCATATTTTTCATACTCTTTTCCTTAAACTCTTATATTTCCAGCATATATTAACTGTTGATTTAGGATTCATTTCTTTCATATTTATTGCTTCCTCTAAGATGCAAAAGCTTTTCAAAGTTCTTAAGATTTTTATCTTATACCCAATTCACCCCCCTCTTGGGTGTCAGCCAGTTCTAACATTTGGTATTAGAGTTGGACTCTTGTTTAAAGGACTTAACCGTCTCAAGAGCTTATAATGGCTGATTTTGGGTGTTCTATGGTGTCCAAAGGTTTTGACTATATAATTCCACCTATTTTAAATGATATTAACTTTTGGTTTTGGAAAGCTATAATGACATCTTTTATAAAATGCTTTGATTATGATATGTGGGATGTGTTTACAAATGTTTTTTATTTCAAAGTGAGAAAGGAATGGATAGAAAAAGAAAAGAAAATGTTTTCGTTGAACATTAAAGAAATGAAAATTTTGTATAGTGCTTTAATCAAAAATGATTTTGAGAAAATTAGATTTTGCTCTACTGCTAGAGATATTTAGGATACTCATGATTCTATGTATACTTCTAACAAGTATGTTGAAGATGAAAGTGTTGACAGTTTATGTGAAACTATAAGTTGCGCATCTATGGTGCATGAACAATTGGAAGTTGATGAAGAAGAAGAAGAAATCATAGAACACTTCCTTATAGTCAACATGGATAGACAAGAAGAAGAGGATTCCCGAGAAGAGCTCATTACATACGAATTTGATGGATCATCCTCGAGAGCTCAAGATACACATATGGTAAACAATTCCAATTCTTCTAGAGTTATTTTAAAAACAAATTTTGAAAGTTTGCATAAAAGTTTTTTCAACCAATTCATGATTCTATTGAGAAAAGCAAAAAGGTTTTCAATCATGTTGGAAATTCATGTGGGAAGAAAGAACTTAGGCAAATTGATCATTTGAGATCGTCTTTTCTTGATCGACACAGTACTTACATTGAATCTCATAATGCATATCATCATATTATTTGCAATTATTGTGGTTAATCAGGTCATATTTCTCTCACATGCTATATTAGGAGAAATTCTAATGTGAAAAATAAATTTGTTTAGATTCCTAAAACACAAGTGAGTTTAAATGCTAACGTTCAAGGACCCAAAACAAAGTGGGTACTAAAATGTCTATCTGGTATTTCATGTGTGCAGATTGATTATGGAAAGAATGGACAAAAGGGTACTGAGAAAATGAAAAAGATTCCAAGAGTTCCTAATGCACCTAAATGGAGATTTACATCAATTAGGAAAACTCTCGAATCACCTATTGTTGGAACTGCAAAGTTTAACCACAAAGAAAGGCAATGGAGAAAAGGAGTACGTTCCACCTCAAGAATAGACTACCATAGAATACCGTTCAACTATCTTGCGGAGAACAAGAAAAGGAGGATCTCTCAAGCATCAAGTAAAAGACTCCTGGTGTCTATATATTTTGAGAGAAGGTTGCCAGCACTCAAAGCAAGATATTCAAAGTATCAACATCATAGAAAGATGCAATGGGTAAGCAAAAGCAATCCTCCGAGTATCTAAGGCAAAGGTACACAATGATAAAACCTAATATGCTATTGTATGTAATATTTATTGTGGTTTTATATTTTGGAACCTTAGGAATGAGCATTGCAAACAATTTTAAAATTATGTTTTCACATCTCTTAAAAAGCCACTTAATAGGTTTATTTTATAAAGGGATTGTAATACTCAGCAGGTTCATTCTTTATACATATATAATGATTTGAAAAGAAAATATTTATTTTATGCATGAAGACATATTTAATTCATTATGATCAATTGTCTCGAATTAATTATATTCTTAGAGCATGTGAATTTTATCTTGATTCCTACAAGCTAACAAGAAATGGATCCAAGCAAGGTTGGATACCATGAAGAAAAAGAAATTTATACAATTTCGTAGGATATTAAAAAGCTTCTCAAGAATATAGCCATATGAAAACAAATTCATATTTTGGTGATGTTGAATTTTGGAGTTTGGATTTTGGTGCTGATTGTGCAAAGGAGAGAAACCAATTTCACCAAAATCAAACAAGTTGTCGCAAGGACAAGAGAAATTACGGTGATATCTAATCCTTACTTTATACTGTGATTATATGAATTATTTTTAGTAATGAATATTTGTCCATTATTGCATTCATATAGCAATCAATCCTTTATGATTGTTAAATTGTTTACAGATTGCTGAATGAACAAAATGTGTAATTGTGCATAGTTTTTTTTCTCAGTTTATGTTTTAAAGTGCACAATCCAAAAATGTGTTTTGGTTCAATTCATCATATTTATAAAAGTGCATACACATAATTTGAAAATTATCTTGTTTGCATTTAAATTGGTTTCAAAATTGGAAGTTAATATTTATGTATACTGAAAGTTAGAAATGCTTCAAATCCATCCACTAGAGTTTTCCTTATCATTCACATATTGTTTCTTGATCTTAAACCTATTACTACTTGAACTCCTCAATATTTATTTTCCAACAAGTTAGACCTTATGTCTAACAAGTTAATTATCTATATAAGTATCAAGTGTATTCCCTAGAAAATAATTCTATATGTGAAAGCCTTATGCCTAATGCATAAATCATTAGTTGGCCAAGTTAATCCAAGCTTTATGAATGTACATTAATGCATTGAATCTTAATGCATTTACCATTATTAAGGAATAACTTACTAGGATAATATTCTAGAACTCTAGTCATTTGGACTAATGAGTATGTGCTTAATCATTCATAATTCATTTGTACTCATTTTGTTGCTCAAATACATGAACCATGGATATCATATATCTCTGAGTAATTAGTGTATTGTATTTAAATCTTTGAGATGAATATTCCTATTATTTAAGACACAACTCTAAGAGTCAAGACTATCTCTTGGTCAATAGCAAAGTCATTATGTTTGTATACATCCTTGAAGCTAAGCTTTTTTGGCTAATTCATTTTCCATATAACTTTTGCTTTTGGGAAAATTCTCAAACATGTTAAACTCCAATGTCTAACATGTTATCTTAGTTGTTCTCCAAAGGGGAAGCTTTCTGGTATATGTATATTTAAACTATTAACTTCCACCATTTTCAACATGAACATTGATTATAATGCATTGTTATGATTTAAAATTACTTTTGAGATTTGAAACAATTTGCATATTTCATTATCATTCATGAAAAACTTGATTTCATTCATGATTTATCATTTCACAAAATGTTGATGAAAACTTTTATGGATATATCTACTAATCCTTTTTTATCTCACTTGCATACCTTGCATGAACATTTTATCAATGACATATTTTTGATATAAAGTGTATTAACAAATTGTCATTGATCATTGAAAATCATCATTCTTCGTATTATTTGTTCGTTACCCTTTATGATTCAATTGCTTGAATTTATTTAATTGGGTAAAATTATATTCTGGTCTTTGTTGATTATTATACTCTTTGCTCAAATATCATATGATTCAACTATATAAGAGCATAAGAATTATAATGTCTAATACTATATAGACCCAAGAGAAAGTTAAGTACCAAAGAACATTTATTTATACTTTAGCAGGAGTTGATAAAAATGCTCTACTTTCGAATACAAAGATCAGAGGCTAACAAAGAAGGTGTGATTGGTAGTGTTGCAGTGTGCGTAGAAGCTAAATCTGTGGTTTTACTCAATTGATGACTTGAGTGATACCCCATCATTAGCAAGTAACTAGCTAGTAGTACAGTCAGAGAAAGAGAAAGAGGAAGAAGACTTCTTAGTAGGCCTAGCAGAATTCAATTCGAAGAAGCTCAAGCCAAGAGACCAAGGATACTCATGAGTTGGACTCATACTTTCAACACTATAAGCCTTCGCCATCTAGCCATCTTCCTTACTGCCAAAAAGAGTTACACTTCTCTATTGCAACATGGAGCATGATGAGTTATGTTTTAAGGAAGGCATAATAATTGAAGAGACATTAGAGACAACAATCAGAGATTAGAGGGTCATCATCTTAGCCTCAAATATCAATAAGTGGTTAGAATTCTTCAACACTCTCCCACTACACCTCTCAAGGAGTACAATGAGCCCAATAAGTACAGAATCATCAAATCATAAGAGCTAATAAGGATTCTCAACTTCAATCTTAGCTCTATGTGTGATCTCTATAGCATTATCTGATATACATATACTACAACTATGGCAAACAAGGCCAATTCAATCACTTTATCAAAGGATTACCACATATTGGCCTATATTATAAGCAAGGAGAAGAGGAATAATGGAAAGATCATGTCTGTTAAAGAACAAGAGGTATATATATACTTTTACAAGTCTTACTCCAAGTAATCTAAAATTACTTCAAGTAATCTGCAATTACTTCTAGTAGACCTTCAAGTAATCTGCAATTACTTCAAGTCGACCTTCAAGTAATTCGCAATTACTCCAAGTCTGAATCGCACTCCAAGTTAACACAAGAGTTGTAGAAGATGAGAGTTGACACTTCAAGAATAAATGAGAGACAATACTTTGATAGTGCTAGTCTCCCTGGTCCTTCATTCTTTAGTTCATCTGTCCAAGGCTATCTAAAGAAGAGCTCAACAATCACACAGAGCTTGCTACAAACAATGTTAAGTTCATCACTTCTGTGAATGGTGAGATTAGAACACTCTGTGATTTGATCAACCAGAACTTCAAGGCCTTATTCTGAGGTTACTAGGTATTCTTAAGTAATCATAGAGATTATGCTTCAGAATCCCTCCATACTAATCACATCAACAAACAATGACTAGCCAACGATGCATCAATGGACTTCAAAGGATGAGTGATAGTGTGAGTTCATAATTAGGGTTGCTCTCAGTTCTCACTTCTTGTATTGCACTTTTAGGGACTCGAGTGATTTTGGAGTCATCACCCAAGTGTAAAGCCCTATGCTCGAGTGTGGTGAGCACTTTCTGGCTGTGATGGTTGCTCACTGTCAAACACACGCGAGTGAGAGCTAGTCTCACTCGAGTGCAAGTCTCTCATCACTTGAGTGAGGTCATCTTCACTTGAGTAAGTCAGCCAAAAATATGTCTTTTGCCTTCAAAAAATGGGTCTTCAGGGTAGTTTATCCCAACCCTTTTGGCATATGTGTAGGCCTTTAATAGTCACCTAAAGAGTCCTAAATGATAACCAACTTAAAGTATTATGGAAATAAGTATTTGGGAAAGAGATTAATCGGCTGTCCCTAATTTGGTATAGGATTTGATATCTGCCAGACGTGTGAGCCCACTATGCCGAAGAACATCAGGAAAGATACAGGTAGTGATTTTGCTCTTATACTTTGTGTAAATATATTGTATGTTTACCTATCAAGCATTGTGTGTTGTTGCTGCTGCTTTGAGATGCATTGAGATACCTTGTAGGGCTTTGTGCCTTGTAATACGTTGTGCCTTGAGATTCTTTATGGAGCTTTGTGATGTTGCTGCATAGTGTTTATTGCATAAGTGGGCATAGTGATTACACCGAGAGCTGGCATAGTGTTTATAGCTAAAGCTGCCATTGTGATTACCACGGAATCGGGCATAGTGTATTATGATACAGCCGTGAGTGTTGTCGGTTGTGGCGCGAGCCATGACTCATACTGTTGTTGCTGAACATGATGAACATACATGCCTTGTGTTTATATATTGTATGAGTGATTTGTTACTACTTGGATTCTTTAGAATCTCACTCTTTCCAATGATTAACATTTTCAGACAGGGCAAGTGGCTCGAAAGGGAAGCGACCAATCAGGAGTGGTTAGGGCTAGTAGGGACATTTTAGACTTTGGGACTGTTGGTTATCTAGCTGGATTTTGGGATTACTGTATATATGGATTGTAAATAGAATATTTTTGGAATGTAATCCCCATTTTAGGAAACTTTTAATCCATTGTATATATATACAAGTAACCCGGGGTTGCCAGGATTTTGGTTATACACTCTGATAGTTATTATGTGATATATCTGCACAGGTAATTGTATTCGAAAGTGAATGTGAGACCAGATGAGTTCCATTTTTAAACGTTTTGTTTGGACACCCCATCTCTTGGAGATGAGTGATTATAAATGTGATTTTTGTCTTATTGGTCTCTATTTCACTTAAATTTCATAATCTAGATATAATTACCCTGAGGGGGTTATAGGAATCGTAAGACTAAACATAGTAGCAGCGTCCTGACAAGTCAATAAGCTTAAAGTACTAGAAGACTGAGTGTCCTAAGGTTGTAAGTTATGATATGCATTCAGTATGTATGTTGGAATATGTCCATAGATCATAAGACCTATTGGACCGGTGCATCCACAAGATAGTAGATTGCTATACAATCACAATTATGCCGAACAGTGATAAGGGTAGTAAGACCCGTTCTACATAGTTGAATAGGGATGTGTCCCTAGGCAGTAAGAGCTGATAAACATGTTATGTTATATGTACAGTGTACACATAAGGCCAGTAGGGATAAATAGACAATTAATCCTGAACACCAACAGGAAGATATATTTGTAGCATGAACAATCTGAATGCTTACCAGATAGGTAGTAAGACCTAATGGACAATCAGTATAGTATTGGACTGCGTGTCCTACAAGTATCAAACAGGCAAAATATATGAGTGCAAAACAAATTGAATCTGTGAGTTCTGTTAAGGCATTTAACACATACATTGTTAGATTCCAAGTTTTGGTGATAACAAAAGGTTATTGTATGCAAAGTATGTTTTTACAAGTCTAAAGAATGATTACAAAGTTACCAAATGCATTTGCCAAAGTTTTGTAATGTATGTTGTCACTTTTTGCTGATGCACTAAAGCAACAGAGCAGGCACTCAAGCATAAAGCTATTTTGCACTAGAGCAAATGCGAGTGTTAGACAGAAAGTATTTGCCCGAGAGCAATTGCTGTCAGTTCTATTGTTGGACTTGAGTAATGGAGCTGGCACTCAAGCATCAATCTATTTTGCACTCGAGCACATGAAAGTGTGGGCCTGCGAGTGTTTGGCCTAGAGTCATGCAAAACAGAGAAGCATAAGCATGCCTAAGTGAGAGTGCATGTGCCCGAGTGATACATTAGCACTCCCGAGTGAGAAATCTAACATTCTCAATTCTGATGCAAGTGCTAAAGACAAAGAGTATATTATAGAAGAATATTCTTCTCACTTGAGTAAGAGTAAGTATGCTCGAGTGAGGGCCCACATCACCTGTAAGTACAAAATCACACTCTTGCTAAAATGGTATGCGAGTGTTGTCCAGAGACGCGACTCTTAGTGTAAAATACAAGGACACTCGAGTAGGAGGAGTTGTGCTCGAGTGAGGTCCCACATCACTCGCAAGTATGAAAATGCACTCTCTCAAAATCTGTGGAAGTAGAAGGGCAAAAATAAAACAAAAGGTGAAAATATGGTATTTTACTCGAGTGAGCCCCTCAGTGCTCGAGTGAGATTCTGCCAGAAGCTAAAACGCACCAGTCTTACAGCGTTCATTCCGAATATGGTTTAATGATATTTATTCATTATATTTTCACTTATTATTATTATATAACATCATTTAACATATATTATAAGTATGATACAGGAGTTTGAACGTTTGAAATAAACAGACACAGAGGAAGTCAAACAATGACAGATAGCATCATTACGCCTATCCAAGCACGTACCTACCGCGTTCAAAGATTTCAAACGTACGCGTGCCGTTCCACAGTAATATGCCCCGCTCAACAATGATCATTATTCAAACGGGAAAAAACAAATGTCTATAAATACAGAGCTTTAAAGACCATCAAAAACAACAAAGTACAAGAATTCACATAAGCAAATTCATGAGTCTCTGTTATTCATATTTTCTCTGTATTCATATCGTTCTTCATTATTTATCATATTTGCTCTGTAAGAGAGTCTGTATACACTTCAAATTCTATTTTCGTTTGATCTCAAGATATTTAGACCTTGAGAGGGTAGATATTCTTAAGAGAGAAGCAGTTGAGAGAATTCCTAGTAAAACTTTCTACTCATAAGACTTACAAGATACAAGCAGTAGAGAACGTTGCTGCTCGTAAGACTTACAGTGGTCTAAGTAGGAGAGAAGGTTGTTGCTCATAAGACTTGTCTATGTAAGCAAGTGAGAAAGGTCATAGGTTGTTTTTCTGCACGTAATACTTGTCGTAAGGGGAAGAGAAAATTCTTAGTGTTAGAATATTTCTGATTGTAGTCCATTCGAGGACAGTTGTTGTTTTGTGGCATTCTGAGAGCCCATTGAATCTTGGAAGCATAGTGAAAATCTCAGTAGGTCTTGATCTCTAAGGATTGAACGTAGGCCTGGTTTTTGTGCCGAACTAGTATAACTCTCTGTGTACTAATCCTCTTAACTATACTTTATCTACAACTATTGTCATATCACCACATCAAACAAAAAATTTATCACATCACCCAGTTCACCCCCCTCTTGGGTGAAGCTTGCCTATTTCATTTGGTATCAGAGCAAGGTCTTCTCTGAAGAGCCTAAGAGCTTGAGAAGGATCCGATAAATGGCAACAATGGGTGAAAACATTCTTCCAGACAGAGCTTTAATCACTAGACTTCTTGGTTTTGCTAGAGAACATTTTTCGTTTTGGAAAGCTAAGTTCAGAGTGTTCGTGATGGCTAACAAGTATGGTTTATAGAATGTGATACAAGATGGTGACTATGTTCCAATGAAGAAAATCGAAGATAGAGTTATTAAAAAGAGCCCAGAGGAGTTTGATAAAGATGACAAGAGGTTAGTAACATTGAATAGTAAAGCTATTTTAATGATACAGAGTGCTCTTAGTCTGAAGGAATATTTCCGAATCTGCACTCTACCAATAGCTAAAGATATGTGGGATGCTCTTGAAATTGCTCACGAAGGTACATCTGGAATCAAAGAAAATAGAGTTAATACTCTAATTATAGAGTATGATCTATTTCATATGAAACTTAGAAAAGGAATATCAGAATTTGAACTCAGGTACACTCATCTTGGTAATCAACTTTCTGCACTTGGAAAATCTTTTGACCAAAATTCCCAGGTAAGAAAGATTCTTAATATTCTTACGAAAGAATAGGAAGCGAAGGTGACAGCTATCGAAGAAGCTAAAGGAGAGTCAATGAGATACGTAGCTGCTCTCTTTGGTAGCCTTTCTAAGTATGAAGGAAAGTTGAGATTCAAGAAAGAACTAGATGAGTTCGATGATAAAAAGAAAAGAGGAATTTCACTTAAAGCTATCATGGAAGAAGAATCTTCTAAAAATGAAGATGTTCCTAATGAGGATGATATGGGAATAATCGTGAGAAAATTCAAGAAGTTCTATAGAAGAGGTCAAAAGAACTTTAAAAATTATCAAGGTAGACCAAGCAATAAAGAAAACAAGGAGCAACAGATAGTATTCTATGAATGTGGGAAGCCTGGACACATCAAATTCGAATGCTTCAGAAACAAAGACAAAAAGAAGCAGAAAAAGAAAGCATACATATCATCTATCTGGGGTGATAGTTCGTCGGATGAAGAAAGCGACGATGATGAAGTGGCAAATCTATGCTTGGCAGCCAAAGAAGAAGAATCAGATTATGAGGTAAGTGATTCTGAACCTACTTATGATGAGTTATTATCTGAATATAATGCAATGCATACAGAATTCATCAAGGTAGCTAAAGAAATGGTTAGTTACAAGAAGAAAGTAAAGGAATTAGAAAATACTGTCATATCATCATGTGAAGTATGTGAACAGAAAGATAAGAAAATAAGAGATTTAACAAAAACTGTGGAAAAATTTACTAAAAGATATGAAACTCTTAAAGTTATTCTAAATTCTCAGAAAGTTTCCTTTGATAAATCTGGAATTGGATATAAGTCCGATCATGATAAAAACAAAGGAAATAAGAAAAATAACAGTAGAACTTATCTCAAATATTCCAAGAATTCTGTGCATACATCAAATCCATTCGCATCATGTAGCTATTGTAATAGGAAAGGACATTATACTTCATCATGTTATTTTAGAAAAGGTCAAGTTATTGGCTCATATAAATAGTTCTAAAAGGGACACATGTATTACATACTAAACACAAAGGACCCAAGAAAGCGTGGGTACCTAAAACTTGATCACCTTACTCTAGGTATGTCTATAGGCATCACGAGCAAATAAGTGGTATATTGATGTGGATATTTGAGACACATGAATGGTGACAAAAATAAGTTAACCATGATAAAACCAGAGAAGGAGGAAAGGTAACGTTTGGAGGTAATCAATCTGGACGTATTGCTAGAATTGGTGAAGTGGGAAAATCCGATGGTGTTCAAATCAATGATGTATATTACGTTGAAGGATTATACCACAACCTCTTGAGTGTAAGTCAAAGCACTAACAAATATAATTGGGTGATCTTTGATTCAAAAGAATGCTTGATAGTAAACAAGAAAGATCTGCCGCTTAATAAATATTCCATCAAGGCAAAGATCAAAGCTCAAAGGGACAATAACTGTTATACTATTGATTTAAATTCAAATTCTTTGGAAAATTGTTTTCTTACCAGATAAGAGGAAAGTTGGTTATGGCATAAGCGTCTAGCTCATGTTAATATGAATCAACTTGACAAACTGATTAGAAAAGATTTAGTTATTGGTCTTCCTAAACTAAAATTCAAAGATAACATGATTTGTGAAGCTTGTCAAAAAGGTGAACAAACTAAATCGTCATTCAAAACAAAGTATGAGATTTCTACTTCCAAGCCTTTACAATTACTTCATATGGATTTGGTAGGTCCAGCAAGAGTAAAGAGTTTTGGGGGAAATCTATATACCTTAATAATTGTCGATGATTTTACAAGATTTATATGGACTATATTTATTGCTTCAAAAGATGAAACATTTGTCGAATTTATTACGTTTGCTAAGAAGGTCCAAAATGAGAAAAGTATTTCTATGTTTCTATTAGGACAAACCATGGAGGAGAATTTGATAATCAACTCTTTGAAGACTACTACAACAATAAAGGAATAGATCACAACTTCTCTGCACCTAGAACACACCAGCAAAATGGAGTAGTAGAAAGGAAGAACAGAGTCCTCACAGAAATGGCAAGAGAAATACTTAATGAAAAAGAAATGTCACAAGTATTCTGGGCAGATGCAATGAGTACTGCATGCTACATTTCAAATCGAGCATATATTCGCAAGTCACTTGGTAAGATGCCATATGAACTCTACAAAGGAAGAAAGCCAAATCTTGCTCATCTACACATCTTCGGATGCAAGTGCTTCATTCACAAAAACGGTAAAGAAAACTTGGGTAAATTAGATTCAAAGTCTGACAAAGGTTTATTTCTAGGATATTCTAATAAAAGTAAAGCATATAGAGTTTTTAATAAAAGAACATGTACGGTTGAAGAATCTATTCATATTGTGTTTGATGAACTTGACTCTCAAACAAAACATGTTGATAAAGAAGAAATGGATTTGATAAAGAAAAACAAAACTATTTCAAAACAGAATGATTTTGAAACAAATGACTTTCAAAATATAGAAGATATCAATGATCATGCTCAACCAAAAGCATGGAGACATATTAAAGATCATCTGATTGATCAAGTAATTGGAGATATTCATGAAGGTGTCAAAACTAGAAATAAAATTCTCAATGAGGTAACTTTCTCTGCTTTTATTTCTAAAATTGAACCTTCTAATATGGAAGAAGCTTTATTTGACAATGATTGGGTGATTGCTATGCAAGAAGAATTAAATAAATTCCAAAGAAATCAAGTTTAGGATTTGGTTCCTCGACCTAAAGATCACTCGGTTATAGGGACCAAATGAGTTTTCAAAAACAAACTTGATGAATCAGCAATCATTGTGAGAAACAAAGCAAGATTGGTGGCCAAAGGCTATAATCAAGAAGCAGGTATTGATTATGAGGAAACATATGCTCCAGTGGCAAGATTGGAAGCAATACAAATACTCTTAGCCTTTGCTTGCATTAAAGTTTTTAAACTTTATCAAATGGATATGAAAAGTGCTTTTTTGAATGGTTATATTATGGAGGAAAGTATATGTAGAACAACCTCCTGGTTTTGAAAATGAAACAAAGCCTGATCATGTTTTCAAACTTAAGAAAGCTTTATATGGTTTGAAACAAGCACCTAGAGCTTGGTATGAAAGACTAAACAAGTTTTTTCTTGATCAAAATTTTGTCAGAGGAAAAGTTGATACAACTCTTTTCATCAAACATAACAAAGATGACATCTTAATTGTTAAAATTTGTGTTGATGATATTATTGTCGGTGCTACTAATGAATCTATGTGTCAAGAATTTTGTAACCCCCTCACCGTAATTACATCCGGATTACAAAATTTAAGTGAAATAGAGACCAATAAGATGAAATAACAATTTATAATCCCACCTCAAAGAGATGGGGTATTTCAAAAATAAGTTCCAAAACATACTCATTGATGGTCTCACATTCATGGGCGGACATAACTACTTGAGAAATCAAATCACATAAGAAATATCAGAGTGCGGAAACTAAAATCCCGGCAAAACCCCGGGTTACTTTCATATATATAATGGGTTTAAGGTTCCCAAAATGGGGATTTCATATCCCAAAATATGTATTTACATCTCATTTACACTTAGTAATCCCAAACCAAAACAAGGATAACCAACTACCACTAAAATCTCGGAGTAAACCTAACTACTCCTGGTTGTCCGCTTCCCTTTCGAGCCACTCGCCCTGTCTAAAAAGGTTAGTCATTTGGAAAGAATGAGATTCTAAAGAATCCCAGTAGTAACAACTTTTTCATACCACATGCAATAACATAATATGTAAACAAATCATCTCATATCAGCAACACAAATCACACTCCACCCTCATCCCCTTTTACCGTCGGGAAGGCACACCGTCCTAACCCGAACCGTTGTTAGCGACTCAGGGACTATTGGCGTGGCAATGTATACGAATAGCCTTACGGCTCACATATAGCCTTTCGACTTTCACAAGTGGCCCGTCAGCCTTCACAAATAGCCTTTCAGCCCATATAATCACATATATACACCCTAACCTCATCCCCTTTTACCGCCGGGAAGGCACACAGCCCTTACCTGAACCGTTGTTAGCGACTCAGGGACTACTGGTATAGCGGTAGTTCACACAATTTTCACAAAACTTGCAGCACACGCAATCCATTTCATCACAATGATATAGCACACATACAATGTATCACATAGGATATAAAGAAGGAGTCACTACCTGTATCTTTCCTGACTGGCTCCGATACCGTGGCCACACGAGGGCGACAGATGTCAAATCCTATATTCAAATTAAGGACAACCAATCAATCTCTTTTCCATATGTATATTTCAATAATACTCTAAGTTGGTTATCATTTAGGACTCTTTAGGTGACCACTAGAGGCCTAAACATATGCCTAAAGGATTGGAAGACACTACCCCAAAGACCCCTTTTTCGAAGGCAAAACACTGATTTTTGACAGCCTCACTCGAGCATAAAAGCTCTCACTCGAGCATTGGTACGAACAGCACTCGAGCACAAGAGAGTAAGAGACAACGAGTGAACACCCGAGAGCACAAAGAAGCTTTCAGGAACAGGCTCACTCGAGCACGCTGGACCTCACCCAAGTGAAGGCCAAATGCCTCACTCGAGCACCTGCGAGTGAAGTCCAGGAAGTGAGGACCCGAGAGCACACCAGCTCTCAAGGATCAGGATCACTCGAGTACAGCCATATGCACTCGAGTGAACACCACATACCCGCGAGTGAGAAGGCAGACTTGTGCACCTTACCCGCGAGTGACAACCCGAGAGTAACCCTTACTCTGGGCTTACACCATCACTCGAGCAGACCCAAGCTCACTCGAGCACAAAGAAGTGCACTCGAGATTCCTTCAAAGAACCCCAACTATCACTCAAGCAGAAAAGGGAAAATTCTCACATCACTCGAGCATGATCATCCCGTGCTCGAGTGTTATGCATCAGAGACCAAAAATACAGATCATCTCAGCAAACACCAGATGGTCAATTTCACTCCCAAATGGTTCCCAAATTCTACCAAAAGCTCACACCCACTTGGCACTAACTAGGGAACACATTGGCCACTTCAAAAACACTCCAAAACTAATTTGACCACAATCATGCTCTTTGGTCTCTAACACAACAAATATCCCATTTCCCTTAACACATTTCTAACATTCCAAACTAAATCAAATGCTCATATATTTCCACAATAAATCATTTCCAATCATCAATCACAATGAACCTCATATATCCATAAATAGGCATAACTAGGGCAATTTTCCAGATTTTACCAACTTAACCAAAAATCACAAACAATATATCCAAATGCACTAAATCCTTACCTCTTCACTTTGCCCAATCCAAAATCTTGATTCTTCAACTTCTAAATTCGACCAACTCACAAATCAACACTATTTCAAGATTCTGAAATTACCATAATGAAGCTCTCAATGAGTTGCATATCTTTAGAGAAAAGGGTTAAAGCATTAGAGGATTATAACTCACCAAGATTCAAGCTTTTCTTCTTCCTCTTTCTTGCCTCAAGTATGCCGGAAATATTGAGAGAAGAGAGAGAAAATGGTGAGGATGATGATGATATGCACACTCATCCCCTTACCCACACTCAACCGAAAATGAGAGTGAAGGGAGAGAGAAAAGTGGCTTTTTGTCACTTAGTGCCACATCCCATGGCCACCACCATGCCACATGTCCAAATCTTAATCACTCTCCTATGAGCCCACACAACCGCAAAGCATAGGATTCCGACCCATGTGCCATGAATCTCAACCCTTGATCTTAAATACCACACATATTTATTTCAAGATTCACATTATATTAATCCCAATAGTGCTTACTTACACTAATTACAACAATTCTCATAGTCATTAGCCCTAATCACAAATCGGGATATTACAAATTTTCCAAGATTATGCAGGGAGAATTTGAGATGTCCATGATGGGAGAATTAAATTTCTTTCTTGGACTTCAAATTAAGCAAAAGAAGAATGGGATATTTGTATCTCAAACAAAATATTTGAAGGAGTTATTGAAAAAGTATGGATTGGATAATGCTAATGGAGCTAATACTCCAATGAGTTCTACAATATTGTTGGATGCTAATGTAAAAGGTTATAGTTACAACATCACTAAATATAGAGGAATGATTGGTTCATTACTTTATCTTACAGCAAGCAGGCCATACATTCAGTTCAGCGTTGGAATATGTGCAAGTTATCAATCTACTCCTAAGGTATCACATGCAGAGACAGTAAAAAGAATCTTCAAATACCTAGGAGACACTTCAAAACTTGGCTTATAGTATCCAAAAAGAGGAAACAAATATTTAATGGCATATTCAGATTCAGATCATGGAGTATATAAAACTGACAGGAAAAGTACTAGTGGTTAATGTCAATTCCTTAGAGGTTCTCTAGTATCATGGTTCAGCAAGAAGCAGAATACAGTGTCATTATCTTCTACTAAAGCTGAATATATAGCTTTAGCAAGTTGTTGTTCTCAAGTACTATGGTTAAAGCAACAACTTCAGGATTTGGGGATATACTTAAATGAGATCCCAATTTATTGTGAGAACACTAGCACCATAAGCTTGGCCAAGAATCCTGTGCTGCATTCAAGGACCAAACACATAGATATCCAACATCATTTCATTCGAGATCATGTGCAAAAGAAGGATGTCAAAGTAGAATTCATACCAACACATCTTCAACTCACTGACATGTTCACAAAGCCAATAGCTAAAGATCAATTCTTATATATTCAAAGAGAACTGGGAATGGTTAGTCCCAATGAGTTGTAAGTGTTTTTTTATTATTATGTTTATGAGTTTTGATGATAATCATATTGACTTAGGCATCAGAGTATGTAGAAATTTTCTTTGCAGGATTGTCACTCGAGTGACAAGCTCATACTCACTCAAGTCAGTCAACACTGCTCAAGTACAGAACTATTATATATACTCTATTTCTAAGCTTGTAAAATAGGGGTTAACAGAGGAGATAAAAATACCAAGAGGTTATCTGAAGTGCAACAGTTATAATTGTTCTCACTCAGATGAGAGAGATCCTCACTCGAGCAAGGTATGAACATACCTGGAGTAAAGCAAGAGACTCGAGCAGAAGGAAGGAATTTATACAAATACTTATTCAAAGTATGGTTACTCAAATGATTTTGGAGGATTTGAGTACAAAGATGAAAAATATAGAAAGATATATTTAAACCAGGTACGCTTTTACATGTTTTATCAAATTTGTCTGAATGTTACTCGAGCATAGTATGAATAACACCCGAGCAATAGGGTTATTACTCGAGTATTAGAACTTATATCAATTACGCGATAGCTCAGACCGTCATACTTCCTCCTCTCACTCGAAGTGTTGCGTCACTCGAAGGTCGTCTCTCTTCACCTCCAACCGTTACCTATCGATTAAACATCTCATTTTGCTTCAAATCACCATTACAACTCTTCAATCTTCTTTATAAGGTGAGATTTATCCTCAAAGTTTCTTATTTCATGCCCTAACTCTTTGAAACTTTCTTATTCAATCTTCAGCAAATTTGTGATTCTTGTTGTTCTCATTTCATTTCTAAATGGCTAGAACTAAGATTCTTGTTGTCTCCCAAAGATCTCATTTACCCTCTCCCACTCATTCTGCTGCTAGTTCTTCAAGAACTCCAGTAGCAACACCTTCATCTCCTACATTGTCTTCTATACCTACACCTCCTCCTAAACCCAAAACCAAAAAGAGAACTCCAGCCAAGAAACCTTATCCTAAGCCTCAAATGGCTAAGAAGGATCAACCTCCGTAAAAGAAACCAAAGGGTGTGGTTTTCAAAGAACCAATGATTACTCGGTCTCAATCCAAAGAAGTTAAAGGAAGAGGAAAGAAGAAGGACACTAAGCAACCACAACAATCTTCTTCTTCCTCCGATGACTCTTTCAATATGCAACTCCGGGAAGTAATGAAGAGGTCAAAACTTGACGCATTGGTTGGCAAAATTGCCTCTTAAGCCGGTGCCTCAAGTTCACACCATGTTGGTCAGTCCATTACAGCTACTTCAGGGGTACCTTCTACATCACAGGCTCCAGAGGAAGAACAAGTAACAAGTCCTCTTGAAGGTTTCAATGTTAAGGAACTGAAGTCACTAAAATAGAAGATATATGATACTGAGTTTGCACATAGACATTTTTGCCCTATAGTTTACGTGGACTTAGATTATCTGAAGAAGAATTGTCATTTGGATTTATATCCTTATCTTGGATTTTATGCTCCCTGGCTGAATGTTCATATTCCTTATTCACCCTCTGTTGTGAAAACTTTTTATTGCAACATGAAATCACACAACATACAATCTAGGACTAGAGAGTTGATAGAAGAAGCAGTATCTACCACTGTTAGAGATCAATTCATTATGATATATGTTAGTATCATTAATGATTTACTTGGGTATGTCACACCACCTCCAGATCCACCCACTCTATCAGTTAATAAAGCCTTCCGGCTTTTAAGACCAAATGATCTAATAGGTCCTCTTAACTTTAAGCTTATTGACATGCCTGATTCTCATCGAGCCCTTCACTATATATACTCTAGTAGCATTGTTAAAAAGTCCAACCATCAATGAAATGTAGGGGAGATTATTTTTAGTGAGATGAGAAGATTTTGATTTTCTTCATCAAAATCCACGACTATACCATATCCTCAACTTGTGTCCCTCGTCCTCATGAAAAACAAAATATGGTACTTGGAAGGAACTAAGAGGGTAACCATTCCAAGGTTTAGCAAGACTCAACTAACACACATGAGTATCAATCTTCCAGTGAGTCGAACCAAGGCTACATCTTAGAGAGAAGCCATTCCATTAAGAGGTAATGAGGCTCAGTTGTCTGCTCAAGGTCAAGTTCCACCTCCATCTTTCCTGAATGCATCACTTTCCACTCATCTAACTGAAGTGATTAATCAAGCTATGTCTAGTTTAAAAAAGGAATTGATGACTAAGTATGAGAAGTTGGTAAACATGATAAAGTTACAAGTCTTAAAGTTGGTAGACAAGGCTAATACCAACTTTGACTTGATGTTCAAGACTCAAGATGATATGTCTAGAAGAATCACTGATATGGAGATCTTCTTACGGACTCATTTTACGACTACGTCTTTTAAGGTGCCACTGAGACTACCCCTGCCTCGACTTCACCTCCACATCCATAGACACATGTTCTCTTCACCGATCTAGATTCTAATGTTGATGTCACTTATGATCGATCGTCTTCACCACCACCCTCAGCCTCTGTTCCTCAGCCATCATCTCCACCCTTTGATCCGGTGCTAGTAGACCCTTCCACTGCCATGGTGCCCTTTATCCCACCATCTGATCTCACTTTTCCTCAGCCCCTTTCTGATGTTGACAAAATGGGGGAGAAGGATTTGTGATGGTTTCTAAGCTTATATAAGGCGTATTAGGTAGGTTTGTGTATTGGGGGTAGGATTATTGTTATTTTTGAGTTTCTTTTTGCTGACGTGGTTGTATATGGGGTTTTATGGGTAGGTGATGATTCAAACTTAATATTGTACTTTTCAAGTTCACTAATGGTTATTTTCAAGTTTATTAAGTTTTCTGTTCAGTTTTAATGGTTTCTGTGATACTATGACTTATCTTGGTTGTTAAGTGTCCATTGGAAGTATTGCAAGAAACATATGTGGATAAGTGCAAAAATCTAAAATTGAATCTAAACTTTGGTGAAGATATGCATTTGGAAACATTGATGATGTTTTAAAAAATTTTTCACTCTAATCAAGATTTTTTTTCACACTCATCACAAAGGTTTTCTCATCATCAAAAAGGGGGATAATGTTAGATTTCAAGTTTTGATGATAACAAAAGATAATTGTATGCAAAGTATGTTTTTACAAGTCTAAAGAAAGATTAAAAAGTTACCAAATGCATATGGCAAAGTTTTGTAATGCCTGCTGTCAGTTTTTGCTGATGCACTCAAGCAACAGAGCTGGTACTCGAACATAAAGCTATTTTGCACTCGAGCAGATGCGAGTGTTCGACAGAAACTGTTTGCCCGAGAGCAATTGCTGTATGTTCTACTATTCCACACGAGCAAAGGGGCTAGCACTAGAGCATCAATCTATTTTGCACTCGAGCACATGAAAGTGTGGGACTGCGAGTGTTTGGCCAAGAGTCATGCAGAATAGAGAAGCATAAGCATGCCCAAGTGAGAGTGCATGTGCCCGAGTGATACATCAGCACTTGCGAGTGAGAAATCTAACATTCTCAATTCTGATGCAAGTGCTAAAGACAAAGAGTATATTATAGAAGAATATTCTTCTCACTCGAGTAAGAGTAAGTATGCTCGAGTGAGGGCCCACATCACCTGCAAGTACAAAATCACACTCTTGCTAAAATGGTATGCGAGTGTTGTCTAAAGACGGGACTCTTAGTGTAAAATACAAGGACACTCGAGCAGGAGGAGTTGTGCTCGAGTGAGGTCCCACATCACTCGCAAGTGTGAAAATGCACTTTCTCAAAATCTATGGAAGTATAAGTGCAAAACTGAAACAAAAGGTGAAAATATGGTATTTCACTCGAGTGAGCCCCTCAGTGCTTGAGTGAGATTCTACCAGAAGCTAAAACGCACCAGTCTTACAGCGTTCATTCCGAATATAGTTTAATGATATTTATTCATTATATTTTCACTTATTATTATTATATAGCATCATTTAACATGTATTATAAGTATGATACAAGAGTTTGAACGTTTGAATTAAACAAACACAGAAGAAGTCAAACAACGACGAACAACATCATTACGACCATCCAAGCACGTACATACCATGTTCAAAGATTTCAAACACACGCATGCTGTTCCACAGTAATATGCCCCGCTCCACAATGATCATTATTCAAACGGGCAAAAACAAATGTCTATAAATACAGAGCTTCAGAGACCATCAAAAACAATGAAGTACAATAATTCGCATAAGCAAATTCATAAGTCTCTGTTATTCTTATTTTCTCTGTATTCATATCGTTCCTCAGTGTTTATCATATTTGCTATGTAAGAGAGTCTGTATACACTTCAAATTCTATTTTCATTTGATCTCAAGGTATTTAGACCTTGAGAGGGTAGACAAGTCTTACAAGCAGTAGAGAACGTTGCTGCTCGTAAGACTTACAGTGGTCTAAGCAGGAGAGAACGTTATTGCTCATAAGACTTGTGTACGTAAGCAAGTGAGAAAGGTCATAGGTTGTTTTCTGCATGTAAGACTTGTCGTAAGGGGGAGAGAAAATTCTTAGTGTTAGAATATTTCTACTCGTAGTCCATTCGAGGACAGTTGTTGTTTTGTGGCATTCTAAGAGCCCATTGAATCTTGGAAGCATAGTGAAAATCTCAGTAGGTCTTGATCTCTGAGGACTGGATGTAGGCCTGGTTTTTGGGCCGAACCAGTATAACTCTCTGTGTACTAATCCTCTTAACTCTACTCTATCTACAACTATTGTCATATCACCACATCAAACGAAAAATTTATCACATCACCCAATTCACCCCCTCTTAGGTGAAGCTTGCCTCTTTCACATATATCATATGTGAGTGCATAATATAGGGATAAGTTACATATTAAGATGGGATTATCCTGAGGATAATCTATATGATATCCAAAATTTTGATGACAAAATTTTATTAATATAGGGAGAAACGTAACATCCCAAATTTCAGTCACCAAAATTCTTTTAACTTTATGGTATTAAAGGGACTAAAATGGTGAATATTGGCACACTTGAATTAGGTAAATAGTACAATCAGTGGCCACACGAATTTTGGCCCACAATAAGACATAAAGTTCAATTTTTGTTTTCTTAAACGCCTATTTTTGTAGCCCAAAATGGGATAATGGAAGAACACAATTTTTGGGCCCAATTAATAGTGATTTTCAGCTAAACACAAATGAAAAGAAGAAGGCTCAATTTAATTATAAAAAAGCAAAGGCAAAATAGTCATTTGGCTAAATAAAAATTAAAAGCTAATATTTTCCCTTTCTTTATGGCTTAGGATGTCCAAAAAGAGAAGTAAGAAGGGAATTGAATGATTGGTCCAAATTAAGCAAAAGATGAAGTAATTTGAGCCAAGTAAAAGACGGTAGAAAAGTCAAAAAGCAAAAACATATGATAATTCACAATTAAATAATATTAACCAAGAAGGTGGATAATGATATCTTTTTAAGAGCTCTCATTCTTTTTCAAGAGGCATATTTCAGTCAAAAAGAGAAATCAAGAGGAAAATAAACACTTGGTCCAAAATAAAACAAATAGAAGTATTTTTGACTAAGTTTTAAAAGATGAAGCCAAAATTCAAAAATCATGTGTTCAGTTGCAATTAAAAAATATTATGTGAGGAGGTGGGAATAACTTCTTTAAGAAGCCAATTTTGCTCCTCTAAAAGGGCCATATGTCATCTAAAATAGAAAGAGCAAAGAGAGAGAGCTATTTGAAGAAGCAAGGCAAAGAGAGAGCTCAAGAAAGACAGGAAGTAATCAAGGTATGTTAGTTGTGAAATTCATGTGGTTTAGCTTTCAAATTCATGCAAGACTCTCTCTAATCTATATGCCATCTTGAATAACAGATGAAGCAAGTAAAAATTCAAAAGGAGGAGGAGGAGACCAAAGTTTTATGGCCTAGAGAGAGAGAGAGAAGAGATATCAATGGTAAATCATGTAACCTTGACTAACATGTTGATTTATGTATGTTATTGGTGGTTCAGATGATTATTAGCCTGGTTTCCATGACTCTGTGATTTTGGAAATACCAAACCCTAAGAGGAGGTGCTTCCCAAATCTGGATTAATTATTAGGGAAGTGTGTTGAAGTGATTAAACAAGGGATTTAGGGTGAAAAGAAGGTGTTAAGTTGATTGAAATAATGAAACTACATTTTCCCGAAAAGTTCATGAATTTTGGCCAGCTACTGTTCATGGTGATAGAGCTAGAATTTCATGGATTTGATGATCTCATTGTGTTTAGAATGGAAAATTGTGTAGGGAACATGTATAATATGAAGTGTGAAGGCTTTGGAGTATGAAATGACAATTTTACCCCTAGCTAAAACCCTCACATAGTGGGTGCTAAGGGTATTCTGGTAATTTGAGCTTGAATTTGACTAATCTAAGGTCAAAAATGGATTTTAAATGAGAAATTGTGTAGGAATAACCTAGGTCATAATTTTTGGTAAAGTATAATTGGATCAGGTATAAAGGGCTTCGATCAGGATCCCAAGGGCATTTTGGTCAATATGTGATTTTGAGTCAAGATAACTAACAATATGAGTTATGAATGAGTAATAACTCATTTATTATAAATTTGGAATGTTAGGATATATCAGTAGCCTGAGCTAGACAGATAGTATTAGAACGACAAACAAGCAAGGAAAGGGCAATTTTAGGTAGTAACTCTGTCTCTCATAAACTATGTGGTCGTATATATGTTGTATGTTGCTATATTATGTGATATGAATAATGAACATATACTATCTAGCTGTGGTTAGATCTAGTTTCATATGCCACTAATTTAAGCTCAATCCGATGTGTGGTTAGAGAGATATCACCAAAATACCGAGCCTCTGTAATGTCGCATGAAAAGAGAGAGTCATTACTAGAGGGAGCCCTCAAGTAATCTTTCAAGTAAATTTGCATATTACTCGAGTAATCACCTCCAAAATGAGGCAGTGTCATATTACTCTGTTGATTACTCGAGTAATCATCTCTGGAGGTGCCATACCTTCTGTATATGTCATTTGAACTTTGTATTGACCTATTCCAACCTCTAGTATTACTTCTAAGAGTTTGAATCTTGATATTCTCATTTGATCTTGTAAGTTTTTCTTTCTTCTTTCTTCAATCTCTTTCTTCTTGTTTTTCCTCTTGATGATCATTGTTCATAACCCAACTAGATATCTTCTTGAATTAATAATCATTCTTCAGAACCCAACTAGATATCTTCTTGAATATCTTCAATCTTTACTTGACTAATCTTTATTCTTGAAATTCCTATTAGTTCTTGTAAATTCTTCTTTCTTTAATATCATTCTTGTTGACTCCATAACCCAATTAGATTTCTCTTTAAATATCTTCAATCTTCTTCTTTCTTGGCTTGACAAATCTACAAGATATCCAACATTAACTATAGTAGTTAGTCAATGAAGAGGATAAGTATATTATGCAAACCTTTTGCTCTTAATACTTGACATCATCAAAACTAATCATATCTAACATTCTCCCCCTTTTTGATGATGAAAAATCCTTTAAGAAAAATATGTATGAGCAAAGTAGGAGCAAATGTGTCATGAAATATTTGTAGTATAAGTAAATGTGTCATAAGTAAATGTTTCTCTCCCCCTATTTGACATCAGCGAAAAGTTTGAAGTATAAGGAAGAAATATTTGTAGAGAAGTAAATGTGTCATGAAAATTTTCTCCCTATGAATAAATGTGTCATGAAAACAATTTTCTCTCCCTTGATTTGAAGGTAATTTGATGCAAATGAAAATTTTGAAACAATTTGGAGAGGTTTTCAAGAAATTTTTCATAATCTAAGCAAATTGAAATCAAAGATATGAAAGGTATTCTTGAAATATAAAGAGAGGGTTTAGAAATGCTCATTAGGATTTAGAAAAATGATGAACTTCTCCATGAAGTCCGTTTCCTTCTTTTCTTCTTGTGTTAGATCTATAATGTTGTACTCATCATACTTTCTATGTGCAATTTTAATGGATCAAGTTCATAGGAGTGAACTATAGCTGCCTTAGTGGTAGACTCTGAAGTATGCTCAATAGGAAGCTCAAGAATAGCCTTCCTTAGAATACTAAAAAAATCATCTTGATTTATGCCTTTTGTTGCCTTGAGTGTTGCAGCCAGTATTAAATAATCTTTCCTCAAAGTTGATATATTCTCCTTTTAGTGTGTTGAGGAACGATCTTGAATAGATCAAATTCTCCTGCTATAAGTAAAAGCATTCTTGCAAGGAGAATGGTTAGTACAATCAAGTATTAAATTTATTGCACAAATCAAAGTTATCCTTTCTATATGATTTGTTAAAAATTAAGATCATGAAAGGAAAATATAAGAGAAACTCATCATCAAAACTAATCAATTGAGAGTTAATGCATATGAGTATGTTATAATGATTTTCTGTAAATAAAGGAGATGAGCTTTTTAAGATATAAAACACGTATGAATGTGAAGTCCTCCATAATGAATGCATGGCTTAAAAGAAAAGCATTATGAGAAATATAATTGATAATTCTCCTAGATTTGTAAAACCATTGAAAATTTTGTAAAGAGGATGAGTATGAAAATATGAAGATTAGAGAGAAATCAAGTTTTGAAAATGATGATGCTAGTAAGGGTTTTAAGCTTGTAACCTTGTATCCCTCGAGTAGTTACTCGAGTAATTCACTCAACCATCACTTGAGTAATGCAACTCAGAGAATGTTAATTAAGTAAGAATACAATACCTCACTCGAGTAATATCGTAATCACTCAGCCATAATCCTCTGAAGTCCATTGGTGTATCGTTGGATACTCACTATATGATGATGTGATCAGTACTAAGAGATTCTAAAGTGTAGTCTTCTGTAAGCATTTTAGGATACGAAGATGAGCTCTGAATAAGGCCTTGAAGTTCTGGTTGATTAAATCACAGAGTTTCTAATATTGTCATTCACAAAAATGGTGAACTCAATATTTTTTATAGCAAGCTCTGTGTGACTGTTGAGCTCCTCTCTTAGATAGCCTTGGACAGATGGTTTAAAGAATGAAGGACCAAGGAGACCATCTTTAGTAAAGTATTGTCTCTTATTTATTCTTGAAGTCTCAGCTCTCATCCTCTATGCCTCTTGTGTTAACTTGGAGTGACATTCAGATTTACTTGGAGTAATTACGAATTACTTGAAGGCCTACTTGAAGTAATTGCATATTACTTGAAGGTCTACTTGAAGTAATTTCCGATTACTTGAAGATCTACTTGAAGTAATTGCATATTACTTGAAGTAATTTTAGCTTACTTGGAGTAAGTCCTGTAGAAGTATATATATACCTCTTGTTCTCTGAAAGACATGATCTCTCCAGTGTTCCTTTCCTTCTTGCTAATAATATAGGCCATTGTATGATAATTCTTCTCAATGAAGTGAGTAAAGATTAGACATAGAGCTAAGATGGTAGTTGAGAATCCTCATAGGCTTATCAAGCTTAATGATTATGTGCATCTCAGCATCTTCCTCTGAACATCTCTTTCGGCTCCATATCATAGTGAAAATGTCTTATCACCTTGGAATGATAAGGAAGGTGAGTAGGCAACAAAGATTTATATTGGCTAGGCTTGTTCTTGGCCTTAAGCTACTTTGAGATGAATCTAGGTTCACTTAAGAAATTTTCCTCTTCTTTCTCTTTCTCTGGCTGCATCACTAGCTAGTTACTTGCTAGTGATATGGTGTCACTTGAGTGATACCAAAAATTTTGTTTCTGCTCACATTGCAATGCTGCCAGTCACGCCTCCTCTGTTAGTCTTTGATCTTTGCATCCAAAAGTAGAGTATTTTGATCAACTCCTGCAAAAGTATAAATAAATGCTCTTTGGTACCCAACTTTATCTTGGGTCCATACAGTATTAGATATTATAACTCTTATACTCTTATACAATTGAATTATATGATATTTGAGTAAAGAGTATAATAATCAACAAATACTAGAATATAATTTTACCCAATTAAATAAATTCATGCAATTAAATCATAAAGGATAACGAAAAAATAATACCAAGAATGATGATTTCAAAGATCAATGATGACCAATTTTTATGAAATGCTAAATTATGAATGAAATCAATCCATGATGACCAATTTTTATGAAATGCTAAATTATGAATGAAATCAAGTTTTTTAAGAATGATAATGAGATATGCAAATTGTTTCAAATCTCATATGTAATTTCAAATCATAACATTGCATTGTAAAATTCAAATTTTGAATATATTCAAAACTCATCTTTGAAATATGTTTATAATCAATGTTCATGTTGAAAATGGTGGAAGTCAACAGTTTAAATATACATATAGTAGAAAGCTTCTCTTTTAGAGTACAACTAAGATAACATGTTAATCATCAAAGTTAACATGTTGAAGAATTTTCCAAAGAGCAAGAGTCATACAGATAACCAAAAGGATTAGCTTGATAGACATATACAAGTACCATGACTTTGCTATTGATTTATAGACTATCTTGACACTTAGAGTTATGTCTTGAAAAATATGAATATTCAACACAAGAATTCAAATACATGACATTGTTTACACAAAGTTAGATTTTATCGATGGTGAATGTGTTTGAGCAATGAAATGAGTAAAATAATTTATGAGTGATAAAGCACATACTCATTAGTCCAAATGACTAGAGTACGAGAGTATCATCCAAGTAAGTTATTCCTCAATAATGGTTAATGCATTAAGATTCAATGTACTAATGAACATTCATAATGCTTGGAATAACTTGGCCAACCAAAGATTTATGCATTAGGCACAAGGCTTTCACATATAGAATTATTTTCTAGGGAATACACTTAAAACTCATATAGATAGTTAACTTGTTAGACATAAGGTCTAACTTGTTAGAAAATAAAGATTGAGGAGTTCAAGCAGTAATAGGTTTAAGATCGAAAGACAATATGTGAATGATGAGGAAAACTCTAATGGATGGATTTGAAGCATTTCTGACTTTTAGTATACATAAATATTAACTTCCAATTTTGAAACCGATTTAAATGCAAACAAGATATGAATAATTTTCAAATAATGTGTATGCATTTTTATAAACAAGATAAACTAAAATCTAAGTACATTTTTTAAATGTGCATTTCAACACTCAAATACATAGAAAGATTATACACAATTTCACTTTCAGTCCATTTAGCAATCTAAAAACATTTTGAAAACTATAAATGATTGATTGCTAATGGTATGCAATAATGAACAAGTTCTTCATTACCCAAATAAATAATTTATATAAGCATAGTATAGAGTAAATATTAGATATCACCGTAATTTTTCTTGTCCTTGTGATAGCTTGCTTGATTTTGGTGGAATAATATTGATTTTCCTCCTTTCCATACACAGCACCAAAATCCAAACTACATAATTCAGCATCATCAAGATATTAACTTGTTTTCATGTGGCTATAGTCTTAAGAAGCCTTTTTCTTATCCTACAAAACCATATACATTTCTTTTCTTCATGGTATCCAACATTGATTGGATCCATTTCTTGTTAGCTTGTAGGAATCAAGATAAAATTCACATGCTCTAAGAATATAACCAATTCAAGGCAATTGAGCATACTGAATTAAATATGTCTTTATGCATAAAATAAATATTTTCTTTTCAAATCATTATATATGCATAAAGAATCAACCTGTTGAGCATTGCAATCCCTTTATAAATAAATCTATTAAGTGGATTTTTAAGGGATGTGAAAACATAATTTCAAAATCGTTTGCAATGCTTATTCCTAAGGTTCCAAAATATAAAACCTCAATAAATATTACAGACAATAGCATATGAGGTTTTATCATTGTGTACCTTTGTCTTAGATACTTGGAGGACTGCTTTAGCTTATCCACTGCATCTTTCTATGATGTTGATACTTTGAATATCTTGTTTTAGGTTCTAGCAAACTTCTCTCAAAATATATAGACTTTAGGAGTCTTTTACTTGATGCTTGAGAGATCCTCCTTTTCTTGTTCTCCTCAAGATAGTTGAATGGTACTCTATGGTAGTCCATTCTTAAGGTGGAACGTGCTTCTTTTCTCTATCGCCTTTTTTTATTGTTAAACTTTATAGTCCAGCAATGGGTGATTCGAGAATTCTCTTAATTGATGTAAATCTCCATTTAGGTATATTAGGAACTCTTGGAATAATCTTCATTTTCTTAGTGTCCTTTTATCCATTCTTTCTAGAATCATTCTGCACACATGAAACACCATATGGACATTATGGTACCCACTTTGTTTTGGGTCCTTGATTGTTAGCATTGGACTTTACTTGACTTTTCTGAACCCAAGCATATTTTTTTCACATTAAAATTTCTTCTAATATAGCATGTATGAGAAATGTGACCAGATTTACCACAATAATTGCAAATTGTATGATAATATGCATTATGAGATTTTATGTAATTATTATGTCAGTCAAGAGAGTAAAAACCCGAATAAATTTCATTTGAACATTCTTTCTTCCCAATAAACTTTCTAGCATGATTGAAAACATTTTTGCTTTTCAGAATGGAATTAATACTTAGGTGAGAAACAATTTTATGTAAACTTTGAAAATCAATTTTCAAAATAACTCCAAAAGAATTGGAATTGTTTACCATATGTGCATCTTGATCTCTAGAGGATGATCCATCAAATTCGTCCGTAATGAGCTCTTCTTGGGAATCATCTTCATCATGTTCTTCTATGTTGACAAGATCATGAAAGTGTTCTATGATTTCTCCTTATTCATTGTCAACTTCCACTTGTTCATGTACCATAGATACATAGCTTTTAATTTTACATGAACTGTCAATACTTTCAACTTCAACACATCTATTAGAAGTATACATAGAATCAAGAGTGTTCCATATATCTTTAGCATTAGAACAAAATCTAATTTTCTCAAAATCATTTTTGGTTAAAGCACTATACAAAATTTTTGTTGCTCTAATGTTTAACGAAAACATTTTCTTTTCTCCTTTTGTCCAATCCTTTCTTGATTTGAAATCAAAGGCATTTGTAAAAATATTCCACATATCAAAATCAGATGCTTTTATAAAACTAGTCATTCTAGCTTTCCAAAACCAAAAATCAATATCTTTTAACATAGGTGGAATTGTATAGTCAAAACCTTCGGAAAGCATATAACACCCAAAATCAACCATTATAAGCTCTTGAGACGGTTAAGTCCTTTAAGCAAGAGTCCAACTCTGATACCAAATGTTAGAACTGATTAACACCTATGGGGGTGAATTGGGTGTAAGATAAAAACTTTAGAACTTTAGAAAACTTTTCATATCTTAATGAAAACAAAAAGTATAAAACTAATAAATCATAAATCAATAGTTAGATAAAAGATATATGCTTGAAATATAAGAGCTTAGGGAAGAGAATATGCAAACTGTGATTTATCCAGGTTCGGTCCAATGTGTGATGGCCTACGTCCAGTCCCTAGGCTCTTCCTGAGATTTTCAAATCCACTGTCTTCTTGTTTTAATCCGGGCACAAGAAAAGCCTTTACAAACCTACAAGTTTAGTCGAGCACTTGTGAAGCCTTTAATAAACCTCTAACTAAGATACTCCCCCTTAAAACAAGTCTTATGAGCAGAGCAATCCTGAAGACCTTTCTCTCTTGCTTACCCTTGCGAGTCTTACGAGTAGCAACATTCTCTCCTGCTACACACCTCTATAAGTCTTACAAGCAGCAACATTCTCTATAGCTTACACCTTGAAAGTATTACAAGTAGAAAGTCTTACTGGCAATTCTCTCTATAGCTTCCCCTGTAAGGAAATCAACCCACTCAAGGTTCCTCTACCTTAAGATCAATTCAGAAATACAATTGAACATGTTTACAAACTCTCTCACAGAGTGGATATAATGCTCACTTAAGTACAAAATAAAGAACTCTTACTCAACTATACATGATAAAGAAAATAGATAAGAACAGAGTGTAGTTGGGTCGGAGTGGATGATTTATGATATGAGCATGTTTATGTTGTTGTGTTCTCATTGGTGTTTCTGAACTTTGAATGCTCTTCTATTTATAGTTCATGAAGATTGATGACCGTTTGAGCATTTCAACATATTCGCTAAAGTGCGGTTGCTTCTTTTATTCATTAGCTTGAGATTGAAAAACTACCAGTTAGAATGTTGGACGCTCCGCTTCCGTAAAGTCAACTCTTGTCACTTCGCATCATCTCTTCATTGTATTCTTGGAGAAATGCATTAAACACTAATATAATGAAGTGTTAGAATGATTAGAAACAAGAAGAGTGAGTTTCATAATCAATCCCATGATTTTCAAAAGCTTCAGTATGTTGTTTTGTTCTCATAAGAAGCATTACTCGAGTGGTCACTCGAGTAAGCCTGGGTCATTACTCGAGTGATCCCTCGAGTAATCACATTCAAAATCCAGCTGAGAGCATTTCTAACTTCATTACTCGAGTGATCCCTCAAGTAATGCTTTCTTTTCATTTCATTTTACTCGAGTGCTCCCTCGAGTAATGTTACTCATTTCTTGGCCGAGAGCTATTTAATGATTTCTTCTCTGATTACTCAAGTGGCACCTTGAGTAATGTCTTAAATAACTCTATAGATTACTTGAGCGATCCTTTCAAGTAATCCTACTCAATTCTTAACAGAGAGATTACTGAAACAAATTCTCACACATTATTCGAGTGGTCCCTCGAGTAAATTTTAAATAACTTTGCATATTACTCGAGTAGCCCCTTCAAGTGATCTCTTCAATTTGATTCAAAACATGGCAAATTATATATAATCATAAAGCTCTTATCGTCTACATTTTAATGCAATAAGAATCACCTCTAAAATCGTTGTATACAAAAAGTCATGATCCAAAGAATGTGTACTGTACTTAGACAATGTTTGAAATCACGAGCTGCAACTTCCAGAAGGCATAAATCTTAGTATATAACTTGAAATATGATATATTATATGTCCATGGAAAGCTCTTTAAGTTTATTTTCATATGGCACTAATTTCATCTCAATCCAATATGTAGTTTGAGAGTTATGTCCTAAATACAGAAGCTTGTTTTGGTAAAAGACGCTGATTCATGTGTCAAATTCAAAAGATCATAGATCTATCACATGAACTCCTTTTAATGTGATCTTGGGGTCCATAGTTCGTGTTGGGAGTCTTGTTTCATATGCCACTAATTTCAGCTCAATCTGATGTGTGTTTAGAGAGATATCACCAAAATACCAAACCTCTATTCTACAACACGAAAACAGAGTACTATTACTCAAGGGAGCCTTCGAGTAATCTTTCAAGTAACTTTGCATATTACTTGAGTAATCACCTCCAAAATTAGGCAGTGTCATATTACTCGATTGATTACTCGAGTAATCATCTCTAGTGGTCCCATAACTTCCGTATATGTTATTTTAACTTCATATTGACCTATTCCAACCTCCGATATCACTTCTAAGAATTTGAATTTTAATATTCTCATTTGATCTTGCAAGTTTTTCTTTCTTCTTCTTTCTTCAATCTCTTTCTTCTTGTTTTTCCTCTTGATGATTGTTGTTCATAAACCAACTAGATATCTTCTTGAATTGATAATCATTCTTCAGAACCCAACTAGATATCTTCTTGAATATCTTCAATCTTTACTTGACTAATCTTTCTTCTTTAAATTCCCATTAGTTCTTGTAAATTCTTCTTTCTTCAATATCATTATTGTTGACTCCATAACCCAATTATATATCTCTTTGAATATCTTCAATCTTCTTCTTTCTTGGCTTGACTAATCTACAAGATATCCAACATTAAATATATTAGTTAGTGAATGAAGAGGATAAGTATAGTATGCAATCTTTTTGCTCTTAATACTTGACATCTATATTTGACATCATCAAAACTAATCATATCTAACATTTTTCACTTTGAATATTTTGCGGTGATCATCATGTCATTTCATTCAATAAAATCATATGTCTAGTTCATTAAAAATTGAAGGAAATAAGACCATGGCATGAAAACAAAACTATAACATATTGAGTTTTCATTTGCTTTGTTATTTCAATCTTTCTCTTTATCTTTTTTTTGATCCCCTGTCTTCAACACATTCCAACTAAATCATTATTCAAACTTACAACTTGGCTCCAACACTCTATGTGACAGATTGGAAGTAGACCTCATGAACGATCTTGAAGGACATGATTGAAGATGATGATGAACTCCTAGAGAAATGGTGACAATGTCCTCATCACACCTTCATCACTTCCTCCCCATATCTATGGACAATGTGTTGATGGGTAATGGTCGCAGGCTAAGTTAGGAAGAGACGAAAGAGTCAAAATGCAGTGGGAACATAATGGTGAGATAGTGGCCAACAACAAGGTTGGAGTAAAGGTGCGAGAGGTTGCGGCATGAGGGTGGGGAGACGAAGAGGAATCTTGTTGTAGGTGGGTAGGTTAGGGATTTTTGTTTCTTAAAAAGATAATAAATTAATATTTATAGCACATGTGGATTATTTTCTATTTTTCCCTATACTACTAGCTAGGACTTTATTATGACCTCATAGGCTGCCAAATCAATGTTTTCAGTCAACTAATTATCAATATAATAAGGATTAATAATGCTAGCATTTTGCCCTCATTTTGAAAGCCTATAGGTACTTTTGCACATCTAACAAGCATATGGTGTTGAATGTACTTTGAGAAAAAAGTTCATAGGTATATTTGCACCTTAACCCTATAATTTATATATAAGTATACATTGTAATTATGCCATGAGCAATCTTATGACCATTAAATATAGTTTACTGTCATTTAATTAAACTATATTTTTATTTATCACATTTATTGCTTAAAAATTGTATGATATGTTAGTTTACGATATTTCTTAACTTTATTTAATTATTTTCTAATTTGTTCCTAAATTTTGTGTGACATCATCAATGGTCAAATGTTATAATTCTCTTATTAATAAATCTCACACAAACCCTAATTTGGGCAAGTTTTTAAAAAAGTGTTAGGTCATATCAATTTGTAGATTTTCTTTATTGCCATCACTCAGAATATTTTGTTTACACTCTTTTGCCTCATTCTATGGTTATTATAGGATGCTTTCTAGAAAAATTCTTTGGCTTATAATATCAGTCGTTTGGAGAGCTTTTAATGTTTTATTTTTTGCCAATTTAACCTTATAATTAATGATTAAATTTTTAGTTTCAAAATTTTCCCTCTCCTCCAAAACCTTATTAATAGGGGCAAAGTCGAAAGTTTTTTTTAGCAATTTAAGACAAATTTAATTAGTTACCTATCATGATGTGACTCATGTAAATTAGTTGGAAGTGCCCTATGTATCACCCTCTATACTTATCCATAATGTTAGCATAAAATTTTTAAGACTTTTCATAAGCATGCATGACGTCACTCTTTTATAGCTTAACCATGATAGAAAAATGATGGACACATAGATGTCTATCATGCTTAATTAAAATCTTCCCTTATATTTACATGCATCAATGATCATACACACACCCCTATAGCAGTTATAGTATCGCAAGAGCTCTGCTACAAGGCTATGGCCCATAGTTTCACATAGAAATAAATCTCACTAAGTCCCTAACATAAATCATGGGATATAATCTCAAACTCAGACAAATAGATATTTCATTTGAAGCCTAGACCTCCAGCCATCCACTAGTAAACACATGACACAAGGAACCAAATTATCAATCTCAATGCAAAGCAAGAATAAAATGCAATAGTCTAAGTGTAGCAATACTAGTTGTAACATCCTAGTGCCTCACTCTCGATATACACCCTCACAGCTTTAAAACACGTTGAGAAAGGAGGTATCCAGACCCTTATAAGGCATCTTTCATTCCCCTCCCAGTCGATATGGAATATAGCACTCTACACACCTTTATGCCTAGCTTCCTCACTGGCACATCAACCCATATCGACCCGAATAAGCTATGATACTATTTGTAACATCTAAGTGCCCTGCTCTTGATATTGTTGGCTTTGGGATCTGACACCCCTCACGATTTTAAATCACATCAAGAGGGGGAGGTATCCAAACCCTTATAAGGCATTTTTTGTTCCCCTCCCTAGCCAATGTGGGACATAACACTCCACTAACCTATGGGGCCAACATCCTCGCATGCACTTAGTGTCTTTGCTAGCACATCAAACTACATTGACCCAAGCTTGGCTCTGATACCATTGTAATATCCCAACTCCTCACTCTTGATATTGTCCACTTCGGCCCTATACCCCTCACATCTATAAAATACATCGAGTAGGGGAGGTATACATACCCTTATAAGGCATCTTTCATTTCCCTTCCCAGTCGGTATGGGACATAACACTCATTTGTAATATCTCAAGGCCTCCCTCTCGATATTGTTAACTTTAGGGTCCACACCCCTCATGGTTTTAAAGTACATTGAGAGGAGGAGGCTTCCAGACTCTTATAAGGTGTCTTTCATTCCCTCCCTAGCCAATCTAGGACACAACACTCTACCTACCTTTAGGCCCAGCTTCCTCACTAGCACATCAATCCACATCAATCCAAACCTGGCTCTGATACCAATTGTAATATCTTAGCACCTCGCTCTTGATATTGTCTGATTTGGGGTCCCCGTCACCCTTTATAGCTTTAAAACACATCAGGAGGGGGAGGTATCCAGACTATTATAAGGCATTTTTTATTACCTTCCCTAGCCAATATGAGACATAACACTAGCAATGTTTTAAATAACCAGTCTTAAAGATGCAGAATTAAAAAATAAATTTTTTTCCTTAAAAGACCTAATGTTTTAAATAACCGGTCTAAAAGATGTATTTTTTAGACCTTATTTTGATTGTAACCGGTCTAAAAGATTTGCCCCAAATTTTTTTCACCTCTATCATTGATTTCTCTAATGAGATAAAATCGCCTGAGTATATGCTTGGTCCTTTGGTGTGACCTAGGCTCCTTGGCCTATGCAATAACCCCACTATTGTCACATAGTAACTCTATTAGATTTGAGATGGTAGGTACCACCCCTAGTTCAGCAATGAACTTTCGATTCCAAACGGCTTCCTTATCTGCATCTGATGCTACTATATACTCAGCTTCTGTTATATAATTTACTACAGTACTCTACTTGGAGCCCTTCCAGCTCACTGCTCACCATTCAGGAGGATACATATCTATATTGCAATTTAAGGTCATCTTGGTTAGTTTGGAAACTTGCATCTGTGTAACCAGTTATACAAAGCTCATTATCCAATCCACCATATACCAAAAAAAAGTCCTTAGTCCTTCTTAAGTACTTTAGGATATTCTTAACAGCGGTCCAATGACCCTCACCAGGATCTTATTGATATCTCCTAGTCATACTTAAGGCAAATGAGACATTCGGTCGAGTACATAACATGGCATACATGATGGATCTAATGGCCGAGGTATATGGAACCTTGCTCATGTGATCTTGCTAATCAGGTATACTAGAACACAGATCCTTACTAAGATGGATGCCATAAGACATGGGCATATAACCCTTTTCTGAATCTTACATATTGAACCTATGCAACATCTTGTTTATGTATGTGCTCTGACTTAGGCCTATTAGTGTAATGCCCCAAATTGTGATTAAGGGCTAATGACTTTAAAGGTGAATGTATTAATGTTAAATAAACACTTTTGGAGAATACGATGTGAATTGTGAGTTGAATGTTATAACCAATGCCCAAACCTTACAATTAAGCTTAATTGTGTGAAAAAGCTTAAAATGAATCATAATGGGAGGGGAGGGCGCATGGGATGCTAAAATAGAATAAGGAAATATGTTTAGGGTGTTTTAGTAGTTATTGCCATAGTCAGGGGCAAAATGGGAAAAAAAAGTTACCAACCCATTGGTCAGTTACTAAACAGGGAACTCATTAGTAACTTAAAGATTAAGAGGAGTGACCATTGCTAAGGAGAGCAAGATGGAAGAATAATGTGATTACAAGCTTATGGGAAGAGTTGGAAGATCATGACAAATGTCATCATAGAGGCCATAGATGTGGGTCAAAGATTCAACTCATTTTTCTCTCTCTTCCCTCTCAGCTCCAAGTCGGCTAAATAGGCAAAGGAGAGGGAAAACATCTGCATCATCAACTTTATCTCATTTCCTCTCTCTAAAGTCTCTATTTTCACCAAGTGAAGGGAGAAAGAGAAAAGAAAAGGTAATGTTTTGACCTTAGAAATGATCTTGAATGCTCTAGACCTCTACATTAATCTTGATTTCCTTGATGATAGCTTCATCTCTATGGTTTTAGATTTTTGAAAGAAGGTGTTTGAGAGCTTGAGAAAAATTAAAAGTGGTGGAATCAAAGAACAAGCTTTGGAAAGTGAAAGAGGTGAGAAATAGCTACCTTTTGATATATATATATATATATTGTGCCTATTGGTGGAACTTTGGAATTTTTGGATTTTAGCCCTAATTTTTGCGTCATTAGTGTCTTGTGTATTGTATGGTATTTTGGAAGTGGAATAGGTGTCTTGTTGCATGGTTTGAACAATGAAATTAGTTTAGATTAGTTTGGATCATTGAATTGAAAATTGGCAATTTGGTGGTTTAGGTTGCAATGTGGCCAAAATAGAATGTGTGGATATGATGTGAATTTGGATGTTTTAGTTATTCTAATGGTTTCCTTGTGAAAAATTGTGTGGGAATAGGTTTGGTTGTTAATTTTGGAGCCATTGGACACATTGGATGAAAATTTGAAATTCTGTCAAGTGTCAACTCTGTGCTGAGCAGTTTGTTTGCATGGACATTTTTAATGAGAAAATGGTATTTAAAAATTTTGAAAATTTTCAATCTAATAGCACACATGCCAAACTTCAAAATGGACATGATGTCATTTTGATGTGTGTGCTGGGAGTTATGATTTTCTAAAGTTTGGGGGTTGAAACTAGAAGCTATTATGGAGCAGTATAGGACTTCATGTAATTTTGTATTTTTGTGGTTATGAACAATAGTTATTCATATTTTTCCTATATGACTTCAATAGCTTTCTATAAGACTTAAGATCACCTCATTTTGATTTTATTAGAATTCGTTATGATTTTTGGAATTTCAGCCAAGAAAACATAATTTTCTTGGCCAGAGCGAAAAGTTGATGGCCACAGCCCGAAAGCTTCTGAACTGCTTTTGGCTACAGCTAGAGAATTCTTAGTTGCAGCAAAAAAACTTTTGACCTAGTTTTGGCTGCAGCCAACTCTCAAAAATCAACATTTTGGAACTTTTAAAAGTGAGTTTTGATATAGTTATTCCCAAACCTTTTAGGCTTTTGTAAAGCTTATTATAGCCACCTAAGATACTCAAATGATAACCAACCTTAAGTGTTTTGACTTTAAAAGTTTCAATAAGGGAATGACACTATGTCCTTGATTTTGGTTGATAGGGTTTGATATTTGCCCTGAACTTGAGCAACCTGTGCCAAAGCACACCCAGAAAGAACAAGGTAGTGACACTTTCTCTTATATTACGTGTAATGCATTGTATGTTTATCATATCATTGAATTGTGTATTGAGAATGCTGTAAAGTTTGTTGCTGTGAAAACTATGTGAAAGCCGTGAAGGCTATGTGTAAGCCGTGATGGCTATATGTATGCTGTGAAGGCAATGTGAATGCTATGAAAGCCATGCATAAGCTGTGAAAGCCATGCGTAAACTGTGAAGGCAATGTGTATTATAGCATGAGCAGTTGTGGATGTGACACAAGTCATACCTACCCCTGCCGTTGTAAATGTGTAAGCCGTGAAGGTTGTGTGTATGCTATGAAGATTATGTGTATGCTGTGAAGGCAATGTGTATGTTGCTGTTGCTTGGTGATTTACTTACATGCTGTGTGATTATATGTTGTATGAGTGATTTGTTACTACTCGAATTCTCTTGAATCTCATTCTTTCCATTGACTTACCTATAGCTAAGGCAAGTGGCTCGAAGGAGAAGCAGACAACTAAGGGTGGCTAGTTCTTTTTTTTGTTGGTTCGTTGTCATATTTTGGTTGGGATTATTGTACTTTTCATAAATATTGTTTTGGATGAGGATCTATAATCCCCTGAAAGGGAAACTGTAAGGGGTGTATATGCCCCATAAACCCTTTAGCTAATCTATGGAAACCTAGGGGTTGCTGGAAATTTTGGTTTACACTCTGATATTTATGAATGCAACTTATATGCAAAAGTTAATTATATTTGAAATGTGAATATGAGACCATATTAAACAAGTTTTGAAAGAAATTTTGAAAACTCACTTTATCTCAGGGAGATTCCTTGTTTTGAAGTTTGGGACTTAACAGATTTTGAAATAACCATTTGTCTCTAATTTATCTTAATTATGCATTTTCGAATTATAATTATGGATTATAAGGTAGGGGTTACAATTAGCCTCTTAAATCTATCTCTATTGATCATAATCCCTTGGATTTATATAGCTTCACCTAAGTCTTTCATCGATAAAGACTTTCCTAACCAAGTCTTGACATGCTGTAAGGTAGGAATGTCATTCCCAATAAGTAGGATGTCATCTACATAAAGTACTAAAAATACAACTGAGCCCCTACTAACCTCTTGTAAACACAATGTTCATCGATGTTTTGAATAAATCTAAACTCTTTGACCACTTCATCAAAATGATGATTCCAGCTTTGGGATGCTTGCTTTTATTCATAAATGGATCTTTAAAACTTGCAAACTTTACCAAAGTCCTCTAAACACATAATGCCTTCAAGTTGTGACATGTACACATCCTTAAGCAGCTTTCTATTAAGGAAGGTTGTTTTGACGTCCATCTGCCATATTTCATAGTCATAATGTGCTGTAATGGCAAGAAGGATTCTAATTGATTTGTCCATTGCAACTGGGGAAAATGTTTCATCATAGTCTTTACCATGAGTTTGAGTGAATCCTTTTGTAACTAGTATTGCCTTAAAGACATTTACATTACTATCCATGTCAATTTTCTCCTTGAAAACCCATTTGTATCTTATGGTTTTTACACCTTCAGGTGGACCGACTAAGGTCTATACCTGATTGTCGCATATGGATTGCATTTCAGACTTTATGGAATTTAGACATTTCTCAGAGTTTGTCCCACTATTGCTTCTCGATAAGTGGTTAGCTCATTTTGCTCAAAGGGCAACATATCACGACTTTCAGTAATCAGAAATCCATATCTCTGAGGCTGATGTTGTGTCCTATCAGATCTCCATGGACCCTATGTTACTTGAAGAGGCTCAACAACTTGCTGTGGGTCTTCTCTGTTTTCCATATGTAGTTCTATACTATCTTGTGACTCTGGAACTTCTTCAAGATGTACCTTTCCTTTCCTTAGGATACCCCATAAAAAAGTATTTTGAGGATCTGGGCGCTAATTTATATGAGGCTTGTTGCTTAACATATACCTCGCATCCCTAGATCTTGAGAAAAGATAAACTTGGTTTCTTTCCGGTCCATATCTCATATGGTGTCTTTTCAATTGCCTTAGATGGAACAAGATTTGGTATGAACGCAGTTGTCTCTAGGGCATATCTAATAGTGTTCGATTCCTCTGTTTGACTCATCATAGATTGAACCATATCTAATAATGTTCGATTCCTCCGTTCAGAAACACCATTCCATTATAGTGTTCCTGGAGGAGTCAATTGTGAGATTATCCCACAACTCCTTAGATGAACAATCAACTCTTGGCTTAAATATTCACCCCCTCGATCAAATCGAAGTGCTTTAATTGTTTTTTCAAGTTTATTTTATACTTCATTTTGGAATATTTTGACATTTCAAAAGATTTAGTTTTGTGTTTCATTAGATAGATATAGCCATATCTACTAAAGTCGTCTATAAATGTAATAAAGTACATATAACCTCCTCTGGCAGCTATATTTAATGGTCCACATACATCTATATGTATAAGTCCCAATAAATCAGTGGCCCTTTCACTATGCCCAGTAAAAGGTGAATTTGTCCTCTTTTCTAATAAGCAAGATTCGCATGTGTCATATGATTAAAAATCAAATAAGTTAAGAAATCCATGTTTATGGAGTTTAGAAATGCATTTCTCATTTATATGGCTTAGACGACAATGCTATAGGTAAGTCGGATTCAAATTGTTTGATTTTATCCTTTTAGCGTTACATCATAGATATTCCCATTATTAAGATGTTCCAAATTTAATATATAATGTCCAACATGCAAATCACTATCAGCATAGAAAATGTCATTATAATAAATAAAACATTTACCATTCCCAGTAATGGAAGTATAACCTTCCTTATCCAAATAAGAAAGAGAAACAATGTTACTACTCAAAGCAGGAATATAATAGTAATTGTTCAAAACTAACAAAATCCCACTGGGCAGAACTAATTCATAAGTGCCTACAGCTAAAGCAGCAACTCTTGCTTTATTTCCAACTCATAAGTTCATCTCGCCTTTCTTCAGCTTTCTACTATCCTTGAGACCTTGCACATTTGTACAAATGTGAGAACCACATGTAGTATCTAATACCCATATAGAGGATATAGAAAAATGAATGTCAATAATATCAATACTTGAAGCAATAGCCCCACTATCCTTCTTGTTCCCTTTCAGATTTTTGAGGTAGAGTCTGCAATTCCTCTTCCAATGACCAAGTTCATTGAAGAATTAGCAGACTCCTTCCTTTGGAGACTTTGCCTTCTTGGGTGTAAGCTTGGTTTCAGGCTTGTTTGACTCTTTGGTCTTACCACCTGAGCTATTACCCTTCAATTTGCCCTTCCCTTTATTTTTTATATCCTTTCTTTTTTGAACCATCAAAACAGTACTAGGCTTTTTCTTAATGCTTTGCTTAGTAGTTTTAAGCATCCTATTCAACTCAGAAATTGATTGCTCCATGTTTTTCATGTTGTAGTTCATAATAAATTGGTCATAACTCTCTAGGAGGGAGTTCAAGATCAAATCTATAGCTAACTCCTGACTCATGAGAAATCCAAGCCTCTCAAGGTGGCAATGCAGCCTTTCATCTTTAACACATGAGCACTAACTAATGCACCTTCAGCCATCTTGCAGGAATGTAAGGCCATTGTAGTCTCATACCTTTCTTGCCTTTCCTGTTACTAGAACATTTCCTTGAGATGCTTAATCATTTCATAAGCCTTTATAAGTTCCAGATCTCTTTGGAGCTCTGGAACCATAGTGGCAAGCATCAGGCAACCTACATTGACAAAATTATCCATATGCTTTATGTAAGCATCTCTCTGAGCTCTTGGAGTATTGGCTATAGGCTCCTTAGGAATATGTTGATCTAGGACATAAGCCTTTCTTTCCTTCTTGAGAACAATTCTCAAGTTCCTGAACCAGTCAAGAAAGTTTGTCCCATTGAGTTTGTCCTTCTCAAGGACTGATCACAATGATGGTGTAGCAGTGTTACTAATCAACATGATTCTACAATAAAATATGCAAAGTTTAGTTAGTAATCTCCCACTAAATTAATAACCCTTAATATAATAATTAGTGGGCTAAGATCTATATTTCACCTAAATTTAAGTCTGCTTTGGCAAGACACTTAAATTCAAGTTATTTAAGTAGGTAACCTATTTACCAATTACATCACATGTAACTCTTAGATCTTTATAGGATTCAATCATGATAAGATCCAACATGTTTAATCCCATCTAATGCCTTGAGATTGAAAAATCTTTTGTTAATCTCAATTAAATCAAAACAATGATGAATATTATGAGTAGCACCATTACTCACACTGGTCTCATCAAGATAACTCAAATGCATCCACTTTGGTGGTTCCTACAATTGAGCGATCTAGGTTTTGACAAGTATTCATTAATTGACAGCTTTATTACTTAAGATTTGATTTAGAGGGCTTAATCAATTAGTTTTGTTTATATAAATGCAATCGTGGTTGTATCTTATACATATAAATAGAAAAGTATACATGTAATGATCTGATAAAAAACATAATTAAATGTGACACAATATGGCTTACCTCACCTAAAATCCTCTTAAGCCAATGAGAGGACTTCTCTAAATAAGAAAAGAAATACAATGAGAGAAACCTCATTTAAACATACAAGGGGAGTAAGATGAGAAGAGAATGTACATTGAGACTATTTAGAGGAAGGCACGTCACATAGGCTATATTTAAATATTACAACCCATTTTGTAAAACATAAAGCCATGTTGTCCACCATACCCAAACAAGTATGAAGAATAAACCACAACAAGTAAGAGTTCATACAATATAAAAAGTAATAAATGTCGTGATTAGGTTATATCGCGCTAAAACAGTTAGTCATGGCGGTCCCACATTTTAAAATATTTGAAAATTTAAAAGGCACATTCCTTTTAGAGGAAATATTTGAAAATTTAAAAAATATACAAATTTCTGGCTCAGTTTTTAAAATATTTGTTTCAGTCTAGTTCAAAAGGATTTTGGCACATTTTCAAAAATGGCCCAGAACACTTCTGCTCCGAATTGTCTTCCCCATACTTTTGGATCCCTAAAACCTGAATAGAGATCCAAACTAGACCTAGCAGCTGCGACCTTCAACCAATTTGAAACCAAAAACGACGAATTCCAGTTTTGGATCCAATCCTGAAAAAATCATGACACCAGCATTAGATCACATACAATCTGACTTTAATTAAACCGAAATCAGGTTTCAAGATTGCATACAATACATGGCAGATTGCATACAATTCGATTTAATTAAGACAAAACGTATTTGACCAATCATATTTGAACGTTCTCTCATAAGCACACATAGATATCTCATATATATCACGTATGTAAGAACATAAACTCAATTTAAACGCACAATTGATCTGGCTTTGATACCACTGTTAGGATCGGCAGGCACAATGGAATAATTTTTAAAAACATTTTGCCAATCCCAATCGAGGATCTATCAATGACATTTAAACATAGTTAGGAAGAATCGTACCTTTTTGAATTTAGGGTTCTCGATCTCTAGTAGCCAACACCTCTGATCGACTCCTTCTATTGGTATCCACACGAATGTTACTCCAACATGGACCGGGTGCTAGCTTCTCTAACGTCTGCTAGGGTTTTCTCTCAGCTCTGAATTCTCTTCCGTTAATGAGTTTTTCTACCCCATCAATTTTATAACCCATGTGGGCTATATTCGAATTTCAAAATTAATTAACTTTTAATTATCTTGATGAGCTAATTAAATCTGTCATACAGTTTTAATTTAACTTATTTATTTAATCTGAATAAAGAGCCAATAGATTTAACTTGTCCTTATAAATTAAATATGAGATATTATATCTCTATCATGTTAGTTATTAATTTAATTTCTCTAATAAAATTAAATTTAAAACTAACACAATATAACAATATTATAATATATACATATATATAAATATGTATTTCAAAAATACATATATATAATATTATTAATTTTCTTTTCACGAATTTTATATTATATATATAAATATAAAATTCATCTATCCTAGATTAAACATTGTCTCACGTTGGGCCATTCTTATTTGCAACCATGTAGGCCCAACGAAGTCGGTAGTAGGCCAATAACTGTACTAACCCACAAGTTGCAAGCAACCTCTAGCAAGACATTATGACTACCCAATTCATACAAGGATCGTTAACACGATGCAACATGTCATACAACCATGTCACGTCCCTTTTGTCACTCGATATTTTGGTCAAGGATGAGGCATGGATGATGTAATCCTCCTATTCCTGACCATTACTTTCCCGATTCCCAAGTAGTCTGACAATAGAAATAGAAACTTGTTTCCATCATAGTATGCCCATACATTTCTCAAACTTACATATTGAGGGGCCAAGTAATATCTCTCTACTAAAGTGAGGGACAAATTCTATCTTGACCATTCATATTCCTTTGCAAGAAAAACCACCAAGCCTGATCATAGCCTTTATCATCACTCGATCAAAGGTGACTTTTGACTAGTTCAAAACTTAGCAACTCTCATGTAGGAATCTATGATGACCTCAGGTCAAAGGGCATTATGACATGGTTATACATGAGATAAGCTTCCAACTTGATCCATGCAAATTTCTCATAGCGGGGCAGTCTAGTACCTTGTACTTTACAAGTGCCTAAGACTGTGATTCATATCTCCATATTCATCAAAGTCATACTGGTCTTATTTCATCTCTGCTCCTGTATAGATGACCGAGTAGGGACATTTAGGACAACTTTATGATATATCCAAGGATACAGTCATCAGTGAACATGCAAATAATATGATAACAGATTGGAGAAATTTATTAAATAATAATGTTCAAAGTACAATGATTAGCCCTTAGGGTTCAATTTCCAACAACTTTTGTACTTCCTTAGATTTAACTAAAAGAAAAACAAAACATTCAATTTCATGGGATTTTGATTGCTTATAAATGATATTGTCATATAAATAGGGTTTGGTTGTGTTGAATTCTTAAGTTTTAGCTAAGCAATTTGATTTGATGTTATATGAGGGAACCATTCATCCTAAAAGTTTACTTCTAAAAGAAGTCTCACATCACAAACCATTTAGGATTAACAGTTTTAAAGTTAAATTGGTTGAAATAAGCCCTTTATTAATTAAGACATCATTCTAATAATTGGAGTTTGTGCATCCTTATCAAAGGCATAAAAACCAAACCAAGAAGCTACGTACGTAACAATTAAATTGGCTTCTTTCTCAGTATGGCTATTTGAACAAATATCATTACAAAGCCATAACTAGATGGCAATTTTTTTGCTGTGACCTTGAAATCTAACTATTGTTTATAGTACTTAGTCATTTATGGAATCTTAGAAGGATACAAACAACTTCATCAGCTGTGTGCTTCAATTCCTTTTTTTAAGGAAGTATGATTAAATGGCACCAGGCAGATCTAATATACAATTCAATTTGTCATGTAGTTCAAAAATATAGGTTATATAGTGAAATTTTGCATTAGCTTTTGCTATATTTTAATCTCAATCTAACATACATGATATTTTCTGCCTAAACTAAATGACTGAACTACATCACAGATATGACGGGCTCTAAATTCTTTATTTGCCAATTTTTTCTTGGACGTTCTTAAGAAATAAGTTAATAAAAGCTGCTGTTATTGGTACTTCTATTTTATGTTTTACTTAGACTTAGTAAGTTAGAATATATCTATTTTATAGGTAGTTTACTTCATTATGATTTCCTTTTTTAATTTTTATGCATTATGTCTTTGGAAATAATCTGATGTTGGGTGTTCAATATGCTTCATAGTTAATGCATTTTTATTCATGGTTTCTTATTGCATCGTGACTTTCTTGAATGCTTGATATTTTGAATTTGTAAGAATACTCAAAAAGTTACATTAGGTGCTTCTAAAGTATCCAGTTGATTTTTCCACTTCAATTTGTTTTCTGTATGACTAGTGGTTATCAAACAATAAACTTTTGGATTTCTATACTATCAGCATATCAATATTATAGTGAGGATAATGAGGCGTCCTAGTGAGGATACTCCAAAGCCACCAGCTAGTGTTAATTAAGCGAGCTTAGCAATGCTTCGAGCTAGAATCAAAGTGAGCCCCATAACCAGGCCATACGAAGGGGTAGAAGAGGCACCCGATTGAGAGATATTCCCCTCAATCGGAATACCAGGGAAAAGATTTTGATTAAGTTTGATAGATATTAGAAACCAATCAGGCCTATGCAAGCCGATATAGGAGTTTTATCGACCTCTTAACACACAATAAACCTAGCATCTTGATAGAAGAGTAGAGAAATGTGGAGATTCAAGATGGTGATCAAAAATTCAAAGTGAATGGGCAAAGGCTCAAAGAATACAATGAAGGTGCACTCAACACTTTGAAATTTGTCATCATGTTTGAGGAACCAACAAGTAAGTCCTCAATCTAGTAATTTTAAAAAAAAATAAAAAATAAAAAAAATTTGGTTTAGTCTTTATCTAGCTAAAGACGTTAAAGAAGGGCAACTATTTCAGAGGCAACTCAAAACTTCTTTCCTACTCACTCATTTCTTTCATACTCTCTCCAACCTCTTTCCCACTCTCTTATTTTTCTTTCCTACTCATTGAAACACACTGCATTGGGTTAAGAATTTTAGTTTTCATTAGTTTTCTTTTAAGTTACCATGGAGGAATCTCTTGTAAAACTTAAGAACAGGTTCCCTACTCTTCCCAAAGATGTGCTCAGGAAGATCTATAATAGTCGACTTGAAAGGATGAAGATATTCAAGCGTTTGGGCTTTCCTGTAGACTTACACTTGATTATTGAAGCTAAGGTATGTTTAGTAGGTGAGATTTAGAAATCATTTATTAAACTTTTGCCAAGAATGGGAAGAAGTTCTTACTCCAAAAAGAAAAGAGCTAAACGAATGAATGTCTACCATAAATGTGTAAGGTGGAATTGTGATCAGTGCTGTGGTAGTAAAGGTATGGTTTCTATAAATTGAGAAGAAAAAATTAAATTTATAAAGGATAGACTGAGCGAGGAGTCACTGAATGATATCATTTAAACTCTTGGGAATCTGACTTTAAAGACCCTGTTTGCCAGATTTTAAGAAAACTAGATGGGAAGCAAATCCTCGATTCATATAAAGCATTTAAGCCGTTACTGAACGTAAAACCAAAGGAAGATGTGAGCCAAAATCACAACTACTGTACATAAATATGCTTTTGTCTAATTGTCTTATCTTTTCCGTAGCTTTTGTCTAATCCATGTTATCTTTTCAACAGCTTTTGTCTAATATGTCTTATCTTCTTAGTAACTTTTGACTTTCTTTCCCCTTTTTTCTTCATGCAAATTACGCCGGTCATTTGTGTCAGAAGTTTTTCAAAATTTTTTGAAAAATGAGTGATTTCTATGATTTTATTGTCATTGCTTTAGTGTTATATATATGTACTCTTTCCTTTGTAAATATGCAATCTTCCACTTATAAGCACAAATTGTCCGAGAGAAAAGAAAAGAAAAAGGGTGTCATACAAAAATGTAGATTTTCATCTATCTGCATTTTTGGTGAAATTGATATGGGTAAGGATGGAGAGTTTATAATAACAGCAAACAAACTTGGAAGTGCATTAGCTACTAGAAAGATTAATTTTGTATACGAGGGAGGCATCCAGGGCCTAAGGGGAAGTGTGGCCATTTCTGCATCCATGAATGGAAGCAAGGGTTTGAGTATAAGGGTGAAGGAGTTGGAAGACCATATCTTCTCCTTCAGACAAGAGTTGTAGGTTTCAAGCTTGCCTGAATGTATGGGACAAATGTTTTACCAAGCTCAAGCTTTTATTACTCTACCCGGTGGTTTGGAGACGTTGGATGGGATCTCTAGCGTTGCATATTCGGCTAAGTTGAACTATCACAAAAAGCCATTAGGATTGTTAAATGTTAATGATTTTTATGATGATTTGTTATGTTTTTTTATCATGCTGTGAAAACAGGATTCATACCCCAAGTGACTCGCCACTCCATAATTATTGCACCAACTGCTGATTAGTTGCTTGATCAACTACAAACCTATGAAACTAAAATAGATCTACTAATCAAGCAAATAGGTGGCAATCTTCAGATAGTAGTCAGAAGCAGAACCCAGATACCACTATTCAATTGTAACTTTCCTTAATCTCTTGGTTTTACTTTATTATGTGTTTATGTTTAAAAAAGGCTTTCTCTAAGCTCTAGAAGACTTTGGGGACAATGTCTAATTTAGGTTGGGAAAGGAGGAAAAAAATTGTTTTAGTTAGTCAAACCGTTAGATGCATGGGGTGTGGATAAAATGGTAGAGTAAGGAGTTATTCTTAAGTCCTAAGACACATTTTATTAGTTGCATGTTTTTATTCTATTTTTTTAAAAAAAGAGTAAAGGTAAAAAAATCATCCTGTTTCAGTGCTCTGTAATGATCTTAAGAAGTAGTAAGTTTTGAGTACAGATCAATTGAATTTAGAGATTTCATAGCAAGAATGAACAACTGATTGTTACAATTGGTGATGAATTTTGAGATTGAATGAGCTAAGTTTGAAATCCCCTAATTGTGAGCTCGTAGCCTGTAATGATTATTTCTCTTATGTGTGATATTCACCTATTAAATTGTCACTCTAGAACTTGCTTTAAATCTGGTTGAAATTACAGCTCACATGCACATTCAAAAATGATAAAGGCATTCATTTTATTTATCCAGAGCCAAATAGCCAACCTTGCAATTATACCGTTGATAAGCCCCTTCGAGCTTCATTGATTGTTTCTTTGTTGTCAACCCATTAACATATGCTTTAATGATATATCAAATGCTTTTACCTAATTCAGAAGATTAGCAGAGCATTTGAAATTTTTTTGAAATGAGCTTTTGACAAGTGTATGGGTGTATCTATCATCAACTTTAAAGTTGCAACAAAAAAAAGAACAAAAGATGAAAAAAAAAATTGAATATTCGAATTATGGGTTATTATGATGAAATATATTTATTCAGAAGCTGGCCCATTTTTCAATTGTTCTATTAATTTTTATATTTAGCCCTTGATATCACATTTTACATTCCTTTTACTTTAACCCCATTACAACCCTTAATAAGTCATTTTGATTTGAATTATGCATATGAATTAGGCTATGGAGATTGATATTTTTAGCAAGCCTATGGTAGTGCAATTTTTTCAGTTGAATTCGAGCGAAACGCTTACCCTTAAACACTTGAGAGATTAGGAGAATGAGTCATAATTACTAACTCAGTTTATTCATTTTCAAATAAAGCTACCAGTTTATATTTTCAATGATTCATGAATACTATAATCTGTATTCTTGCTTATGACTTGACACTTTTGATTTTGTTGGAAGCACTTAATGGTCACTCCTTGTCTGAGGACATCCAAGAGCTAAATGTGGGGGAATTTGATATGTAAAATATTTGCATATTAATTTTTCCTTATATGATGATTTTGTGGATGATATTTAAGCTCAATTTAATAAATTTGGGTGTAACTAATAAATAAATAATGATTTTGACATAAAATAGAATTTCCTGAAAAATACTAAATTAGACCCTCTTTCAGTTTTCAGGCAATATCTGTAGCTCTAGACGTCGGATTGGGATGTTCTTTATATGGATAAAAAGCTAAGAAAGAGCTCTACAACTTTTATGTTGAGTTATATCTCTAAGGGTTTTAAATTGTGTTTGGAAGTTAAGAGCGGGAATCATCTACAATTTCACCAACCATTTCATCTACCACTTCATCTTCCTTTTCACCTACAACTTTATCTACCGCATTCTATCTATCACATTTCATCTACTACTTCAACTTTCTTTTCACCTACTACTTCATCTATCACATTTTATTTACTATTTCATCTAACACTTCATCTACCCTACTCCATTCGTCTTTATATATAGCCACCCTCTCCTTCAAATTTGACACATAAATTCATATCCATTACTCTCCTTTCTTCTTCACTTACAACCCAATTCATATCCATTATCCACTTCTCTTCTCCACTTACAACTATTTTCATATCCATTACTCTCCTCTCTTCTCCACTTACATACCATCATTTGAGAATTAATTTTATGCATTATATTTGTTTCTTGCATGCCTCATACATAGAAGGTTTTTCCTCCTACATGGAAGGCTATATTTTTCTATTTTCATGCATCTTGTGGTTATATTTTTATTGAATAATTATGTTTATTGTAATGTTTATGAAGTTTGCAATTTATTTTGTTTTTGTTTTTAATTTCATCATAAGCTAAATTTCCATTTTCCTAGGGTGATGATGTAGCTTACTTATGACGGATTGAATCTTAACTTATTAAATCTAGTTTGAATTTCTCCTTTATGATTGAGTTTTAATTATTATTCTTAATGATTTTGATTGACTGGCCATATTTTGAATGATTTCAATATGCATATTGAGACCGAAAGGAGATGCATGTGTATAGATCATATAATTAAAACCATGACTTGCATATGAAATAGGAATAGATTCATATGAGTTGTGTAGTCTTACTAGGTTCCATGAATCTTAATGCATAATTAATTGCTTAAATTAATATAGGAATATATTGGATTAGCAATTTATTATAGAATTGCTTGACCTTGGAAGAGGCTAGTAATTAAATTAGGGAAACTCGACTATCAATCATGTGGAATAAATTGGAATCAAATAGATAAGTGATTCAATAAATTTGTTAAGAGAAATCTGACCCCTATGACTTTTTCTTATAGTTGTTTCATATCATTTGCATTCATATTTAATCATCTATTATTTCGTACTCTCAATCATCAACTAATCGATCGACTGAATAGAGTTAAAATTACTCATTTTGGTATTTAGTAATCAATCCTCGTGGAATGATACTCTGCCTACTTCTGTATTACTTGATTATGACAGTATACACTTGCACTATTTAATAGACCATTTACACTCATAACACATGGCACTAATAATGTGGTATTTATTTAGGGCCTTGAGAAGCCATGAAGAAATGAAAGAAGGTCAAGTAGTTAATATAGTTGGAAGAAAATGGGACAAGAAGAAGGACTTAGTAAAAAGGTAGTAAACTTACTTGCGTGTATGTGATGTTTATGATGTGTATTGATTTGTTGTATTGCTTTGCTTGAATATGTGAAGCATGTATGAATGAATGAAGCTCTTTTTCTCTTTTTGAAGTGGCCATAAGTATGTTGCACGAAACATTGAGCATGCAGAATATCATTATGTGAACATGAACATTTGTAAGGCAAGCATGTCATGTACTATCATTCATTTTACATGTATTATTTGTAATGTTTGCTACTGAGATTTCCTTGAATCTCACCCCTAACCAACCATATAGGTACTAGAGTATGAAATAAAAGAATCCTAAAGATGAACAAGAAGGAAAGAAGATAAAGAATCGAGAAAGAAAGAACATGTATTTATTTACTATATGCAAATTATTTGCATGGCAATAATGTATGTATGAAGAGTACGAATATGGGTAATCGAATTAAGTTGTAATTGGGATCACTAAACTCACTACAACTATGAATAAGAATAAAAAATAGAATAAACTCTGATATATGGTAAGAATAACAGCTCAACAGTTGGAATTCAAAAATGAACGCCTAACGAATTGAATAGAAATGCTTCTGTATAAATAATAAAGAGGTAGAAATATAAGGTATTATAGAACCATCCCATTTGGAATTTTTTAGATTAAATTATGAATTTTCAAAGTTAAGTCACAAATCTGGTAGCTTAGGGTTGACCTTCGAATTCGTGGCATTTGAGGTAAATTGTGATAAGTATGGGTCCAAAGAGAAGAGACATGTTCTAAAAGCTAACATTATTGGAATTGACTGGCACAGTGGATATTTAAAATTGCAAAAGTTCATCAGTCCCAATTGTGGATCTATCAACGACGTTTAAATCAAGTTAGAAAGAATCATACCTTTTTGCGTTTTGCTTTTTCAGTCTCTAGGAGCCAACACCTCATATCATCTCCCTCTATCGATATCCACATGAATATGACTCCAACACGAACAGCGTGTTAGTGCCTCTAATGTCTCCCTAGGGTTTTCTTGTGGCTCATTATTTTTCATCCTGCCCCTTTATTTTTATAACTAATGAGGGCTATATTGGATTTTCAAAATTAATATTAATTAATTTTGAAATCAACTAACACTTAATTGTTTTGATGAGCTATTAAATAAATTTGCTTTCATTAGATTTGTCTAAAAGTTTTAATTTAACCTATTTATTTAATCTAAATAAAGAGCCAATGGAAATAGATTTAATTTATCTTTTATAAATTAAATATGAGATATTATATCTCTACCAATGTTAGTCATTTAATTTATCAAATAAAATTAAATCTAAAACTAACACTATATATATGATATAAAATACGTCCACCCTAGATTTCATTGAATCTTAAACACATCTTTGATTCAATGAACCTAGACATTATAGCTTGTGTTTGGCTATTCTTGTATATGACCCTGTAGTCCCATACAAAGTTGGCAATAGGCCAATGACTATACTAACCCATAAGTCGCAAGTAGTCTATAGCAAGACATTATGACTATCCAATTTATAGGAAGATCGTTAACTTAATGCAACCAGTCATACAACCATATCACGTCTCTTTTGTCACACAATATTTCGGCTAAGAATGAGGCACGGATAATGTTATCCTCCTATTCCTGACCATTACTTTCCCGATTCTTGAGTAGTCTGATAATAGAAATGGAAACTCTTTTCCATCATAGTATAGCCATACATTTCTCAGATTCACTCATCAAGGGGCTAGGTAATATCTCTCTACTAATATGAGGAACAAATTCTATCTTGACCATTCACATTCCTCTACAAGAAAACCACCAAGCTCGATTGTAGTCTTTATCATCACCTGGACAAAGGTGACTTTTGACTTGGTCAAAGCTTAGTAACTCTCATGTAGGGATCCATGATGATCTCAAGTCGAAGGGCATAGTGATGTGGTTATACATGGGATAAGCATATGATTTGATCCATGAAGTTTTCTCATAGTGGGTCGGTCAAGCACTTTGTACTCTTACAAGTGCCTAAGACTTTGATTCGTAACTCTATACCTTATCAAAGTTATACTGTCTCTCCTCATCTTTGCTCCCACATAGATGATTGACCAGGGACATTTAGGATAACCTTTATGATTTATCTAAGGATACAGTTATCACAGTGAACACATGAATAATATGATAACAAAATGAAGAAATTCATTAAATAATAATGTTCAAACTATAATGATTGGCCCCAAGGGCATAATTTGCAACAAACATAACTACATTAGATACTTACTTGACATAATGTAAGAGTCTTAAAAGATAACGAACAAGATTAAATAAAGGAAAAGAGTTAGAATGAGTTACTGAAAAGGTTAACAAAGAGTAACTTTTTCTCTCATGTACTATATGATACTCTACATATATGTTTTACAATGTTTATGATATGAGCATTTAGAATATGATGGGCGAACACCCATGTGATGTGAGACTAAGTGACTAAATGCTTTGGTGTGGTGTCAAGGGTCCAGTGTTTGACGTTATACTGCATGTTGAATATTCTAAATGCTATTGTGATTGAAGAGGAAAGAAAAAGAAGGAATTTTGTGGTAAGTGCTCTATTTGACTTTAAATGATGAAATTCTCTTCATTAAAGTTAATATTGGTGTTGAGAGCTTCATCTTTATGGTTTCAGATTTTTGAAAGGTGGTGTTTGAGCACTTGAAGAAATTTGAAAGTTGTGAAATCCAGAAGCTAACTTTGGGAGAAGGAAAAGGTAAGTATTTGATGCATTTTAGTATAATTGTTTTGGTCATTGGTTAAGTTTTGAGAACTTTGAATTTTTGCCCTAATTTTGGCCTAATTTTGAAATGAATAAATTAGCTAGTTCCTTATGGTGTAATAGGTGTCAAATGGTGTCTTGATGACAATAGATTTAGTTTGGAGTTGAATTAGGAGGTTTGATAATTTGAAGGATTGTGTTGCATCTTGATTAAAAAATAGAGTATATGTTGATTGAATGGGAATTAGGTTGTTTTAGTGTTTCCAATAGGTTCCTTGTGAAATTTTATGTGGAAATAAGCTTTGGTATGCGTTTTTGATCCATTGGGATAAGTTTGGGCAAGTCTGGAAAGTTATAACAATTGCTGCGATTTGGCTTTTGATAAGCCTCACTCAAGTGAGGTTGGGTCTCACTCGAGTGCAGCATGATATTTCTCTTTCTCTTCAGTGGTTCAGTGAAGTCTTCAGGCGAACGGTAAGAGTGCATTCCTTATCTGTGAGTGGCATGTGTTCCCACTAGAGTGCATAGGGTATCACTTGAGTGCATGTACATGTAGCACTATGGACTCATGTCTCGGGTTGGCACTCACAGGCAAATTGTCAAGAGTGCGTGTGGGCACTCGTGGGTATTGGGTGGTCACTCTCGTGCTAAGGCTAGTGATCAAGTGCACTTGTCACATTGGGATTTTAGTTGCTTTCGGGTTATCACTTCCTACACCTCACTTGATGGGACTCGGGTGACTATATGTCATCACTCGAGTGCCCAAAAGAGTGCTCAAGTGAATTGGTCACTTTAGGGTGTGTCTGTGCTCTCGAGTGCATACTTTCTGTGTCTCACTTTGTGGGACTCGAGTACAAGTAGGGGCATCACTCGAGTAAGGCCTTATTCACTTGAGTGATTCAGCCAAAAATCAATGCTTTTGCTTCCAAAAAGGGATCTTCAGGGTAGTTTTCCCCAACCCTTTTTTAGACTTCCAATAGCCACCTAAAGATTCAAGTGATAGCCAACTTTAAGTATTGTAAAAGAAAGAGCTTGGAATACAAGATTAATCTGCCGTTATTAACTTTGGTTTATAGGGTTTGATATTTGCCCTGGTCGTGAGCGAACCATGCCGGAGCAAGTCAAGAAAGAATAAGGTAGTGAGTCTTTCTCTTGTACTGTGTATGGAACATTGTATGCATGTTGTCATACATTGAGATACTTTGTGATGCTTTGAGATACTGCTGCCATTACAGCGTAAGCTGTCACATTGAGCATAAGATTACAGTGAAAGCTATAGCATTGTGTATATAGCCATGAGTGTTGTCGTTTGTGGCGTGAGTCGTGCATCATTATGTTGCTTCTAAACATAATCTTATATGCTATGTGTTTATATATTGTATGAGTGATTTGTTACTACTGGGATTCTCTTGAATCTCATTCTTTCCATTAACTAACCTTACAGACAGGGCAAGTGGTTCCAAGGAGAAATGGGCGACCAGGAGCAGGTAGGACCCTGTAGGGGTAATTACTTTCGGGTTGTTGGTTATCTATTTGGATTTGGGATTACTGTATATTATTTTTGGAGATGTAAATAATATTTTGGAACTGTATTGTAATCCCTTGTATGGTAAACTTTTAACCCTTAGTGAATGAATCCCAGGAGTTGTCGGGACTTTGTTATATACTCTGATATATTTGAATACCACTAACTGCACAGGTAATTATATTCGAAACATGAAAATTGATACTAGGGAAGGGATGAAGTTTTGAAAGAATTTGTGAAAACCCTACCGTCAAGAAGGGATTGAGATAAGTTTAATTTTCCATTAGTCTCTAACCTATTTTGATTGCTCATTTTCGAATTATAATTATGGTTTTCAAGGTAGGGGGTTACAGATCACATAAGGAATGTATGTATATGAATGTGTGTAGGCACAAGTAGTAGTAATAGTATAAGGTGGTATAGAACACTTAATTATTTTATGAGAATACCTAGGAATTTGGTAATATCGGCACACATAAAGGTAAGATCAGTACCTATGATAAGGGTTTAGGGTTTAGGCTTTAAGATTATCATAGGCAGTAGTATCAAAGTGTACAATCAAGGCATTAGTATTAGTATTTATATCCTATTCATATATCCAAATGAATTGCATAATAATTCATAAATATATGATAAAAGAAAGGGGGCATTACACTTAGCTTTTTTTGACAAATTCATTTTCCTTATGACTTTTGCCCTAGGGAAAATTCTCAACCATGTTAACTTTAATGTTCAACGTGTCATCTTAATTGATCTCTATAACAGCCCATTCCCTTCTAGACACCCCAAAGGGCCGTTATGGAGTGGCTGGCCACCCTTCTAGACACCCAAAAGGCAGTTATATGGTAGGTATTGTCCCCTCCTCTAGGGTTTTCATTCCAACCCTAAAAGAAGGAATATGCCTCCCCAAGGACTCAAGGCCATGACTAAAGGAAGGGGTATAGTTGTATATAGAGAATGAAATGGAGTAGTAGTGATGTATACCCTGTAGAGAAAGGTATAAGCTCTAGAGAATTTGATACCAAGCTAGCCTGTGACCTAGATTTCAATAGAATTCTGTGGTTAAACATGCTTATTAGGTATGGCTGAGGTTCTAGAATTAGGTTGATAAATCTAGATGTTAAATAGATCCAGTATGAAGTTAAGAATTGGATTGTAATCCAAGAATCTATTTTGATCTTAGGTTCTTAAGAACCTTGAAATGGCTTAGAGTTGTTTGAGGTATAAAATATAGTTAAGGGTGCTCAATTGATGATTAGGAATGACCTTTAGATTAATAAGTAATGAAAGAATGTTATATATTGCTTCTTTACCTAGAATGATGTTTTAGTAATCTGAACAATGACTTGAGGTGATTCGAGGTATTAAGAGAATGATTTAAAGAATATGCTAGAATCTAAAAGCCTCTGTAAGACAAATTGAATTTGAGGCAGAAAAATATGATAGAAGTCTGACTATATACCTCAGTAAATTGTAACCTAAGAATCAAACGATAGCTGAATTGATTCCCTAGGTAATTGAATTGAATGAATTAAGGTAATATAATGAATTGAATGAATTGAGGTACCAGAATGAAATGAATGAATTGAGGAACTAGAATGACTTGAATGAATTGAGGTTTTTGGAGGTTGCTAGTTGCTAATTCAGCATAGGGAAAGATCTTGATCATAGAATATTCCCTTAGAAATAATGAATGAGAAAGTTGCCCCTGATAGAACATAGTAATAGAAAGAATGAGAATAGTTATGAATTATGATCTCATAGTCAAGACAAAGAATATAATGTACAAGTAGGTTATGAATTCCCTATGCGACTTGAGTAGATTACCCCAGTAGGTAAGGGAAGTAGAATTATCCCTGGAGTTAGACCGATATCGAAAGTCCATACAGAATGACCCTATATGAGATGGCAAAATATAGAATTGTTAGAGAAAAGGGTTGTGACCCAAAAAGTCACTATGGGGTGCTCCAGTGCCATTGTGGAAAGAAGGACAGAAAAGAGAATCAAGAAAGAACATGCTCGATAGAACAAGTCAAGTGAACTCTTGCTCTTGTATCTTATGTAATGGTTATGCACATATGTATATACCGTCGACTATATTCATTTCATGAATATATGGTAGGGAGTTAGACCTATTAGGCTAGTGTGTCCTTCAACAGTCATACCCAAAAAGCATTCAGAATTAGAAGGGCAGAAGATCACAGTCGTAAAACCAAGAATTATTAGGCAGCGTCCCGAATAAGTTGCAGAGCCTGAGAATTACAGGCAATGTCTTGGAATGGCCGTAAGGCTGGAATAACTGTCATAAGGCTAGAATAGAATGGATTGTATGTCCTAAGAATTTTCCAATAGATGGTATGTCCTGTGAATGCTAAACTTAACCAATTAGGTCTTATAAGCGAATGTGATTGCTAAACTTGGCCAGTAAGGTCTTGTGAATCAATGGGAATGCTAGAGAATAATGGTTTGTTTAACGTGCTTTAAGAACATTACATATGTGTATGAATTGCTTGAGTAGCAAGAGTTGGAGCTTGGAATGAATTTAGAATAAATGACCTTCTAGAATAGTTGTCTTGTTCTTGTGTATCTTCAAAAATTGAACTTTGAATTGACCAATGCACCTGTTATTTTCATAAATTATATGAACTTAATTTGTGAACTGAATTTTTCAAGAGTTGAATTTTTTAACATAATTTTTTACCAGTTTGTAGTAGTCATTGTTGAACTATGTCGTCTTAAAAGAGGGGATCCTCAGACAAACCCAGAATAGTGGGAGCAGTACAAAACTGTAAGACGCCAGAAACTATTACAAAAATACTCAGTTTGCTAGGTCTTACTAGATGAATTTACAATTTTTTTCTTGAATAACTTTACCACTCACTTAGAAGAAAAAAAATGGAAAGAAAGAAGTACAGAAATAATTTCTTAAGTGGGATGATGTCTATGAGAGGATTTCATAGAGCTGTAGGAGATGTTGAGACTCACACCTGTATGAAAAATTCTCGATCCTAGAATGTGACTCGTGTATGGTCTGCAAGAATGAATCAGGCAACCTATGTGGTCTACAGAGAATTGCGACTTGTAAGGTTTGTAGTGAAGTGACCAGTATGTGTTAGATTCCAAGTTTTGATGATAACAAAAGGTTATTGTGTGCAAATTATGTTTTTACAAGTCTAGACGTTAGTTACAAAGTTACCAAATGCATATGGCAAAGTTTAGAAGTGTTTGCTGTCATTTTTACTGATGCACTCGAGCAACAGAGTTAACACTCGAGCATGAAGCTAAGTTTCACTCGAGCACATGTAAGTGTTGGATAGAAAGTATTTTACAGAGAGAAATTGCTATCAGTTTTACTGATGAACTCGAGCAATAGAAATCAGAGAAACTAAAGGCAAGGGACCAAGGGCTAGGGCAGGGAGCACTCGCGTGGCATGAATCTAAGCTGAGGAAGAAGAGGACTGAGGTCTGAGAAATTGAGACTCCAAGGCCTGACTAAGTGACTAGTGTGGTGGGGGAGTGACGGAGTGTTCAACGTCATGTTGTCGGGCGCTCGTGACTGGTGAATCGTGCATGAGCTGAGGGATTGAGGGACGAACACGTGACTTCTAGTTTTAGGACCAAAAACAATAAATGAGTTGTTAAATGGGTAACAAGATGGGTACAGATGCCCTGTGGATTCACCTATTACCTGCCTCCGTTTAACTTATGTATGTACTCATTATGGGCCAAATTTCAGGTAGGCCTAAATGAGCAAAAATCCACGGGGTCTGAGCGGACGAGCAAGTTGCAAGAGTTTTGCTAACCCCTAGTTTCAAGGAGAAACTATCAAATATGAGGAAACTTCTTTAATGCTCAATCTTGAAAAAATTATTAGAGGCGATCTTCAAAGCAATAACATATAAAGGAAGAAGAAAAGCTTTTGGTAGCTCTAACCAACCACGACTCCAAGAGGCTTAAGGCTAAAACTAAGTCTAAACACTATGAGCCTTAGTTGTCTATTCATCTTCCCTACTGTCCTAAAGTAGTGAGACATTTCTATTGAGATTTGGAGTCAACTGAAATATGTTACGGGAAGAGCTCTATTAGGAATAGGTAGAGGATAAAAGATATGACTTTAAGGATAGAAGAGGCATAGTCTTCAGCTAGAGCTAGATCTTCTAGTCCATCATTCTTTGGTCTATATATCCATGGATATTTGAGAGAGGAACTTCAAAGATTACACAGAGATTGCCACCAACAATGTTGAGCTCATCACTTTTGTGAATTATAAGATGAGGCAGCTGTGTGACATGGTTAAACAGAACTTTAAGGTTCTATTTGAGTAACAATAGGCTTAAACTAGGATGATGTTTAAGTTTGGCAACATTCTGAGGAGTTATAGGTAGAGATTGGATTCTTTTGAGGCCCTATTCAGAGATCACATGGGTATTCTTCCTCCTAAGCTGAATACTGAGACTATGCCTTTAGAGACTTAACCTTCTGAGATCCCACTTTCTTAAATGCTGTTTGGAATAGCGATTGGAGCCTTCAAAATTAGCTTTTCAATCATGATTTAAGGTATATGAGGTAAGTATCTGAGATGAGTTTTGTCTTAATTATTGTGAATAAGCGCTTTCTAGGACCTAAATGTGATCCCAAACACTGAGCTATGTCTGACCTTGCTTCTGAGACCACTTTAAGGGAAATATTCTCTATATGATTCGACATTTCTACTCAATATGACGTTATTGTTTATCAGGATCCTACTCATCTACCCTTAGAGCCCTTAATTACTAACCATATCCATATTCAAGACACCACTTGAAGATTCAGTACTTTAGTCTCTATCACACTCTCATGCTTCTTATCATCAGTCTTACCACTCTAGTGATATACTGATTCACTAGTAGATTAAGAGATTGAGATCCTTGAGCACCCTCACTAAGCTAGCCATATTTCACCCTTATGTCCCTAATTCCTCAAAGTTGCATAGAGAAAGTGTCGTAAACATAATGTCATGGATCTAACCCAGCAAAAGAGGAAGCCAAATGGACTCCATGGGTCCCTTTACCATTTTTCCAAATCTAAATGAGCATTTCTATACACTTTCTTTAAATTTTTTAATACTTTGCACATCTTTGGTCTCAATTAGTAATCATAAATTCCTTTATACTAGGGGATAGAAAATCATTTCATAATTGTTTTTAATAGTTTCTTCTTTAAAATCATTTCTTATTTATCCTTTAAAACATTTGCTAATGTTCAATAAGGGGAGAGAAATGCAAGAAAAATATGCTGAATTTAATTTGTTTTCATACTCAAAACTAGTCGTCATAACGGATTTGTCATCATCAAAAAGGGGGAGAATTTTAGATATGATTAGTTTTAATCATGTCAAATATGGATGTCAAATATTAAGATAAAAAAGCTTGCATCATGTATTTATCTTACATTTTGACTAACTACTATATTTAATGTGAAAGAACTTGTAGATTAGTCAAGAACATAAAGAAGTTATTAATTTAATGAATTTTCTCCTTTATGTTATCATATTATTTGTATATTCACTGTGATGACTATATCCTTAGATAAATCATAAAGATTGTTCTAAATGTCCCTGGTCGGTCATCTATGCGGGAGTAGAAATAAAATAAGACTAGTATGACTTTGACAAAATATGGATATATGAATCAAATATCAAAGTCTTGGACACTTGTAAGAGTATAAGGTGTTGGACCAACCCTATATAAGAAAGCTACATGGATCAAGTCATAAAGCTTATCTCATGTATAACCACATCACTATACCCTTTGACCTGAGGTAATCATGGATTCCTACATAAGAGTTGATAAGCTTTGAACTAGTCAAAAGTCACCTTTGACCAGGTGATGATAAATGCTACAATCGAACTTGGTACTTTTTCATGCAGAGGAATATGAATGGTCAAGAAGAAATTTGTCCCTCACATTAGTAGATAGATATTACTAGGCCCCTCGATGAGTAAGTCTGAGAAATGTATGGTCATACTATGATGGAAAGGAGTTTCCATTTCTATTGTCAGACTACTCAAGAATCGAGAAAGTAATAGCCCCATTCAGTGTCATTTCGCTACCAATTTGCCACAGCAAAACCATGGCCAAAATTAGTGACCTTTCTGTCCCAACTCAGTGCAATTCCACTACTAGTTTGCCACGGCAATGGACTCCAAACTGCCCAAAAATAAAGCTATGCATTTTGAATAACTGATGAGGAAAACCTATTTAAAACCTAATAGAGGGCGTAAAAACTAGCTACTCTGACTTCTAGAGGTTGAAATCTATCTAAGGAGAGCTTGGGAAAGGAAAGCTTTAAAGATTTGGAGTCTTGGGTTGAAGTTCCAAAATGATTTGGACCGAAAATCTTGGGTTTTTCTTGTTTCTCTTCCTTTTCTTCTCATTTTGCTAATATGAACCTTGTTTTTAAGCTTAGTTTCTAGTTTGTATTGATTATGAGTAGCTAAAACTCTGATTTAAGATTACTTTTACCCATTGTTTAAATTGAAACTACCAAATTATCTTACTTTTGTTGGTTAATGAGAATATATGTTGATTTTTCTTTTATCTTAATGCTATCTTATATTGGATCATTACATAATTAGAGTAGTTCAATTGAAAGATGCTTGAGATAGCTATTTTGATTGTAAAATTAAGAAAAATAATGTTAGACTTGAAGTTTAGAGATTAAATTGAAGGTTTATTATTAGAATAGATATATATCTAACAACCTAGCATAGTCTATTGAAGGATTATTTTGGAAAGATGGTTTTCGTTAATTATAAACAAGAGATTGAATAATTTTAATGAAGATTAAAAATCAATCTTTACTGGAGAGAGCTTGGTTGATGATGTAACCCCCTCCGTAATTATATCCAAAATACGCAATTAAAGTGAAATAGATACCAATAATAATCAAAACTTATTTAAAATCACATCCTTGAGATAGGGTTTTCACAAATACCTTTTAAAATATAATTAACTTGGTCTCATATTCACATTTCGAATACAATTACTACACGAAGATAAATCACATTCATATAAATATCAGAGTGCACAACATAATCATCCCAGCAATCCCAGGTACATACCTTCGCTAAAGATACACGGGGCACAATTGCCCATTACAATTCTTCAAATAGAGATTACACAATCTCTTCTCAAATTTATAACCCTATATTCAACCAAATCATATACAGTCTTCACAACTCATTGATAACTAACTACCAACTCTCATCTCGAAGGAGTCCTAGCCGCTCCCTCCACGAGCCACTTGCCCTATCTAAATTGTTGGTAGGGGAGGATGAGATTCGAGAGAATCTCAGTAGGGAAACATTATCAATATGCAGGCAAGATAAGTGTTTAATGCATGACATGCTTGAATCACATAACTCATGCACACATACAATGACAAATCTATAAGCTTAATGATTCGAACGATACACATATGGCCATAGCATATATTGAAACATAGCTTTAAATCATTCATACATGTTCCACATAATCAAGCAAAGCAATAACATGCATCAACACATTAATACAGTTATCAGATAATGCAGGAGAGATAAGTTCCCTACCTCCAGTCTTTTCTCCTCAATTTGCGTGCCAGTAACTCGGGGCTTCACATTCGATCCTACAATGTCAAATGTACTATTTAGACACTTCCATAGTGTTTCTGGGGGGTTATATGAGGCTATATTGAAAATTTACTAAAATACCCCCGGGGACCCAGCCCGGCCCCACCGTACCCAGTCCGGCTGTACTTTTCTTGAAATTTTGACATGGGCTATTTTAACACATTTTCACCCAAGGAATCCATTTCTGGACTCGAAATTATCAAATTCAATATCAATTTACAAATTTACCCTTGGCAACCCCACTGTAAGGGTTTCATGGGCGTTTTCGTAATTATGCTTTTCCGGCCTTTCCCAAAAAAGTAACCAACTGTAACCCCACCTAATTGTTGCTCCTGAACTCAATGGAATCATCAAATCATTGAAAATCCATCTCTAACCCCTCCAAAATAGCCTTGGCCAAAATTCTCAATTCCCCGGGAAATATTAGGGTTTTTCGATTTCGGCTCCGTAAATGCGTTCCTTTCTACTCCTAACCACTTTATTGACTATTCCATTAGGTTACAACTACCATTTAGTACAAATTTTGTCAGCATAACACTACTAACACAACATTTCTAAATTTTACAAACAAAGACAATCCGGCGAAATTTCACTGATTAAATTGTCCACAGCAGCCAGAATAGTCAATATACAAAAGTTTGGAAGTTACCTCAAGCTCCTAATAGCTTCTCCTTGACTTGGTTGAAAACCCTAGCCTCTTGAACACCAAATTTGCTTCTCAAACACCTTAAATAACATAGAAGAGAAGCTTAGGAACAAGGTTATACGCATTAGGTACGAATTCATCGAAGAAATCAACCTACCTTGTAAGTTCTCTTCTCTCTTTCTCTCTCTAAAAGCTCTCAAACTTTCTCTCTCTCTTGGCTTCTGGTTCAGCACAAAAATGAGAGCTGAAGATGATGAGAAAATGTTTTAATTTCCATGCTGATGTCATCTTTTATTTTGATGATGTCATAATTCCCATTTTCGGATTTTCTGGCAGATTTTCTGCCCAAACTTTGAAAAATCATAACTAATTCTAGAAAACTCAAAATGAGGTGATTTCAAAGCCAAATGAAAGATATTTAAGTCCTCTTCATAAAAAAAATATTGGCCATTACTAAAAATCACCACACAATTCCATAATTACATAAAACTCATCACTGCCCCAAAACAGAGTTCAGTTTCCATCCCAAACTTTGGACAGTTCTATCTCCTAGTTCACAAAACGAAATGGCACAAATTTTATGTCCATTTTAAAGCTTGAGATGTGAACTATAAGTCTGGAAAGTTTCATAATTTTTATACACCATTTGGTCATTCAAAATGTTCACACAAACTGACTGCCCATAATAGAGTTTGACTGGACAGAATTTCAGATTTTGCATCTTTGCTTCAATTGATTCCATTTTCATACCAAATATCATTCCCACATAAATTTTCACAAGGAATCCATTGGAAACACCAAATCAATCAAATTCACATCACATTGACATGTTTTCACAACAATCTCAACATGTCAACACAATTCACATTCAATTCTTCCCTCTATTCTAAGTCAGTTTGGATGTTAATCCACAATTGAACTCAAATACATGGTTTAGGCACTGCTCACAACACACACGAATCACATTCGAGTGCCAAATCACATCATATTTTCCAAAAGGGTTATTTATCACTAACCACATCCACTTTTGAAGTCATTAACCCTTAATCACAATTTGAGATCTTGCTAAATCGGGGCTTAGCAATCCAATAATCTCAGGCTTATTCTCTAGCCTCGAGTCTCAAAAGCTGGGGTATTACATATGACTTTAGAACCTTTGACTATCATATAGACTCATTTAACCATCATAAGTGGATAATTGTATAGTTCCATGAAATACAATGAGAAAAAAGTAATCCTAAGCCTTTAACCTCTTGAAGTTAGAAACAATTTTCCAATTTCTATAGTTTTACTATGGTATTTTCATCAAAAATCCGTATTCAACTTGATCAATTTCAAATGATTCAATTCAATCTAATTAAGAACAAATATGTCATAGTCCTTATAAAATGACACTCTTTCCAACACTACACTATTACTTGCAACTCATGTATTTGTGATAAGCAAAATGGTGAACAATCCCTCCAATTATATGGAAGTGATATACATCACTTCCAATGCCACTTCCAATGATACTCTATTCACTTTAAAGATCCTAAAGGATCACTCGACTAAGCGCTCAAGTGATGACTTATCACTAGTAAAATCACTCTAGTGATATGAAAGTAATTAGAATATTTCTTACAAGATCACTTGAATGAGCACTCAAGTGACAAACAAAATGGTCATCACTTCTATAACACTTGAGTGATTCTGGCAGTGATGTTTTTCAGAGTTTTTATCAACATCTCAAATTATTTGAAACTCTTCCAAACTCATTTAAGTCTTGATTATCTTGTTCCTAACTACTCATAATCATCACTAATCAAGTTTATATGAGGATTGTAGATGATTAAATTTGGCTTAGAGCTCAATGGCCAAAAGGTCTTAGAGCTCAATGGCCAAAAGGTAACTTTTTGTCAGAAACTTCAATGACTATTTTAATTGCTACTTCCAAAGGTCATACTCGATGAAGCTCAATGGGAAGAAAAGCTCTGACGATTGGAGAAGGGCGGGAAGACAAAATCGAAGATCACAGTTCTTGGTTTATCTCAAGAGTAGAATCGATTTTGTCTACAGATAAGAGTTTCCCTCTTTTAATCTTCATCTTCTCTTTCCGATGTTTTCATCCTCCTTGTCTTTCTTCCTTTTTCACTGATCTTTTTTTATGCTTTGTGAAAGACTCGTCCAGCTCTTTAAGATCCACTTTGGTTCCTAATTGAATCCCGGATCATAGCTCAAAAGCCAGATTTTGGAAGCCCAACATGGTTTAACCCCCTGAATGAGTTAACGACGTGAAACAAGCCGTTTATATTTCCGGTCGAGGGTCTAGCCGGCTCCAAAAACATTGACCCTAACTCAATTAATTTCACTTAAAAAAATATTAATTTTAAATTTTTTATGGAATAACTTTAAAATTTTAAATATTGATCAAATATTCTTAAATACTAGTATTAAGTTTATTTTAAAAAATATCAATAACTGAAACAAGAAATATTAAGACTAATGGTACTAGATTTGGACACTGATCAGAAGGAATTGTTTATAAAATTAGATAACGATAAAAAATAAGAAATAAAATTGAAATCGTATATAAAATTAGTGGCTGAGAGATGTATCTTTTCTTTTCAATAAACGTATTTGTACATTTTTAAAATAAATTTATATTTATCTTGTGAAAACTTTTTAAAACTATATTTTGGATTTTTTTTTGTCAACATTAAAACTATAATATGAGTTTGATTTTTTGTTTGATTTTCTTTAATTAATCTTTATCATATCATTATAGTAATAAAATCCTCTATAATCCGGATCCCTCACGATTATTTCAGAAGCGGTAGGAACGATTCCAATCTATTGTTTTGCGTTATCTGCTTCGCCTTCGCTGAATCCTGTTCACAAGGGTTTCTTCATTCCCAGGTCTGGGATACCATAGGGCGATTTTGTGTTTAGACCTTTCCCCCGTTCACTGATTTTGCTCGTTTTGAAACCCTAGCTTGCGAAGACGACCCCCTGAATCGCTTCTAATTGAAGATTTCTTCTCGCATATAGCAAAGCTAACTCGAAGAGATGCCTCAGAGGCACTCGAAGAACAACAACGACCTTGCCTTCTTCACCTATGAGGAGAAAAGAAAGCTCGGGTATGGAACCCAGAAGGAGAGGCTTGGCAAGGACTCAATTAAGCCGTTTGATGCTTGCTGCCTCTGCTTGAAGCCTTTCATCGATCCCATGAGTTGTCAGAAAGGCCATGTATTTTGCAAAGAGTGCATTCTGGAATACTTGTTGTCCCAGAAGAAAGACATTCAGAGGTATGATAGCTTACCCCTCAAATCTGGTTTCTGTTCTGTGTAGATATTTTGACCTAGTTAGTATTTTATACGTTTGAACATGGTATTGGAATTTATGATTTGAAATTTGACTGGTTTTTCTTTTTGCCGATTCCATTGTTAATTTTGCTTTCCGTGGAATCTAATGGAGCTTCTGTTAAATTGGTTATGTGGTTTCTTCGATGTTATGATTTGGTTTAATGTTTAATACTCATTGAAGCTTGAGCTTATAACACTTCTCTAAAATGTTTTTATTTTGTTGGTTTTGAACTCTGTATGACTTTGTAAAGCATAGGGTATTCCAATGGAAAGTTTAGGCGAGATTGAAAGATAACGCCACATTCTAGTTTCGTGCTCGTGGTTGTACTTTTGATGCACAATAAGGATTGTTATGAATATTAGATGTGAGGGAAAATGGGGATATGGCGAATTCATTAAATTTGCATTAATATTTATGTTTATCTTCGCTGGTGTGTGACTGGGATCGGTGAATCTGCAAAGGTTAGGTTTCATTGAGGCTTGAAAGAGGGTAACAGTCTAGCAAGGTATAGGTGGCTGTCCTTCTATTGTACTTGTTTACTTATGATCTTAAGCTTGTGAAGTATAGGGTTTCACCAATTTTAGTTTAGGCAAGTTTGAAAGGCAATGCCATATCGTAGTTTTGTGCTCATGGCTATAATTTAGTTTCCCTGTATGGATTGTTATTGATTGAATGTTTGTGAACGAAAATGGAGTTTTTTATTGGGTTAGCTTTGTGGAATGTGGATGAATACGTGTATCTACAAAGGTTAGGCTGCTTTGAGACTTGAAAGACGGTAAAAAAATCTAGCAAGGCATCAGGAAGATGCTTTTCTACCCTTCAATGAATAATACCTCCCTGAATTTCAGTAACATTCATGCATAGTACCTTGAGAGTTCACTCATGGCTTATTAATTGGGGCATGAATTTCGGAACATGGAAATCGATTCTTTTGTTGTGTTAGGTATATGAGCTAAGAAAACAAGGGTATCCCTGTAACAATAATACATATCTGTTGTTATCTTGTATCGATGGGTGTGAATAGTGGAGCTCTATAATTATATTGGCACATGGTTGGGTGCTTTAATGATTAAGTGTTGACGTAAATCAATGTTAATGAAAGATTAAACTTTTGAATACCTGATAAAATGCATAAAGAGGAATTTCAACTGCTTGAACCAAACAACCCCCCCCCCCCAATAAATAAATAAATAAAGCTATGGGGCACATATTGTTGTCCCAATGGTTTGACTCAGTCTTTACGACTTTCCATTTGAGTAATGCTTCATTTTCAATATCTGAATTTACTCTGCCATGCTATATAACAAGAGATTGCTTGCTGTTTGTTGAGGCTGTTTCTTGGCTCGTTATATAGATAACTTTCCTTTTCTTTATGAGCTTTTGAAAGCTATTGATGTCCTGGAATTATAGTGAAAGTAATACCTTTTTTTTTTCAATGTGCCTTTCTCTGGTATGAATACCTTTCTGTTATTTAGTCATATATCAGTCATGTAAATCTATTTATATGTTTACAATATAAAAACAGGAAGCTTGCTGCCCACACTGCTCAGCAGAAACAGGAAAAAGAAGAGGAAGAAGAGAGGTTGATGTTGCAAAAGGCCAAGGAACTTGATGCATTTGATCAGCAAAACCATGGCGCCCTGCCCCAATATAGTGACAGAAATTACAGTCGTGACAAGAATGGGTTTCATGGGGCAAACAGTGTGAAGGTCACATCCTTTGAGGAGGAAGCTCTTCGGACGATGAAAGCATTCTGGCTGCCTTCTGCTACACCAGAAGCTGCTGTTAAAGTAGAAGTGCCTTCAACCAGCACTATCTGTCCCGAAGGAAAAGAGAAACTCAAGCTGAAGACTCTCTTCCCTATTCACTTTACTGAAGATACTAGTGAGCAGAAGAAATCAAAGTCGCTTGTTAGGACCTATATCTGTCCTAGCTGCAAAGTCACTCTCACCAACACAATGTCACTTGTGGCCCTTAATACATGTGGGCATGTGTTTTGCAAGAAATGTGCTGATAGGTTTATGGCTGTGGATAAGGTTTGCCTTGTTTGTGACAAGCCTTGTAAAGAGAAGAATTTGGTGAACCTGGAGAAAGGAGGGACTGGGTTCGCTGGTCACGGAGATCATCTTGAAGCTAGAGACTTCAAGCATTTGGGAAGTGGTTCTGGATTGGGGCTTGTTAGACCAGCAACCAAGACATGAAGCCCTTTGAACTTGCCAGTGTGATATGCGCAGGACAAGGATCTTGTTCCAGTTTCTGAGCTTTACATATCTATTGTCCCTACTTTGTTTTTTCATATGCTTTTAAGTTTCTTCATCGCCAACTTTAATATCCTAACAAAAATGTAAAATTTGATGCCTCTGGAATTCAGGACTAGTTCTTGGGAAAGTACAAGTATTGTTGAATTGATCTTTCGCAATTTTTATTGGAAGTGTATGATGAAATTATAGTTGGATGCCTATATGACCCACTTTTTTTTTTGGGTAAAATTATCCCTCAGTTATTGTGTTGCAACAGTACCATAAAAACGATTTGTGGTGGAATTACAGAGACTTGTGGCCAAATAAAAAAAAGTCGCCACCGTGTTACTAACTTATCCCTAAATCCCTACTAAATATTTGCGTAGGAATTTGGGATACCCACTGAAGATAATTTGGAATTATTCCTATGGCACGATAACTAATTCACTAAAAAAAGTAGAAAGGGATAAAAATATCTATAAATCTTTTTTAAAAGTGCACTTGGCACTATAAACTCTTTTGGGGTGCAAAACTATCCAAGAATTTTACAAAAGGGGCAAAAATATCATTTCCATTAACTTGCACGGACGGTCCACTACTCTTCAACTCTATCATCTCTGTACCCCCACCACGTCTCTTGCGCCTCCCTCTGTCTCTTGAACCACTAAAAAAAAAACATGCACCTCTCTATTCCTCTAAACCAAGCAACTCCATTCATTACTCTTTATCAATCTTTTGAAATTCGATCTTTGCGGCTGTGTTTTTTTAATAGGCTCTTCTCTTCATCTTCACACCAAATAAATAAACTACAACATCAAAACCATCTCCATCTTTCTGTATGGACAATGCTTCCTCCAACAGAACTCATAACTCCATTAGTCCTCAAAGATGGTGTCCTTTTTGCTGATTTATCTTTGGCTGGCTGCTTTCATCTATGCCGGGATCATCGCCAAGAAAAGCCTACTACAACCCCTCTGAACAAACTTGATTAGGTTGATTCCCTTAAAACAAATGATTCTCATAGCCTCCCTTCCAAGGAAGATGAAGAAGTACATAACTCGGAATCTCGTGAGAATAATCTACGTTTAGAATAGGAGATTAGTAGGCTGAGAAATCAGATTGAAGGTATGCAAAAGAGAGAATCAAATTTGTGTTTGTAGTTTGATCAGTGTTGTGATATGAAAGAGCAGGAAACTCTGCTAATGCAAGTTGTGAATCTATTGTCGCAAGAGACTACTAGAAGGAGAAAAGAAAAAAAGATAGGAAAGGGTGAGAGTTTGGCGGAGTGGGAGAAGAGAGAGGAGAGAGGGGGTTGACAAAGATAAGAGACAAGGGGACCTAATGTGTTGTTGACACGTGGCATTTGGTGTAATATCCTGAATTTTGGGCATAGGAATTTGAGGAAAAGCTTGTATCAGGCAGACGACTAAGCCCAGTTGGGAGTAATCCCAAGAATAATGAGAGGTAGAGTAACTCTCAAGGACTATAAGACTTGACCCTTTGGGTAGCGAGTGACTCTCCGAATAGTATGAGGACCTAGTATGTGAAAATCATCGGGTAGAATATATCAGTATACATGTATAAGGGGACACTTGGCGCTATTGCATGGGACACAGAGATTCAAGGTGCCATTTGGTAGGCCTCGATATAGGTGTTGCAGTCCCGAGTAAAACCATAGTAGGATTCCAAGTAAAACACTGATACAGTAGCTTTATTAAAATAGCTGTAATAAAGAAAGTAATGATGAGTAATGATGAATTTACTTTTATGGTGGCTCCACAAGAAAGTGCCACATATCCATTTATCATGAGATACACTATTTGGCTTATATGTTGGCTTTACAAGAAAGTTCCATGTGTCCCTCATCATTACACTTGCCTTTTTAACTTTTGGTGTTGGCATGCTCATGAGGCACCACATGTCACCTTAGTCAGGAAAATCTATCAGTTCTCGGTTCAGTACATGATTAACTTCCCGAGTACCGAACATGGAAGTTATGGGAATTCATCAGACTCTCTTCCACTGACTAAAGGGTTGGCTAAGAGGCTTAGAAGAGAGAGAAAACAAGATTAAAGAGGACACTTGGCACCATAAGATTTAAACTAGGACACATGGCATTGTAAGCTTGCAACACATGGTGAATTAAAACCCTAACACTCCCAAGACCCTATAATTTCGGCCAGCCCATAGAAAAGCAAGAGAAAATGAGAAAAGTTATAAGAAAATGGAAGAGGAGAGCAGGTGGAGAAAATATTTTGTGTTCTTAAGCTCTGGAGCTGATTTCACCTCTGAATTGATGTTTTAGCTCTCGGAGTCTTCTCTAATGTTGTTCCTCTCAGTGAGAGCAATATTTCTATGTTGTGGATTCTTGATCAGAGGAGTTTGGTACCATCTATAAGGTGGAGGTGTTGCCAAAATCAAGAACCAGATATGGAATCGTGTAGAGGTACGTTTAAGCATCGATTTGAGCTGAATATCTCGAGGTTTTACTAAGTTTTGTTATGTTTTTTGGACTGCCTTGATTTCTTCCAAGAGAGGTTTGAGGCTTAAAATGATCCTAAGATTATGAATATGAAGTTAAAAAAGAGTTAAAGATGATATTCCATAAGTTTTGTGGTTAAAATTGCAAGAAATCAACTTATGGTAATTTAGGATTCTATTTGGCCAGACCTGAATCATAGAGAAGGAATGTGATTTTGGTGTTTTTGAGGTTAGAAATGGATTCTACACACGAAATTGTGTGGGAATAGGTTGTGAACATAATATCGGAACTTAAGGTTAGGTGCTGCCAGTCTACGTTTTATAGGAGACAGTCTAGTTGTAACATGTTTTTAGATGGCCAAATGTTATCCAATGGCCATGAAATGTTCCAAATTTATATAGTAGACGTCCTAAGCTTTAATTTGATACATAATATGCGTCATTTGGGTTCATGGATTATAAGATATTAATTTTTGAAGTTGAGCATTAAATCTAGAATGATTTTTGTAGCAGCGAGGATTGATTGGAGTTTCTGGAACAGTGAGAGTTTAAGTGATAGTGGGAGGTATTTTTTTGTCAAAGTAGACTTAAAGAGCTTCACCTAGGACTTTGAACCACCCTATTTGGAGTTCCCTAGATTAAGTTATGATATTTCAAATTTAGGCGACAAATCTGACAGATTAGGGTGACCCACAAACTTGTGGCACTTAAGGTAATTTGGGACAAGTATAGGTCCAAAGATAAGAGACATGTCCTAGAGGCTAATGTAGCCACATTAGACATTCAATTATCATGACTCTAATAATGTGATTATATATCTAGGGTCATGAGATGGCCTGAAAGAGGAAATGGAAAAATCTTGAAGCAACTTCAATAGTTGGAAGAAAAGAGGACAAGAAGAGGACATAAAGACAAAAGGTAGTAAAACCTTCCTAACTTGCATTTACTTGGTAAGTATGCTTATGCATTGATGTGTTGAATTGCTTTGATAAATTGTATGAAGCATATGTGAATGATTAAAGCTCTGTTTTGCTTATGTTGTGGCCATTAGTGTAATGTGTTAAACATTGAGTATGCAACTATATCATTATGTTGGCATGAATTTATTTAAGCATGTCATGCATTAAGCTCATATCTTATATGCATAGTAAAGTTTGCTATTAAGATTCTCTTGAATCTCACTCTCTCTCACCCAACCATATAGGCACGTTGTAACATCCCAAATTTTATTCACCAAAAAATACTTTTATTAAAGGGAATAAAATGGTGAATATTGGCACACTTGAAATGACCAAATAGTGTAATTGGTGGCCACATGAATTTTGGACCACAATAAGACATAAAATTTAATTTATGTCTTCATAAAAGCCCATTATTGGAGCTCAAATTGGTTCATGTAAGAACACAATTTTGGGGCCCAATATATTGTGAATTTCGGCCCAAACACAAAGGGAAAGAAGAAGGCCAATTTAATTACAAAAAATGTAGGGCAAAATGGTAATTTACCAATAAAGCAAAGAGCTAATTATTTTCCCAATTACTTGAGGCCATTTTTGGCCAAATAAAGGAAATAAAGGGAAAATAAATGTTTGGGGATAAATATCCCAATTTTGGAGCAATTGTGGCAAAGTAAAATAAGTTTGAAAAGTCAAAACGTAAATATGATGGAATAATTAAAAGAAGCAATTATTATTTCCCTTTTTCCTTGTGATTTTCGTCCAAATAGGAAAATGGGAGGGAAAAATAAATACTTGGTGGATGATGATGCCATGTGAAATTATCTTAGGCCAAGTAAAAAGATGAAGCCTGAAAAGCAAAATTCACATGGTAAAATTCCATTAGAATATAATAAACTTAAGGAGGTGGAGATAAGATATTTTAAGAGCTTATTATCTTTTCCCTTGGGCCATATTTCGGCCAAGCTGAGAGAGAGAGAGAGAGAGAGAGAGAGAGAGAGAGAGAGATAGTTTGGTGAAGAAAGAACACAAAGAAGAGAGCAAGAGATCAAGAAGCCAAACAAGGTAGGTTTCAAGTGATTTTCACTTTTTATGCCTCCTAATTCATGGACAACTCTCTCTAATCTCTATGCCATCATGAATATCACTTGTAGCAAGACAAATCAAGATGAAAGAAGGAGAGAGAGATGGCATTTTAGAGAGAGAGATGATAAATCAAAGGTAATCTCCAAAACCTTGTTTTCTTATTAGGTTCAAGGTTGTTGTGGTTGATTTGTAGTTGGTTTCGCTTTGTTTTATAAATTTGTAAAGCACAAAACCTAAGGGGAGGTGCTGCCCAAATTCACACTAATCATATGGCAAGTGTAATTAAGTGATTAAACATGAGATTGCAAGTAAAAAGAAGGTGTTTTATGGATTAAAAACATAAAAATCCATTTTCCCATATTGTTGTTGAGTTTCAGTTAGGGGGTGTTCATAGGGTTAAAGTTGGAATGTCATCAATTTGATCATTCCATTGTGTTCTACATGGAAAACTATGTAGGAATAGCCTCCGGTTGTAAATTCTTGACCACTGGAAATTCCACCAGTGTGAATTCTATGCGTGGCAGTCTAATTGTGTGACGTTTTTGAATAAGTAAATGATGTCCAAAAATTATGAAAATTTTCAAAAAAATAGTAGACATCTTAAGCTTTAAAATGATGAGTATAAAGAATGATTTGGATGTCTATAAAGTAAATTATGAATTGTGGAAGATTAGGCATGGAAACTGAGACAGAATCCTGGACCAGTGTGGCTTTGGTCGTGATTTTGGAATTTTGTGGCTATAATTGGCTCTGAGTAACATTTTATCTTTAAAATAGCTTAAAGACCTTTAAGTAGGATTTTGAACCACCTCAATTGGAGTTTTATATAATTAGTTATGAATTTTCAAAGTTTGGTCAAAATGTTGACAACTTTTGGCTACTATGCGAATTTAAGAGGGAAGGGACATATGTAATTTCTTTGAACTCCAAGGGTTAAGTTGACAACTTGGGGCTAGTATAGCCACACTAGAGGTTCATTGTTCATGGCTCTAATAATATCATTATTTATCTAGGGCCATGAGGTGACAAAGAAGAAGCAACTTCAATGGTTAGGAAAAGGTACAAGAGGAGGATCCAAGACAAGAGGTAGTGAACTTACTTAACTTGCATGTATTTGATGTGTATTGAGTTGCATTATTGCTTTGCTTGATTATGTGAAGCATCTATGAATGAATGAAGCTCTGTTTCTATTTATACTGTGGCCATAGATATGTTGCATGAAACATTGAGCATGCAAACATGTCATTATGTGAACATTAGCCTATGTATGGCAAGCATATCATTCACTAGCATTTATCTTGCATGCATTGTTAATATTTTTGCTATTAGAATTCCCCTAAATCTAACTTTCCCCAACCAACAATTTAGATAGGTAAAAATAGGAGGTGTACTAAGAACAAAGAAGAGAACTGTACGAGAGGAATGCAGTGATGGAACGAAGACGGGAACATGTCTTCATTTCATTGTAATGGGTTTAGATACTCTAGTAGCCCTGTACGACTACATTACTTGTAATTATGATGTACAATCCCTATGGGGAATTCCTGTAATCAAGTATTTATTATTAGTATATCTATGCTATTTTTATGTACCCACCGAATTACGTATTGCTACTCTGGTTAATTAATATCAGAATACATAAGGGTGCTTAAATTTTGGTATCAGAGCCCAAGTGATTCTAGAAGAGAAATTGGTTTGGCAATAGGATAGTATACTGATATGGTGTTGATTATACAAAATAGGACATATGCACAGAAATTGGGTATTTCTGTGAGCTAGCTTCAGAGAAACAATGAATACATGTGAGCAGCCTGTAACACCCCACTTTTTATTCACTAATATTCCTTGTATTTTTGTAACATTAAAAAGAATAAAATGGTGAATTTTGCAATGCTTGGAATGACAAAAATACATGTAGTTAAGGTTACATGAAAATTAGGTCAAAACGTGACATAAAGTGTCATTTTTGTCTTCCAAAATGCTTGTTCTTGAAGCCCAAAATAATGAATGTAGAAACACAAGTCTTGGGCCCAAATAATTATGATTTTTGGTCAAATACAGAGATAAAGAAGGTGTAATGCACCAATATGTGTATAAGGGCTCATGACTCCAAAAGTGAATGTAATGAATGTTAGACAAACACTTTCGAGGAATAAAGTATGTATTACGACTCGAATTAGCAATAGAAAGTGCCCAAACCTAGTATTTAAGTTCAATTACCAAAGTCTATAATGGATTAAAAGAATAGGGAAGGGCACATGGCAAGAGCAAAAGGAATCAAATAATGCACCAAGTGGCAATTTAAATAAAATTGCCGTAGTCAAGGGTAAAACGGGAAGAAAGAAATTTATCAGCTAATTAGTCAACAATCAAAGAAGAAATTGACTATTAACTAAAAGAGTAAGAGGTGTGACTAAATGGCTAATGGAATTGGTTAGAGTAACTAAATAGTTACTTGCTTTTAATGGAGCCATAGGATTGTGACACTTGTCACCATAAAAGCCAAGCAAATATATGAATAGATAAAGTCAAACAATTTGTACTTCATCTCTTCTCTCAATTTTAGTTATATGGGCTAGGAAGAGCTGAAGTGAATCATTTTACCCTATTATTCTCTCTCTCTCTCTTTGAGCTTTCAAGTCAGCTAAGGTGGAGGAGGAAAGAAAAAGAAGTTTCAAGTGAAGGTGAGATCTTTCTCTTAGTTTTTGACCTTGCTAACTACCTATAATGCTCAAAACTTCTTCTCTAACCTCGTTCCTCTTGATGAGAGCTTCATTTTTATGGTTTTATATTTTTCAAAAAGAGGTGTTTTGTGTAATCAAGAAAAACTAGAGGTTGGAGAATCAAAGAACAAACTAGAGAAAGTAGTAGAGGTGAGCAAAAGGAACCCTTTGATATATGAATTGTAATCATTGGTTGAAAACTTTGGCTTATGGAATTTTGACCTATTTTTTGTGTATGTTAGGATTTTCGAGAGTTCATGATGTTTTGATAGTAGTAATGGTGTCTTGTGTTGTGGTTTGGATAAATGGAATTAGCTTGAGGCTTGAATGGAAAGTTTGGAAATTGTGGCAATTTGTGTAAATTCCGCCCAAAATAGAACTTATGAAAGGAATGGGAATTTGATTGTTTTGATGTTTTCAATTGATTTTAGCATCAGTTGTTTAGGGAGTAGCCTCAGTTGGGAATTTGATTTTGCCCAAAATTCTGCCCAAAAAATTTTGTTTGGGGAGTAGCCTCGATTGTGAATTCTGACCATTGGAAACATATATTGAAAAATTGGAAGTTTTGTCAATGAAAACTCTATACAGGGCAACTAGATTTCATGGCAATTTTAAATGAGTAAATGCTGTCTAAAAACTCTAAAATTTTCCAATTTAATAGTAGATATGTCAAGCTTTAAATTGATATACAATGGGTGTCATTTGGTGATGTCCGCTGGAAGTTATGTATTTTCAAAGTTTGCGGTTAAAACTGGAATGTATTTTGGAATAGTAAGGAAATTTGTTGAATTCAATATTCTTGTAGTTGTAGCTAGCAATGATTTATATTTTTCCTATGTAAAGGACTTAAAAAGCTTCAAGTAGGACTTAGAATTACTTCATTTGGATTTTTGTAGATTTAGTTATGATTTTTAGAAATTGAGCTAAGAAATAGGAATTTTCTTGGCCGTGGCCCAAAAGCTTTTAACTATTTCTTAGCCGCGGCCAGAGGATTTTTAGCCGTGGCCAATCCCCAATTTCAGTACTTTGAACTTTTGAAGGTGGTTTTTGGCCTAGCTCTCCCTAACCTTTCTAGGCTTTTGTTTGAGCTTCTCATAGACACCTAAAGGACTCAAATGATAACCTACCCCAAGTGTTTTGGAGTTATTTAAGAATTAAAATACATAATAACTCGTCATCCTTAATTCTGATTTATAGGATTTGACATCTTCCCTGAGCGTAAGAAACATGTGCCCGAACAAGACTAGAAAGAACAAGGTAGTAACTCTTTCTCTTATATCATGTATAATGCTTTGTAAATATGTGCATATCATTAATTGTGATGTATGTGACGAATGTCACGAATTGTTGTGACTGTCACAAATTGTGACAAATGTGACAAATGTCACAAATATGCTGTGTATGCTGCTGTGAATGATACTTTATGATGATTGCTTATATATTTTGTGTAATTATATATCATATAAGTGAAATGTTACTACTAAGATTCATATGAATCTTACTCTTTCTAATGACAAACCTGTAGCCAGGGAAAGCGGATCAAAGGAGAAGTAGGTAAACAAGGGCCGCTAGTGCTCACGGCTAGGAGATTAGGGTTTTGTGTTGGTTATCAAACTTTTAGATGAATATATATGATGTAAATATAAGTTCAATGTAGTAAAGGTGGACGTATCTACCATAAACTTGTGTATTTATATGTTATCTCTGGTATGGGAACTAAGATGGGTGATTATGCATTACAGAGTCTACTAGTTAATGAATATAACACGAAAATCCATCTGGAAATTTTGTTAAATACTCTGATATTAATGAATGGAATAGAATCGAAATGGCCAAATAGATTCAGAAAGTGGAAGTGAGACCTTATAAATAGGTTTTAAAATTTTTTTGAAAACCCACTTTATCATAGGATTAAATCCTGTCTTGTGGTGAGGACCTCTAATAAGTTTTAAATTATCCTTTGGTCTCCCGTTCACTTTAGGACACGTTTTTGAACCATATTCACAGCTTTAAAGTAAGGGAGTTACATTTATGGCATCAGAGCAAAGTTCCTGGCAAGGGTAGGTTGTTGCTAGGGTAGTTGCAAGAGTTTTTTGTCTTAGTAATGGGTTTTAACCCATATCTGTTTGTAGTATACACATATACCTTGCTCTTTCCGCTCTTGTTCAGGCATATGCCTTCTATGCTCCGGGCAATTGTCAAATCCTATAATCAATATTAAGGATGACAAGTTATCAATTTCCTAATACTTAAATGACTTCAAAACACTTAGACTTGGTTATCATTAAAGTCCCTTAAGTACCTATGAAAGGCCTTAACAATAGCCCTAAAGGGTTGGGAAAACTATACCAAAAACCACCTTTCAGAAGTGCAAAATGCTGATTTTTGAGGGTTAGCCGTGGCCCAAAAATCCCCTAGCTATGGCCAAAAACAGGTCCGAAACATTTGGGCCGCGGCCAAGAACCTCTGGCCAGGACCAAGAAAAATTCTGTTTCTTGGATGAACTTCAAAAAATAATAACTAATTCCAGAAAAATCAAAATGAGATGATTCCAAAGCCTAATGGAAGATATTTAAGTCCTCTTTACTAGAAAAACATGGATCAAGAATGTTCGTACTATTCCAGAATTAAGTCCAGTTTGGACGCCAAACTTTGGAAAATCATAACTCTAAGCACAGAACTCAGAATTGACAAAACTTTATATCAATGGAAATTTTGAAATGTGAACTACAAAAATAAAAAAATTTCACCTCAATCTAAAACTATTTGCTATTTCAAATTACCATGCAAAATTGACTACTTGCACAGCAATTTCAGGCTTAACAAATTTTCAGAATTTCCAGTTTTGCAACTAAGTCTCCAATTGTTCCCAAAATTCATTCCAAACTCATTCCCACACAAAATTTCCCAAGGAAACCAATGGAGACATCAAAATAACCATATTTACATTGCTTTCACAAGTTATAACACAAGAAACAAGACAATGTCATTCACTCAAAATCTACGAACTTCACAATTCTCATCCAAAACAATATTTTCTATCAAAGACACATCTCAAGATACCATTTCCATGACAACAACATGCCATACACACAATGACCCTAATTTTCAAAAATAGAAAAAAATTCCCAGAAATTCAAACCTTAATCAAATGCCATAAAACCTATGTAGAAAGGTTTGTCTTACTCACCTTAACAACTTTCGCAAAGGGATTCCTTAGTTCTCCAACTCCTAGATTTCCTTGTGGCCACAAAACACCACCAACGACAAATCTAAAACCATGAAAATGAAGCCCTCAACGTAAGGAACAACTTTATAGAAGGGAGTTTTGGCATTAGAGGTCATTATAAGGGTCAAATGGCTTACCTTTCTCAAGCTTTTCTTCTTCCTCCTTTAGCTCCCATGTAACCCCCTGCCGTAATTATATCCGAAATACGCAATTAAAATGAAATAGAGACCAATAAGAAACAAAACTTATTTAAAATCCCATCTTCACGATAGGGTTTTCACAAATAACTTTCGAAATATAATATACCTGGTCTCATATTCAAATCTCGAATACAATTACTATGCGAAGATAAGTTACATTTATACCAATATCAGAGTGCACAATATAATCATCCCGGTAATCCCGGGTTTCATATCTTCGCTAAACAATCATAAGGCACATTGGCCCATACAACTCCTCAAATAGGGATTACACAAACCCATTCGAATACATACTCAATACTCATCCAAATATACAAATACACATCCGGACTATAATGATAACCAACTACCTAATCTTCAACCCGAAGGAAGTCCTCTTCGCCCTTGGTTGCTTACTCCATCATTGATCTACTACCCTGTCTGAAAGGTTAGTAGGGAGGGTGAGATTCTAGAGAATCTCAATAGGAAACAGATACCTATATGCATGTATGATATGTGTTTAATGCATGACATGCTTGCAATACATAACTCATGCTCACACAATGACATATCTGCGTACTCAATGTTTCAACAACATACTCATGGCCATAGCATAACTAGAAATAGAGCTACAATCATTCATACATGTTTCACATAATCAAGCAAAGCAATACATGCATCAAAACACAAACACAAATATCAATACATGTAGGAGAGGTAAGTTCCCTACATTCTTTCCACGTGTGCTCCAGCTTCGCTTACTCGCGATCAGAACGAATACTGAACCACGATCAGGGCGAATATCAACCCTATAACCAAAGCAAGGACATAGGGTTAATCCCTTTCTCAATTCCTCAACATACAAACACTTAATGTTGGTTATCATTTAACACCTTTAGGTGGCTAATCAAAGCCCAAACATATGCCTAAAGGCTTGGGAAACACTTGACCAAAGATCACCTTTTAAAAGTCCAAAATTCTGATTTTTGGGGGTTGGCCGCGGCCCACAAATCCACTGGCCATGGCCAAAAACTGCCCAGAAACATTTGGGCCATGGCCCAGAATCCGCTGGCCACGGCCAAGAAAATTCTGTTTCTTGGCTGAACTTCCAAAAATCATAACTAATTCCAAAAAAATCGAAATGAGGTGATCCCAAAGCCAAATGAAAGCTATTCAAGTCCTCTACACAGGAAAAATATTGGCCAATACAGGAAATAACCACATAAATACATAATTCCCCAAAACTCAAGACTGTCCCAAAACAGTGTTCATTTTCGACCTCAAACTTTGGACAGCCATAACTCACAGAAGACAAAACGAAATGGCACAAATTATGTGTCCATTTTGAAGCTTGGGATGTGAACTTTAAGACTGAAAAGTTTCATAATTTTCAGACATCATTTACCCAGTCAAAACGTCCACACAACCAGACTGCTCAAACAGAATTCACACTGGACATAATTTCCAAACTTTGCACACAATGTATCCAATCCAATCCAAACCAATTCCAATGTTTAAATACCACAACATGACACCATTCTCAACATAAAACAAAATCCAATTCATCCAATTACATACCACACGAAAATGCCATAAAATCAGGGCAAAATTCCCAATTCACAATACTCAACCATAATTCACAATACTTAGATCAAAAGGAAGCAAATGCTCACCTCTTCCTCTTTCCCAAACCAATTTCTTGATTCTCCATCTTTCCACTTTTGCTCAAACTCTCAAACACCTCCAATCAAGAATCTAAAACCATAGAGATGAAGCTCTCATCACTATGAACAAGATTATAGAAGGACATTAGAGCATTAGAGGACCATAAACCAACCAAAATCTCATATATAGCTTTCTCTTTCCTCCCCTTGTGCTTGGCGAAAATGGAGAACAAGAGAGAGAGAGATGAAGATGAAGATGATGAAGAGATCAGTTTTTCCCCTTTTTCTCATGTGTTGGCCAACTATGCAAGAGAGAGGGAAGAGTTTGAAATGTTGACCAAGATCCAAGGGTTCACATCTTGCCACTTGTCATGATCTTGATCCATCTTCATGAGTTCACATAGGAACATGCACATGGGATTCCACCCTTTGATCTCAACACAAATCAATCCTAACCATTGATCTTGAAGTTACCAATGAGTTTCCTCTTCTGTAACTGATCAATTGGTCGGTAACTTTACCATTTTGTCCTTGATTATGGTAATTCCCTTGGAATCACCACCAAACACATTTTCTCATTAATTTTCTTTCACAATGCGCCCTCCCCTCTATTTTAAGTCAATTTAGAGGTTAATCCATAATTGAACTCAAATACAGGGTTTTGGCGCTGCTCATAGCACATACGAACCACATCCGAAACTCAAATCACATTGGATTCTCCAAAAGGGTTCATTTATCACTAACCACTTCTACTTTTGGAGTCATTATCTCTTAATCATAATTTAGGATCCTGCTAAACCAGGGCTTAGCAGTCCACTAATCTCAGGCTTATTCTCTAGCTTCAAGTCTTAAAATTCGGGGTATTACATCCCATAGCAGCTAAAAAAGGAGAGAAATGAGAGAGATGAAGAGTGTGGAGATGGAAGAAATGATGGTCTCTCTTTCCTAGCCATACCTTATAGTCGAAAATAAGGGGGAGAGAGAGAGAATATTTTTTTAAAATGCCCATTTGACTTTTCAACTACTCTCTCCTTATCTCCTCTTGCCGCATGTCTAGCACTCATTGGTTTCCATAAAGTAAGTAACCAATTAGTTACTCTAACCATTCCATTAGCCATTTAGTCACACATCTCATTTCTCTTAGTTAGTAATTAATTTCTCGACGATTTTCCGTTCTTTCCAAATTTTCCACTAATTTTGGCACGTTTATTTAAATTGCCACATAGCTCATAATTAAATTATTTTTCCTCTTCCATGAGCCATTTTCCCTTATTTTAGCCCAATAATTATTTCATCACATAATTATACTAAAATACAGGGTGTTGGGCATTCCCAATAACTAATTCGGACACAAATCCACACTAATTTACAAAATCATTTCATAATAATTGTCATTAGCCCTTAATCAAAATTTGGGGCGTTACAATTTTCCCCCCATTCAATAAATTTCGTCCTCGAAATTTGTTACACCACTAGGGTCATAAACCTTGGATGTGTCTTCAAGATTGCTTATGTTTCTCACATTATTTCTCATTGGAACAGTCCTTTCCAAACTACTTGTATAAACAGTACGCTACAAGTCCGATTCTCACAAGAATCTCAACAGACCAATGCGTCGTGGTTCAATTTCTTTCCCTTAATCATTTTACCAATTCTTGTACCCGGAGACACTCTTATGAGCGTGCGCTCTCCGTTTTCAAACTCTAGAGGTCTTCACCTCATTTGATCATAATTTGGATGGACTGCACTCATGCATCCCGGCTTTAAGGAACACTGTACTTAACTCGTACCATTAAGGAACATTGTACTTAACTCGTATCATCAAATCACTTCCCCCTTGAAGAACACTATACTTAACTCATACCATTGGATTCGAGGAATTTAAAACCCAAAATTCTCCATCATTACTACAAGTCAAATCATTTTTCAGCTAAACATATCTGTGTTCATGTCTCCTTTACCCGGATGGTACTCAATCTCCAGGATACTTGGGACATTAATGGTCACCGTACAGTTCTACCATCATATCATAAAGCAATAGTGTCACATCTTGACACGAACACTAACACAATATGATTGCCAACAAATGCAATCGCCACAGCGTATGATTGCCACAAAACACCGTTATCATAAACACAACCACTGGAGGCTCTAGATCATGAGCATATCATAAGTGTTACGAGTGTAGATGATTAATTTAATAGTGCAAGTGTACATTGTCATAATCAAGTAATACAGAAGTGAGTAGAGTATCATTCCCACGAGGATTGATCACTACGTACTAAAATGGGTAATTTTAACTCTATTTAGTCGGTCGATTAGTTGATGATTGAAAGTATGAAATAAAAGATAATTAAATATGAATGCAAATGATATGAAACAACTATGAGAAAAAGTCCTAGGGGTCAGATTTCACTTACAAATTTCAGATTGAATCACTTATCTATTCTTGCCCAATATGTTCCATATGATTTATAGTTGAGTTTCCCTAATTTAATTACTAGCCTCTTCCAAGGTTAAGCAATTCTATAATTAATTGTTAATCCAATATATTCCTATATGAATTTAAGCAATTAATTATGCATTAAGATTCATAGAACTCAGTAAGACTACACAACTTATATGAATATATTCCTATTTCATATGCAAGTCATGGTTTTGATTATATGATATATACACATGTATCTCCTTCCAGTCTCAACATGCATATTGAAATCATTCAAAAGATGGTAAGTCAATCAAAAGCATTCAGAATAATAATTAAAACTTAATCATGAAGGATAAATTCAAACTAGATTTAATAAGTTAAGATTTAATCCGTCATTAGTAACTTCGTCATCACCCTAGGAAAATAGGAATTTAGCACATGATAAAATTTAAAACAAAACCAAAATAAATTGACATTATATAAAACTAGAATGAAATCCTCATAAATACTGTATAAAAATTGAATATTAAATTCTCAAACATAAATATACAACCAAAAGATGCATGAAAAATGTAAAAATCTAGCCGTCCCTTTAGGAGGTAAAACCTTCCATGTAGGTGGCATACAAAAAGTAATGCAATCCTAAGCCTTCCAAGATGGAGGCATGGAAAAAGTAGTAATGAAATGGTGTGTAAGTAGAGAAGAGAGGAGAGTAATGGAAATGAAATGGTATGTGTGGAGAAGAGATGAGAGTAATGGATATGAATTGGTGTGTGAAATGTGAAGAAGACGGTAGCTATATATAGGGAAGAATGGAGTAGGGTAGATGAAATGTGGTAGGTGAAGTAGTAGATAGAATGTGGTAGATGAAGTAGTTGGTGAAAAGGAAGATGAAAATGTTGGTGAAATGGTAGATGATTCCCGCTTTCAACTTCCAAGAAATATTCGAAACCCTTGGAGATAGAACTGGATTTTGGTCTCAACATCAAAGTTGTAGAGCTCTTTCTTAGCTTTTTATCCATATAAAGAACATCCCAATCCGACATCTAGAGCTCCAGTATTGCCTGAAAATTGAAAGAGGGTCTAATTTATTATTTTTCAAGAAATTCTATTTTATGCCAAAATTATTATTTATTTATTAATTACACCCAAATTTATTAAATTGAGCTCAAATATAATCCATAAAATCATCATATAAGGGAAAATAAATATGTAAATATTTTACTTATCAAATTCCCCCACACTTAGCTCTTGGACATCCTCAGACAAGGAGTGACCATTAAGTGCTTCCAACAAAATCAGAAGTGTCAAGTCATAAGCAAGAATACAATTGAAAAATAAAGAGATCATAGTATTCATGAATCAATGAAAATATAAACTGGCGATGTCATTTGAAAATGAATAAACCGATTTCGTAGTTATGACTCATTCTCCCAATTCTCAAGTGTTTAAGGGTAAGTGTTTCACTCGAATTCAACTGAAAAAATTGCATTACCATATGCTTGCTAAAAATCTCAATCTCCACTACCTAATTGACATGCATAATTCAAATCAAAAGGACTTATTAAGGGTTATAATGGGGTTAAGGTAAAAGGAATGTAAAACGTGATATGAAAGGCTAAATAAAAACTTAATAGAACAATTTGAAAAAATGGGCTAGCTTCTGAATAAATCTATTTCATTACAACAACCTATAATTCGAATACTCAATTTTTTTTTTCATTTTTTTCTCATTTTTTTCATTTTTTTGGCTTGCAACTTTAAAGTTGATGATATATATACCCCCACACTTGTTAAAAGCCCATTTCAAAAAAATTTCAAATGCTCTGCTAATCTTCCGAATTAGGTAAAACCACTTGATATATCATTAAAGAATATGTTAATGGGCTGAGAACAAAGAAATAGTCAATGAGGCTCAAAGGGGCTTATCAACGGTATAATTGCAAAGTTGGCTATTTGGCTCTGGCTAAACAAAATGAATGCCTTTATCATCTTTGAATGTACATGTGAAATGTAATCTTAACCAGATTTAAAGCAAGTTCTAGAGTGACAACTTAATAGGTGAATATCACACATAAGAGAAATAATCATTATAAGCTCTAAAGCTCACGGTTATGGGCTTTCAAACTCAGCTTATTCAATCTCAAAATTCATCACCAATTGTAACAATCAGATGTTCATTCATGCTATAAAATCTCTAAATTTAGTTGATCCATACTCAAAACTTATGTACTTCTTAAGATCATTACAAAGCACTTAAATAGGATGATTTTTTTTCACTTTTACTCTTTTTTTTAAGAAGGAACTAAACCATGCAACTAATAAAATGTGTCTCAGGAGTTAAGAATAACTCTTTACTCAGCCACTTTTTCCACACCCCATGCATCTAGTGGTTTTACTAACTAACTAAAAAAATTTTTTTCCTCCCCCAACCTAAGTCAGACATTGTCCCCAATGTCTTCTAGAGCTTAAGAAAGTTTCTTTTACATAAACACACAATAAAGTAAAACCAAAAGATTAAGGAAAGTTACAATCGAAGAGTGGTATCTGGGTTCTGCTTCTGACTACTATCTGAAGATTGTCTACCTATTTTCTTGATGATTAGATTTGGTTTAGGTTTATAGGTTTGTAGTTGATCGATTAGCTGATCAGCAGTTGGTGCAACAATTATGGAGTGGCAAGTCGCTTGGGGTATGAATCCTGTTTCTACAGTATAATAAAAAAACATAACAAATTATCATAAAAACCATTAATATTTAACAATCCTGATGGCTTTTTGTGATAGTTCAACTTAGCCCAATATGCAACGCTAGAGATCCCATCCAACGTCTCCAAACCACTAGGTAGAGCAATAAAAGCTTGAGCATAGTAGAACATTTGACCCAAACGTTTAGGCAAGCTTGAAACCTGCAACTCTTGTCCAAAGGAGAAGATGTGGTCTTCCAACTCCTTCAACCTTACACTCAAACCCTTGCTTCTATTCATGGATGCAGAAATGGCCACACTTCCCTTTAGGCCCTAGATGCCTCCCCCGTATACAAAATTGATCTTTCTAGCAGCTAATGCACTTCCAAGTTTGTTTGCTGCTATATAAACTCTACATCCTTACCCATATCAGTTTCACCAAAAATACAGATATATGTAAATCTACATCTTTGTATGATACCCCTTTTCTTTTCTTTTCTCTTGGACCATTTGTGTTTAGAAGAGAAGACTGCATATTTACAAGTGAAAGTTTGCATATTTACAAAGGAAAGAGTACATATATATAACACTAAAGCAGCGACAACAAAATCATACAAATCACGCATTTTTGAAAAAATTTTGAAAAACTTTTGACACGAATGATTGGCATAATTTGCGTGAAGAAAAAGAGGAAAGAAAGTCAAAAGTTACTAAAAAGAAAAGACATATTAGATAAAAGCTGCTGAAAAGATAAGATAGATTAGACAAAAGCTACAGAAAAGATAAGATGATTAGACAAAAGATGATTATGTACAGTAGTTGTGATTATGGCTCACATCTTCCTCTGGTTTTACATCTAGTAACAACTTAAACACTTTCTATGAATCGAGGATTTACTTCCCATCTAGTTTTCTTATAAACTGGAAAACAGGGTCTTTTAACGTCAGATTCCCAAGACAATAGCGCTCTTTTTCTCTATTGAATATGTCCGCTAAATCAAGAAGAATACGATGAACATCACCACTCAGATGCGTCTCAAGAGTCTGAATGATATCATCCAGTTACTCCTTACTCAGTCCATCCTTTATAAATTTATTTTTATCTTCTCGATTTATAGAAACCATACCTTTACTCCTAAACGCTGATCACAATTCCACCTTGCACATTTATGGTAGACGTTCATCCTTTTATCTCTTTTCTTTTTGGAGTAAGAACTTCTTTCCATTCCTAGTAAAGTTTTAACAAATGATTTATGGATCTCACCTGATAAACATACCTTAGCTTCAATGATCCATCATATGTCCATAGGAAGGCCTAAACGCTTAAGCTTTACAAGAGATTCCTCTATGGTAACTTAAAATGAAACCAATGAAAACTAAAATTCTCCACCCAGTGTAGTGTGTTTCGGTGAGTTAATAAAGCAAAATAAGAGAGTAGGAAAGAAAAATGAGAGTAGGAAAAAAGTTTTGAGATAGTTGGAAAGAAGTTTTAGGTTGCCTCCCAAATAGCCGTCGTTCTTTAACGTCTTTAGCTAGACAAAGATTAAACCAAAATTTTTCTTTTCTATTTTTTTTTTAAAAATTACTAGTTTGAGGACTTACCTGTTGGTTCTTCAAACATGATAACAGATTTCAAAGTGTTGAGTTCACCTTCATTGTATTCTTTGAGCCTTTACCCATTCACTTTGAATTTTCAATCACTATCTTGAATCTTCACAGTTCCATATGTCTATATTTGAATCACAGTAAAAGGACCTGACCACCTTGATCTCAGCTTTCCTGGAAAGAGCTTTAACCTTGAGTTATATAAAAGCACATTTTGTCCCGGTGTAAACTCTCTCCTCAAAATTCTTCTGTCATGCCACATTTTTGTCTTCTCCTTGTATAACTTTGTATTTTCATAAGCTTTTTGTCTGAATTCTTCAAGCTCATTGAGTTGGAGAAGCCTTTTCTCACCAGCTGCCTTTAAGTCAAAATTTAATGCTTTTACTGCCTAATATGCTTTGTGCTCCATTTCTATTGGAAGATGGCATGCTTTTCCATAGACCAATTGATATGGGGATGTACCAATTGGTGTCTTAAAGGTAGTTCTATAAGCCCAGAGTGCATCATCTAACTTTTGAGCCCAGTCTTCCGATTGGAATTCACTGTCTTCTCTAAGATCCACTTCAGTTCTCTATTTGAGATTTACACCTGCCCGCTAGTTTATGGATGATATAGAGTTATAACCTTATGAATTAGTCTATATTTAGCTAACACCAACTGAAGCTGCTAATTAAAAAAATGCCTTCCTCCATCGCTAAAAATAGCTCTAGGCACTCCAAATCTTGTAAAAATATTTTTCCTCAAAAACTTCATAACCACCCAAGAATCATTTATAGGAAAAGCAGCTACTTCAACCCACTTGGAGACATAATCAACAATTACTAAAATGAATTGATTGCTAAATGAGGATGGAAAAGTCCCTATATAATCAGTCCCCCATACATCAAAAAGTTCAACTTCTAAGATGTTGGTTAAAGGGGCTTCATGTCTCCTTGAGATATTTCCCGTTCTTTGACATCTGTCAGAGGTTGCCACAATTGTATGAGCATCCTTGAAGAATGTAGGCCAGTAAAATCCTGATTGAAGGACTTTAGTAGCTATTCTATTTGCTCTAAAATGACCACCATATAGGGATGAATGGCAATGATTTAAGACGTTGTCCATTTCTTCTTCAGAAACACATCGCATGATAATTCGATCTGGACATTATTTATATAAGAACGGATCCTCCCAAAAGTAATGCCTTAGACCAGCCAGAAACTTCTTCTTTTGTACTTTAGAAAGTTCATAAGGCATTACTCCGCTTGGCAAATAATTCACAAAATCAGCATACCAAGGAGTAGGTTGTGACTGCATGATAAAATGTTGCTCATCTTGGAAATTCTCCTGGATTGGTGATTCTCTCTTTCATTCAAGTGGTTCTAACAGAGAAAGATGATCTGCAATGAGATTTTCGGTCCCTTTTTTGTCTTTGATCTCCAAGTCAAATTCTTGTAGTAGAAGTACCCATCTGATCAGTTTGGGCTTAGCATCCTTCTTCTCAATCAGGTATTTGATTGCTGAGTGGTCCATCCAGACAATGACCTTTAACCCGATCAAGTCACTACAAAAAAGCGTGATTTGGTAGCGGTTAAAAATGGGTATTAGTAGCGGTTTTAACCGCTACAAACAATATTAGTAGCGGTTAGCCAAACTACTACTAAATCGTATGTTGCAAGAGGTTTTGTAGCGGTTATATGAAACTGCTACTCAAGGAAAAAAACCGCTACATAATTTGTAGCGGTTCAACCCAACCGCTACCAAATCTTCATGAGTGAAATTTTTTTCAGAGATATTTGTAGCGGTTATATAACCGCTACAAAAATAAAAAAATGAAAATTTGAAGGTAGGAAAAGAGAAATGAATTTTTTTTTCTATTTTATAGTGGTTAATAAAACTGCTACTACTTTTGAATTTTTAATGAAATTTGTTGTGGTTATTGTAAGAGGCAAGCTTCACCCAAGAGGGGGGGTGAATTGGGTGATGTTATAAATTTTTCGCTTGATGTGGTGATATGAAAAATATAGTAGATAGAGTAGAGTTGAGAAGATTTGAACACAGAGAGTTATACTGGTTCGGCCTAACAACAAGGCCTACGTCCAGTCCTCAGAGATCAAGACCTACTGAGATTTTCACTATACTTCCAAGATTCAATGGGCTCTCAGAACGCCACAAAACAACAATTGTCCTTGAATGGACTACGAGCAGAAATATTCTCTTACTAAGAAATTTCTCTCCCCCTTACGACAAGTCTTACGTGCAGAAAAACAATCTATGGCTCTTCTCACTTGCTTATGTATACAAGACTTATGAGCAGCAACGTTCTCTCCTGCTTACACCACTGTAAGTCTTACGAGCAGCAACGTTCTCTTCTGCTTGTACCTTATAAGGCTTAAGAGTGGAAGACACAACAAGGGATTCTCTCAACGGCTTCTCTCGTAAGGAAAAACAACCCTCTCAAGGTCCCAATAACTTGAGATCAAATACGCATAGAATTTTGAATTGTATGAAGACTCTCTTACAGAACTAATGAATAAACACTGAAGATTAATGTGTATATAGAGGAAAATGATGAATAGCAGAAACTTAGTATGAGCTTATGAATGCATGTGCTACGTTGTATCTTTTGTTCTCCTTGAATCTCTGTATATATAGTTGCTCCAATTTTTGCCCGTTTGGAAACTCTTCATTTGTGGAGCGGGACATTTGAAATTAATGGCAGACACGCGCATGTTTTGAATAATCTGAGTGCGGTCGGTGACAGCGTGTATATAATCATATTGTCTGCCGTTGTTTGACTTTTCCTCATGTGGTCCAATTCCAACGTTCATATTCCTGTATTATACTTTTAAAATAATCAAAACAATGTTAAACAATGATAAAGAGTAATGATGATATGAATAAACAATAATAAACCATATTCGGAATGAACGTTGTGATACTTAGCATTTTCGGTGGTCAAACAGGGCATCACTCGAGCATGAAAGGTTCACTTCGAGTGATCTCCTATTTTCCTTCATTAGCATCTGTTATCGGGTTGTGCTTGCATGGGATTTCAGAGGGACAAAATCTTCACTTGCGGGTGAAGAGAGGTCTCACTCGAGCACAAAACCTCTGCTCGAGTGATCTTGCAATTTTCACAGGGAATGTCCTCTCGGGTCATCACTCGCACACCTTATTGACAAGAGTGAGAATTTGTACTCGCGGGTAAAATGGACCCTCACTCGAGCACACTTACCTCTGCTCGAGTGAGACGCATATTCTCAGGGAATATGCTCTCAATATCATCACTCGCATCAGATTTTCAGAGGGATAGAATTTTTACTCGCGAGTGATCTGAGCCCTCACTTCGAGCACAATGCCTCTGCTCGAGTGAGAAGAATATTCTCAAGAATTATACCTTTTGAACAAGCACTTGTAGCAGATTTGGAGAGGGAATGAATTTTCACTTGCAAGCATTGATGTGTCACTCGAGCATGAACGGGTGTGCTCGAGCACACTTGCACTCCTATGAACTTCATGACTCTCGGCCAAGTGCTCGCAGTACCCTGCTCGAGTGAACAAAGGAAGCATGCCATTACTTGCTCTCGGCCAAGTGCTTGCAGCACCCTGCTCGAGTGAGTGAAGGAAGCATGCCATTACTTGCTCTTGGCCAAGTGCTCGCAGACCCTCACTCGCATATGTGCTCGAGTGATCTAGTGTTCACAAAGGGAGAATGCCTCTCGGGTACATACTTTCTAGCTTTCTCTCACACCTGCTCGAGTACAAAGGAGATCTCTGCTCGAGCACAAACATCCTGCTCGAGCACTCAAGTGCAAATTCACAGCAGATATCAGCAAAACATCAAATATGCATTTGGTAACTTGGAAACTTTTCTTAACCTTCTAAAAACATGTTTTGCACATAATTGAGTTATTGTTATCATCAAAACTTGGGATCTAACATTCTCCCCTTTTTTGATGATGACAAAACTCTTTGTGATGAAGATTTAAAAGAAATTGATTGAATTTGAAAATTTTTGAAATTTCTTCAATGTTTTCAAATGCATATCATGTTTAAGTTTCAAATTCAAATTTTTCCTGCAATGTTGTTTCCTCTGGACACTTAACAACCAAGATTAGCATAATATGAGGTATATAACTTAATAAGAACTTAATAACTTGTAACATTGAAATTTAAAGTTTGAACCATATCATTAAACTTGGAAAAAACATAATAACTTGTAATTCAAAATGACATACATATCAAATCCTACCCAATACAGAAATCTACCCAAACACCCATATACACCCTTCAGAAGCTCAGAAAACATCACACACCCTTCTCCCCCGTTTTGTCAACATCAAAAGGGGGGCTGTGGAGGTGGAACAAAGGGTACCATGGCAGTGAGAGGGTCAATAGGCGGATCAGAAGGAGATGTTGGCTGTGGTAAAGGCGACCGATCAAAGGTAACATCGACATTAGACTCTAGATCAGTGAAAAGTACATGAGTCTGTGGATGAGTCTGTGGATGAGGTGGTGAGGTATGAGTGGTCTCTGGAGGCACCCCGGAAGACGAGGAGGGAAAATGTGAGTGCAGGAAAGTCTCCATATTAGTGATCCTCTGTGACATCTCATCTTGTGTTTTGAACATTAGTTCAAAGTTAAGATTGGCCTGGTCTACCAATTTAATGACTTGTGTTTCCATCTTCTCCACAAGCTTCTCATATTCATCTACCAACTCCTTCTTCAAACTTGATACAGCTTGATTAATTACCTCAGTCAGATGATTAGACAAAGAGGCATTGAGAAAGGAAGGAGGAGGAATAGGCCCTTGTGCAGATGATTGTGCCTCATCTCCTCTGGATGGAGTGGCTTCCCTCTTTGATGTGGCTTTGGTCCGACTCACCGGAAGATTGATACCCATGTGAGTTAATTGAGTCTTACCAAACCGTGAGATAAGTACCCTTTCTTTTCCTTCCAAATACCAAATTTTGTTTTTCATCAAGATGAAGGAAACAAGTTGAGGGTAAGGAATGGTTGCAGATTTTGTTGAAGAGAATCTAAACCTTCTCATCTCATTAAAAATGATCTCCCCTACATTCCTTTGTTGTTTAGCAACCAAAGAAGCCAAGAGATAGTAATCCTTTTGAGCAAAGTGGGTAAAGTTCCTGGATTTATTGACTATGCTCCGAGAATAAATGTAATGAAGGATTCTGTGATTATCAGGCATCTCAATAGGCTTGAAAATAAGGAGGCCAATTGGGTCTTTAGGTCTTAAAATTTTAAAGGTTTCATTGGCAGAGAAAAAGGGTGGATCAGTAGGAGGTGCAACATAACCAAGTAAATCATTTATGATTTTGGCAGAGATCATAATGAATTTCCCTCTAATAGTTGTAGATACAGCTTCTTCAATCAAATCACCGGATCTAGACATGATATTATGAATTTTCATGTTGGAATAAAATGTCTTTACAACAGTGGGGGAATATGGCAAATGGATTTCTAACCAGGGAGCATAGTATAGAAGGTAAGGGTACAAGTCCAAATGACAGTTCTTTTTCAAGTAATCCAAATCCACATACACTACAGGGCAGAAATGTCTATGCTTAAATTCATCATCATATACCTTCTGAGATACTGCCGTAAGTTCTGTCACATTGAATCCCTCAGGAGGACTAGTGAGTTGATCATCCACTGGTGCTTGTGATGCCGAGGGTGCTCTAGAAACACTGGGTTGCTTAACTTTGTGTGAACTTGAAGCACCGGCTTGAGAAGCAATTTGCCCAACTATCTTGTCAAGTTTGGATTTCTCTATTGCTTCCCGGAGTTGTCTACTTAAGGAATCATCAGAGGAAGAAGATGATCGGGGTTGCTCTGACTCCTTTTTCTTCCCTTTTCCTTGCACCTCTTTGGATTGAGACCGGGTGATTATAGGTTCCTTGAATCCCACACCCTTTGGTTTCTTTTGAGGAGGTTGGTCTCTCTTTGAAACTTGAGGTTTTGGGTAAGGTTTCTTAGCCGGAGTCCTCTTCTTGGTCTTGGGTTTAGGAGGAGGTGACAGTGAAGATGAAATTTTAGGAGATGGAGGTGTTGGTTCTGGGGTACCCGATGTACTGCCAGCAGACTGAGTAGGAGATGGAGAATGGGATCTTTGAGGAATAGAAGGTGTTTTGGTTCTTGCCATTGGAGAACAAGAAAGAAAATTAAGAACGCACAAATTTCGAATGTTAAGAGCAAAACGAAATTAGGGTTTGAATGGGAAATGCAGAAGGTAAAAATCACCTTTTATGGAAGATTGAAGAGTTGTAACGGCGATTTAAAGCAGAAAGACGTGATTAAATGGTGAGAGAACGGTTGAAGGTGAAGAGTTGTGTCTTTCGAGTGAGAGAGCACTTCGAGTGAGAGAAGGAAGTGCGACGTTCTGAGCTCCCCAGTAACTGATATAAGTGACAGTGCTCGAGCATGAACCCTAGTGCTCGAGTGATGTTCATACTGTGCTCATGAGTGTTCTATCTGTGCTCGAGTGATTTTCTGGAAAAATAAAGAAACAATTAAAACGTACCTGGATTGTGGATTTCTTGACATATTTTTGCATCTTTGTACTCAAAATCCTCCAAGATCATTTGAGTAACCATGATTTGAATAGCTTTTGCAAAGAGATTCTTCTTCTTTACTCGAGCAGGCATTCCTCACCTCAAGCATGTTCATATCATGCTCGAGTGAGAATTCCTCACTCGCGAGTGAGTTCAATTCTCACTGTTATTTCTGATATATTCTCTTGGTATTCTTAACTCCTCTGTTAACCTCTGTTTTTCATGTCAAAGAGCAGAGTATCATAAATAGTGCTGTGCTCGAGCAGAGCTTCTTATGCTCGAGTGACACAGCTCATCACTCGAGCAGCACCCTCTGTGCTTCGAGTGAGAATCCTGCAAAAACAATTTTTGACCACTCCGATGCTAAAGTCAGTATGGTTATCATCAAAATAATTATTTAATTAAACTTTTTTAACAAGAAAACTTACAACTCATTAGGATTAACCATTCCTAATTCTCTTCGAATATAGAGGAATTGCTCTTTTGCAATTGGTTTTGTGAAAATATCCGCAAGTTGAAGATGAGTTAGTATGAATTCCACTTTGACATCTTTCTTTTGAACATGATCTCGGATGAAATGATGTCGAATGTCTATATGCTTTGTTCTTGAATGTTGTACAGGATTCTTTGCCAAGCTTATCGTGCTAGTATTATCACAATAGATTGGGATTTCTTTTAAATAAATTCCCAAATCTTGAAGTTGTTGTTTTAACCAAAGCACTTGTGAACAACAGCTTGCCACAGCTATATATTCAGCTTCAGTCGAAGATAATGACACTGTGTTCTGCTTCTTGCTGAACCATGACACTAGAGAACCTCCGAGAAATTGACATTGACCACTGGTACTTTTCCTGTCAGTTTTGTATCCACCGTGATCTGAATCTGAATATGCCATCAAATACTCGTTCCCTCTTTTTGGATACCACAGACCAAGCTCAGAAGTATCTCCTAGATATTTAAAAATCCTTTTTACTGTCTCTGCATGAGATACTTTAGGATTGGATTGATACCTTGCACACATTCCTACACTGAACTGAATATCTGGCGTGCTTGCTGTAAGATAGAGCAATGAACCAATCATTCCTCTATACTTTGTGATGTTGAAGCTCGGTCCCTTTACATCAGCATCCAACAATGTTGTAGAACTCATTGGAGTATCAGCTCCATTAGCATTATCTAATCCATATTTTTTCAATAATTCTTTCAAATACTTTGTCTGAGATATAAATATACCATTCTTCTTTTGTTTGATCTGAAGTCCAAGAAAGAAGTTCAATTCTCCCATCATGGACATTTCAAATTCTCCCTGCATAATCTTAGAAAATTCTTGACACATAGATTCATTAGTAGCACCAAAAATAATATCATCAACATAAATTTGAACTATTAGAATATCATTTTTGTTATGTTTGATGAATAAAGTTGTATCAACTTTGCCTCTGACAAAACCTTGATCAAGAAGAAATTTGCTTAGTCTTTCATACCAAGCTCGGGGTGCTTGTTTCAAACCATATAATGCTTTCTTGAGTTTGAAAACATAATCAGGCTTTGTTTCATCTTCAAAACCAGGAGGTTGTTGGACATATACTTCCTCCATAATATAACCATTTAGAAAAGCACTTTTTACATCCATTTGATAAAGTTTAAAACTTTTGATGCAAGCAAAAGCTAAGAGTACTCGTATTGCTTCCAATCTTGCCACTGGAGCATATGTTTCCTCATAATCAATACCTTCTTCTTGATTATAGCCTTTGGCGACCAATCTTGCTTTATTTCTCACAATGATTGCTGATTCATCAAGCTTGTTTTTGAAAACCCATTTAGTCCCTATAACCGTATGATCTTTAGGTCGAGGAACTAAGTCCCAAACTTGATTTCTTTGAAATTGATTTAGTTCTTCTTGCATAGCAATCACCCAATCATTGTCAGATAAAGCTTCTTCTATATTAGAAGGCTCAATTTCAGAAATAAAAGCTGAAAAAGTTACCTCATTAAGGATTCTATTTCTGGTTTTGACACCTTCATGAATATCTCCTATAACTTGATCAATTGGATGATCTTTCATATGTCTCCATGCTTTAGGTTGAGCATGATCATCGACATCTTCTATATTTTGAAAATCATTTGTTTCAAAATCATCCTGATTTGAAATGGATTTGTTTTTCTTGATTGAATCCATTTCTTCTTCATCATTAAGTTTTGTCTGAGATTCAATTTCATCAAACACAACATGAATAGATTCTTCAATAGTACATGTTCTTTTATTGAAAACTCTATAAGCTTTACTTCTATTACAATATCCTAGAAAAATACCTTCATCAGACTTTGAATCAAATTTACCTAAATTTTCCTTACCATTGTTATGAATGAAGCACTTACACCCGAAGATATGAAGATGAGCAATGTTTGGCTTCCTTCCTTTGTAAAGTTCATATGGTGTCTTTCCAAGAGATTTGCGAATATATGCTCTGTTTGAGATATAGCATGCAGTACTCATTGCATCTGCCAGAACACTTGTGATATTTCTTTTTCATTAAGTAATGCTCTTGCCATTTCTGTAAGCACTCTGTTCTTCCTTTCTACTACACCATTTTGTTGAGGTGTTCTCGAGGCTGAGAAGTTGTGATCTATTCCTTTGTCGTTGCAGTAATCTTCAAACAATTGATTATCAAATTCTCCTCCATGATCTGTTCTAATAGAGACAATAGGAATACCTTTCTCATTTTGAACCTTTTTGGCAAACATAATAAATTCAGCAAAAGTTTCATCTTTTGAGGCAATAAATATAGTCCATGCAAATCTTGTAAAATCATCAACAATTACTAACGTATATAAATTTCCTCCAAAACTTTTTACTCTTGCAGGACCTACCAAATCCATATGAAGTAATTGTAAAGGTTTTGAAGTAGAAATTTCATATTTAGTTTTAAAAGAAGATTTAGTTTGTTTGCCTTTTTGACATGCTTCACAAATCATGTCGTCTTTGAATTTGAGTTTAGGAAGGCCTACAACTAAATCTTTTCTAATCAATTTGTCAAGTTGATTCATATTGACATGAGCCAAACGCTTATGCCATAACCAACTTTCCTCTGATCGACTAAGAAAACAATTTTCAGAAGAATTTGAATTTAAATCAATAGTATAACAATTACCGTCCCTTTGAGCTCGGATCTTTGCTTTGATAGTTTCTTTGTTTAGGGGTAGATCTTTCTTGCTTACTATCAAGCATTCTTTTGAGTCAAAAATCACCCAGTTATCTTTGTCAGTGCTTTGGCTTACGCTTAAGAGATTGTGGCATAATCCTTCAACATAATATACTCCGTTGATTTGAATGCCATCGGTTCTTCCTACTTCACCAATTCCAGCAATACGTCCAGATTGATTTCCTCCAAATGTCACCTTTCCTCCTTCTTTAGTTTCAAACATGGAAAACTTATTTTTGTCACCAGTCATGTGTCTCGAACATCCACTATCAATATACCATTTGTTCGCTCGAGATGCTTTGAGACATACCTAGAATAAGATGATCAGGTTTTAGGTACCCACACTTTCTTGGGTCCTTTGTGGTTAGTACTTGAAATATGTGTCTCTTTCGGAACCCATTTATATGTTCCAACAACCTGTCCCTTTTTGAAATAACATGATGAAGTATAATGTCCTTTCTTATTACAATAATTACATGATACAAATGGATTCGATGTATGCATAGAATTCCTAAAATATTTAAGATAGTCTCTACTATTCTTTTTATTCTTATTATGCATAGCATTATATCCAATTCCAGATTTATCAAATGAAACTTTCTGAGAATTTAAAATGACCTTGAGTGTTTCACTTCCTTTAGTAAACTTTTCAACAATCTTTGTTAAATCTTCTATTTTCTTATCTTTCTCTTTACACATTTCATATGATGATATGACATTACTTTCTAATTCTTTTACTTTCTTCTTATAACTAACCATTTCTTTAGCAACTTTGATGAATTCTGTATGTAATGCATTATATTCAGATAACAATTCATCATAAGAGGGTTCAGAGTCACTTACCTCAGAGTCTGATTCTTCTTCCTTAGCTACCAAGCATAGATTAGCTACTTCGTCGTTGTCATTTTCTTCGTCTGACGAACTATCACCCCAAATAGATGATATATATGCTTTCTTTTTCTGCTTCTTTTTGTCTTTGTTTCTGAAGCATTCAGATTTGATGTGTCCTGGTTTCCCACATTCATAGCACACTATTTGTTGTTCTTTGTTTTCTTTCTTGCTTGGTCCACCTTGATAGTTCTTGAAATTCCTTTGTCCTCTTCTGTAGAATTTCTTGAACTTTCTCACGATCATTCCCATTTCATCATCACTAGGAACATCTTCATTCTCGGAAGTTTCTTCTTGTTCTTTGATAGCTTTAAGTGCAACTCCCTTTTTCTTTTTATCATAGAATTCTTCAAGTTCCTTTTTGAATCTCAACTTACCTTCATATTCAGAAAGACTTCCAAAGAGAGCAGCTACGGATCCCATAGACTCTCCTTTGGCTTCTTCGATGGCTGTCACCTTTGTTTCCCACTCTTTCGTAAGAATATTAAGAATCTTTCTTACCTGAGAATTTTGATCAAATGACTTTCCAAGAGCAGATAATTGATTAACAAGATGAGTATACCTTAGTTCAAATTCTGATATACTTTCTCCAGATTTCATACGAAATAAATCATATTCTGTAATTAAAGTATTGATTCTATTCTCTTTAATTCCAGATGTACCTTCGTGAGCAATTTCAAGAGCATCCCACATATCTTTGGCAGTAGGTAGAGTACATATACGAAAATATTCTTTTTGACTAAGAGCACTCTGTATCATTAAAAAGGCTTTGCTATTTAATGTTACTAACCTCTTGTCATTCTCGTCAAACTCATCTGGGCTCTTTTTAACAGCTCTATCTTCGATTTTCTTCATTGGAACATAGTCACCATCTTGTATAACATTCCACAATCCATACTCGTTGGCCATCACGAATACTCTGAATTTGGCTTTCCAGAACGAAAAATGTTCTCCAGCAAAACCAGGAGGTCTAGTGATTGAGGCTCCATCAGGAAGGATATTTTCACCCATTGTTGCCATTTGACGGATCCTTCTCAAGCTGTTAGGCTCTTCGGAGAAGACGAGGCTCTGATACCAAATGTAAGAGGCAAGCTTCACCCAAGAGGGGGGTGAATTGGGTGATGTTATAAATTTTTCGCTTGATGTGGTGATATGAAAAATATAGTAGATAGAGTAGAGTTGAGAAGATTTGAACACAGAGAGTTATACTGGTTCGGCCTAACAACAAGGCCTACGTCCAGTCCTCAGAGATCAAGACCTACTGAGATTTTCACTATACTTCCAAGATTCAATGGGCTCTCAGAACGCCACAAAACAACAATTGTCCTTGAACGGACTACGAGCAGAAATATTCTCTTACTAAGAAATTTCTCTCCCCCTTACGACAAGTCTTACGTGCAGAAAAACAATCTATGGCTCTTCTCACTTGCTTATGTATACAAGACTTATGAGCAGCAACGTTCTCTCCTGCTTACACCACTGTAAGTCTTACGAGCAGCAACGTTCTCTTCTGCTTGTATCTTATAAGGCTTAAGAGTGGAAGACACAACAAGGGATTCTCTGAACGGCTTCTCTCGTAAGGAAAAACAACCCTCTCAAGGTCCCAATACCTTGAGATCAAATACGCATAGAATTTTGAATTGTATGAAGACTCTCTTACAGAACTAATGAATAAACACTGAAGATTAATGTGTATACAGAGGAAAATGATGAATAGCAGAAACTTAGTATGAGCTTATGAATGCATGTGCTACGTTGTATCTTTTGTTCTCCTTGAATCTCTGTATATATAGTTGCTCCAGTTTTTGCCCGTTTGGAAACTCTTCATTTGTGGAGCGGGACATTTGAAATTAATGGCAGACACGCGCATGTTTTGAAAAATCTGAGTACGGTCGGTGACAGCGTGTATATAATCATATTGTCTGCCGTTGTTTGACTTTTCCTCATGTGGTCCAATTCCAACGTTCATATTCCTGTATTATACTTTTAAAATAATCAAAACAATGTTAAACAATGATAAAGAGTAATGATGATATGAATAAACAATAATAAACCATATTCGGAATGAACGTTGTGATACTTAGCATTTTCGGTGGTCAAACAGGGCATCACTCGAGCATGAAAGGTTCACTTCGAGTGATCTCCTATTTTCCTTCATTATCATCTGTTATCGGGTTGTGCTTGCATGGGATTTCAGAGGGACAAAATCTTCACTCGCGGGTGAAGAGAGGTCTCACTCGAGCACAAAACCTCTGCTCGAGTGATCTTGCAATTTTCACAGGGAATGTCCTCTCGGGTCATCACTCGCACACCTTATTGACAAGAGTGAGAATTTGTACTCGCGGGTGAAATGGACCCTCACTCGAGCACACTTACCTCTGCTCGAGTGAGACGCATATTCTCAGGGAATATGCTCTCAATATCATCACTCGCATCAGATTTTCAGAGGGATAGAATTTTTACTCGCGAGTGATCTGAGCCCTCACTTCGAGCACAATGCCTCTGCTCGAGTGAGAAGAATATTCTCAAGAATTATACCTTTTGAACAAGCACGAGCACTCAAGTGCAAATTCACAGCAGATATCAGCAAAACATCAAATATGCATTTGGTAACTTGGAAACTTTTCTTAACCTTCTAAAAACATGTTTTGCACATAATTGAGTTATTGTTATCATCAAAACTTGGGATCTAACAGTTATCCAACCGCTACTAATTTCATGAAAATTCAAAATTCGTGCCAAAAAATTAATTTCAATTTAAAAAAGGCACGTTATAAACCGCTACAAAAATTTTTAAAAAAATTTTAAAAAATACGATCATTTGTTTCTGTTTTTTTAATATTAAATTAAATAGTTTATTTTTTATTAGTTTATCTAATTTAATTAGCTTATCATTCAATAGTTTAACTTATTTATAAATTCAAAGGAATAATTTAATTTAATTAGATTAGTATAAAAATTGTATTGATAATATTATTAAGGATATGTAGGTAATAAGGAATTATTATGTTGTTTACTACAATGTAATTGTGTATGAAAAATAGATGAAAATGAAATAAAGTTGTAAAATATCTAGAAAAAAAATGGTGAGAATAAATTTTATACAAAGGAAAGAAGTATTGAAAAAAAATTAAAAAACTTGTTACCATATTTGATCGTATTGTTTAGCTCCTCAACTCATACAAAAGAAGTTGTAAAGGAGAGAAAATGAAAGAAATGTAAGGTGAAAAGAAAGGGGGGAGTGTTTGAAATGAGTTGTGGTAAGGGTATTTATAGGGATCCACATACCATTTGCAGCAGTTAATGTATCCATTTTTTAGCGGTTTTCATTTAGTAGCGGTTATTTTTTTATTTCTGTAGCGATTATTAAACCGCTACAAATATTAATTTACTTTTTTTAAATTTTTTTTCTAATTTTTTTAAAGACAAAAGCTTAATTTGAATTTGATCACTCATCATCGCCATCCCTACATAAATTATGTAGAAAAATTATTGTTAGGGATGTATTATTAAATTAAAAAAATTTAATTTAAATGATGTGGACTTGAAAAAACTCATCGTAGTAGAGGTAAATTGTTATTGCCTTCAGGGAAGTAGTTTTCAAAATCGGCTGGCTGAAATGGCTCATTCTCGTAGGCGATGTTATCACCTTCACACATGTCATAAAGGTCTCGTGACTTTAAATGAACGACCATATGCCAATCCATGTGCCTCTCGTCCTCGACATAATAAACCTGATGTGCCTCTGAAGCAAGAATATACGGCTCATCATCTTGAGAAATACCAGTATGATTCGGCTGTGAGAAATTGACTGATGTGATCCATAGGTCGTCAGTTGTCAATCCTCGAGAAGTAGTGGTATTTGCCCACAAACACTTGAACAACGTCACAATGAAACGGCCTTGATAATTAAGTTCGACCACATTAAGAAGCTTTCCATAGTAAGGGACGCCTCCGAACTGCATGTTGGTGTAACTGCTACTTGCATAACTCCTTGTCCCAAATGTGCCATAAACACCTGAATTCTGCGTTTGTAATCCTTGATCCCGTGAAACCGTGCAAAACTTAAAACCATTGACATTGTATGCTGTAAATCTTTTTGCATGATCAAGAGGGCCGATTGTAAGAGCTCTGAAATCTGGTGAGTGTGGGTTGTGGTCATTTAGTATTCTGCGCGCAAACTAGCTCAGGAATTCTCTGTGGACCCTCCTATCAACTTCTGAGGATGTTTGTGTACGGATCCTGAGTTGATGCTTAACATGACTTCTGAATCCCTACAATTAATAATGGAAAGGTGATAGTGAAATAAAAGTGAGAAATGTTATGAAAGATATAGAATAAGATGCGAGTGTACAATTCTTACTGTATGAAAGGTTCAACTTGAGTGCAATTAATCAATACATGTCTATGTGCTTGCAACTTCTCAGTTGCCGTTAGTTTGAAGTTCTCAGTTGCTCCAACTGGTTTACCAACACGAGGGATAAATTCTCCTGATGTCGGCTCAGGTTTGGGACAATCATCAACACGAGGTGGGCAGTTGAAAGCCGTCTCAAGATCATCAAAATACCTTGAACAAAAATACAGCACCTCATCCCCTATATAGCCTTCAGCTATAGAACCTTTTGGTCACGCCTTATTCCTTATGTAAGATTTTAATTTACCAAGAAACCTACAAAGTAAAGAAGAGAAAATTGATATTAAATGTTAAAAAGGACAACTAGCAAACATTAAATATGGAGAATAAAGCATATATTTAAAATGAGTACCTCTCAATCGGATACATCCATCGATATTGTACTGGTCCAACGAGCTTTGTTTCATGAACGAGGTAGATTGTATGGTGAACCATCACAGTAAAAAAGGACGGAGGAAAGATCATCTCTAAATGACAAAGCGTAAGAATTATTTTGGACTGCAGCTGATCGAGCTCCTCAATGATCAAAACCTGAGATCACAACTTCCGAAAGAAAGAACAAAGTTCCACCAAAATGATGGAAACATCAGGAGGAAGTGCATTCTTTATAGCCAGAGGGAGTAACTGTTGCATAAGAACATGTGAGTCATGACTTTTCAGGCCAGGAACCTTTCGAGCCTGCAAGTCAACACAATGAGAAATATTGCTTGAATACCCATCAGGAACTTTTAATTTCTTCAACGTCGTGAGGAAGACTTCCTTGTTCGGTTTTGTGTGGGTAAACTTTACCTACTGAAATTTGTCATGCTCATCTGGCCAAGCGTCTGCATGAACTCCCACGTCGCGTAAATCTTTCCTTGCTTGAAGGAGATCTTTTGTCTTGCCGGTTTCATTAAGCAATGTATATAGCACATTGTCGCAAACATTCTTTTCAATGTGCATGACATCAAAATTGTGGCAAAGTAAATTAGATCTCCAATATGGAAGAGTGAATAAAATACTTATCTTCTTATACTACTGCGGTGCCAAAGTCCTGTATGTCTTTTGGTGAGTTTTTGCTGAATTGTCACTTTTTCCAAACTTGAAGTCAACATGCTCAAGCTGCTGTAAGATATCGGTACCAGACAAAGTCTGAGGTGGTCCTCTTTTTTTTGGTCTACCATTGAAGTGATTCCGTTGCAATCTGAACTTATGTGTTCCATTAAGAAACTCTGATGCCCCATGAAGCACCACTTTTGGCTGTGGGGAAGGCGCACTGTGTCAGAGTCAAAATTACAAGCTAGACACGCCGACCTAGTATGCACATTCCAACCATATAATATGCCAAGGCCAGGAAAGTCACTAATCGTCCACATCAAAGCTGCACTCAAGTTGAACAAATTCTTGCCATAAGCGTCGTACGTCTCCATGCCGACATTCCACAGCTCAAGCAATTCGGCAATAAGCGGTTGGAGATACACATCGATGTTATTGCTCGGTGCCCTTTTGCCTGGAATGATCATAGACATAATGAACGAGCTTTGTTTCATACACATCCAGGGGGTAAGTGTAGGGAACTAAGACTACCAGCCAAATACTGTAACTTGTGCTAAGATTCCTAAAAAGGATTGAAACCTTCAGTCACCAACACAAGCCGAACATTTCTGGGGTTAGTCGCGAAATCTGGAAAGTCGTTGTCAAACGTTTTCCAAGCGTCTACATCCTTAGGATGTCTTAATTTACCGTCTTCATTCTTATCAATGGCATGCCACCTCATGTGCTCTGCAGTTTTAGATGACATAAATAATCTTTGTAGGTGTGGTTTCAAAGGGAAGTACCTGAGAATCTTTGCAGGTTTCTTCTTTTGCTTTTTCCCCTTTTGAATTGTCTTGTACCTCGATGTGTGACATCTCTTACAAGTCTCCCTGCTGGAATCGTCTCCCCAATACATTATACAATTGTTGGGGCATACATCAATCTTTTGATAGTTCAACCCCAACCTGTTGATAATCTTTTTGGCCTCGTAAAACGTTGCGGGAATCTTAGCATCGGGGAATGCATCTTGTAATAATTCGAGCAACATCGACATTCCCTTATCTGTGATTCCACACAAGCACTTGATATAATACAATTTGATCAAGAAAGATAATTTAGAATATTTTTGACAACCTTGATATAAAGGACGATCTGCTTCATCTATTAAGCTGAAAAAATCCCGAGCTGCTTTATTCTTCATGAACATCAGCTCAGAACCGTGCACTTCTTTGTTGAAGTTGTTGCCTTGAAATCCAAATGCATCACGCACAACATCATTCAAGGGATCATCTTCATCTAGTTGAACACCTACTTGATAACTTCGAGGAAGAGCATCATCATATCTAATGCCGGCCTTCTTACCATGGACTGCCCAGAACGTATAATCCTCAGGGAAAGGCTTCAGAAGTAAATGTTCCTTCACAACATTTCGTGCATGCCACTTCTTGAACTTGCATCTTCGATACGGATAGATGATCTTGCCGTTACAGCTGGCATGAGTGAATGCGAAATCCAAGAAATTGTTTAGTCCGTACAAATATTCCAGAGAATTATGCGGCAACTTGATCCATGACTTATCCATAGCTACTAGTGAGAGAGAAGAAAGTATAGAGAAGAAGATGAGTTAATAGAGAATGACGAATGCCTGGAACCTTATATTCTGAAATTCCAACGTTTACAATTTTGTAGCGGTTAATAAACCACTATACTAATCGTTACAGTACTACAAATTTATAGCGGTTATATGTATAAAACCGCTACTAATGTTCAAGCCATTGGAATTTTGCATAAAGTGGTGGAAAAGTTAGTTCTAAATTTGTAGCAGTTATACATAAATAACCGCTACAAATTTCCACAAAGGCGGCAAATTTCAAAATTCAAATGTTCAGTGTTTGTAGCAGTTTTTATTATTAAACCGCTACAAATATGGAACATTATTTATAAATATAAAAAAAATTATATATATATATATATATTTGTAGCAGTTTTGATTGTTAAACCACTACAAACATGGAACGTTATATATTTGTAGCGGTTTATATTGTTAAACCGCTACAAATATGGAACATTATTTATAAATATAAAAAAAATAAATTATATATATTTGTAGCGATTTTTATTGCTAAACCACTACAAATATGGAATATTATTTATAAATATAAAAAAAATAAATTATATATGCTTGTAGCGGTTTTTCCATATAAACCGCTACAAATATGAACAAAATTTCATTGGTACAGTTATTTATTGTAAAATTGCTACAATTAATGTCAAATTTTTTTAGGTTTAGTAATATAAATAATATTGTTGCAATTAAATCACAAATTCAACAACGCGGTCTAAGAATATAAATATAATTATGATAAAAATAATAAGAATTTAAGTTCTGAAATACAAAATTATATATATTTATTTACAAATATTTCAACAACAAATAAAAAAAAAACATGTCTTAAACTAAGTAGCTGGGGGCTGATTATCTGGTGCTCCCTCAGTTGGGGCTCCATCAAGTGCTGCTGGATCGGGCTGCTGGGCAGAGTCAGGAGGCTGCACGACGAACCGAGGGATAAGCAGAACCTATGGATACTGCTCGTCCGAGAACAGGCGACTCTATCCGCGCTCGAACATGCTGTTCGTGATATCATGCCACTACGTCTGCTGCGTAGATCATATCAGCATGCTCCTGCATCTGCCGCATCTGCTGCATCTGATACTGCTGCTGCTGCTGAGCCACTACAGCCTGTGTCCGCAGCTACTTAACAGACTAGTCCCTCGGACGTCTGACCCTCTAGAGCTGCCAGCCTCAAAGGCGGCGCTCTTGCCATAAACCATGCTAGGTATGGTGCCTATCCCATCCCCTGAACACGTCCGAGGTGCTCAGCCTGAGCCAGACCCACCTTTAAAGGAGCTGTCGGGTCTAGTGACCCCTGTGACTCCTTAGCCTAGGTCTCTCGCAGCTCAGCCTGTGACTGCTGCATCCGCTCCTGCCCTTTTATGAAACAATTACTAATTAACATTTTTCATTATTATGTTGGTTTTATAAAAAATTATAATAATGAAATTAATTACAATGGCCGCCTCTGCCTGCTGAGTGGTAGGAGTCTTGTCACGGTATCTGTGTGTGATCGCATACAACTCCCCATAGTTAGTCTGACGGTTCTCCTGCTGTGCCTTCCTCTCCTAAAACAATTACATAATTCAATTACTATTAGAAAATAACAAGCTAAAAGTCAGTGATATTTTGAAAAGTTACTAGCTCGCTGTAGGTGACAGCAAAGGTTTTCGATCCAGCTGTGTAGTGGATCGTCTGCTGCCCACGGATCTTGGTGTTCCTCTGAGAAAGCGCCTGAAAAAAAACAATATTAAATGTATTAAAAAAATATAAAACATTTAAAATTTATTACATTTAAATTATAATTTAATAATTAATAATTAAAAAAATATATAAATAATCTAATAAATACATTACTTGCCCCTCAGCGCTCTTCCTGAACTGGATGAAAGTCGCCCAGTCGTTTGGTAGCACGCCGTTCGAGATGCTCTCGATCAGCTGCTCTAGAGGCATCTTCCCGTCCTTATCCACCCTATGGAAGAGACAGTTACTCCTGTTCCTCTAGTCGTCACCCATTTTCATATGGGTGTACCTTTTCCTGTTGGCCCGGACGGCTAACCGCAGCTGCAAAAAAGTTATTTAAATATCAATAATTACAAAAATCATATTAAAAAATATTAATTAAATATAATTAATTAAAAAAAATATTAATTAAATACTATTAATTACCTGAACCACCTCCTTCCAAGCCTGGTCTTTCGACCCCTTGGAACGTGCCTCCACGTCCTGAAGTGCAGGGGGAACCGCATCTAATTCTCGCCCAGGTCGTTCAGGAAGCGGTTGAATAGGTGACCCCCATTGTCGATGGGCTGGTCCGTGCCCTCATTCCACAGCACTATAGCTCACACTGTCCGGTCCATGCTGTTCAGACCGGCCATGTCCAGCCTCTTCGTCGACACGTTCCCCTGCTCATCTGCACAATTTACCACACATTAGATAAATTGTAATTCAAATTTAACATTTCAAATTTAAATAAATAATTTATTAAATAAAAAAAAATTATTTACCTTGGACCTGCACCTCAAACCCAGTGGACCGTAAAGACGACCCTCGTGGGTTGTTCTGCTCCCGAGCCTCCTCCTCATCGAGGAACTGCTCCATCTCCCTAAGCCCAATCAGGATCTCGAAGTCCTCCTCGTCGTAGTCCTCGATGCTGATATTTGCCCCCCAAACTCAGGCACATCTGGTGCGGTCATCTCCTGTGGGATTGTCTGCGGTGCCTGTGGTAGGGGTGACTCCTGTGGGGGGATGGGCTGAAATGTCGAGGCTACCCTCCCTCTGCGCTGCCCCCTCCCTCTGCCCCTTGCTCTGCTACTGCCACCCCGCAAAATCGGTCTAGGGACCTCAGGCGCCTTCCCCTTATTCTCTCTCGAAACCATATCATCTATGAAAATTCAAAAAAAAAATATTTTAGTCACATTATTATGTAAAAACATAATAAAAATATAAATACAAATAAAATATTTCTTATCTCCTTACCTCAAGTACAAATACCAAGAAATATTGCAACAAAAACTCTTTCACAGACATCTGAATGCTTAAATCTAAAGAAAACACTCAGAGAAACTTCAGGAAACAAAATGAGCAAACGGAAAAATGAAGGGGGGAGGAGAGTTTATATAGGCAGAATGTTTGTATTGGTTATTCAAATAACAGCTACATAAACCGCTACAAATAACTTAGGTGTAGCTAAACTTTGTAGCGGTTCTAATATAACCGCTACAAATCACAAAAACCTTTGGAGTTCTGTAGCGGTTAAGGTATATAACCACTACAAATTTGGGACCTTTGAAATTCTATAGCGGTTACGACCTAGTAACTGCTACAAAATACGCGACGTTTGGAATTTTGTAGCGGTTTTATTATCAAACCGCTACAAATAACCACTATACTGTTCGCGCGCCATGTGGTGCGAAAACTGTAGTGGTTTTAATTTATTAACTGCTACAATTAAATCGCTACAATTTTTGGTGGGAAATTTGCACCATATTTGTAGCGGTTTTACCTAGGTAACTGCTACAAAAAACACAGCCAATATGGCACGCCACTTGGCACATAGCTTGCCGCTACAAATGTGTAGCGGTTTGGGTTAAAACCGCTACAAATGTTAATATTTGTAGCGGGTAATTATAACCACTACAATGTCACCACTACAAAATACCTTTTTTTCGTAGTGAGTTTTCTCTGAATTTTTCGAATGCAAACACTACTGCTAGGAGCTCTTTTCTGTTGTTGCATAATTCAGCTATGCTTTTGAGAGTGTTCTGATAGCATGAAAGATCTTGTCTCTTCTTTGGCCTAAAATAGCTCCAACTGCATAATTACTTGCATCGCACATCATTTTGAATGGAAGATTCCAATCTGAAGCTATAATAAATGGTGCAGAAGTCAAGGCACTTTTTAGAGTTTGGAAGGCTAATAAGAACTCCTTATTAAACATAAAGGAAGTGTTTTTCTCCAACAACATGCAAAGTGGCTTTGTAATTTTTAAGAAGTCCTTGATGAATCTTCTATAAAAGCCAGCATGTCCCAAAAAACTCTGAATACCCTTTATTGAGGAAGGAGGTGGTAGCTTTTGAATTGTTTCAATCTTAGCTCGGTCCACTTCAATGCCTCAATCAGATACCTTGTGACCCAGCACGATTCTTTCTTTCACCATAAAATGGTATTTCTCCTAATTTAGAACAAAGTTTGTCTCCATACAATGTTGCAAGACTTTTGCCAAATTTGAAAGACAATAATTAAATGATTCTCCAAAAATTGGAAAGTCATCCATGAATACCTCAATGAACTTTTCCTCCACGTCTAAGAAGATCACCATCATACTCCTTTGAAATATTGCTGGTGCATTATATAGACCAAATGGCATCTTTCTGAAGGCAAAGGTACCATATGGACATGTAAAATTTTTTTTCTCTTAATCCTCTAGTGCAATTGTAATTTGATTATATCCTATGTACCCATCCAGGAAACAATAATAGGCTTTCCCTGCTAGTCTGTCAAGCATCTGGTCTATAAATGGCAGAGGGAAGGGATCTTTTCTGGTGGCTTTATTGAGCTTTCTATAGTCGATGCACACTTTCCATCCAGTCACCGTTCGTTGTGGAATCAGTTCATTTTTCTCGTTGGGCACTACTGTCATTCCACCTTTCTTTGGCACAACTTGAACTGAACTTACCTATTGACTGTCTAAGATTAGGTAGATTATGTCAGCATCCAGCCACTTTATTTCCTCTTTTCTCACCACTTCCTTCATGTTCAGATTGAGTATTTTTTGGTGCTCAACTGTTGGCTTGTAGTTATCCTCCATTAAGATCTTATACATACATATTGAATGACTAATCCCTCTTATATCAGCTATTGATCATCCAAATATTGTTTTATACTTCCTTAACACTCTTAATAACTTTTCTTCTTCTTCTTCAGGAGTAAGAGCTACATAGACAGTTATAGGTAATGTTGAATCTCCTCCCAGATAAATATACTTTAAGTGGGATGGCAGTATTTTCAACTCCAATATTAGTAGTTTCTCTGTTGATGGTACCAGCTTACTCGACCTTTCCCCAAGATCTTCAAATGGTCTCTTGGTAAAAATTGGGGAATTTTCTTGAAGGTACCTTATCTGCTCCAAGAATTTCGGATTAGTAGATTTTGATACATCTATCATTCCCATTACTAATGGTTAATCCATGCAAATTTCATTCACCACATCTTTTGTGTAGTTGGTCAATGCATCAACTCTATAGCAAGTGTCACCTTTATCTCGAAAGGATAAAGCCTTGAAAATGTTGAAGGATACTTGATTATCTTGAACTCACAAGGTTAACTTTCCCTATTGCACATCTATTAATGTTCTCCTAGTTTCTAGGAATGGCCTTCCAAGAATGATAGGAATTTCTTGGTCTTCTTCCATGTCGAGTATTATGAAATCAGCTAGGAATATGAATTTTTCCACCTTCACCAGAACATCTTCTATAACACCCCTCAGATGTTTTATTAATCGCTCAGCCAGAAGTAATGAAATTGTAGTTGACTTCACCTCTCCAAAATTGAGTTTGTTGTAGACAGATAGAGGCACGAGGTTTACACTTGCTCCAAGGTCACAAAGTGCTCTTTCAAAGTGACATTGACCTATGGTGTAAGGTATGCAGAAGCTTCCTGGATCATTCAACTTTAGAGGTAATTTCTTTTGGAGAATAGCGCCGTACTCCTCAATAAGTGCAACTGTTTCAAATCCCTCAAGCTTACGCTTATTTGAGAGAATGTCCTTCATGAATTTTGCATAACTGGGTATTTGGGCAAGAGCAACTGCAAAAGGAATGTTGGTGTGCAACTTTTTGAAAACCTCCAGAAACTTTGCAAACTGCTTGTCTAGCTTTGCCTTCATAAGTCTATGAGGGTATGGAATTGGTGGTACATATGGAGGAAGATTGTCTGGAAAGCTGATTCTTCCTGGTATCATATCATCCTCCTTATGTTCTTCTCTGCTTTCTTTCTTTTCTCCGTCATCATTCTTCTTAATTACAAGATCTTTCAATTCTTCACCACTTCTTAATGCAACTGCTTTCACATGTTCTTTTAGGTTTCTTTCGGTGTCACTTAGTAGAATTCCTGGTTGCTTGGAATTTAGCATATTTGCAATTTGCCTTATATGGATCTCCAAGTTCTTTATTGAAGCTTCTTGATTTTTGATTGTTGCATCAGTCCTAGCCATGGATTGAGATGTATTCATGGTTAGTTGAGCCAGTGCATCCTCCAAATTCACTTTATGTTGTGGTGGATTTGGTTGTTGAAAAGCTTGCTGCTGGTAGTTCCCTTATGGCTTGAATGTATTTTGATTATTCCTCCAACTAAAGTTTGGATAATTTCGCCAACCTAGATTGTAGATTTTTAGAATAGATCATTCCTTTGATTTATGATGAAATGAGCTTGCTCCAGAATGAATGAGTGTCCTTCTTGACATTGTGTGCTCACATGAGTAAATATTTTCTTTAACATGAACTAACTCAAGAGTTGTTTTCATGGTGGGCATGTGCATATTATTAATGCTTTTTGATGTATAATGTATTCAAGGAGAAACAAACTTATTAAGTATGCATATAAGGAATTAAAGATCTGTTTGACTGTTTCTCATGTCAGTTTTTTTTTCATATTCTCCTCATAGCATTATTTGTTTTTAATTTTTATATTGTAGGAACTAGAAAATGTCATCCCAAGCAGAACAAGTATCTACTGTTGCTCCATCCACCCAATCTGTTAGATCAAAGGCCGATCCAACATGGGAGCATTGTGTTCAAGTGCCAAACAAAAACCCAAGTGGCAAACCTTTCTTGAGATGTATGTATTATGGAAAGGAATTTTCTGGGGAGGAATACATAGAATGAAACAACATCTTGTCGGGAAAAAAGGGGACATCATAAGTTGTAAAAAGGTTCCAGGGGATGTTCGCTTTTGATTGGAAGAAAATTTGAAAGAGATTGAAGAGAAAAAGGGAAAGAAACAAGATCAATTTGAAGAGGACAATCCATATGGCCCTACACTTGAAGGGGATGCTCCAAATTTGCAAGAAGTTCCTCTTTCACATACCCAAACTTCTAATCCATCTTAACAAAGTTTTCAAAATCCTTCTTCAAGATCATCTGAAGGTTTGAAAAGAAAAACACCAGCAACTACAAACTTCTTTGCCCTAAGGACAACTCTAGGTGCACAACTAGGAATAAGAAGGGCATTTGTAGGTAAAGAAGCTGTTCATAGAGCAGATATGTCAGTGGCTAGGTGGTTGTATGATTGTTGTATTCCTATTAATGCTGTGAATTCAATTGACTTCCAGTCTATGATTGATGCTATTGCAGTTATTGCCCCTGGTTATAAAGTGCCATTTTATCATGCCTTTTGAACAAAATTATTGCAAGATATGAAAAAGGAAGTTCAGTTGTAAGTTGATGAGTGTAGGAATTTTTGGGCAGAAACTTGTTGCACAATAATGGCGGATGGTTGGCAAAACCAATGAAATAGGCAATTGATTAATTTTCTGGTTTATTGTCCTAAAGGAATTGTCTTCATCAAATCTATTGATACCTCAAACATTGTTAAAGATGCCCAAACGCTATGCAACTTATTCATGGATATGGTTGTGTTTGCTGGTGTGAACAATGTTGTCCACCTTATTACTGATAATGTAGCTTATTATAAAGCTACCGGGAAGTTATTGACTGAAAAGCATCTGTCTATTTATTGGTCTCCATGTGCTGCACATTGCTTAAATCTGATTTTGTCTGACATTGGCAAAATGGAGATTGTCACACGTTTATCCAGACGTGCATCTTTAATTTCAAAATTCATTTACAATTATGGATTTTTGCTAGCTTGGCTGAGAAAAAGAGAAGGTTGGACGAAAATCATTAGACCAGGAGCAACACGATTTGCTACTGCTTTTATTGCCTTGAAAAGTACTCTTGAGCACAAGCATGATTTACAAGCCTTAGTAACTAGCAAGACATTTATAGACTCTAGATATTCTAGAGACCATAAAGCAAGGGATGTAGTTGCGGTTGTATTGGATGGTGGATTTTGGAATGATTGTCAGGGCATTGTTGAAATTGTCAAACCTCTTATAAGACTTTTGAGAATTGTAGATTCTGATGATAGGCCCTCACTTAGATATATATATATATATATATAAAGGGATGTATAAGGCAAGAAAAGCTATCAAACATACTTTCAATCATATAAAAACAATACAAGCCATTCACGAGTATTATCAAGAATAGGTGGGATTCTCAGCTTCGTCAAGATCTTCATGCAGCAGCTTACATCTTAAATCCTGCTTTTCTTTATGATAAGTCTAACTTCTCTCAAAAGCCAGAGGTAATGCAAGGATATCTGTTTGTCATAAGTAGGAAAGTGACAACCAATAAGACCAAGTTCTTGCAAGAAGGCATATTATACCAAGAAAGAAGTGGCTCCTTCAGTAATCCTTTGGCTCTTGAATCAGCAAAATCGATGTGACCTGGTAACATTTCTTACTTCTTAATTCTTATATTATAACTTTGTAAGCCTCTGGTTTGGTTTTTTTATTTGATTATGTTCAATTTAATATGATAGATGAATGGTGGCGGTATTTTGGGGGTAATTGTCCTAATGTTAAGAAATTGGCTATTCAATTGTTGAGCCAAACTGCTTCTTCTTCTAGTTGCGAAAGGAATTGGAGTGTCTTTGAAAGAATACACTCTAAAAGAAGAAATAGATTGGAACATCAACGGCTGAATGATCTTGTCTTTATTCATTACAACTTTCGTTTGAGGAATAGGTATATTTTCTAAGCTTTTCACTTTACACTTTACAATTACACTTTATTGAAATTTATATCTCTCAAAAATTAATTGAATGACTTCTAATGATAATACTAATACTTTATGTTCATGTGTTTTTTAGAGTTGTTGACAAGAAAAAAGCTTTTAATCCCATTGATTATGAAAACATTGATAACATTGAATATTGGATAATGGAAGAAGTTGATTCTACTCCACTGTCAACACTTTCTGTTGAAGAAATAGAAGAAGATATCATTTATAATGATGCCACCGTACCAATACCAAAAGCTACTATCAATGATGAAGGTTGGATATTCTAAATTTTAGAAATGTTAATTTATTTTTTAAAGTATATGTTACTAATTTTAATAATTTGGTTTGTTGCACACTCTTTTATAAAGATATTTTTCAAGAGCAAGGCAATGAGGTTTATCCTCAGACTATGGATGGAATTGGAAGCTCTGGGACTGGAGTTGGTGGTCTTGATTTTGGATCTTTTCCTCAGGCAGATGATGATATTTATGGTCAAAATGCTTATCAAGAAACTCATGCTTGGATCAATCAAGAACCATCAATTGACAAGCCATGAAGTCATTGTGATCCAATGATTTTGTTAGGTTGATTGTTCATATTATGTTATGTAAGGCTTCAATTTTAATACTAGTTGTTAATTTGATCTGTTAACTTGTAAAAGTCACTTGAATATTTCTTTTTCTAGACTACCCGTTTGTTTAAATTTTAATGAAAAATTGCTACTTTGCTAGTTAAACTACCAATTAACCAGATTATAATTTTAGAACAAGCAATTTTTTTATTATTCTTTCCAGCATTTTATTTTGTCAGCGTCTGAGACTCTGAGGAGAAAAAAGAACAAAACTTTTGACATGAAGAAATGAAGTCAAAGTGAAAATTAAATTTTAAACAAAATTAAAACAACAAATATATTTGTTATTTAGAACAAAATTCAAGGTTATGGAATTTTTTGTATAATATATAGAATAAAATTTAACAAAAATACACACAATTCCATGACTTTATCAAAATTGTGATTCATTTGATTAATAACCTCATTGATACTCCGTTTATTATTAGAAAAGAACAAAAGAATTGTAATGTTTTTGTCAATTAGGAAGCTTTCTCATTAGTCATTGGTAAGGGAAAAAAAGTCTTATAGGAGTACTAGGCAAAGTAGGCATGCACCATTTGTCACTGAGTATATAAGACTAATCATGTTTTTGTAATATATATATATATATATAATTATAAATATATATATATATAATTATAATATTTTTAAATTTATTTATTATATCACCGGTCCGACCGAACGGCCCGACCGTTCCAACTGATTAAACCTTGACCCGCTGACCTTTCCGGTTCGACGTCCGCTCTGGCTTTTAAAACATTGATATTAATGACTACAATCCTCAGCAACGATGGCAAAAACTTGTTACAAGTGTAGATGATTAATTTAATAGTGCAAGTGTACACTGTCGTAATCAAGTAATGCAGAAGTGAGTAGAGTATAGTTCCCATGAGGATTGATCACTAAGTACCAAAATGGGTAATTTTAACTCTATTTTGTTGGTTGATTATTTGATAATTGAAAGTACTAAATAAAAGATAATTAAATATGAATGCAAATGATATGAAACAACTATGAGAAAAAGTCCTAGGGGTCAGATTTCACTTAACAAATTTCGGATTGAATCACTTATCTATTCTAGCCTAATTTATTCCATATGATTTATAGTCAAGTTTCCCTAATTTAATTACTAGCCTCTTCCAAGGTCAAGCAATTCTATAATTAATTGCTAATCCAATATATTCCTATATGAATTTAAGCAATTAATTATGCATTAAGAATCATGGAACTCAGTAAGACTACACAACTTATATGAATATATTCCTATTTTATATGCAAGTCATGGTTTTAATTATATGATCTATACACATGCATCTCGTTCTAGTCTCAACATGCATATTGAAATCATTCAAAAGATGGCTAGTCAATCTAAAGCATTCAGAATAATAATTAAAACTCAATCATGAAGGATAAATTCAAACTAGATTTAATAAGTTAAGATTCAATCTGTCATTAGTAAGCTTCATCATCACCCTAGAAAAATGGAAATTTAGCACATGATAAAATTAAAAACAAAACCAAAATAAATTGATATTATATAAAACTAGAATGAAATCCTCATAAATACTACATAAAACTTGAATATTAAATTCTCAAATATAAATATACAACCAAAAGATGCATGAAAAATGTAAAAATCTAGCCCTCCTTTTAGGAGGTAAAACCTTCCATGTAGGTGGCATACAAAAAGTAATACAATCCTAAGCCTTCCAAGATGGAGGCATGCAAAAAGTAATACAATGCATAAAATTAATTCTAAGATGATGGAGTAAGTAGAGAAGAGATGAGAGTAATGAAATGGTGTGTAAGTAGAGAAGAGAGGAGAGTAATGGAAATGAACTGGTATGTGTGGAGAAGAGATAAAAGTAATGGATATGAATTGGTGTGTGAAATGTGAAGGAGAGCGTGGCTATATATAGGGAAGAGTGGTGTAGGGTAGATGAAGTTGTTAGGATCGGCAAGCATAGCGAAAGAATATTAAAAATTTACCAATCCTAATCGAGAATCTATCAATGGCGTTTAAATCGAGTTAGAAAGATTCATACATTTTTCAACTTAGGGTTTTCACGATCTATAGGAGCCAACACCTTAGGTCCGCTCCCTCTACCGATATCCACACGAATGCTCTCCAACAGAGACTACATGCTAGTGCCTCCAATGTCTCCTAGGGTTTCCCTTACGGCTCTGAATTCTCATGCGTGTATGAGTCTATCTGCTCTATCAAGTTTATAACCTATGAGGGCTATATTGGAATTTCAAAATTAATCATCATTAATTTTGAAATTAATCAAAAATTAATTTTCTTGATGAGCTAATTAAATAAATTTTGTTTAAATTAAATCTATCCAACAGTTTTAATTTAACATATTTATTCAATCCAAATAAAGAGCCATTAGATTTAATTTATCTTCATAAATTAAATCTTAGATACTATATCTCTATCATGTTAGTTATTAAATTTAATATATCTTAATAAATTAAATTTAAAACTAAAACAATATAATAATATCATGTAATATATATACATATATATAAAATATGTATTTCGAAAACACACACACACACACACACATACATATATAATATTATTAACGAATTTTATATTATATATATCTATATAAATATAAATATAAAATTCATTCACCCTAGATTAAACATTATCTCGTGTTGGGCCATTCTTGTGTGCAACCCTGTAGGCCCATACGAAGTTGGCAGTGGGCCAATAACTGTACTAACTCACAAGTCGCAAGTGGCCTCTAGCAAGACATTACGACTACCCAATTCATATGAGGATCGTTAACACGATGCAACCTGTCATACAACCAAGTCACGTCCCTTTTGTCATACGATATATTGGTCAAGGATGAGGCATGGATAATGTCATCCTCTTGTTCCTGACCATTACTTTCTCGATTCCTAAGTAGTTTGACAATAGAAATGGAAACTCCTTTCTATCGTAATATGGCCATACATTTCTTAGACTCACTCATCAAGGGGCCCAATAATATTTCCCTACTAAGTGAGGGACAAATTCTATGTTGATCATTCATATTCCTCTGCATGAAAAACCACAAAGACCAATCGTAGCCTTTATTATCACCCAATCAAAAGTAACTTTTGACTAGTTCAAAGCTTAGTAGCTCTCATGTAGGAATCCATGATGACCTCAGGTCAAAGGTGTTAGATATGATTAGTTTTGATGATGTCAAATATAGATATGAAATGATAAGAGCAAAAAGTTTATATAATGTATTTCTTTGACTAACTACTATATTTAATGTTACATATCTTGTAGATTAGTCAAGCAAAGAATGAAGAAGATTGAATTAATGAGAATGAACAAGAGGGAGAAGAAGAAAGAACCTGAAGATAGTCAAGAAGCTACCTACCTGGATTATGAAGAGTGATTATCAAGAGGAAAATCAAAAAGAAAGATATTGAAGAATGAAGAACTTGGAAGATCTATCAAGAATATCAAGATTCAAGTTGTTAGAAGTGATACTGGAGGTTTCTATGATGATACCGGAGGCTTTTATGATCAAATGATGGTTGGAATAGGTTAATACGAAGCTAAGATGACTTATATGTGAGTTATGGCACTTCTAAGGGAGTTTTACTCGAGTGAGAGCTCAATACTCGAGTGCCAGAGGTGTTGCACTCGAGCACGGGATGAACTCACTCGAGCACGGGGTGAACACTTTGTTCTACTCTGTTTTACGTTTAGCCTGACAGAGGTTTGGTATTTTGGTCATATCTCTCAAACCACACATTGGATTGACCCAAAACCGGTGGCATATGAACGAAGACTCACAACACGTAACATTTGCACCAAGATCACATTGAAAGAAGCTCAAATGAAGGAAATATGATCCGTGGAAGATGACAGTGAAATCACCGTCACTTTTCAACACAGGTTCGGTATTTTGAGCATAACTCACCAACCACACATCGGATTGAGACAAGACAAGTGCCGAATGAAACTAGACTCAAAGAGCTTTCCATGGATAGGTAATTTGCCTAATTTGAACGTATATTCTAGGAGCTATGCCTTCTGGAAGTTGACACTTGTGCAGTCTAGTGTGAAAGACACTCTTTCGATCATAACTTGCAGAATACAAGGAGTTTGGAGCTGATTCTTTTTGCATTGGAATGTATATGGCAAGAGCTTTCTTATAATACATCATTAGAATCAAATAAATAATTTTTTTCTAAAGTGGCCCCACATCACCCGCGAGTGCAAAAACGAACTCTTGAAAAAAGTTGTGTGAGTGATGCCCAGAAGCAGCTAAATCGTGAAAAAATTTACAACACTCGAGCATTAGGATCCATACTCGAGCATTAGACTATTTCTCACTCGAGCACATGCAAGTTTTGACATGAGAGTGTTAACCCGAGAAGAAGCATGTACGTGAAAAGAAGAGGCGTACTCGAGCAGGACGTGTTGTGCTCGAGTGATGTCTAGAATTCACTCGAGTAGATGCGAGTGAAGAGCAGCGAGTGTTTGCTCGAGAGGAAGCTAGAACGTGAAAATATCAAATGCACTCGAGTGAGCCATACTGCACTCGAGTGAGAACTTGGTAGATTCCAGAAACGAAACAGAGCCTCACAGCAATCAATCCAAACGTGGTTAAATGTTATACATTCATTATGTTTTCACTTGTTATTGTTCCTAAACATTAACTAACATATATTTCAACTATAAAACAGGAGATTAAATATTTGGATTGTATCTTCAAGAATGGAGGTCACGTATGGGAAAAGTCTTCACTCACATGATGAGTCCCAGAAGCTAGAAATTCAGCTTTTGACCAATGATCCAACATACCCATGACTAACTCTTCATCATATTAATGATTAAGTATTTTGTAGTGTGAAATAGGATATTGAACATTCAGATTGCAGATTCAAATGAAAGTTAATTACGGTGAACTTCATCATCACACACCGAATGGTGGCTACCTACCATGACAAGCAATTGACCCACCATGAATAAATGTCTGAAACACAAAACACTCCACAACGCAACGTACAGCTCAAAATGAATCTTCTTGCTGTTCAACGAGACGCTCCACTCTGCAACGGGCATTTCATAGTAGCTTGTTTTTCAAATATGCTCAATGGTCAAAATGACTCCAACGGACGAATGCTCACAACGGTCATTATCTTCATCAACTATAAATGAGAGAGCATTCAACGTCGATGAGGAACAAAGACAACGAGCAACTATGAGAAAAATGATAGAAATATGAATCCTTTGCTTGTACCCAAACACTCTCTGTTCTGCAGTTTCTATATTACTTATCATTGAGAGGTGATTATTTGTATTATACTTTAGTGAGTATTATATCCACTCTGTGAGAGAGTTTGTAAACACTTTCAACTATATTTTTGAGTTGATATCAAAGTAGAGGGACCTTGAGAGGGTTGATTTTCCTTACGGGGGAAGCTGTAGAGAGAATTGCCAATAAGACATTCTGCTCGTAAGACTTACAAGGTGCAAGCAGTAGAGAACGTTGCTGCTCATAAGACTTATAGGGGTGTAAGCAGGAGAGAACGTTGCTGCTTGTAAGACTTGTACGAGTAAGCAGGAGAGGAAGATCTTCGGGATTGCTCTGCACGTAAAACTTGCCGTAAGGGGGAGTATCTTGGTGAGAGATTTGTAAAAGGTTTCATAAGTACCCAGTTAAACTTGTGGGATTGTAAAGGCTTTTCTTGTGCCCGGATTAAACAAGAAGATAGTGGATTTGAAAATCTCAGGAGGAGCTTGGGGACTGGACGTAGGCCATCCAGATTGGACCGAACCAGGATAAATCACAGTTCTCATATTCTCTTCCCTAAGCTCTTATATTTCCAGCAAATATTATTTAATCTAATCACTACTACAGAATTGAGATATAACCACCCCAAAAGACGTCCCAAATTGAAAATTGGGTGGTTAAAAAGATAGGCGGTGGCATTTTCGTAATTATATATATGTAGGGGAACCTTTAGGCGTCCCAAATTAAAATTTGGGACGTCTAATGTGCTTCATCGCGCGAAATATAAATTTCACAAATTTTTTTTAGCACCTGGAGCTAGGTTTAGGCGTCCCAAATGTCATTTGGGACGCCTAAAGTAGGACTTTAGGCGGCCCAAATGACATTTGGGACGCCTAAAGTCACTACTTTAGGCGTCCCAAATGGATTTGGGACGCCTAAACTAAGACTTTAGGCGTCCCAAATGCCATTTGGGACGCCTAAAGTCCTACTTTAGGCGTCCCAAATGGCATTTGGGACGCCTAAAGTAGTTGCAAGTCAGACACTTGTCTGACATGCGGTCTTCTCTATCACACCCATCTCCTCTCACCCACCCACAACTTTACTCTTCTTCCTCCTCTCCCCACCCACACCGTCGGCCTCCCTCCTCTGGTTTTCTTTCTTCAATTCCTCACCCACAAAACTCTTCTTCCTCCTCTCCCCACCCACACCGTCGGCCCCTCCTAGAGTTTTTTTGCTTCAACTCCTCCCTCCTCCCTTATTCAACCGTGGATCTTTGCTCTCTCCTCCTCCCTTGTTCAATTCCTCACCCACAACTTTAACACCGTCGTTGAACTCCTCCCTTCTTCTTCCTCTTTGTTTCTTTGCTCTCTCCTCCACCTTGGTCGCTCCATTGTTGTGCACACACCACCGTGGATCTCCATCTACCTCTCCAACATACTAGCTAGCTGATCAGGTTGGTTATTTCTTCGTTTTTAATTTTTTTTTGTAACAGAATGTTATATTTTGTTTTTGAAATATAAATTAAATGGTTGAGATTGTGCTTATTATATATTGCTTATATATAAATGGTTGAGATTGTGCTTATCTATTAAGAAGACTCCCCTGTTATAGGACCCCTTATAACATGTTATGCATTTACACGTTGCTAAATTCCTTTTTAAATTCATTACAATATGTTGCTGTAAGAAGTAGAGAGACATGTGAGGTAATATGGATGTTGAATACAAATATTTCAAGAGTTGTAGTGTCTTCTTCGTCTCACTTAGCTTGTAAACTTTCTTTTATAAAAAATATGTAAAAGCTACGTAGAGAAAAGCATTGCAATATTAACACAAGGCATGAAAATGTAATAAATGATTTTAATGAAGTTTTGAATTTATACCATTCGTGATTTCACAGAGAGATCAATATTTATAATTTATTACATTTTCATATTCATGCATGTAAGTTTAATTAATATTCTACTCAAATTAGATAATAAAATTAAATTCATATTCATGCATGTAAGTTTAAGTATTATTTATAATTTCAAATAAATGAAAAATTATTGTCAAATACTTTTTTTTGCCAGAATATTGTCAAATACTTATTAATTGATATTTACTCTTCATTAATTAATAGAAAATAGTGATAGGGTGCAATTATGCCGTGCCAGTTTTTTGGAGAGGTTCTTATATAATTCCCCTACATATATATAATTACGAAAATGCCACCGCCTATCTTTTTAACCACCCAATTTTCAATTTGGGACGTCTTTTGGGGTGGTTATATCTCAATTCTGTAGTAGTGTAGCCTCCCCCACAATATTCATTAAATGATTGTTATCTAGGAGAGATGAGGCTAGGAGGGGGCAATAACTTAATTAGGAAATCCCATCATATGTCGTTGAGAATTGTACTAAACGTGTGAATGTTATTTGGTAATGCCTTAGGTGGTAACAAAATGGATCATAGTTGGATGAATGCTTTGAGAACTAGTGAAGAATATGAGAAAGGGGTGGACGAATTTATTGAATTCGCTAAAAAGAATGCTCCTGCAAGAAATGGGAAGTATTTTTGTCCTTGTGTCAATTGTTTGAATGAGAGTAGACGGGATGTTGATGTCATAAAGGATCACCTACTTTGTGATGGAATAAATCTGCGATACACAAGGTGGATATGGCATGGTGAGGAAGTAACTGATTGTCCGTCACACAAGAAGGAAGCTGTGGATGTCATAGATGAAGATAGAATGGAGAGAATGATTAACGATGTTGAGGCAGAATCATTTGCGCAGTCGCAGGAGTATGACAGCCTGTGGAGTGATGCAGAGACACCATTGTACAGTGGTAGTAAGTACACGCGGCTGACAGGAACATTACATTTGGTTAACTTAAAGGCAACTTGTGGGTGGACCGATAGTAGTTTCACATTGCTATTTGAACTATTGTGTGATATGTTTCCGGAGGATAATGTACTTCCAAATCGTATGTATGAGGCTAAGAAAATCCTGTCTACAATGGGTATGGAGTATAAGAAGATACATGCTTGCCCTAATGACTGCGTACTGTACAGAAATGAGTACGGAGGTCTTAGTGAGTGTCCTAAGTGTAAAACTGCACGATACAAAGTGAAAAAAGATGGTGGTTGTGGTGATGTGACAAGTAAAAGGCAACCTTTAAAGGTTATGTGGTATCTTCCAATAATACCACGTTTTAAACGTTTGTTTGCGAGTGCAACAAAAGCGAAGAAGTTGAGATGGCACTCTGATGAGAGAATATCTGATGGGAAATATCTTCGGCACCCAGCTGACTCTCCACAATGGAAAAAAATAGATGAAATCTTCCCTCAATTTGGCAGCGAGCCGAGAAACCTACGGCTTGGGCTTTGTACAGACGGCATCAATCCGTATAGAACTCTTACTAGCACACATAGTGCGTGGCCGGTTCTCCTTGTAATATACAACTTGTCTCCCTGGCTATGTATGAAACGTAAGTATATGATGCTATCTATGATGATTTCTGGACCAAAACAGCCAGGGAACGATATTGATGTCTATTTGGCGCCTTTGATTGAGGACTTGAAGAAGTTATGGGAGGAAGGCGTAGATGTGTTTGATGCTTATAAGAAGGAGTCTTTCAAGCTACGTGCACTGATTTTCACAACAATAAACGACTTCCCTGCGTACGGAAACTTGTCAGGGTACAGCGTGAAGGGTCACAAAGCATGCCCAATATGTGAAGCAGACACACACTTCCAACAACTAAAGCATGGAAGAAAAACTGTCTACCTTGGCCACAGGAGGTTTCTTCATCGGTTCCACCCGTATCGTAGGCTAAGAAAGCGGTTTAACGGCTTACCGGAGCATGGAATGGCTCCAAAGTCACTAACCGGAGAGGAAGTCTACAGTCGAGTGGAACGTATCCATGTCACTTTTGGTAAGAATCAGAGGGTTGCGGGTGAGAAGAACATATGGAAGAAGAGATCCATTTTCTTTGATCTTCCATATTGGCGTGCGCTAGACGTGAGACACAGTATTGATGTGATGCATGTGGAGAAGAATGTTTGTGATAGCCTTATCAGTACGCTTTTGCACATACCAGGGAAGACTAAGGATGGGATTAATGCAAGATTAGACCTTGTCGATATGGGAATAAGAGAATGGTTACATCCACAACTAAGAGATGATGGTAGGAGGGCATACATGGAGCCAGCAGCGCATACACTATCAAAAGCAGAGAAAAGAAGTTTGTGTGGGTGTTTGCATGAAATGAAGGTGCCGCAAGGGTATTCCTTGAATGTGAGAAGATGTGTCTCAATGGACGATTTGAAGTTAGTGGGAATGAAGTCCCATGATTATCATGTGTTGATGCAACAACTATTACCAGTAGCTATTAGAGGCATAATGAAAGATGAAGTACGAAACACAGTGACAAGATTGTGCGTTTTCTTCAATGCTATCTGTAACAAAGTCATTGACACTGAAAAGTTGGATGAACTAGAAAATGAGGGTTACATTATTTTGTCACAACTAGAGATGCACTTTCCGCCTTCATTTTTTGATATAATGGTGCATTTGGTAGTTCATTTGGTGAGGGAGGTAAGGCTATGCGGTCCAGTTTACCTGAGGTGGATGTACCCTTTCGAGCGATACATGAAGATCTTAAAAGGGTATTCTAAAAATCCTTATCGACCAGAAGCCTCAATAGTAGAAAGATATGTAGTTGAGGAGGCTATGGAGTTTTGCAAAGATTATATGTCAGGGAAGAAGGAACAATCTCGGCATGAAGAAGGGAGAAGCAAGGGAACACGAGGACTGAAAGTGAAGAATGTTCCTCGTGAAGAGGTGTTGCAAGCCCACTTGTATATCCTGAATAATACGGAAGAAGTTCAACCTTACATAAATGAACACAGAAACACTTTGAAGAACAAGAATCCAAGGAAGAATGACATGCAGATTGCTATTGAGCAAAACAAGACATTCATGCATTGGTTCGAGGAAAAGGTTTTGCACGAGATCGGTGTGTCTGAGACAATCGAGTGGCTAGCTTGGGGGCCTTCGTTTCAGGTCATTACTTGGACCGGTTATGATATAAATGGCTATTCTTTCTATACCAAAGAGCAAGATGACAAAAGTACCATGCAAAATAGTGGGGTCATGGTAGAAGCTGAATCTATGCACTTTTCCAGTTCGAGAGACAAAAACCCCATATTAGCGTCTATGACCTATTATGGAGTTATAGAAGAAATATGGGAGATGACGTACAACAAGTTCAAAGTTGCTTTATTTAAATGTAAGTGGGTTAGCAACAATGCCGTGGTAATAGATAAACAATTTGGATTTGTCTCAGTCGATCTTCGAAGAGTTGGCTATAGAGACGAGCCCTTCATTTTAGCAAGCCAGGCGAAACAAGTGTTTTATGTCACCGATTCTGCCAGCAAAAACATGTCCATTGTCCTTAAAAGTAAAAAACAGAAGTATGGTGATCCGACCTTCAACCTTGATGACACACCACCTTTCACAACAACTACACCTCGAACAAATGAAGTAGAATTGGTAGATGATGACGAGTATGCTGTAAGAAATGACCATGGTGAAGGACTATGGGAAACAATATAGAGTAAGACATTAATTTATAAACGAGAACTGTGTTTTTTCTGTTTTACTTCCCGCTTAGTATATTTCGTTTTCATTGCAATTTATTTACGTTTCTGATGTCGCTTTTTGTGTGTTAACAGGAATATGGACAACTCTAGTGATGACGAGAGGACTAGAGATGACGAAAGCCCTAGCGATGACGAAGGTCCTAGAGTTGAACCCCCTGCAAGAAGGAGGGTTAGAGGTTGTACAAAGATGGGAGCATTGGTTGCACGTCATGAACACCAACAGGAGAGGCTGCATATAGACTTTGATGACAATCTGAATCCAGTTGGTCCTGAGGAAGACCACTTCATTAGCTACATAGGACTTTTGGCTCGAAGCAAAGTGCGCATTACCTACGATAATTGGAGATTGGTTCCCCCAAAAACGAAAGACATGATTTGGCAGCAACTTTTGGTATGTAAGTTTTGATGCATTATAGCTTTGTTCTTATTGTTTCAAATATAATAATCTTATGTTTTACCTTGCAGCAAACATACAATGTCCCCGACACCACAGAGATGCATAGGCACTGGATGGATGAGGTTCGTGTACGATGGAAAGGTTTCAAGAACAAGCTAACAAAGCATTACATTCGAGGGGCCCTTAGGGGTAACGATCCATGTGCACAGTATACATATTTATCTCCAGAGGACTGGAGGTTGTTTGCGGCATCACGAGCAGATCCTGAGTTTTTGGTAAGATTTCTGTCATCATGATATAGAACTTGTAATTTTCATATACTTTATATCGTTGATTCATTTTTTGTTGTTTTTCATTCATAGAAATTAAGTGCAGCAAATGCCCAGAGGCAAGCAGAAAATAAATATCAACATTTCATGTCTCGCGGTGGATATCGGAAGCTTGAGCGGCAAATGATGGCAGAAGAGTTACAGAAAATGAAGGAAGCAGCGGAATCTGATCCTAGCGTTGTTATCCAGCTACTAGCACCTCCTCCACGTCACAAAAAATGGAAAGCAGGGAGGATTAAGGCTGGGAAGTACATAAATCCGACTGTTGCTGAGGTTGCTGCGAGGATTGTAAGTAGTTATACCATAAGTACCTAATTTTTTACATGTTGCGAGTGGTTTCGATACATTTACGATAAACTGCATGCTACAGGATGACCTGGATGAGCAGAGTAGCCAAGGTTCATTCAATCCAAGTAGACGGATGGACATCTTGTCAACGGCTATTGGGAAGGCAGATGACCTTGGTCGTGTTCGAGGAGAGACACGGGGAATTAGTGCCGCGAGGTATTTTGGACGAGAGCCACGTTATTCGTCACAAGCTGGACCTAGTAAGGACGTTGTGGCCAAGATTCGAGAGGAGCTCGAACGAGAGATCGAGGCCAACCTTCGCGACAAGCTCCGACAAGAGCTGTTGCCAGAGCTTCAACTTGAAATGGCAAAGATGTTTGAAGCACAAAGGGCAAGGGACGAGCATAGAACTCAGGAATCCCCGGCCTTCAATAGCACCAGAGGAAGTTACAACCCTCTGGAGCAACCACTTGGCGCCCCTTCTCCCACTCCAGTGTCGGGACCACTTGGCGACCCTTCTCCCACTCCAGTGTCGGGAGACCCTTGCACCCTCTATTTGGATGATCCACTGTTGCGTGTTGTTGCTGATGCTCTCGTTCACACATATGCTACCACCCACCATAATCAGCAAATTCTGGAGGATTTTCGTAGGGTGAATGTGACGAGTGTTAGAAATGGGGAACAAGGTACAGCCATCCCTATTCCTGATCCAGAGGTTGGCATGTTAGGTCAAGCGATAGGATCTTTCATCCTTTGGCCTCACAATCTTATTGGTTCAGACGCAACACCTCCAATGGTAGGAATTACCTTACTGTTACTGAAAATCTATTGGCATTCTAATAACAATTTGTTTTTTGATATTCTAAAAGGATGACGAAGCTGTGAGCAAATGGCCCTTCTTAGCACGGCTGCAACAGATCTACAAGCACATTAAACAGATTGACTTGAAGATGCCTCCAGGGATTGTGGGCCAAGAGGAGTATCCCTACACGATTGACAATAAAGATCTCAAGCAGTTTATCAGGTTGGAGGAGATAGATGCAGGCTGGGTCAAATTTGCAGTCCGGTAAGTGTTTTTTTTTCAATTTTCCCACAGAATTCATTTAGTGGTTTTTTGTTTTCATACATTCAAGAATTGATTCCTTATTTTAATTCTATTATAGCACCTTCCACGATCTCTGCACAAACATGGAAAGAAGTAATTGGTATGGATTCTTATGTCCTGCGAATACGACAGGGGATACTTGTACTGTGGCGCATAGGACTCACTATGTCGGCTACCGAATGGCAAATACCAAACTTCGTTGTTATCTAGCACCCATTGTCCAACGGTTCGTATTTACATTTTGTCAATTTAAGAAGTTTAATAAATAATTGTCTTCTCACTCATCTAACTTCATTTTAATGTGTACATGTTGTTAAAGTTTCCACTGGACTTTGTGTGTTATATGTCGCCGCCGCAACGTAGTCTATTGGTTTGATCCCTTGAGTAAAAAGCCAGACAGAGATACAAAATCCGTCTTCGACACGTAAGTTATTCTGTTTGTATTTCATTGACAACAAAAATAAATGAATGGTTCTAATTTCTGTTCATTTTGCTTTTCATGATAGTGCTTGTCAAACATATAGAATCCTAGGTGGGTCACGCGAGGGTGCAGTTGTTAAAAAGCCAAGGTGGTTTTATCCCATAGTAAGTACATTCGATCCTACATAATTGTTTCATTGACGGTCCTTTTAGACATACCTTTATTGATTTTAACAACCAATTGCATCCCTTTGATTAAAAGTGCCCTCGGCAACCTGGCAACACTGAATGCGGATATTATGTTATACTTTATATGTATAACATAATTCAAAGTGGAATTACTAGCGATTTTGAAAAGGTAATCGCTTTTTTCATTCTCAAATGATAATATTTTTGGTGTTCTAATCGAAATGCTAATTAATTCATTTGCTTGAGATTCATTTCATCAAAGCTTATTACTTTCTAATTTTCAGATTTTTGATAATGAAGATGCCTACCTACGTGAAGACCTTGATTTGATCAGAGATCTTTTGGCTGGACATCTTCTTCAACATATAGAGCAGTAAACTTGTTATTTTATATCAGTTTGTACTTCTGTGATGACAGCGTTTTGACACTTTCTGATTGTTTTTTGTTGATATATATAGTAGTAGGTTGCATGAAAGGTTATTGTATGTATATATAGTAAAGATTGTAGTGCTGGATGTCCTTACCAGTTTGTAATGGACAGTGTGGTTTATGAATCCATCTTCTATTCTGTTTCTGCAGTTTCAATTCGTTGGGTAATACAGAATGTAAATTATGGTATAAAAAAAAAACCTAACTTTTAGACGTCCCAAATTAAGAATTGGGACGCCTAAAGTCCCACCCTGTGGGGACTTTAGGCGTCCCAAATTGTAATTTGGGACGCCTAAAGTCCCACCTTGGGACTTTAGGCATCCCAATTCTTAATTTGGGACGCCTAAAGTCCCTGCCTGTGGGGACTTTAGGCGTCCCAAATTTTAATTTGGGACGCCTAAAGTCAGCCTTTCGGCGTCCCTATCATTTGGGACGTCTTTTGTTTCAACTTACTACGCCCCCAGCATATACGTCCCCCCGTTTTGGGACGTTAAAAGTGCCAAATTTGGGAGGTTAAAACCCCTTTTTGTAGTAGTGAATTGTTGATTTCTAAACCTTCATACTTACCGCTTTCGTTAAGATGCAAAAAGATTTTTAAAGTTCTTAAATTTTTATTATACACCCAATTCACCCCCCTCTTGGGTGATAGCCGGTTCTAACAAAAGGGCATTGTGACGTGGTTGTACATGAGAAAAGCTTATGACTTGATCCATGTATCTTTATCATAGTGGGTCGGTCCAGCACCTTGTTATCTTACAAGTGCTTAAGAATTTGATTCGTATCTCCATATATTATCAAAATCATACTGGTCTTGTTTCATCTCTGTTCCCACATAGATGACCGACCAGGGACATTTTAGGTATGATTTATCCAAGGATACAATTATCACAGTTAACATGCAAATAATATGATAACAGAATGGAGAAATTTCATTAAATTATAATGCTTAAAGTATTGTGAATGTCCCTTAGGGCACAATTTCCAACAGGTAGTGCCCTCACAAGTGAGAACCCCCGATCATGTAGTCGAATTCGCCATCAGCTGAACTAGCTCTACTTTGCTACATAACCACACCCCAATCCCAGCTTATTCACATAGCCTGTCCGGCTTTCGCATAGTCAATTCCTTGTAATCCCACCGCCCCATAGGCACAGTCCTCCCATAAGAACCATCGATGGGCCGCAGGTGAAAAAGTCAAGCCCCCGTAAACTACTGCCTCAATGGGACAGTCCTCCGCTGTGGGAACTCCTTATGCGGCCATAGGTGAAAGACACATAATACACTATCTCATCAAGTTGGGACTGGGTATATTCTCAACACTGATGCCTGTAAACACTTCTTCTTCGGCACCATTAACTCTTTTCATCATACTAGGAGCCTTCAAGACCCTTCTCACAAATCACTTGGCCCCGAAGTTTTACTTTTAGAAGCAATGTTCACACATCGCACTTACTGCCTCGAGCTTTTGCTCTTTTCTACTCTACGATTCAACATCACAGCAGTTGCACTCCACAGTTCATCATCAAGGCGGCTGCATACTAGGGTTCATCATCATGGTGGCTCCACACTATGCTACCATACCCGATGCTTCACTCAATCACCTAACTGGTCAGTCCCTTCGGTCAGAATTCTCTGTAGGTAGCCCTTTCCGATTAGATCTCTCCATAAGTAGCCCTTTCATATCAGAACTCTTCATAGGTAGCCCTTCCCTATCTATATCCTCGATCATTATCGTATAGTATATCACAATATTGCCAACAAAACTACCATGCACTAATCTAAACATAGTCAAAGGATGCAATTCATCACGTTCACTTATACAATAAATGCATTTCTTACTGTCAAGATAACACATTATCTTTACCGCCTTGAGCCTCTGCTTAATGCAATTCTCAAATGCATCACTTTCGTTAAACTTCTGCTACGCACTTGAAGGTTCATTTCCTCATGTGTGCATCCATAATGTCAGGTTGGGTTAATAAGAGTCCCTTAGGAACCTCCCACTACACCTGACGGTACCCACAATCTATGTTCCTCCATGCCTGGTCTTTGTCTGTTTCAACTCAAATGATTCTGGGCCATTGTATATGGCTTCCATTACTAACTCACACTTGGTATATTCACAAATTCTACTACCCTTATCGGGTTACTTTACCCCCATACATAGGGAATCCGAAAGCCACTCGAATATTCAATTTTCTGTCTCAACCATGAGACTATATTCCATAGCAACTCGTTGTTCTATCGAGAACTATTGTTATTCAATAGGGGAATATTCTATTATCAAGATCTTTCCCTGTACTAGATTAGCAACTAGCAACCTCGAGATACCTCATACACATTTCAATACATTCCAGTACCATGTTCTAGTACCTTAGACCCTCCAGGTCAAATCAAATTCCTAAGAATCAGCTCAACTATAGAGTTTGATCCTTGATAAAAATTCATCTCTTAAAGCCTCAATATTAGTTGAACACGGGAATCACTTCCCTTATATCCACAGAGCATCATTAACTCCAATACAAGTTTAAATATCTCTATCAGCCTAAGGCATACTGGTCCCCTAGGTCTTAAGGCCTCTAAACACACGATTCCAGTATGACATCACTGACATGTAATATCATACCAGCCAGGGTTTTCCACCCAATATCTAGGTTCATCATGACATCTAGAACCTCAACATTTCATGCATTAGAAGTCATTTTTCTCAATTATACCCAATAGGTTTTGATAAGATTCAAGATCAATAGCACCTACTCTACCCTTCACTGTATTTGGGTAATAACCTTGAACATTACTGAAGGTTCAACACCATGCATCAAGTTTATATGGTTTGAGCTTCTGTCAAGCATCAGAACCATAGTGCAACCAATTCACATTTTGACCGAAGTACTATATGAACTTATATATAATGCAAGCCTATTTCCAACCTTCAGTATCATCAAATCGGATCTTCTAGGATCAATAAACGGTATAGTCACCAATCCTCATTAACACTGTATATCATATCTATATTCCTTTGACACTACAATATTACTAAGGTTCATGACATAACATGGAGAAATGTAGCTATGCCTCAATTTTCCATAACCCCATCAAATGAACCTTTCTGGCAGTATTTACTACGATAGAACAATCCCAATTCAAAATCAATACCTGCATTATCAATATCTCTATGAATCTAAGTACTCTTTAAACCATCTAACTTAAATGATTATTGGTCATAAAGAAACCTGAAGATAATAACCATTCCTCAAGTCTCCATGACCTTGCTAACTCAATATCTCAGGGCTACCATCCTAGGATTTCCCTGAGTTGAGCACGCTTAACTTTTTACTCACCCCTCCACAGCTTTATTGAATTCAGTAAACTGTCTAGAAACCAATCGTTCCCTCAATTCATTCCTCAATCCTCTGATCGACACATCAGAGCTCCAATCCTTATCATCCACTGTATGAGATCAGGTGGACTATGGTTTATTTCATCCACCTTTAGTTATATCCATCAATCTCTGGTCAAATCATTGTGTTCTTTCCTCTCTAACACAAATGACTCATAATATTACTATCATAGTAGGTGTATACACATTTTCCTCAAAACTCACATACCCACTAATAACAGGAACATTGATGTGTATATAACAACGATCATGGGTTAACTACCTACCCTATAACAGAGAACTATCACAACTATCCTAGCAAAACTACCATTGCCAGGAACTTCACTCTGATACCATAAATTTAACCCCTATCATGATCAAGGCCGAGATTAGTATTTAATAAACATAATCATGTTGAATTAGAGACTATAAGATGATTTGGGACTTATTTAAAAGTAAATATCTCAAAAATAAGGTTTAGTAAAACTTTTCAAAAGTCTATTCAATAATGGTCTCATGTTCACATTTTAATATACAAATGGCCTATACAAATTGATTCCATTAATCAATATCAGAGTACACAGTAAATTCTTGTCACACTCAGGTTCTATTAATCAAATGAGGGTTTACAGGGCACAAATGCCCATAATCAACTTCCCGTTCTAGGGGATTACACAAAACTATCCAATATCTTTAATAAATACATTTATCAATAATGATAACAAAAAACTAGAATAATTAAACTCCAAGCTCGGAGCTCTATCCGCCCTTCATCACCTGCTTCTCCTTAAAACCACTAGACCTATCTAAAAATTGTTAATTGGAAAGTGTGAGATTTAAAAGAATCCCAGTAGTAACAGTTCACGTATATGATGTATAATGAAACATAGCAAGTAAGCATATATCACCAATCCACAACATAATATCAAATGTCTCTTGTCATGCCCTGTATTCCCACTAGCCCATAGGCACGATCCTCCACTATGGGTTGATTCCCCCATGTGGCCATAAGTCACACCTCTTCACTGGTATGCCTCGTATTGCCGCCACCCAACAAGCACGGTCCTCCACCATGGGTTGATCCCCCATGTGGCTGAAGGCCACAACTTCACAAATCAATAACAGCAGCAATCAAATTTTATTGTTATGCCCCATAATCCTATCGACCCGCAGGCATGGTCCTCCACCATGGATTGATCTCCCATATGGCTGTGGGTTACAACTCTTTATTGGTATTCCACGTATTTCTACCGCCCCACAGGCATGGTCCTCCACCATGGGTTAATCCCCCATATGGCCGCATGCCACAACTCACAAGATTCAATGATAAATATATACAAGCAATGCATTAAACATGAAATAGCATAAAGTGTCACTACTACCTTACTCTTTTCGTTCTTGTTCAGGCATATACCTTCTACGCTTCAGGAAATTGCCAAATTCTATAATCAATATTAAGGATGACAAGTTATCACTTATCCTAATAGTCAAATGACTTCAAAATTCTTAGACTTGGTTATCATTAAAGTCCTTTAAGTAGCTATGAAAGGCCCTAATAATAGCCCTAAAGGGTTGGGAAAATTATACCAAAAACCACCTTTCAGAAGTACAAAATGCTGATTTTTGAGGGTTGACCGTGGCCCAAAACTCCCCTTGCTGTGGCCAAAAATAGGTCTAAAACATTTAGGCCACGGCCAAGAGCCTCTAGCCACGACCAAGAAAAATCCTGTTTCTTGGCTGAACTTCAAAAAATCATAACTAATTCCGGAAATATCAAAGTGAGATGATTCTAAAGCCTAGTCAAAGATATTTAAGTCCTCTTTACTAGTAAAATATGGATCAAGGCTGTCCATAACCGGAAAAATCCAGAATTCCACAAATGTTCATACTGTTCCAGAATTAAGTCCAGTTTTGACACCAAAATTTGGAAAATCATAACTCTAAGTACAAAACTCTGAATTGACCAAACTTTATATCAATGGAAAGCTTGAAATGTGAACTACAAAACAAAAAAATTTTCACTTCCATCAAAAACCATTTGATAGTTTAAATTACCATGCAAAATTGACTACTTGCACAGCAATTTCAGGCTTAACAAATTCTCAGAATTTCCAGTTTTGCAACAAAGTCTCCAATTGTTCCCAAAATTTATTTGAAACTCATTACCACACAAAATTTCCCAAGGAAACTAATGAGACATCAAGTTATAACAAAAAAATATACCATTTCCCAAAATGCCATTCACAAGTTATAACACAAGAAACAACACAATACTATTCACCCAAAATCCATGAACTTCCCAATTCTCATCCAAAACAATATTTTCTATCAAAGACGCATCTCAATACACCATTGTTAGATCCCAAGTTTTGATGATAACAAAAAGACAATTGTGTACAAATCATGATTTTATAAGTTTAAGAAATGTTTACAAAGTTACCAAATACATATAGCAATGTTTTCTGGTATCTGCTGTCAAATTGAACTGGAGTGCTCGAGCATGAGCTTTGCACTCGAGCATAGATTCCTTCTATGCTCGAGTAGGTGCGAGTGATAGCGAGAAAGTGTTCACCCGAGAGGCATGCCACTGTTATGTTCACTGATTCACTCGAGCACTGGAGTTTGCACTCGAGCAGAGAAGCCATTCTCACTCGAGCACATGCGAGTGAAGGTTCCCCAGTGCTTGGCCGAGAGCAAGTATTATCATTTCTTCCTTGATGCACTCGAGCAGAGACATCAATGCTCGAGCATGAGCACTCAGTACTCGAGCAAGAGACTGCGAGTGTTTGGCCGAGAGTCATGAAGTTCAAAGAAGCACAACTGTGCTCGAGCATAGCTTCACATGCTCGAGTGACACATCAGCACTTGCGAGTGAAAATTCTATCCCTCTTAAATTCTGATGCAAGTGTTGGTATTAAAGGTATATTACTTGAGAATATTCTTCTCACCCGAGCAGAAGTATGTGTGCTCGAGTGAGGGCCCATATCACCTGCGAGTGATAAATTTATCCCTCTCAAAACCTGATGCGAGTGTTGTCCAGAAAAGAAACTCCCAGTGCAAAACACAAGGTCACTCGAGCAGACGGAGTTGTGCTCGAGTGAGGCCCCACCTCACTCGCAAGTGAGAATTTTGTCTCTCTGAAATTCTATGCAAGCACAACCTCAAAACTGAAGCACAAGGTGAAAAATTGGGAGATCACTCGAGTGAGCCAATTCATGCTTGAGTGATATTCTGGCAAAACACCAAATACACCGAGTCTCACAACGTTCAATCCGAATATGATTTAATGTTATTTATTTATCTTATCATTACTTATTATCATTTTTCAATATCATTTTAAATGTATTATAAGTGTGATACAGGAGGATGAACGTTGAAATAAACAGACATGAAGGAAATTCAAACAACGGCAGACAACGTTACGACAAACACACACCTACTACATTAAAAGTTTTCAAACGTACGCATGATATTCTACAGTTGCAAAGCCCCGCTCCTCAAATGATGATTACTCAAACGGGCAAAATCTGAACACCTATAAATACAGAGATTCAGAGATCGTCAAGTTTAACAAAGCACAAGAATTCACAAGCTTATACACGAGTCTCTGCTATTCACAAATTATTCTCTTTATACACATTGTTCTTCAGTATTTATCTATTTACTCTATAAGAGAGTCTTCATACAATTCAAATTCTATGTTTATTTGATCTCAAGGTATTGGGACCTTGAGAGGGTAGATTTCCTTATGAGAGAAGCAGTTGAGAGAATTCCTTGTTGAACCTTCCACTCATAAGACTTATAAGATACAAGCAGAAGGGAACGTTGCTGCTCGTAAGACTTACAGTGGTGTAATCAAGAGAGAACGTTGCTGGTCATAATTCTTGTATACATAAGCAAGTGAGAAAGGTCATAAGTTGTTTTTTTTTGCACGTAAGACTTGTCGTAAGGGGGAGAGAAATTTCTTAGTGAGAGAATATTTCTGCTCGTAGTCCTTTCAAGGACAATTATTGTTTTGTGGCGTTCTGAGAGCCCATTGAATCTTAGAGGTATAGTGAAAATCTCAGTAGGTCTTGATCTCTGAGGACTGGACGTAGGCCTGATTGTTAGGCCGAACCAGTATAACTCTCTGTGTTCAAATCTTCTCAACTCTACTCTAGCTACTATATTTTTCATATCTCCACATCAAGCGAAAAATTTATAACATCACCCAATTCACCCCCCTTTGGGTGAAGCTTGCCTCTTTCATTTGGTATCAGAGCGAGGTCTTCTCCGAAGAGCCTAACAGCTTGAGAAGGATCCGATAAATGGCAACAATGGGTGAAAATATCCTTCCCGATGGAGCTTCAATCACTAGACCTCCTGGTTTTGCTGGAGAACATTTTTCATTCTGGAAAGCTAAATTCAGAGTGTTCGTGATGGCTAATGAGTACGGCTTGTGGAATGTAATACAAGATGGTGACTATGTTCCAATGAAGAAAATCGAAGATAGAGCTGTTAAGAAGAGTCCAGAGGAGTTTGACGAAAATGATAAAAGGTTAGTAACATTAAATAGTAAAGCTATTTTAATGATAGAGAGTGCTCTTAGTCAAAAGGAATACTTTCGTATATGTACTCTACCAACTACCAAAGATATGTGGGATGCTCTTGAAATTGCTCACGAAGGTACATCTGGGATCAAAGAAAATAGAATCAATACTCTAATTACAGAATATGATTTATTTCGTATGAAACCTGGAGAAGGTATATCAGAATTCGAACTCAGGTATACTCATCTTGTTAATCAATTATCTGCTCTTGGAAAGTCGTTTGATCAAAATTCCCAGGTAAGAAAGATTCTTAATATTCTTACAAAAGAATGGGAAGCGAAGGTGACAGCTATGGAAGAAGCTAAAGGAGAATCTATGAGATCCGTAGCTGCTCTCTTTGGAAGTCTTTCCGAGTATGAAGGTAAGTTGAGATTCAAAAAGGAACTTGAAGAATTGATGATAAAAAGAAAAAGGGAGTTACACTTAAAGCTATCAAAGAAGAAGAAGAATCTTCTGAAAATGAAGATGTCCCTAATGATGATGAGATGGGAATGATCGTGAGAAAATTCAAGAGGTTCTACAGAAGAGGTCAAAAGAATTTCAAAAACTATCAAGGTGGACCAAGCAAGAAAGAAAACAAAGAACAACAGATAGTATGCTATGAATGTGGGAAACCTGGACACATCAAATCTGAATGTTTTAGAAACAAAGACAAAAAGAAGCTGAAAAAGAAAGCATATATATCATCTATATGGGGTGATAGTTCGTCAGACGAAGAAAGTGACAACGACGAAGTAGCAAATCTATGCTTGGTAGCCAAGGAAGAAGAATCAGACTCTGAGGTAAGTGATTCTGAACCTTCCTATGATGAATTGTTATCTGAATATAAGGCATTGCATACAGAGTACATCAAAGTAGCTAAAGGAATGGCTAACTATAAGAAGAAAGTAAAAGAATTAGAAAGTACAGTCATAATTTCATATGAAATGTGTAAAGAGAAAGATAAGAAAATAGATGATTTAACAAAAATTGTTGAAAAGTTTACTAAAGGAAGTGAAACTCTTAAGGTTATTTTAAATTCTCAGAAAGTTTCATTTGATAAATTTGGAATTGGATATAATTCTGTTCATGATAAGAATAAAGGATATAAGAGGAATAGTAGAGCATATCTTAAATATTTCAGGAATTCTGTGCATACATCAAATCAAAAAGGGACAAGTTGTTGGAACATATAAATGGGTTCCGAAAGGGACACATACATCACATACTAACCACAAAGGACCCAAGAAAGTGTGGGTACCTAAAACTTGATCATTTTATTCTAGGTTTGTCTCAAAGTATCTCGAGCGAACAAATGGTATATTGATAGTGGATGTTCGAGACACATGACTGGTGGCAAAAATAAGTTCACTATACTAGAAACTAGAGAAGGACGAAAGGTAACATTTGGAGGTAATCAATCTGGACGTATTACTGGAATTGATGAAGTGTGAAAATCTGATGGTGTTCAAATCAGCGGAGTGTATTATGTTGAGGGATTATGCCACAATCTCCTGAGTGTAAGTCAAAGCACTGACAAAGATAACTGGGTGATTTTTGACTCAAAAGAATGCTTGATAGTGAACAAGCAAGATCTGCCACTAAACAAAGAATCTATCAAAGCAAAGATCCGAGCTCAAAGGGACGGTAATTGTTATACTATTGATTTAAATTCAAATTCTTCTGAAAATTGTTTTCTTAGTCGATCAGAGGAAAGTTGGTTATGGCATAAGCGTCTGGCTCATGTCAATATGAATCAACTTGATAAATTGATTAGAAAAGATTTAGTTGTTGGTCTTCCCCAACTCAAATTCAAAGATAATATGGTTTGTGACGCATGTCAGAAAGGAAAACAAACTAAATCCTCTTTTAAAACAAAGTATGAGATTTCTACTTCAAAACCTTTACAATTACTTCATATGGATTTGGTAGGACCTGCAAGAGTAAAAAGTTTTGGAGGAAATTTATATACGTTAGTAATTGTTGATGATTTTACAAGATTTGCATGGACTATATTTATTGCTTCAAAAGATGAAACTTTTGCTGAATTTATTATGTTTGCCAAAAAGGTTCAAAATGAGAAAGGTATTTCTATTGTTTCTATTAGGACGGACCATGGAGGAGAATTTGATAATCAACTATTTGAAAACTACTGCAACAACGAAGGAATAGATCATAACTTCTCTGCTCCTAGAACACCTCAACAAAATGGAGTAGTGGAAAGAAAAAACAGAGTTCTTACAGAACTGGCAAGAGCATTACTTAATGAAAAAGAAATGTCACAAGTGTTCTGGGCAGATGCAATGAGTACTGCTTGCTACATCTCAAACCGAGCATATATTCGCAAATCACTTGGAAAGACGCCATATGAACTTTACAAAGGAAGAAAGCCAAATCTTGCTCATCTACATATCTTCGAGTGTAAGTGTTTCATTCACAACAATGGTAAAGAAAACTTAGGTAAATTTGATTCAAAGTCTGATGAAGGTATATTTCTAGGATATTCTAATAGAAGTAAGGCTTATAGAGTTTTCAATAAAAGAACATGTACTGTTGAAGAATCTATTCATGTTGTGTTTGATGAAATTGAATCTCAGACAAAACTTATTGATGAAGAAGAAATGGATTCAATCAAGAAAAACAAATCTATTTCAAAACAAGATGATTTTGAAACAAATGATTTTCAAAATTTAGAAGATGTCGATGATCATGCTCAACCAAAAGCATGGAGACATATGAAGGATCATCCAATTGATCAAGTTATAGGAGATATTCATGAAGGTGTCAAAACCAGAAACAGAATCCTCAATGAGGTAACCTTCTCTGCATTTATTTCTGAAATTGAACCTTCTAATTTGAAGAAGCTTTATCTGACAATGATTGGGTGATTGCTATGCAAGAAGAACTAAATCAGTTTCAAAGAAATCAAGTTTGGGATTTGGTTTCACGACCTAAAGACCATACGGTTAGAGGAACCAAATGGGTTTTCAAAAAAAAACTTGATGAATCAGCAATCATTGTGAGAAATAAAGCAAGATTGGTTGCCAAAGGCTATAATCAAGAAGAAGGTATTGATAATGAGGAAACATATGCTCCAGTGGCAAGATTGGAAGCAATACGAGTACTCCTAGCCTTTGCTTGCATTAAAGGTTTTAAACTTTATCAAATGGATGTGAAAAGTGCTTTTCTAAATGGTTATATTATGGAGGAAGAATATGTAGAACAACCTCCTGGTTTTGAAGATGAAACAAAACCTGACCATGTCTTCAAACTTAAGAAGCACTATATGGTTTGAAACAAGCACCTAGAGCTTGGTATGAAAGACTAAGCAAATTTCTTCTTGATCAAAGTTTTGTCAGAGGTAAAGTTGATACAACTCTATTCATCAAACATAACAAAAATGATATTCTAATTGTTCAAATTTATGTTGATGATATTATTTTTGGTGCTACTAACGAATTTATGTGTCAAGAATTCTCTAAGATTATGCAGGGAGAATTTGAAATGTCCATGATGGGAGAATTGAACTTCTTTCTTGGACTTCAAATCAAACAAAATAAGAATGGTATATTTATATCTCAGACAAAGTATTTGAAAGAGTTGTTAAAGAAATATGGATTAGATAATGCTAACGGAGCTGATACTCCAATGAGTTCTACAACACTGTTGGATGCTGATGTAAAGGGACCTAGCTTCAATATAACTAAGTATAGAGGAATGATTGGCTCATTACTCTATCTCACAACTAGCAGTCCAGATATTCGGTTCAGTGTGGGAATGTGTGCAAGGTATCAATCCGCTCCCAAGGTATCACATGCAGAGACAGTAAAAAGAATCTTCAAATATCTAGGATATACTTCAGAGCTTGGTCTTTGGTATCCAAAAAGAGGGAACGAGTATTTATTGGCATATTTAGATTCAGATCACGGAGGATATAAAACTGAAAGAAAGAGTACTAGTGGTCAATGTCAATTTCTAGGAGGCTCTCTAGTATCATGGTTCAGCAAGAAGCAAAACACAGTTTCATTATCCTTCACTGAAGCTGAATATATAGCTGTGGCAAGTTGCTGTTCTCAAGTGTTATGGTTGAAACAACAACATTCAAGGACCAAGCACATAGACATTCGACATCACTTCATTTGAGATCATGTTCAAAAGAAGGATGTCAAAGTGGAATTCATACCAACTCATCTTCAACTTGCAGATATTTTCACAAAGCCAATAACAGAAGATCAATTCCTATATATTCGAAGAGAATTGGGAATGGTTAATCCCAATGAATTGTAAGTTTTCTTGTTAAATATCTTAATTAAATATGTTTTTGATGATAACCATACTGACTTTGGCATCGGAGCATTAAAATTCATTCTGCAGGTCTGTCACTCGAGCACAGAGGGTGTCACTCGAAGTGATAAGTTACTTCACTCGAGCACAAGTAGCTCTGCTCGAGCACAACACTGTTAAAAATACTCTGCTTCTTGATATGTAAAACAGAGGTTAACAGAGGAAATAAGAATACCAAGAGTCTATCTCAAAAGCAACAGTGAGAGTTGAACTCACTCGAGCATGAAGGACTCTCACCCGAGCATGATATGAACATGCTTGAAGTGAAGAGTGACTGCTCGAGTGGAGAGAAAGAGTGTCTTTCCAAAAGCTGTCCAAATCATGGTTACTCAAATGATTTTGGAGGATTTGAGTACAAAGATACAAAATATGCCAAGAAATCCATAATCCAGGTACGTTTTTACATGTTTCATTAAATTTTCCAGATTATCACTCGAGCACAGATAGAACACACTCGAGCACAGTATGAACATCACTCGAGCACTAGGTTTATGCTCGAGCACTGTCACTTATATCAGTTACACAGAAGCTCAGAACGTCGCACTTTCTGCTCTCACTCGAGGTGTCTCGTCACTCGAAGGTCACAACTCTTCACCTCCAACCGTTTCTCTTTAATCAATCGTGTCCACTTGCTTCAAATCACCGTTACAACTCTTCATTCTTCTATAAAAGGTGATTCTCATCCTCTGCATTTCTCATTCGGTGCCCTAATTTCTGTTTGCTTGTCTCTTCACTCTCAAAATTTCTATGAGTTTTTGTTTACTTCTCTTTCTCGTATTCATCAATGGCAAGAACCAAAATGCCCTTCGTTTCTCAAAGATCTCACTCTCCCTCTCCTACTCATTCCGCTGCTAGTGCCTCTGCAACCCCAAAACCAACACCTCCATCTCCTAAAATTTCTTCCTCACCGTCACCTCCTCCTAAACCCAAGACCAAGAAAAGAACTCTGGCTAAGAAACCTCACCCAAAGCCTTAAATTGCAAAGAAAGTCCAACCTCCTCAAAAGAAACCAATGGGTGTGGTTTTCAAGGAACCCATAGTTACCCGGTCTCAATCCAAAGAGGTTCAGGGAAAAGGGAAGAAAAAGGGAACTGAGCAATCCCAACAATCATCTTCTTCCTCTGATTCATTCAACAGACAACTTCGGGAAGCAATAGAGAAATCCAAACTTGATAAGATAATTGGAAAGATCACTTCTCAAGCTGGTGCTTCAAGTTCACACCACATTGGGCAATCCAAAGCCACTTCTTCAGAAGCACCTTGTGCCTCACAAGCACCAGTGGATGATCACATCACCAGTCCTCCTGAGGGATTCATTGTTGAAGAGCTAAAGGCATTGTCTCATAAGGTATTTGATGATGAATATATTCATAGGCATTTCTGTCCAATTGTATTTGTGGATTTAGATTATTTGAAGAAAAATTGCCATTTGGACTTATACCTTTTTCTTCAATACTATGCTCCCTGGCTAAATATCCACATGCCATATTCACCCTCTGTTGTGAAAACATTTTATTGCAACATGAAGTCCCATAACATTATGTCTAGGTCTGGTGAATTGATTGAGGAAGAAGTATCTACTGTTGTTAGAGGAAAATTTATTATGATATCTGCTAAGATCATAAATGACCTACTTGGATATGTTGCACCTCCCCCTGATCCACCTTCTTTCTCTGCCAATGATGTCTTCCAGATCTTGAGACCAAAAGACCCAATAGGTCCTCTCAATTTTAAACCTATTGATATGCCTGACTCTCACAGAATCCTTCACTATATATATTCTCGGAGCATAGTCAATAAGTCTAAAACATTTACCCATTTTGCTCAAAAGGACTATTATATGTTGGCCTCTTTCCTAGCCGGTTAACAAAGGAATGTTGGGGAGATTATCTTTAATGAGATGAGAAGATTTTGATTTTCTTCATCAAAATCCGCAACCATACCATACCCTCAGCTTGTATCCTTCATCTTAATGAAAAACAAGGTATGGTATTTAGAAGGAACTGAGAGGGTGCTTATTTCGAGGTTTGGAAAGACTCAGTTATCTCATATGGGTATCAATCTTTCGGTGAGTCGAACTAAAGCCACATCTCAGAGGGAAGCCACTCCATCCAAAGGTGATGAGGCTCAATCTTCTGCTCAAGGTCCTATTCCTCCTCCTTCCTTCCTTAATGCTTCACTTTCCAACCATTTGACTGAGGTAATCAATCAAGCAGTATCCAGTCTGAAGAAGGAATTAGTGACTGAGTATGAGAAGCTTGTGGAAAAGATGGAGTCACAGGTCATCTAGTTGGTAGACAAGGCCAATATCAACTTTAACTTGATGTTCAAGACTCAAGATGAGATGTCACAGAGGATAACTGATATGGAGACTTTCTTACGCTCTCATTTCCCACCCTCATCTTCAGAGGTGCCTCCTGAGACCACTCATACCTCTGTACCACAGACACATGTTCACTTCACCGATCCAGATTCTAATGTTGACATCACATATGATCGGTCACCTTCACTACCTCCCTCATCCTCTGTACCACATCCATCATCTCCACCAATTTACCCTCTCACTGCCATGGTTTCATTTGTTCCACCTTCTGGTACCACTTTTCCTCAACCCCCTTCTGATGCTGACACAACGAGGGAGAAGGATGTGTGATGATTTCTGTGGGATGTTTTGGGAGTTTGGGTAAAATTTCTGTATAGGGTAGGAGTTTATGATATTTTGTTTACATCTTGACAAAATTTGTTATCAAGTTTAACATTAATGATGTTTCAAATTATTCATGAGTTTGTTATCAAGTTTAATATTAATGATGTTTCAAGTTATTCATGATTTATTAAGTTATTTGCCTCATACTATACTTATCTTGGGTGTTAAGTGTCCAGAGGAAGTATTGCAGGAAAACTTGAACTTGAAACTAATACTTGATATGCATTTAGAAACATTGAAGTATTTAAAAAAAATTTTAAATCTTAATCAATCTGTCTTAAACTTCCATCACAAAGGTTTTGTCATCATCAAAAAGGGGGAGAATGTTAGATCCCAAGTTTTGATGATAACAAAAAGACAATTGTGTACAAATCATGTTTTTATAAGTTTAAGAAATGTTTACAAAGTTACCAAATGCATATAGCAATGTTTTCTGGTATCTGCTGTCAAATTGAACTGGAGTGCTCGAGCATGAGCTTTGCACTTAGCATAGATTCCTTCTATGCTCGAGCAGGTGCGAGTGATAGCCAGAAAGTGTTCACCCGAGAGGCATGCCATTGTTATGTTCACTGATTCACTCGAGCACTGGAGTTTGCACTCGAGCAAAGAAGCCATTCTCACTCGAGCACATGCGAGTGAAGGTTCGCCAGTGCTTGGCCGAGAGCAAGTATTATCATTTCTTCCTTGATGCACTCGAGCAGAGACATCAATGCTCGAGCATGAGCACTCAGTACTCGAGCAAGAGACTGCGAGTGTTTGGCCGAGAGTCATGAAGTTCAAAGAAGCACAAGTGTGCTCGAGCATAGCTTCACATGCTCGAGTGACACATCAGCACTTGCGAGTGAAAATTCTATCCCTCTCAAATTCTGATGCAAGTGTTGGTATTAAAGGTATATTACTTGAGAATATTCTTCTCACCCGAGCAGAAGTATGTGTGCTCGAGTGAGGGCCCACATCACCTGCGAGTGATAAATTTATCCCTCTCAAAACCTGATGCGAGTGTTGTCCAGAAAAGAAACTCCCAGTGCAAAACACAAGGTCACTCAAGCAAACGGAGTTGTGCTCGAGTGAGGCCCAACCTCACTCGCAAGTGAGAATTTTGTCTCTCTGAAATTTTATGCAAGCACAACCTCAAAACTGAAGCACAAGGAGAAAAATTGGGAGATCACTCGAGTGAGCCAATTCATGCTCGAGTGATATTCTGGCAAAACACCAAATACATCGAGTCTCACAACGTTCAATCCGAATATGATTTAATGTTATTTATTTATCTTATCATTACTTATTATCATTATTCAACATCATTTTAAATGTATTATAAGTGTGATACAGGAGGATGAACGTTGAAATAAACAGACATGAAGGAAAGTCAAACAACGGCAGACAACGTTATGACAAACACACACCTACTACATTAAAAGTTTTCAAACGTACGCATGCCATTTTACAGTTGCAAAGCCCCGCTCCTCAAATAATGATTACTCAAACGGGCAAAATCTGAACACCTATAAATACAGAGATTCAGAGATCATCAAGTTTAACAAAGCACAAGAATTCACAAGCTTATAAACGAGTCTCTGCTATTCACAAATTATTCTTTATATACACATTGTTCTTCAGTGTTTATCTATTTACTCTATAAGAGAGTCTTCATACAATTCAAATTCTATGTTTATTTGATCTCAAGGTATTGGGACCTTAAGAGGGTAGATTTCCTTATGAGAGAAGCAGTTGAGAGAATTCCTTGTTGAACCTTCCACTCATAAGACTTATAAGATACAAGCAGAAGAGAACGTTGCTGCTCGTAAGACTTACAGTGGTGTAAGCAGGAGAGAACGTTGCTGGTCATAATTCTTGTATACATAAACAAGTGAGAAAGGTCATAAGTTGTTTTTTTGCACGTAAGACTTGTCGTAAGGGGGAGAGAAATTTCTTAGTGAGAGAATATTTCTGCTCGTAGTCCTTTTAAGGACAATTGTTGTTTTGTGGCGTTCTGAGAGCCCATTGAATCTTGGAGGTATAGTGAAAATCTCAGTAGGTCTTGATCTTTGAGGACTGGACGTAGGCCTGGTTGTTAGGCCGAACCAGTATAACTCTCTGTGTTCAAATCTTCTCAACTCTACTCTAGCTACTATATTTTTCATATCTCCACATCAAGCGAAAAATTTATAACATCACCCAATTCACCCCCCTCTTGGGTGAAGCTTGCCTCTTTCAACCATTTCCATGACAACAACATGCCATACACACAATGACCCTAATTTTCAAAAATAGCCAAAAATTCCCAGAAATTCAAACCTTAATCAAATGCCATAAAACCTATGTGAAAAGGTTTGTCTTATTCACTTTAACAACCTTCGCAAAGGGATTCCTTGGTTCTCCAACTCCTAGATTTCCTTATAACCACAAAACACCACTAATGGCAAATCTAAATCCATGAAAATGAAGCCCTCAACCCAAGGAACAACTTTATAAAAGGGAGTTTTGGCATTAGAGGTCATTAGAAGGGTTAAATGGCTTACCTTTCTCATACTTTTCTTCTTCCTTCTTCAGTTCCCATGGCAGCTCAAAAAATAGAGAAATGAGAGAGATGAAGAGTATGGAGAAGGAAGAAATGACGGTCTCTCTTCCCTAGCCATACCTTATAGTAAAAAATGAGGGGGGGGGGAGAAAATATGTTTTAAAAATGCCCATTTGACTTTTCAACTATTCTCTCCTCATCTCCTCTAGCCACATGTCTAGCACTCATTGGTTCCCATAAAGCAAGTAACCAATTAGTTACTCTAGCCATTCCATTTGCCATTTAGTCACACATCTCATTTCTCTTAGTTAGTAATTAATTTCTTTATTAATCACTAACTAATTACCCAACAATTTTCCGTTCTTCCCAAATTGTTCACTAATTTTGGCACATTTATTTAAATTTCCACGTAGCTCATAATTAAATCATTTTTCCTCTTCCATGCGCCATCTTCCCTTATTTTAGCCCAATAATTATTTCATCACATAATTATGCTAAAATACAGGGCATTAGGCATTCCCAATAACTAATTCAGATATCAAATCCACATTAATTTACAAAATCAATTCACAATAATTGTGATTAGCCCTTAGTCAAAATTTGGGGTGTTACACCAGGAATCAGGGCAGGGTGTTTGCCATAACACATGAAGAAGTATGGAAGTCCCCCAACCTAATTCAAGGTAAAATCCTTCTCAACGTTAGTTTACTAGAAGCTTTATTTGATTACGGTGCTAGTCATTCCTTTATTGCCTATGACTGAGTGAAGTTCCTGGGATTATATGTTCATAAACTCCTATTGATTTAGTTATGTCAACATCGATGGGTATCAAGGCTATGACTACTGATGCTTGTTTGAATTGTGTGATAACTATTGAGGGGCATGAGTCTATGGCCCACTTGATTTGTTTGCCACTCCATCAGTTAGAAGTTTACTGGGTTTTGATTGGTTGAATAAGAATAATGTGTTGTTGGATTATGGGTTCAAGAGAATAGTTTATCCTACTCCATAAAAGAATGATAATATGAGTGCTAATTTAAACTTCCTTTTAATGGCTAAAGCTAAGAAATGCCTAAAAAGGGGGTGCCAAGGGTATACGACATTTTTTTTCTGTGCAAGGAGAGATAGAAGAAACTCATGAAAGGGAAGTGGAATTTCTAATTGAAATTATGCCTGGAGCTAGAAGTATATCAAAGGCCCTATATAAAATGGCCCCAAATGACATGGCAGAGTTAAAGAAATAGATTGAAGAGTTACTTGGAAAAGGGTTTATTTGACCCAGTGTTTTTCCATAGGGAGCTCCAGTACTTTTTGTCAAGAAGAAAGATGGGAGTTTGAGGCTATGTGTAGATAATAGAGAATTCAACAAGATAACTGTTAAGAACAAGTATCTACTTCTGAGGATTGATGGCATTCTAGATCAAATTTCTGGTTCACTATAATTTTGAAAATTGATCTAAGGTCGGGTAATCACCAGCTGTGAGTGAAAGCAGAAGTTGTATCGAAGACTAATTTCAGGACAAGGTATGGGCACTATGAGTTTCTGGTAATGCCCTTCGAACTAACTAATACACCTACTGTATTCATGGATTACATAAATTATGTCATTTAACAGTATCTAGATAAATTCCTGGTGATTTTCATTGATGACATCCTGATATAGTCTAAGAGTAATGAAGAATATGAGCATCATTTGAGAATAGTGCTGGAAATCTTGCATGAAAATCAACTCTATGCCAAAATGAGCAAGTGTGAGTTTTGGCTTTCGGAAGTAAAATTTTTTAGGCTATGTAATCTCGCAAGAAGGGGTCTTAGTAGATTCTAATTAAGTAGAAGCAGTACTGGACTGGAAGAGGCTAAAAACTATTACTGAGATACATAGTTTTCTTGGTCTTGCTGGTTATTAGACGATAGACGAGGTTCATTCAGAATTTCTCTCGGATCGCCATGCCATTGACCAAGCTCACTTGTAAGGATCAACCTTTTAAGTGGGATGATCGATGTGAGAAGAGCTTGACTAAGCTGAAGGAGAGGCCGACGAAGGCACCAGTATTGATTATACTTGATCCTAGCTTGACTTATATTGGTACAGTGCTGTGAGTAAGCAAGGATTGGGGTATGTTCTTATGTAGTAGGGAGAGTAGTAGCCTACGCCTCCCAACAACTAAAGTCTCATGAAATGAACTATCCCACCCATGATCTGGATCTTACAGTGATTGTATTTGTACTAAAGATATGGTGACATTACCTATATGGAGGATGGTAGAACTGTACTGTGACCACAAGAGTCTAAAGTATTTGTATGATAAAAAAGAATTGAATATGAGATAGTGCAGGTGGATAGAGTTACTAAAAGTCTACAACCTGGAGATCAAATATCATATGGGTAAAGCTAATGTCGTCACGGATGCGGTTAGTCGAAGGCGGTGCTAGTTGTAGTAATAATGATACAAGAAGGGAAATTGATAGAATATTTTTGGGATTTGAACTTATCGAACCAGATCTTATGTGCTAATTATAGTGTTACCCAAAGAGAGAGTGATTTGATGTCCAAGATTGATGAGGCTTAAAGCCATGATGATCAGGTATAGTTGATCCGAACCATGATTGAATGAGGAGGGACTCGATATTATGATTTGCCACCTAGTGGATTAGTTTGATACAAGAAGAGAATCTACGTTCCACTAAAGGTTGACTTGAGGTAGAAAATCCTAGATGAGGCATATATAAGTTGGTATACTCTTCACCAAGGAATGACCAAGATGTATCACCATTTAAAGTCTTTGTATTGGTGGCTGGGATTTAAAAGTGATGTGACCAAATATGTGGCGCAATGTCTTACTTGCAAGAAAGTAAAGATCGAACATCAGAGGCTGCTGGGACTACTGTAAAGGCCTGAGATCCCAAAATAGAAGTGGGAAAGTGTGACCATGGACCTCATCATGGGATTACCTAAGCTTAGAAACTATGATATAATCTGGGAGATTGTTGATCGATTCTTCAGCACATTTTATGTTGATCAACGCCACCTACTCTCCTGACAAACTGGCATAAATTTATATTCAGGAAATAATGAGACTTCATGGCACACTGAAGAGCATTATTTGAGGTAGAGATCCTCATTTCACTTTACGGTTTTGGAGGGGTCTACATGAGGCTTTAGGTACGAAATTGAGGTTTGGTACAGCCTATCATCTATAGACAGATGGACAGTTAGAAAGAACCATACATACATTGAAAGACATGTTGAGGGCGTATGCACTGGATTTAAAGGGAATTGGGATTACTTCCTCCTACGTACTGAGTTTGCTTACAACAATAGCTATCATACGAGCATTCAAATGGCTCCGTATGAAGCACTATATAGGAGGAAATGCCAATCACCATTGTGGTGGATAGAGCTGTCTAAGAGAAGATTGTATGGGCTGGATCTTGTTGATCAGACCAAAGAGCAGATTAAAATTATCAGAAAGAGGCTCCTAGCAGCGCAAAGTCATCAGAAAAGCTATGCTGATAAAAGGATAAGACTTCTAGAGTTTAAAGTCAGAGATCATGTGTTCTTGAGAGTGTCTCCAGTCATGGGAAATAGTAGAGCAATCAAGAGAAGGATACTAAGCCCACGATACATCGGTCCATTTGAGATTATTGTGAGAATCAAACCTGTAGCATACCGAATAGCCCTACCCCCAAACTTGAGCAGGCTCCATGATGTGTTTCATGTCTCGCAATTGAAGAAGTACTAATCAGATCCTATGCATACTGAGTATGAAGATGTTGACATGTAAGATAACTTCACTTATATGGTGGAGCCAGGACAAATCATTGAATGGCAAGAAAGGCAGCTCAGACACCAAAGTATACCTTTTGTGAAGGTGGTCTGGAAGGAACTGTCTCTGAGGGAAGAAACCTGGGAAGCAGAAGCAGATATGAAGAGAAGTTATCTGAAGTTTATGTCTTAAGATGTGTAACAAAATTTGGAGATGAAATTTATTATACGGGGGGAGAATTGTAATGCCTCAACATGTGTATAAGGGCTCATGACTCCAAAATTGAATGTAATGATTTTTAAATGAACACTTTAGGGGAATAAAGTGTGTATTACGACCCGAATTAGCAGTAGACCTAGTATTTAAGTTCAATTATGCTAACAAGGTCTATAATGGATTAAAAGAAGAGGGATTGGTGAATGGCAAGAGGAAAACGAATCAAATAATGCACCAAGTAGCAATCTAACTAAAATTGCCATAGTAAGGAGTAAAACAGGAAGAAAGAAATTTATCGGCCAATTAGTCAGCAATTGAAGAAGAAATTGACTATTAACTAAAAGAGTAAGAGGTGTGACTAAATGGCTAATGGATTGGTTAGATTAACTAAATAATTACTTGCATTTAATGGAGCCATAGGATTGTGCACTTGTCACCATAAAAGCCAAGCAATATTTGATAAGTAAAATATTTGCATGTTTATTTTCCCTTATATGATGATTTTATGGACGATATTTGCATTTAATATAATAAATTTGGGTGTGATTGATAAATAAATATTGTTTTTGGAATAAATAGCATTTTTCAAAAAAATAAAATAAAAAAATAAAAATAAAAAAAATAAAAAGTACTGTAGCAGTTGCCAGGCACTGTAGCAGTCAACAGGTACTGTAGCTGTCAACTTCACTGTAGCAGCCGCCGGGGGTACTGTAGCAGAAACTTCCAGAACACTGTAGATGCCGCCGGAACACTGTTGAAGCTTCCAGAATACTGTAGCAGCCGCCAGGGGAATAGTAAAGTACTGTAGCACACATTTTTTTTCCCCTATAAATAGAGATCAAGGCCAAGCTCAAGGAGGAGGAGAGGAAGAGAAGCAGAGGTTTCCCCCTTCTCCGACCGGGAGAGGTCCTTCTCTGACCGGGAAAGATCTTTCTCTAACATTTCTGAGTTCTTTGTGTTGTTTTCTAGATTTAATTTCATGTATTGTATGCCTCCATCTTGGAAGGCTTAGGATTGTATTAGATATTGCATGCCTCCATCTTGGAAGGCTTAGGATTATATTGCATTTTGCATGCCGCCTACATGGAAGGTTTTACCTCCTCAATGGACGGCTAGATTTCTTCATCTTTCATTCTTCTTTTGGTTGTATATTTATGTTTGAGAATTTAATATTCGAGTTTATGCAGTATTTCTAAGGCTTTCATTCTAGCTTTATATAATTTATTTTGGTTTTGTTTTTAATTTTATCATGTGCTAAACTTTCATTTTCCTAGGGTGATGACGTAGCTTACTAATGACGGATTGAATCCTAACTTATTAAATCTAGTTTGAATTTCTCCTTCATGATTGAGTTTTAATTATTATTCTTAATGCTTTTGATTGACTGGCCATCTTTTGAATGATTTCAATATGCATGTTGAGACCGGAAGGAGATACATGTGTGTAGACCCTATAATTAAAACCATAACTTGCATATGAAATAGGAATATATTCATATGAGTTGTGTAGTCTTACTGAGTTCCATAAATCTTAATGCATAATTAATTGCTTAAATTCATATAGGAATATATTGGATTAGCAATTGATTATAGAATTGCTTGACCTTGGAAGAGGCTGGTAATTAAATTAGGGAAACTCGACTATCAATCATGTGGAATAAATTGAGCTAGAATAGATAAGTGATTCAATCCGGAATTTGTTAAGTGAAATCTAATCCCTAGGACTTTTTCTCATATTTGCTTTCATATCATTTGCATTCATATTTAATTGTCTTTCTTTTATTTTGTGCTTTCAATCACCAATTAATCGATCGACTGAATAGAATTAAAATTACTCATTTTGGTACTTAGTGCTCAATCCTCGTGGGAACGATACTCTACTTACTTCTATATTACTTGATTACGACAGTGTATACTTGCACTATTTAATTGATCATCTGAACTCGTATCAATATTAATAGATAAAGTCAAACCATTTGCACTCCCTCTCTCCTCTCAATTTCAATTATATGGGCTTGGAGGAGTTGAAGTGAATCATTTTATCACATTATTCTCTCTCTCTCTTTTAGCTCTCAAGTTGGCTAAGGTTGAGGAGGAAAGAGCAAGAAGTTTCAAGTGAAGGTGAGATCTTTTTCTTAGATACTAACCAACTCTAATGCTCAAAACCTCTTCTCTAACCTTGTTCCTCTTGATGAGAGCTTCATTTGTATGGCTATAGATTTTCAAAATGAGGTATTTTGTGTACTCAAGAGAAACTAGAGCTTGGAAACTCAAAGAACAAACTAGAGAAAGTGGTAGAGCTGAGCAAAAGGAACCCTTTGATACATGAATTGTGAACATTAGTTTAAATCTTTGGCTTATGGAATTTTGGACTATTTTTTGTGTATGTTAGGGTTTTAAAGACTTCATGATGTTTTAATGGTAGTAAAGGTGTCTTGTGTTGTGGCTTATGGAATTTTGGACTATTTTTTTCATGTATGTTAGGGTTTTAAATTGATATATCATAGGTGTCATTTGGAGGTGTATTCTAGAAGTTATGTATTTCCAAAGTTTGAGGTTGAAACTGGAATCTATTTTGGAATAGTAAAGAAATTCGTTGAATTCAGTATTTGTTTTTGTTACAGATAGCACTGATTCATATTTGTCCTGTATAGACAACTTAAAAAGCTTCAAATAGGATTTGGAATCACTCCATTTCAAATTTGATAGATTTATTTATCATTTTTAGAAGTTCAGCTAAGAAACAGGAATTTTCTTGGCCGCAGCAAAAAGGTTCTTGGCCGCATGCCAAAAGCTTCTGACCCATTTTTCGCTGCAGCCAAACTAGCCAAACAATTTCTGACAATTTCTTGGTTGCAGCTAGGGGATTTTTGGTGGTGACCAACCCCCTATATATATTTGTTTGAGCTTATCATAGCCACCTAAGGGGCTCTAATGATAACCAACCCTAAGTGTTTTAGAGTTGTTTAAGAATTAAAATAAGTAATAACTTGTCATCCTTAATTCTGATTTATAGGATTTGACATCTACCTTGAGCATAAGAAACCTGTGCCCAAGCAAGAGCAGAAAGAACAAGGAAATGACTCTTTCTCTTATATCATGTATAATGCTTTATATGTATATGCATATCATCTATTATGACAAATGCGATGAAAGTCACGATTGTTGTGAATGTCAAGAATTGTGACGAATGTCATGAATTGTGATGAATGTCACGAATGTGAATGTTACTGTGAATGCTGCTTTGTGATGATTGCTTACATGCTTTGTGTAATTATATATCATATGAGTGAAATGTTACTACTGAGATTCATATACATCTTACTTTATCTAATGAATTTTGCTTGGCTTTGCTTGGTTATTGGAAATGGATGATGAAACCCTAGAATGTTATACTACCAAATTTTCCTCAAATTATGCTCATTTAGTGTTTAAGTAGTTAATCATGTGATTAAAAGTAGAAAGGAAGGTATTTATGGATTGAATTTACAAAAACATGATTTTCCCTTTTCCTTCTATCCTTTCAGCCATAAGCAGAACCATAGGTAGGAGTGAGAATTTTGTAATTTTGATTATTCCATTGGATTTATAAGGGAAAATTGTGTGAGAATATATATGTTCATGATATTTGGGAATTTGTATATAGATATGGAATTTATTGAAGTTTAAAGTAAATGTTGTTTGATTGTTTCACTGGAAACAATCTTATTATGCAAACCTAGTCCAAAAAATTTAAAGAGTTTCACTTAGATTTTTGAAATCAGTCAAATTGGATCTTCCTATAATTAATTATGAATTTCCAAAGTTGACTGAAAATATGCCAGTTTCTTGAAACAGTAAAACTGTACTGTGCAAAATTGCACTATGCAGAAACTATTATAACTATATTAGATAACTAGCAAAATTTGATTTAAAGACAGTAATAGTACAAGTAATAATTAGTTCCTTATAACTCTAATTTTTATAGGAACTAGAAATAGCCTGAGCTGGAACCAAAGTTTAGGACAAATATTGGAACAGAAAAAGGACTCAGGTAGTAACACTTTCTTTCATATACTATGTGATTATTGTATGTTTATGTATGTCATCTTCTATAACATGTGTATAGTGTCGGGGACATGTATATTAGCCTGGTGAGGTCTAGGACCCAACAAAGGTGCATAGTTTAGCCTAGGTTGCAAATAGACGTTTGGCCTTGGACAGTGTGCACACAACATTCTATCATTTTATATAACATGGCGCATGACATATTTATTTTCACAATATGTATGTCTAAAATGCATGTTGCTATTGAGATTCGCTTGACTCTCACTCTTTTTTTTTCAAACTTAAAAACCTTACAGCTGAGGCTAGCAGCTCGAAGAGCTAGGTGGTGGCTAGTGGTAAATAGAGTCCCGGTCCATACCAAAGCTACTGTTAGTTATTTAGGACTGTACTTTTGTTTCTTTTGAATACTTGTACATTTTTACATATTTTTCAAACCCTACAGGGAATTCCTGTATTGTGAACAAGTACTTAATGTTAGTATGTTTCCGCTATTTATATATGCCTATGAAACTGTGTGCTTATTACTCTAGAAATATCAAAATGTTAAGGGCTTTGACACAACCAGTATCATAATACTGGTCTGAGGGTGGTAAAAGGATATCATGGATATCGGGGAACGAGTTCATGTAAGGGCAGAGTGTGGGCCTCATCCTAGAACATAATCACCAGTAGGTTCATTAGTGAGGTAGACTGATAGCCACAGACAGATAAAAGTATGACACCCGTATAAATTAGCATATAAGGTAGTCAGACAGTCTAATCCTAGTATTGTATGAGCAGGGGCTTCTAGATTTAGAGGCTCGTATGACATGTGAATCTGTACAGTGATGTAAGCTTTTTCGGATACTATATTTTAGGGTCCAGGGAAATAATGAGGTTACAAAGTGGGATTTGAATGACAGTTTGGTAGACTATAGAGAGCATATCCCAAAGTACGTGTCCGAGTGCATGTACTGACATTGATATGCAGTCCATACACAGTATTTTGATGCCCAGAGACTGGAATGATTTTTGTGACAAAGGCAATCATGGGGTACTGATGCTCAGAAGTAGTTGGAGTCGGTACCAGTGTTTTTGCATAGATAGATTTCGGTTAAACGTGCTCAACCCAGAGAAATCTCAGGATGGGTGACCCCCTATGAAGTCACATGTATATATGGTAAATGTTATGAAAAAGAGCAAGCACATGTTGTACAGTAGTACAGAGGTGGTATATTGTTACAGGCTTTCCCTGACAACTATAAACGTCTGCAATATGTTATTTTAGGTATATCTGTGTACCTAAAACTTTATGAAATGACAAATATGCCCTTGTGAATATTTGACATTTACCTCTTCCTTGTTCCAAATAGTGAAACACAAAGATGGTAAGGCTAAGAGGTATAGGTGTTGGGCAGGGTAAAAAAGCTAGACCTGATTAAATATAGTAAATCTTGGGCATGGTAATAGAAAATCAAATAATGATCAAAGTTCTAAGATCAGAGTAATGAGCTGCGAGAAGTGCAGTAGAAATAGAATACAGAAAGGGATAAGCAAAATATACTTATAGATATGCAGATGGATAGAGCTGCCTAAAGATTTCAACTTAAAAATCCAATATCATCCAGGAAAGGCCAATATAGTGACACTTTCTTTCTTACACTATGCAATTATCTATATGCTTCGTATGCCATATTTTGTGACATAAGTTATAGACACACATATCCAACCGATGCAAGAAAAGCACAAGTACTATTCAGGGGAAAACATACAAGTACCCAATGACCCAGAGGGGATCTAGTTATGATATACAGTACCAAGAAGGTACACTGCCCAGTCAAAAGACTGAGGTATGGACAAATCGGGTTGTTAATAGTAGTTGGCCCTGAATATTTGCACAGTCCACCTGTGATGATTATAGCGTTATTATTCTATTATTTATATGGTGCATGGAATATTTATTTATCATATTTTCTATAAATGTATATGTGTTATTAAGGAAGCCAAGCGAGATCTAATAAGGTAGTAAGACAAGTGTGGGTAGACAGTGTAGCCCTACCTATATTGTATTTAATAGTTTGAAACATCAAATGGTGGTAAAAGTATGGTGAATTATATGTAACATTTGAGGATGACTAGAGAGGTTAACATTCATACCAGTGTCAATCATCCAAAACCATGATTAGACTGTGTGGTCCACAGTGACACAACTTGTATGGCATACAGTGATATGACCTAAATAGTCAACAGTACTACACCCTATGGGTGTACGCTAACATCAACTATTATGGTTTATAGTGACGTGACCTATATGGTCAACATTCATACAACTAATGTGTTCATGGTTACATATGGAAAAAGAGATTAGGATGAGTCCTAGTGTAGTAGGGCATATTGGTAGAAAATTACTCTTAATAGTGAACCTCACAAAAACAATACCCAGTTATGTGGCGATGCACACAGTGAATAGTGTACACTATATGACCAGTAAGGGTCAAATAGTCATTTGATTCTAAACACTGAATAGATAGGCATAGTTACAAATGGGCATAATGGCAGTAAGCTCTGAAGTGCTTGTAAGCATAAGGGTGATTCCCTTGGAAGTAAGACCCGGTATGCAAGATTGCATAGGGTAGTGTCCTTAGGCTTTATGATCCTATATGCCAGTTATATTGTAATGGACCAGTGTGTCCTTAAGCTGGTAGATGAATTCAGAAATGTGATGGGCAATGACCCGAGGATTTGGGGGTAGAGACCCTTGGCTGTACGATCTTGTATGCCAGTTATTTATATTGCATATTGATGGTTAAATGTGAATATTGAATGGAAAATGCTAAATAGTATAAGAGATCTAAAAATATGATGATTATGTTTCATGCTCAGTGAGCTTGCATAAGAAAGAAATAAATTGAATAATGACTTATGTAGCATGCTTATTAAGCTTGCACATAAGAGGGATAGATTGAATGTCTAGAAGAATCGCCAATGTGTATACATTCAAATTTCAAGGACAAAATTTATTGAAAGGAGGGAGAAATGTAACATCCCAAATTTGAGGTGTATCTCTTTAACCACACGTCCGATTGAGCTTAAACTAGTTTCATATGAAACTAGACTTCGAAGGCGTCAAGTACACACCAAGATCACGTTCAAAGGAGTTTAAATCAAAGAGATATGAGCTTTGGAAGATGACATTCAAATCACCATTATTCCAAAGCACGTTCAGTATTTTAGACATAACATCAAACTACACGTCTGTTTGAGATCAAACCAGTGGCATGTGAAACTAGAGACTTAAAGAGCTTTCTATGGAAAGGTCATAGGTCATATTTGGAGTTATATTCAAAGAGGTATGGCTTCTGGGAGTTGACGCTTGTGAATTCAAACACTATCTATTACAGTAGTAACTACTTGGATCATAACTTTCAGAATATAATCAGTTTGGAGCTGATTATTTTTTTACATTGGAATGTAGATGGAAAGAACTTTCCAATGATAAGTCATTTGCCATATTTTGATTTAAAATGAACAAATCACTCAAGTGATTACTCGAGTGATGACTTAAGATCACTCGAGTAACCACTTGACTGATGAAGTTGGCAAAAGCCTCCAATACTCTCTGCCAGATTTTGAAGGGGATCACTCGAGTGATGACCAAGGATCACATGAGTGACCACTCAAGTGATGCGACAGACAATATTTCATAACTTCAGAAAACCATAGGAATGATTGTGTAACTTGCTCTTCTTGCTTCTAATCACTCTAACACTTCATTGTATTAGTGTTTAATGTATTTATCTAGGAATACAATAAAGAGATGATGTGAAGTGACAAAGCTGACTTTACAGAAGCAAAGCGTCCATCGAGTGTAATGGCTAGTTTTTCAAAGATGAATAATGGTCAAACGAAGTAATGAGACTCTAATAGACAAGTTGAAATACTTAAATGGTCATCAATCTTCATCAACTATAAATAAAAGAGCATTCAGAGTTTAGAAGAACAACAAGAGTTCAACTACGCCAACATGTTATAATCATAAGTTATTCACTTCAGCTCAAACACTCTCTCTTATTCTATAGTTTTGATATCAATTATCTTTGAGAGAGTGATTGTTCGTATTGTGCTTCAATATTCATCTTATGTACTTTTAAGAGAGAAGATTGATTATAATCTTTCATCATTAAATTTGTATCCTTACCGTGAGTGAGGGGGAGTACCTCGAGTGTAACATTACAGTGTGTAAGGGCGAGTAACCTAGTGAGAGATTTGTAGAAGGCTTCACAAGTACCCGACTAAACTTGTGGGATTGTAGCGGTTCTCAAGTACCCAGTTAAACTTGAGTAAGATAGTGGATTGAAAATCTTACGAGGAGCTTGGGGACTGGACATAGGTCATTGTAGATTGGACCGAACCAAGATAAATCACAGTTTTCATATTCTCTTCCCTAAGCTCTTATATTTCCATCATATATTATTTAAATATCTAACTGTGATTTATAATTCATTACTTTCATATTTACTGCTTCCACTAAGATGTGAAAAGATTTTTAAAGTCCTTAAGTTTTTATCTTACACACAATTCACCCTTTTCTTGGGTGTCAGCCGGTTGTAACATCTCAAGAGTTATGAATTGCTGATTTTGGGTGTTGTATACTTTTAGAAAGGTTTGATTATACAATCCCATCTCTTTTAAAGGATATTGATTTTTGGTTTTGGAAAGCTAGAATGACTAGTTTTATAAAAGCATCTGATTTTGATATGTGGAAGTTTTTTACAAATGCTTTTGAGTACAAACCGAGCAAGGATTGGATTGAAAAAGAAAAGAAACTATTTTTGTTAAACATTAGAGCAATGACAATTCTCTATATTGCTGTGACAGAAAATGATTTTGAGAAAATTAGATTCTGTTCTAATACTAAAGAGATCTTGCACACTCTTGATTCTATTTATACTTCTAACAATTGTGTTGAAGTTGAAAATGTTGATAGTTCATTTGACACTATAAGCTGCAATCTCCATTTCATGAACAAATGGAAGTTGACAATAAAGAAGAAGAAATCATCGAACACTTCCATAATACAGTCAACTTAGATAAAGAAAGAAGAATAGGATTCCCGAAAAGAGCTCATTATAGACAAACATGAAAAATCACTTTCCGGAGCTTAAAATGAACTTAAGGTAAAAAGTTCAAATTCTTCTTGTGATTTTTGTAAAACTAATTTTCAGAGTCTACATAAGATTGCTTTACAACCAATTGTTGATTCTATTGAGAAAAGCAAAAAAAAAAAAATTTAAATATGTTAGAAAGTTTGTTGGGAAGAAAAGATTTTCAAATAAAATCCATTCAAGTTGCTACTCTCATGACCGACATAATACTTGCATGATATCCCTTAATGCATATCTTCATACAACTTGCAATTATTGTGGTAAATCCAGTCATATTTATCACACATGCTATATTAGAAGAAATTCCTATGTGAGAAATAAATATGTTTGGATTCCGAAAGGACATGTAAAGTTGAATGATAACAATCAAGAACCCAAGTACACGTGGGTACCAAAATGTCCATCTAGTACTTTATGTATGCAGGACTATTCAAAAAGAAATGGACATAAGGGTATAGAGAAGATGAAGAAGCCAATAGGTTCTCATGCACCAATTAAGAGGTTTATATCATCACAAAAGAGAACTCTCAGAACATCAATTGCTAGAGTTACATAGTATAACCACAAAAAGAAGCAATGGGTAAAAGGAGTATATTCCACCTCAACAAAGGGCTACCATAGAGTACCATTCAATTACCTTGAGAAGAATAAGAAGAGGAGGATCTCTCAAGCATCAGGTAAAAGACTCCTGGAGTTTAGATCTTTTGAGAGAAGGTTGTTGGCAACTAAAGCAAGGGATTCAAACTCTCAACAATACAAAAAGATGCATTGGGTAAGCAAAGCCAATTCTTCAAGCACCTAAGGTAAAAGTGTAAAATGGTAAAACCTCTTACACTGTTATGTTTAATATCTATTAAGGCTTATACCCTGTTACCTTAGGAATAAGCATTGCACATATGTGTTTACAATCTGTAGAAAAACCATACATAAAGAGTTGCAATGTTCAATAGTTTATTTTTTATGCATATACACATACTCTATGAGAAAATATTCTTTATCCATATAGTCATGCTTAATTCATCATGCTCAATTTCTTTGAATTGACTATATTCTTAGAGATGTGAATTATGATTCCTACAAGCTAACTGTTAGTAGATCCAAGTAAGAGTGGATACTGAAGGAAGAAAAAGGGTTATATGATTTTGTAGGAAGAAGAAAGGAATACTCAATTTTTTGTCAGTAAAGTAGGGATGAACAGAGTATACATGAACTCTGAGCAAAAGCTTGAGTTCATATCAAGTGCAGACACAAAACTCAAATTTTAGAGGCAAACTCGAGTTCATAACTGGAAGGTTCAATGGAAAATTCGAGTTCAGGAATGAAATTACAGAAAATCTTGATTCAAAGGTATGGGTTACTTAAGTGATTTTAGAGGACTTGAGTACAATGATATAAGGAGATGGAAACTAACTTGAGTGCCTAGAAGTTAAACTGAAGCCAAGTACGCTGTATCAGAATAGGCAATTTTCTGTAAAACTCAAGTTTTCAAGAAAAACTCGAGTATCGAGACTTTATATCAGTAATTTCAAAAGTCAAGCATCGCACTCATTCTTCCCAACTCAATTTGAGTTGTAAATACTTGCTCATTACTGCATACCATTAGCGATAAATCATTTATGGTTTTTGAAATGTTTTTAGATTGCTAGATATACTGGAAATATAATTGTGCATAATCTTTCTATATATTGGAAGTTTGAAATGAACATTTTTTAACAAAATTGCTTAGATTTCAATCCATCTTGTTAGTGCATACATATGATTTGAAAATTATTCATATCTTGTATGCATTTAAATCAGTTTCAAAATTGGAAGTTAATATTTTTGTATACTGAAAGCCAGAAATGCTTCAAACTCATCCACTAGAGCATTTTCCCATCATTAACATATTGATTATTGATCTTAAATGTGCTATCCAATGCTTGAACTCTTTAGTCTTTATTCTCTAACATGTTAGACTTTATGTCTAACAAGTTAACTATCTATATGAGGTTCAAGTGAATTTCTCATAAAAGAATTCAATATGTGAATGCCTTGTGACTAATGTCCAGAGTCTTATTTGGCTAAGTTATTCCAAGAATTACAGGTGTTCATTGATGTTTTAAATGCATTAACCATCACAGTGGAATAACTTTATAAGACAACACTTTGGGATTCTAGTCATATGGACCAACGAGCCTAAACTTCATAGTTTATAAATCCATATACTTGCTCTTATTGCTTGAATGCCTTAACAATTGACATTGCATATCTCCGAGCAACTAAAGTATTCGAATCCTTGACTTAGTGGTATTCTCACTCTTTAAAGTCAAGTTTGTCTCTTGGTCAATAAAAAGTCATTATCCTTAAATCCTCTATTTTATTTTTATGACTTTTGCTCTCAAGAAAATACTTCAACATGTTAACTTGAAATATTTGACTTGTTCTCCAAAATTGAAGCTTTCTGATATATGTAAACATATATTGATTTCTACTATTTTTAGCATGAGGATTGGTTTTATAAATGAGTTTCCACACATTCAAATCTTGATATCATAATACATATTATGATTTGAAAGAACATTTGAGATTTTGAATTAAATTTGCGTATTTCATTCCTGGAAAACTTTATTTCACTCATAATATATCATTTCATAAAAGTTTGTCATTATGAATAAATTTTCTACTCTCCTTGATCCAACTTAAATAGATTGCATGAAAATATTATCAATGACATATTTTCAATATAAAGTGTATTTACAAATTGTCATTGATCATTGAAAAACATCATTCTTGGCATTATTTTTTTGTTACCCTTTATGTTCAATAACTATAATTAATTGGGTAATATTATATTTTGGTCTTACTCTTTGTTTAAATATCATATGGATTAATTGTATAAGAGCATAAGAGTTGTTATGTCTATACTGTATGGACCTAAAAGAAGTTGAGTACTAAAGAGCACGTATTTATACTTTTGCAGGAGTTGATCAAGATGCTTTGCATTCGGTACAAAGAACAGAGGCTAACAGAGTAGGTGTGACTGGTAGTGTTGCAGTGTGGGTAGTAGCAAAATTTATGGTGTCACTCGAGTGACACCCTATCACTAGCTAGTGATACAATTAGAAAAGGAGAAAGAGTAGAAAGATCTCATATAGCCCATAGCAGAATTCAACTTAAAAAAGCTCAAATCGAGAGCAAGGCCATAAATGGCAGTGATTATACCCAGCAATCTTTTTGGTCCAACTGTCTATTCATACTTCCAATACTATAAGCCTTCACTATCTAGCCATCTTCCTACTTTTAAAGACAGTTAGACGTCTCTCTATGACATAGAGCTTGCTTAGTTATGCTATGAGGATGGCACAATAGTTAAAGGGACATAGGAGACAACAGTAAGAGATTATAGAGTCACCAACTTAGCCTTAAAGATCAATAAGTGGTTAGGCTTCAACAACCCTCCCACTAGACCATTCAAGGAGCATAATGAGCCTAAGAAGTACAAAATCATAAAATCATGAGAGCTAATGAGAATTTTCAACTTCAATCCTAGCTCTATGTGTGATCTTCATTGGATTATCTAATATACCTACACTAAAGCTATAGTAAACAAGGCCAATAACTTCATCAAGAAGAATTATCACACAATGACCTATATTATTAGCAAGGAGGAGAGGAATAATGGAGATATCATGTCTTTCAGAGAACAAGAGATACTTATATACTTCTATAAAGCATACTCCAATTTTATACCCTCATTTGGTATCTCTATTCCTTAAGACTAACAAGATATGATAGTTAAAGCCAAACGGTAAAGATATACTTATCACAAGTAAGTGGTCCCAAGCGAGGGATAGAGAATAGAGGTTAGGGCATCAAGATATTATGAATCAAAATCCTCAGATAGAGCTAGATCACCAAGATATTGGATCCATCATTCAAACAAACTGAGCTTTACTTGATGTTACCAATAAGAAGCTCATTAAGGTTATGGATGATATAGTTAAGAAGTAATGTGCCGTAGTGAATTAGAACTTCCAAATGTTGTTTACTCAACACAAGAGACACAAAGGATAATAGCTAAGATTTCAAGGATAGATGAGATGCAACACTTTGCTAGAGCTAGTCTCCCTAATCCTTCATTCTTTAATCCATCTGTCTAGGGCCATCTGAGAGAGAGCTTCAACAATCACATAGAGCTTGCTACAAACAATGTTGAGCTTATCACTTCTATGAATGGAAAGATTAGATAACTCCGTGATTTGATCAACCAAAAATTAAAGGCCTTATCCTGAGCTCATCTTGGCATAATTAAATGCTCATAAAGACTACACTTCAGAATCCCTCAATACTGATCACATTATTAGACAGTGAGTAGCAACGATGCATCATTAGACTTCAGAGGACTATGACTCGAGGGATTACGACATTAGTCGAGTAAGGTATTCTATTCTTAATTAAAATTCTCCGAGTTGCATTACTTGAGTAATGGTCGAGGAGGATCACTCGAGTGATACAAGGTTACAACCTTAAAACCCCGAATAACATCGTCATTTTTAAAATTTGATTTCTCTCCAAATCTTCATATTTTCATACTCATTCTCTCTACAAAATTTCTAATGGTTTTACAAATCCAGTAAAGTTATTAACTATATTACTCACAATGATTTTCTTTTGAGCCATGCATTCATTAAAGGGAAGCTTCACATTCACATGTGTTTTATATCTTAAAAAGCTCATCTCATTTATTTAAAGAAAATCATTCTAGCATACTCATCTACATTCCCTATCTCATGATCAGTTTTGATGATAAGTTACTCTTATATTCTTCCTTTCATGATCTTAATTTTAATATATCTTATCGAAAGGATAATTTTGATACTTGATGGCACTAATAATTCTCTTTGCAAGAAAGATTTAAAATTTGTGATAGGAGATTTCTCTTTTCAATAACAACATACTACAGAAATATGGAATAGAAGCTTTAATACACAATCATTTTGAGGAAAGATACTTTAATGCTCAATCAAGAAAAATATATTGGTTGCAATATTCAACGCAACAAATACCTATGCCAATACAAAGAAGTATTAAGCATAGTGATATAGAAATATGGAATAGAAGCTCAACTCAAAAGGAGAATCCTAAAGATAACATGAATATATATTAGAGTTGCACAGCAAAAGTGTGGTGAATACAACATCATGGAACTAGCGTTGCAAGGAGAAGGACTATAATTATCAATCATCAGCTTGCATAATCAAAATGAGCATTTCTAAACTCTTTCTTTCTCTTTATATTTTCCAAATACAATGCATATTTTTTTATTTCAATTTTCTCTGATTATGAAAGTTTTCTTGAAAATCTCTTCGAATTGATTCAAATTTGTTTTCATGAAAACCTTTGTTTATTTGCATCACCTTAAAAGTGAAGGATGATACATTCCCTTTGATTGAGGAAGAGAAAGGCATTTCTAACTAGGTTTCATATTTGCTTCTCTAAGAGCCTTTTCTATTTATCCTTCAAAGCTTTTGCTAATGTCAAATAGGGGGAGAAAAAGGCAAGAAAAATATGTTACATTCAAAGTGTCCCATATTTACAACTATTTTTCTTAAAGGATTTGACATCATCAAAATTGAAGAGAATGTTAGATATGATTAGTTTTGATGATGTCAAATATTGATGCCAAATATTAAGAGTAAAGTTTGTACAAAGTTTGTACAATGTATTTATCTACCATATTTACTAACTACTATATTAATATGAAATATCTTATAGATTAGTCAAACAAAGAAAGAAGACATCTAGTTGGGTTATGAAGAATGATCATCAAAGTGAAAAACAAGAAGTAAGAGATTAAAGAAAGAAGAACTTGTAAGATCAAATGAGTGAATATCAAAGCTTCAAGCTCTTAGAAGTGATATTGGAGGTTTCTATGATCATATAGTGGTTAGCATGGGTCAATTCAAAGCTAAGTAACTTATATGGAAGTTATGGAACTTCCATAAGGTAATAACTTGAGTAATGGTTCTCTGCCAAGTTTAGAAGGCATCACTCGAGTGAAAACTAGAGTGATGAGCACTCTGATGTGCTCTGTTTTCATTTAGCATGACAAAGCTTCGGTATTTTGGCCTTATCTCTCTAACCACACGTCTGATTCAGCTAAAGCCAGTTTTATATGAAACTAGACTTCTAATGTGTCAAATACACACCAAGATTATGTTCAAAACTGTTCAAATTAAAGAGATATGAGCTTAGGAATATGATGGTGATTAGTAAGGTTCTCTAACACAAATTCCCTCTGTAAGTTTTTCTCTTCAAAATTCTGTATCTTTTGTGCTTTCAATAAATTTGCAATTTTAATTTTCAGTGTTTAATTTTCTACTTTTAATTTTTTTTCATTCTTCTACATTTCAACTGCATGAATTAATGACTCAGCGTCGATCCCTACTTCTCATTTCTACCATTCTTTTCCCTTCACTTCAGATCCTTTAGGGGTCACTCCCTCCTCTTAGTATCAGAGCCTAAAGGGGAAGTAGGGATGTATTAGATGAGTTGAAACTTATGAATGTTTAAGAGACTAATATGAATATTAGCTGGAGAAGTATGCTCTGTGATTGCAGCCTTGTCTGATCTTCCACATTAGAAAATGTTAATATAAAGGCAAGAGTCTGCTTAATAATATTGTTTCTGATAGCATGAAGCATAGTGCATTAGTAGTATCATATGAACTTCATTCATTTTTTAAGGTTATGGCAGTAAGGCCCATTATGGAAAGGGCAGTTAGTCTAGAAGCCAGCTTGAATGTTCATTGAAACTATTATACACTGTTCAAATCATTGGCTAAGAGACAACCATATTAATGCAAGGTTTTAGACATTTTTTTTGCAAAATTTCTTTGGCAGATTTACAATCAACTCTGATAAAAAATCTTTGATTTAACTTATTGCTTTGAAATTTGTTTATGCACAAAATGATTGCCAAAATTTCTTTTTTAATGGTGGAATAGTTCTATTGTTCCCTATTCTAATGTTTTGAAGTAAATGCAATGTAATTCTCTTTACCATCAATTTTTTTGAGAATACCTCCATACTCGATGTCAGAGGCATCAGTTTCAACAATTTTGATTGCTTGTGGTTTAGGAAGATACAAGCAAGGAAGATTGTAGACATGAGACTTAATTTGTTTGACAACATTGGTGTGATCATCTGTCTATAGTGGAGGACTTTTCTTAAGACGCTCATAGAGAGGCTTAATAATATTGTTTAGGTTTGGAATGAATTATCCTACGTAATTCAAACAGCCTAAATATCTTAGAAGTTGATTTTTGTCCAGAATCTGGTCTACAAATTTATTGGGAAACTGAATTGCTCTGTCAATTAGAGTGATAGTTCTTTGATAAATATGGTGACCAAGAAACCAAATTTTTGCTTGAAATAGACTAATTTTGGATTTAGAAAATGAAAGACCATTGCGCTTAGCAATTTCTGCGAAGACCCACACATGCTTGAAATGTTGGTCGATGGAATATGAATACACTAAAACATCATCAATATAAACAGTGATAAATTTAGTGTAAGGATTAAATATTTCATTCATTATCTTCTAGAATTCAAAGGGAGCAGTTTTTAGGCCAAAAGGCATGACATTCCATAATACTGCCCAAAAGGAATAGTGAATGCAGTTTTGTAGCGATCTTTCTTGCTAATTTGGATTTTTGAAAATCCTGACTTCATGTCAAATTTTAAAACTATTTTTTTCCAAATGGAGGCGATTTAAAAGGTCCTTTTTATTAGGAATGGGGTACCTAATCCATTGAGGAGCCTCATTGAAGGGCTTTTAATTGATAACAAGACTTGGAGTACCTCATTTTAGTTTAGCATTTTTATGAACATAAAAAGATGCACAAGACCAAGGGCTTTGGCTTTTATGGATTAGGCTTTTTTAAATTAAATCCCTGATATCATTTTGACAATGTTCCCAAAGTTCCTGGTTCATTTGTATCAGGCGAGCTTTAGTAGGAATGGCTTTTTCATTGAAGTCTTTCTCATAAGGGAGATTGACTACATGACTTTTCCTTTCCCAGAAAGCATTAAGAAGATCATACCAGATTGTGTCTTGAATATTTGTCAAAACATTTTGAATTTTCTATTTTATTGGAGATTTTCCTAATTGAGTTCAATCACTTTATAGGAAACTTCTTCTTTTACAATAATCTTGATCTGAACATGCCATTTTTGGATTGAATTTTTTTGGACTAAAACCATTGATATAAGGTTCAAGAAAAAACTAGAGACATCTTGCTTGATATCTTTAGCCTTTTCTTCATTAGAGATATCGATTATTCCTATTTGGATTTGGTTTAGAGTAAGAGAATGGAGATCTTGAGTATCCTTCATTCCTCTAATGTAATATCCCAAAAAGTGATTAAGGGCTAATGACTTCAAAAGTGGATGTAATTATTGTTGAATAAACACTTTTGAAGAATGTGTGATGGGAATTTGGATATTTTAATGATTCCAATGGCTTCCTTGTGAAAATTTATGTGGGAATGATGTTTGGTATGAAAATGGAACCAATGGAAGCAAAGATGCAAAATCTAAAATTCTGTCCAGTGAAATTCTATTCTGGGCAGTCCGTTTGTGTGAACGTTTTGAATGACCAAATGGTGTCTAAAAATTATGAAACTTTCCAGTATTAAATTTCACATCCCAAGCTTCAAAATGGACATATAATTTGTACCATTTCGTTTTGGGAACTTGGAGATATGTCTGTTCAAAGTTTGGGATCAAAACTGGACTCTGTTTTGGAGCAGTGTTGAAATTTGTATAATTCTGGAATTGTGTGGTGATTTCTGGTAATGGATCATATTTTTTCTATAAAGAGGACTTAAATACCTTTCATTTGGCTTTGGGATCACCTCATTTCGATTTTTCTAGAATTAGTTATGATTTTTCAAATTTGGGCAGAAAATCTGCCAGAAAATCCGAAAATGGGAATTATGACATCATCTCACTAAAAGATGACATCAGCATGGAATTAGATATATTCTCATCTTCTTCAGCTCATTTTCTGTCGTGATGAACCAGCTGCACTAGTGAGAGAAAGTTGAGAGCTCTTAGAGAGAGAAAGAGGAGAAATCTCGCAAGGTAAGCCGATTTCTCCGACGATTTAGCTCCTAACGTGTATAACTCCGACTCTAAGCTACTCCTCTTTATTCTTTAAGGTTGTGAAGCTCAAAATTTGGTGTTTCAAAGAGGCTAGGGTTCAGCCAAATTTGGGAAAAGCTAGTGGGAGCTTGAGGTAACTTCCAAACTTTCATATATTGCTTATTCTGGCTGCTGTGGGCAATTTAATCGGTGAAATTTTGCCGGATTGCCATTGGTTTTAAAGTTTGGAAATGATATGGCCTAGGGGTTATGCTGCCCAAATTGGGTCTTAATGTTAGTTTTAACCTAATGTAATGGTTAATAAAGTGGTTAGGAGTAGAAAGGAACGCGTTTACGGAGCCGAAATCGTAAAACCCCGATTTTCCCCGGAGAACTCATAAATTTCGGCCAGCTCTAGAAATGGGTCTTAGAGTTGGATTTTCAATGATTTGATGGTTCCATTGAGTTCAGGAGCGAAAATTAGGTGGGGTTACAGTTGGCCACTTTTTCGGAAAAGGCCAAAAAAGCATAATTACGAAAACGCCCCTGAAACCCTTGAAGTAGGGCTGCCAACGGTAAATTTGTAATTTTACATTGAATTTGATAATTCTGACTCCGAAAATAGATTCCTTGGGCGGAAATATGTTAGGATAGCCCATATTAGAATTTCGGGAAAAGTGCAGCCGGACCGGGTACGGCGGGCCCGGGCCGGGTCCCCGGGGGTAGTTTTGTAAATTTTCATTATAGACTCATATAACCCCAAGTAACACTATGGAAGTGTCTAAATGGTGCATTTGGAATTGTAGGATTCGATATTTGCCGCCCTCGGGAGCCCGCAGTGCCAAGAAACGTCGGGAAAGGATCAGGTAGTGACTCTCTCTCTTATACTATGTATAATGCTCTGTATGTGTATGTTATCATTGTTATGTGATGATTCTTTGATGCTGCTGCGATTACAGCTGGTGATAGCTGTCGTTTACAGCGCAAGCTGTCGTTTACAGCGCAAGCTGTCGTTATTATGATTACAGCGTAAGCTGTCGTGATTATTATTACAGCGAGAGCTGTCGTATTATGCATACAGCCGTGAGTGCTGTCGTTTGTGGTGAAAACCATGTATCTTTGAGATTGCTGCTGCTGTTGCTGGTTGTGATTTATATACATGCTTTGTGTTATGCATTGTGTGAGTGGTTTGTTACTACTGGGATTCGCTCGAATCTCATTCTTTCCTATGACTAACATTTCAGACAGGGCATGTGGCTCAAAGGAGAAGCGGCCAACCCGAAGCACTTAGGATCTGTAGTGATACTAAAGATTTTTGAGATGTTGGTTATCTACTTTAAACTCGGGATTACTGTATATCCTGAATCAGGAACACTACATTCGATTTTGGTTGTGTAATCCCCTAGTAGATACTTGTAACCTCTAGATTATATATGTATAGGACCCGGGAGTTGCCGGGGATTTGGTTATACACTCTGTTATACATGAATGTAGATAAACTGCACAGGTAATTATATTCGAATTTTGAAATGGAGACCAGGAACAGGAAGAGATTTTGAATGTTTTGTGAAAACCCTACTACAAAGTAGGAGATTGAAATAAGTTTAAGTTATCCGATGGTCTCTAATCCGAATTAAATGTGCATTATCGAATTATAATTACGTGATTAAAGGCAGGGTGTTACATTTTGGTATCAGAGCTGTAGTTCCTGGCAAGGGTAGAGGTTGCTAGGATAGATCCCTTAGATAGTAGTAGGGATAGAAGATTATCTGTGAATGATTGTTGTGTATGCACATGTATGTTTAATTGACATGGATATATATATGAGTTTTGTGACTATATGTGCATACTATCTCTGCTAAATTAATGGGGCAAGTTGTTTGTAGAATGAAGAAAACTAGAGGACGCCCCAATATTCCGCGTGTAGACCCAGAGGTGGAGGTCGTCAATGATAATCCACCAGATCCTATGCAAGAGCTGATGGGTCTAATCCGGGATCAAAGAGATATGATAACTGAGTTGAGAGAAGAGCTCAGAGCAGAGAAGGCGAAGAACAAGGAAGGTCCAGTTCAATCCACTCCGGAGGAAACTCAAGGAGAAACCCGTCATGAGGACACTGCTGAAGGGTCAGCACGACCCCTGGAGTCCCCACCTCACATTGTCCCAAATCAAGAATCACATGGGATACCGCTTAGAGAGGAAAGAGACCTTCAGTTTTGGGTCACCAGGTTCTGCAAGCATCTGCCTCCTGCGTTCAGAGGGAGGTTTGACCCTCAAGCAGCCAAAGATTGGATGAACAGACTGGAGAAAATATTTGAGGTGCTTAATTGTCCGGATGAGGTGAAGCCACGACTGGCCGTTTACAAACTCGAAGGGGATGCAGACCGTTGGTGGCGGAATATCGCCCTAACCTTGAAGAGCAACAAGATGCCATTGACTTGGGAATTGTTTCAACAAGAATTCAACGAGAAGTATTTTCCCAAATCAGTGAGGCTCGAGAAGGAGACAGAATTCCTGAATATCAGGCAAGGGGACGCGGAAAGCTTCGATGATTACTTGTCCCGTTTTGTCCGATTGGCTCGATACTCCTCCTATCTCCAGTTCAAGGATGATGAAGAATGGAGTTCTGATATGCTCATTCGCGGTCTGAGGCGAGAGTTGAGGAAGCGCTTAGCTACTCATCAATTTACCAAGTTCAACAAGGCGGTTGAACAATGCAGGATTACAGAGAACAACTTGAGAGATTTGTATCCTGCCAGAGCTACTAGCCACCGCAATGAACCTAATAAGGGTGCTACCTCATAAAAGCGAAAGGGGCAAGGATCTTCGACTGGAAGTAGTAAGAAGCCCTACCAGTCTGGGAGCCGTGACCAGCAAAGAACATATTCTGGACCATGGATTTGTCGTCGGTGTAACCAACCACATCAAGGCAAAACTTGTGATGGCAAAATAATATGCTTCAATTGTAAGCGTGTGGGGCATACTTCTGCTGAATGCAAAGAGCCACGACCAGACCAGAGACCGAGGACACAGGGCCGAGTATTCACTATGACCCATGAGGAGGCCCGCAAATCTCCTGAGCTAATACAAGGTAAACTTCTACTTCATGGCCATCTGTTGCAAGTTTTATTTGACTCGGGTGCAAGTCACTCCTTCATTGCCTATGATTGCGAGAAGCGCCTGGGATTGCATGTGCACAAACTGCCATTTGAATTAGTAGTGTCAACTCCAATGGGTATTAAGGCCTTGACCACAGAAGCTTGTTTGAGTTGTGTCATAACTGTGGAAGGGCATCAATCTATTGTAGATTTGATATGTTTGCCTCTTAGTCAATTAGAAGTCATTTTGGGTTTTGATTGGTTAATGGCAAATAATATATTGCTTGATTGTGGAAACAAGAGGATAGTATATCCTGTATCTCAGAGGGTTGAAGATGTGGATGCTAGTATGAATTTTCTTTCGGCAACCAAAGCTGAAAAGTATCTTGAAAAGGGTTGCCAGGGGTATGTAGTGTTTTTCTCTGTGCAAGGGGAAAATGGCGAAACCTTGAATAATATACCCGTGGTAAATGAATTCCCTGAGGTGTTTCCGGACGATCTGAGCGGACTACCTCCAGAAAGGGAAGTTCAGTTCCCAATTGACATTGTACCTGGAGCTGGTTCTATATCCAAGGCCCCATACCGCATGGCCCCAAACGAAATGGTGGAGTTAAAGAAACAAATAGAAGATTTGCTTGAGAAAGGGTTTATTAGACCCAGTGTGTCGCCTTGGGGAGCTCCAGTGTTGTTTGTAAAGAAGAAAGATGGGAGTCTTCGCTTGTGTATCGACTACAGAGAGCTGAATAAAGTTACTATAAAAAACAAGTACCCTCTTCCCCGAATTGATGACCTATTAGATCAACTCTCTGGTTCATGTGTATTTTCGAAAATTGATCTAAGGTCAGGGTATCATCAGCTGCGAGTGAAAGCAGAAGATGTTCCGAAAACTGCTTTCAGGACCCGATATGGTCATTATGAGTTCTTGGTGATGCCATTTGGGCTAACCAATGCGCCTGCGGTTTTCATGGATTACATGAACCGTATCTTTCGGCAATATCTGGATCAGTTTGTTGTTGTGTTTATCGATGACATTTTGATATATTCCAAGAATAAGGATGAGCATGAGCATCATTTGAGAATCGTATTGAATATCTTGTGCGAGAAGCAATTATATGCTAAATTGAGCAAGTGCGAGTTTTGGCTATCAGAAGTGAAATTCTTAGGCCATGTTATCTCGCAAGAAGGGGTCTCTGTGGATCCCAGCAAAGTGGAAGCAGTACTGAACTGGAAGAGGCCAGAATCTGTGGCGGAAATACGCAGTTTTCTGGGTCTTGCTGGTTATTATCGGAGATTTATCCAAAATTTCTCCCGTATTGCGTTGCCGATGACCAAGCTCACGAGAAAAGATCAGCCGTTTATGTGGGACGAGAAATGTGAAAACTGCTTTGTGGAGCTGAAGGAGAGGTTGACGACGGCACCTGTGTTGATTTTACCCGATCCCAGTTTGACATACGTTGTGTATTCTGATGCCAGTAGGCAGGGATTAGGGTGTGTCCTTATGCAGCAGGGACGTGTGGTGGCCTACGCCTCTCGACAGCTCAGACCTCATGAATTGAATTATCCCACTCATGATCTGGAGCTTGCGGCCATTGTATTTGCTTTAAAGATTTGGCGTCATTACCTATATGGTGTGACTGTGGAATTGTACTGCGACCACAAGAGTCTCAAATATCTGTATGATCAAAAAGAGCTGAATATGAGACAGCGTCACTGGATGGAATTGCTTAAGGACTACGACCTGGAGATAAAATATCATCCGGGTAAGGCAAATGTAGTCGCTGATGCTCTTAGCCGAAAGACTGTGCTCGTTGCAGCCATGATGATACAAGAAAGGAAATTGATTGAAGATTTCCGTGATTTAAATTTGACAAACCAGATCATCTGTGCTAATTACACTATTTCTCAAGAGGAGAGTGATCTAAGGGCGGAAATTGAAGAAGCTCGAGTCAAGATGACTGGATACAGCGCAATCTGACTCGAATTGAACAGGGAGAAGTTTCAGGCTATGACATATCGCCTCGTGGATTAGTTCGTTACCAGAAAAGAGTCTGCATTCCACTTAAGGCAGAGTTGAGGCAGAAGATTCTGGATGAGGCACACAAGAGCCGATATACTCTTCATCCTGGTATGACCAAGATGTATCAGAATCTGAAATCGGTGTATTGGTGGCCGGGTTTGAAGAGTGACGTGACCAAATATGTTGCAAGGTGTCTCACTTGTCAGAAAGTGAAAATCGAGCACCAGAGACCGCCTGGTTTACTTCAGAGTCCTGAGATTCCGGAATGGAAATGGGAAAGCGTGACCATGGATTTGGTTGTGGCATTACCCAGGATCAGAAACTATAATGCGATCTGGGTAATTGTGGATCGGTTAACGAAGTCAGCCTACTTCATACCAATCAATGCTGGTTATTCTCCTGATAAACTAGCGGAGATTTATATCCGAGAGATTGTCAAACTTCATGGTGTTCCGAAAAACATCATTTCCGATCGAGATCCACGATTTACTTCGAAGTTTTGGAAAGCATTGCATGAAGCCTTAGGTACTCAACTGAGATTTAGTACGGCTTATCATCCTCAAACGGATGGACAATCTGAGAGAACAATTCAGACGCTGGAAGATATGTTGCGAGCTTGTGTTCTTGACTTTAAAGGAAGTTGGGATCGTTTCCTTCCACTGGCTGAGTTCGCTTACAACAATAGCTATCATGCGAGCATCCAAATGGCTCCGTATGAAGCGTTGTATGGAAGACGGTGCCAATCACCTTTATGCTGGAATGAATTATCCGAAAGGAAGCTTTATGGGCCAGATTTGGTTGATCAAACCTCAGCACAGATTCGGATCATTCGTAAGAGGCTCCTTGCAGCGCAGAGTCGACAGAAAAGTTACGCTGACAAGAGGAGAAGGCCTCTAGAATTTGAGGTTGGTGATCACATATTCCTGAGAGTATCACCAATTACGGGCATTGGGCGAGCCATCAAGAGGAAGAAGCTGAGCCCGAGATATATAGGTCCTTTTGAAATCCTTGAGAGGATTGGGCCTGTCGCTTATCGAGTAGCCCTACCCCCAAACTTGAGTAGACTCCACGATGTGTTTCATGTTTCCCAACTGAAGAAGTATCAACCGGATCCATCTCATATTGTTGAATATGAAGAAGTTGAGTTACAAGACAACTTCACATATGCGATAGAGCCAGAACAGATCATTGATAGAGAAGAACGACGGCTCAGACACCGAAGCATTCCATTTGTGAAGGTGATCTGGAAGGGAATGACTCAGAGGGAAGCAACTTGGGAAGCGGAAACGGATATGCAAAGACGTTATCCAGAGTTTATGGCTCAAGTTGTGTGACAAATTTCGAGGACGAAATTTATTTTACGGGGGGAGAAATGTAATATCCCAAAAAGTGATTAAGGGCTAATGACTTCAAAAGTGGATGTAATTATTGTTGAATAAACACTTTTGAAGAATGTGTGATGGGAATTTGGATATTTTAATGATTCCAATGGCTTCCTTGTGAAAATTTATGTGGGAATGATGTTTGGTATGAAAATGGAACCAATGGAAGCAAAGATGCAAAATCTAAAATTCTGTCCAGTGAAATTCTATTCTGGGCAGTCCGTTTGTGTGAACGTTTTGAATGACCAAATGGTGTCTCAAAATTATTAAACTTTCCAGTATTACAGTTCACATCCCAAGCTTCAAAATGGACATATAATTTGTACCATTTCGTTTTGGGAACTTGGAGATATGTCTGTTCAAAGTTTGGGATCAAAACTGGACTCTGTTTTGGAGCAGTGTTGAAATTTGTATAATTCTGGAATTTTATGGTGATTTCTGGTAATGGATCATATTTTTCCTATAAAGAGGACTTAAATACCTTTCATTTGGCTTTAGGATCACCTCATTTCGATTTGTCTAGAATTAGTTATGATTTTTCAAAGTTTGGGCAGAAAATCTGCCAGAAAATCCGAAAATGGGAATTATGACATCATCTCACTAAAAGATGACATCAGCATGGAATTAGATATATTCTCATCTTCTTCAGCTCATTTTCTGTCGTGATGAACCAGCTGCACTAGTGAGAGAAAGTTGAGAGCTCTTAGAGAGAGAAAGAGGAGAAATCTTGCAAGGTAAGCCGATTTCTCCGACGATTTAGCTCCTAACGTGTATAACTCTGACTCTAAGCTACTCCTCTTTATTCTTTAAGGTTGTGAAGCTCAAAATTTGGTGTTTCAAAGAGGCTAGGGTTCAGCCAAATTTGGGAAAAGCTAGTGGGAGCTTGAGGTAACTTCCAAACTTTCATATATTGCTTATTCTGGCTGCTGTGGGCAATTTAATCAGTGAAATTTCGCCGGATTGCCATTGGTTTTAAAGTTTGGAAATGATATGGCCTAGGGGTTATGCTGCCCAAATTGGGTCTTAATGTTAGTTTTAACCTAATGTAATGGTTAATAAAGTGGTTAGGAGTAGAAAGGAACTCGTTTACGGAGCCGAAATCGTAAAACCCCGATTTTCTCCGGAGAACTCATAAATTTCGGCCAGCTCTAGAAATGGGTCTTAGAGTTGGATTTTCAATGATTTGATGGTTCCATTGAGTTCAGGAGCGAAAATTAGGTGGGGTTACAGTTGGCCACTTTTTCGGAAAAGGCCAAAAAAGCATAATTACAAAAACGCCCCTGAAACCCTTGAAGTAGGGCTGCCAAGGGTAAATTTGTAATTTTACATTGAATTTGATAATTCCGACTCCGGAAATAGATTCCTTGGGCGGAAATATGTTAGGATAGCCCATATTAGAATTTCGGGAAAAGTGCAGCCGGACCGGGTACGGCGGGCCCGGGCTGGGTCCCCGGGGGTAGTTTTGTAAATTTTCATTATAGACTCATATAACCCCAAGTAACACTATGGAAGTGTCTAAATGGTGCATTTGGAATTGTAGGATTCGATATTTGCCGCCCTCGGGAGCCCGCAGTGCCAAAAAACGTCGGGAAAGGATCAGGTAGTGACTCTCTCTCTTATACTATGTATAATGCTCTGTATGTGTGTGTTATCATTGTTATGTGATGATTCTTTGATGTTGCTGTGATTACAGCTGGTGATAGCTGTCGTTTACAGCGCAAGCTGTCGTTTACAGCGCAAGCTGTCGTTTACAGCGTAAGCTGTCGTTATTGTGATTACAGCGTAAGCTGTCGTGATTATTATTACAGCGAGAGCTGTCGTATTATGCATACAGCCGTGAGTGCTGTCGTTTGTGGTGAAAACCATGTATCTTTGAGATTGCTGCAGCTGTTGCTGGTTGTGATTTATATACATGCTTTGTGTTATGCATTGTGTGAGTGGTTTGTTACTACTGGGATTCGCTCGAATCTCATTCTTTCCTATGACTAACATTTCAGACAGGGCATGTGGCTCAAAGGAGAAGCGGCCAACCCGAAGCACTTAGGATCTGTAGTGATACTAAGGATTTTTGAGATGTTGGTTATCTACTTTAAACTCGGGATTACTGTATATCCTGAATCAGGAACACTACATTCGATTTTGGTTGTGTAATCCCCTAATAGATACTTGTAACCTCTAGATTATATATGTATAGGACCCGGGAGTTGCCGGGGATTTGGTTATACACTCTGTTATACATGAATGTAGATAAACTGCACAGGTAATTATATTCGAATTTTGAAATGGAGACCAGGAACAGGAAGAGATTTTGAATGTTTTGTGAAAACCCTACTACAAAGTAGGAGATTGAAATAAGTTTAAGTTATCCGATGGTCTCTAATCCGAATTAAATGTGCATTATCGAATTATAATTACGTGATTAAAGGCAGGGTGTTACATCTAATCTCTTCTTTTAAACCATTTATTTCCTTCTGAAGGACTAAAATCATGACTGGTTCTGAATTATTCTGAAATCTTTTCATTATTTAAGTAAAATCATATTTTGTATTTAATTGGTTTGTTTAGAGAAGGACCCTGAGAGGAGGCTTTTCTAAGTTTGTTAAAGTATTTAGCTTTATTTTCATTATTAAGAAGAGAATTTATTACTTTGAAAAGTATATCTCCTTCCTGACATAATGTATTGATATGAAGAATTTACTCATCAGAGGAATATGAAATATCTTCTTGTTGAAGTTGATTAACTTCATCAGAAGAGGACATTTCATATTCTTCTTCAGAAGATGTTTCAATCAATAACTTATTTAATTATTGAAGAACAGGTTCTTCAACCTATAAGGCAGTAATCTTTTTATTAAGCCTATAGTATTTTGCCATATGGCCTTCTTTCCCACATCAAAAACAGATAATTTTCCCTTTGGGGAGGTCAAATGGAATTTTGGATTTAAAATCATTTTTTAGTTTTCTAGGGTTATTACTCCTAGGTTTTTTCCAATATTTCTTAGCCTGGTGTTTTTGTTCTGTGCTTTCTTGTCTGTGTTTAGGCTTAGACCATTTATAGGCAGGAAAGCTGAATTGTTCACAAACAGATCCTAAATATTTTCTATTAAGGGCCTTTTCTTTGGCAAGTTGATGTTGAATTCAATCTTCTTGACAAAGTTTTAAGGCTGTTTTCTAGAGAATTGTGTTGAGCTATCCATAAGTTAAATTTTCATAACGAATTTAGCCATCACTAGTTTGGTTTCTGAATTTGGCCATCGCCAGTTTGGCCATCTTCTCTAGTAATTAGGAAGACTATTAAGAAATTTTTCTTCCAGAGAGGATGATTGCCATCTTCTCTAGTAGGGACACATGTCCAAAAGGTATCCTTATACCATCTGAAGTTTGCTAGAGTTTTACACCTTAGATTGGATAGAAGATCTGCAGATTTGTCCATAGAGAAGAATCTCCTATGACATGCTCAAATATATTAACTATGAGAGAGTTAACATAGTTGGGCACTACCTCACCATTATTGTTAAGAGGAGTTCCTTCATGTTGGATTTTGACGTCCGAAAGAATTTAGGCCTTTTATTCATTTATGAGACAATAATCCCACCAGCCTCTAAGCTGTCCAATAAAGCTAGAGACTAATATATGGACAATGTCATCCTCTTGACAATTGCTATATATTGAGTAGGCATTACTAACCATAGGCATTTGCTGGAGAGTTGCCAAGATATGGGTCTCAAATTTTCCAACTATGTTCCAAACATAGATGTTATTGGTATTCAATTATTTGAGAGTAGCATCTCTTTCTTCAAGGGCTAGATCTGGTAGTGTAGCTCTTGGATATTATAATTTTATTGTATTTTGCCAATTCATATTGTTGTTCGGGTTGATCAATTTTTTTCAGTCTCAGAATAGTCTTTACTACTACTAACTTGACTATTTTTATCTAAGACATTGATTATTGACGAAGAGGTAGCCTTTTGGGGAGTCTTAGGCTTCATAATTTTCCTGAGTTCTTCGTCAATTTTTTGCTGAAAACTTTTCTTTTTAACATTGCTTACTACAACCTTTGGGATAGAGTAAGGTTTGAAATTGGTTGTTTGTTAGTAATATTGGGAGGTGTATTACTAGACTGAGAATTAGCACTTTTTGTAAACAACTTGTTTTTAAATTAGATGTTCACCTAAGGCTTATAGATATGAATTGTTATATTTTTTTAATAAGATTCTGGATATCTTTTGAATTTATGTTTTCGGTAAAATCTTTGGTCTTAAAGGGCAGAGCTATGACAGAAGCTTCTCCAATTTTAACACCAAAGACTTTGTAAGACTGTTTTGGAGGAATATTAGATTCTATCTTCTCTCCATATTTTGAAAGGATAATCCTTAATATTTTGTTCTTCAACGTAGGTATCAAACTAGCCAAAAAATGGGATATGTAGCTTAAATCTTTCAATCATTTTGTAAAACATTTCCTGAATTGGTTTTCTTACTTGATTATCAAATTTTTTAAGAAACCAGTCTCTTCTCTATTTATTATATTCAGCATAGAAGTCCTTTTGTTGGAACTTCTCGCTAGAATTGTTTGTCTATGACACCTATCATATTGGAATAAGTTGGGCATTGATTGGTTTAAACCTCATCATCCTCTTCTTTCTGATACACAGGTCTTACAATACTAGATGATGTATATAGACCTTGTAAATATATAGTTGAAGGAGGAATTGAAGGCTCTTTTGATCCTACCGAAGAGCTATAGGAATTCCTAGGAAGTTGGTCAAAGGCAATCTTAAGGCTTTTAGAAATGGATGGAGTTCTGGATATACTAAAAGATCTTCTCCTGTCAAAAGAGATTCCTACAGTTCCAGTCTCGGTTTCCCTAATATGGAAAAAATTACGTGTTGGTTTGGGAATAAAGGGAGCCACCTTTTCTAATTGCCATTCCTCTGGGAAGGACCACTCTTCCCTTTTTATTGTTTTAGGAACCATGACATTTGCTTGTGTAGCATCTATTTGGAACAAACAAGTTTCATTATTTTTGTTGAACATTTTGACCATAAAGGTACTAGAGTTCATTAATTTGTATTTGACCCTATAATTTAAGGCTATAGGTGAGACATCAGGTTTCATGTCAAGGCCATAAAGTTTTATGTTTAACCTGAGGACATACATGATAAGTTTGTCATATAGGCAAACAGTCAGATCAGGGAAGCAATTGAAGTAAGTGGCCCATTGTCAAGACCAACTTCAACCATTCCCCTAAGAGAATCAAACAATATATTGTGGCTAGTAACCCTAAGATAGATTAAGGTAGCAGCATTAAGCCTGATTTAACTAGCGGCATCAAAGCTACTTAGACACATCCTATGTGTAAAAATTAGTACTTTTTTAGGTGAAGTTTTGTAGATTTTTTAGACAAAAGGGGGATATCGTCCATGCCTAAATTGAGAGGAATGATCTCCTTTACATATCTGATTACATAATCAGAAGATTTAAAAAATTTATTATCGGGCTTATAAAGCTCATTTTTTTCAATGTCTAGAATGGTCCAGTCACTAAAGTTTTGGTTAATATCTTCAAAATTAATTTCATTTTTGAAAATATTATTTGACGAGGAAGGGATTCTTCTATTTGAATTAGGGGGGAGGAGGAAGAGTCAAATGACCGGGTAGAGTGAGAATGGAAAGAGAAAGACTTAAACATAATTTTAAAATCTCCCTATTTATATATTATTACCATCTAGTTCTAAGGAATATACTAGAAAAGATGAAATTTCATGTTTATTTGTGAGACTATCATTAATATTACCTTTTATGTCTATATAAAGACAATAATATGCTAATATTGTTGTCTCTTAGCCAACGATTTGAACAGTGTGTAATAGTTTCATATGAATATTCAAACTGGCTTCAGCACTAACTGCCCTTTCCACAATGGGACTTACTGCCATAACCTTAAAAAATGAATGAAGTTCACATGATACTACTACTATACTAAGATTTGTGCTAAAAAAAACAATATTAAGTAGACTCTTGGCTTTATATTAACATTTTTTGATGTGGAAGATCAAACAAGGCTACAACCACTAAGCATACTTCTGCAAGTAATATTCATATTAGTCCCTTAAATGTTCATAGTTTTCAACTCATCTAATACATCCTTACTTCCTCTTCAGGCTCTAATACTAAGAGGAGGGAGTAACCCCTAAAGGATCTGAAGGGAAGGGAGAAGAATGGTAGAGATGAGAAGCAGAGACCGATGCAGAGTCATTAATACATGCACATGATATGCAAAAGAATGGAAAAAATAAAAAGTATAAAATTAAAGACTAAAAATTAAAATTACAAATATATTGAAAGCACAAAAGATATAGAATTTTGAAGAGAAAAGCTTACAGAGGGAATTCATATGTCATATTCAAAAGCAGGTTCAGTATTTTGAACATAATTCTTAAACTACACATCTGATTGACATGAAACTAGTTGCATATGAAACTAGACTTAAAGAGATTTCTATGGATAGGTCATGTTCATATTTGGAGGTATATTCAAAGAGTTATATCTTTTGGAAGTTGACGCTTGTGAATTCAAACAATGTCTATTACAGTAGTGACTGTTTGGATCATAACTTTTGGAATACAATGAGTTTAGAGCTGATTATTTTAGCATTTGAATGTAGATGACAAGAGCTTTTCGATAATAGGCCATTCCCCATATTTGGATTCAAAATGAACAAATCACTCGAGTGATGACTAAGATTACTTAGGTGACCAGTCGAGTGATGAAGTTGGCAAAAGCCTCTAATACTTTCTACCAGATTTTGAAGGGGATCACAGGAGTAACCACTAGAGTGATGCGACAGACAACATTTCGTAACTTCAGAAAACCGTAGGAATGATTGTGTAACTCATTCTTCTTACTTCTAATCACTCGAACACTTCATTGTATTAGTCTTTATTGTATTTCTCTAGGAATACAATGAACAGATGATGTTATAAATAAAAGGTGACTTTACAAAAGCGAATCATCCACCTAACGTAATAGCTAGATTTTCAAATACGAAGAATGGTCAAACGAAGCAACGGACTCTAACAGACAAGTTGAAATGCTCAAATGGTCATTAATCTTCATCAACTATAAATAGAATCATGAGTCATTCACTTTAGCTCAAATACTATTTGTTATTCTATAGTTTTGATATCAATTATCTTTGAGAGAGTGATTGTTTGTATTATGCTTCAGTATTCATCTTATGTACTTCTAAGAGAGAAGATTGATTATAATCTTTCATCATCAAAGTTGTATCCTTACGGTATGTAAGGGGGAGTAACTCGACTGTAACCTTACAGTGTATAAGGGGGAGTAACCATTAAGAGATTTGTAGAAGGTTTCACAAGTGCCCAACTAAACTTGTACGATTGTAGTGGTTTCAAGTACCCAGTTAAACTTGAGGAAAATAGTAGATTGAAAATCTCAGGAGAAGCTTGGGGATTGGACATATGTCATTGTAGATTAGACCAAACCAGGATAAATCGTAGTTTTCATATTCTCTTCCTTAAGCTCTTATATTTCCATCATATATTATTTAAATATCTAATTGTGATTTATAATTCATTACTTTAATATTTACTACTTCCAGTAAGATACGAAAAGATTTTCAAAGTTTTTATGTTTTTATCTTACACCCAATTCTTCCCCCCTCTTGGGTATCAGTCGTTTCTAACAAGATGTTGCCATGTGGAATTATCTTAGGTAGAGTAAAAAGATGAAGCCCAAAAGGCAAAATTCAAATGGTAAAATTCCATTAGAATATAATAAACTTAAGGAGATAGAGATAAGATATTTTAAGAGCTTCTTATCTTTTCCCTTAGGCCATATTTCATCCAAATTAAGGGAAATAGAGAAATAGAGAGAGAGAGAGAGAGAGAGAGAGAGTTTGGTGAAACAAGAACACATAATAAATCAAGAGATCAAGAAGACAAATAAGGTAGGTTTCAAGTGATTTTCACTTGTTTATGCCCCTAATTTGTGCACAACTTTCTCTAATCTCTATGCCATCATGACTATCACTTGTAGCAAGACAAATCATGAGTAAATAAGGAGAGAGAAATATGGTGTTTTAGAGAGAGAAAGAGGAGAAATCAAAGATAATCTCCAAAACCTTGTTTTCTTATTTTAATCAAGGTTGTTGTGGTTGATTTGTGGGTGGTTTTGCTTGATTTTGAAAATTTGGAAAGCACAAACCCTAAGGAGAGGTGCTACCTAAAGTCACACAAATCATATGGAAAGTGTAATTAAGTGATTAAACATGGGATTGCAAATGAAAAGAATGTGTTTTATGGATTGAAAGCATAAAACACTATTTTTCCCAAATTGTTGCTAAGTTTTGGCTAGGGCCTGTTCATGGGGTTAGAGTTTGAATTTCATCAATTTGATGATTCCATTGTGTTCTACATGAAAAATTGTGTACGAATAGCCTCTGGTAGTAAATTCTGGACCACTGGAAATATATGCTGAAAACTAGAAATTATATTAGTGTGATCTTTATGCATGGTAGTTTGATTGTGTGATGTTTTTGAATAAGTAAATGATGTCCAAAAATTATGAAACTTTTCAAAACAATAGCAGACATCCTAACTTTTAAAATGATGGGTAGAATGCATGATTTGGATGTCTATAAAGTAAGTTATAAATTATGGAAGATGAGACATAGAAACTAGAATAGAATCCTAAACCAATGTGGCTTTGATTGTGATTCTGGAATTCTGTGTCTATAACTGGCTCTAAGTAATATTTTATCTTTAAAATAGACTCAAAGAGCTTCAAGTAGGAATTTGAGAAGGAAAGGGCCAAATGTAATTTCTTTGAACTCCAAGGGTTAAGTTTAGCACATGAGGCTAGTATAGCAATACTAGAGGTTCATTGGTCATAGCTCTAATAATGTCATTATTTATCTAGGGCCATGAGGTGACAAAGAAGAAGCAACTTTAATGGTTGGGAAAAGGTATAAGAGGAGGACTCAAGACAAGAGGCAGTGAACTTACTTAACTTGCATGTATTTGATGTGTTTGCTATGTATTGATTTGCAATATTGCTTCACTTGATTATGTAAAGCATGTATGAATGAATAAAGCTTTCTTTCTAATTATACTGTGGCCATAGATATGTTGCATGAAGCATAGAACATGCAAACATGCCATTATATGAATAAGAGCCTATGTAAGGCAAGCATATCATGTACTAGTATTCATCTTACATGCATTATTAGTATTGTTTTCTACTGAGATTCCCCTAAATCTCACTCTCCCTAACCAACCATATAGATAGGTGAAAACAGGAAGTGCACTGAGAATAAAGAACATAACAGCACGAGAGGATACAGTGGCGGAACAAAGATGGGAAGATGACTATGTTTTATTGTAACGGGTTTATACACCCAAATAGCCCTGTACGGCTACATTATTTGTAATTATGATGTACAATCCCTATGGGAAAATTCCTATAATAAAGTATTTATTATTAGTATATCTACGCTAGTCCCGTGTGCCCACCAAACTGCGTATTGCTACTCTGGTTAATATCGGAATAAATAAGGGTGCTTTAATAAGCATAAAAGAGTGATGCAGAATGATGTGCCAGGAGAAGAAGTTGTAGTATAGAGCTGAGGATTTATATGCGCTAATCCATTATGTAAATATTAATGTTTGAGATGGTTACTTGTATGACCTACATGACAGATGAATGTTTTCCTCAACGCGATAAATGAACAAGGAATAGGTAATCACATGGCATGAGCCTATTAGTCAAGTAAGCAGAGTGATTTATTAAGCAGAGAAATACTCTAATAATAACAAAAGGAATTAAGAAACGATGAGTTACGAACCACTTTATGATAGTTTTTGAAAAGTTTTAAATTATTCAGAAAAACCCACTCAACTACAGGTTTTGAGTCCTATCTTGAGGTTGGGAATTAAAAGAACCTTATAAAGCAATACAGCTTAGAGGTTCAAATTCACTGCGTAAAGCTCATCAGATCGATTATGGAAATAAGGGATTACACTTGGTGGGACCCACAACTTAAAAAGTAATCGTTGTCAGTGTAAGTTAATAGAGATGATTTTTTTACCCTTCTTTTGCAAAGTTCATCAATAGTTTTTCACCCAAAAAACATTTATGGTGCCAGGTATACTTTGAGAAAAATTTATGGGTATGTTTTCCCCTTAACCCAAAAAAGTAAGTTTCAAAAGTGAAGTTGTTTAAGAATTATTTTGAATTTTATCTTTTTTCCATAAATATATATTCTCTATCTCCCCATTGAAATTTTAGGCTTGTGTATTTTCTCAAAATTATTTCTTTCATTCTATTCTTAGAATGTCCAGTTTTTTGAGCCACATTATAATCCCAACTAGCTAGATGCATAATATGGAGCTGTAAATACATTAAGTCTCAATTTCTCATGATGGGTTAAGCTAACTTCTTAGGATCTATTTGAGAAAGCATTGAGAAAGGGAAAAGCCACGGTGCATATTGAAAAAATCACATTTAAGTTGCTTTTTGATGAGGTATGGGTGTTTGGATTGGCGATACAACTAGTGTGCTTTTATAAAAAAAAAAAGCCACGATGGTTGAGAAGCAGCAATCTATGGCTTTTCCTTTCATAATTTGGAGAGAGAAAAATAAGCAAAAAAGACTAAATTTTAAGCAGGCCCCAGGACAAAAAGTCAAATGCAATTCAGATAAAAAGATAATCAGTACAAAAAAGGACCCTAAACCTTACATGCCAGCATGGACAGTGAAGCAAGAGTCAAGAAAGTTCTTGAAATGTAAATTTAAAAGCTGCAATAAATAAGCCTTATTGAAAATAAAGTAATTATAAGGTAATTCAAGTCCACATAGATGCAGTTTGACGATGAGATGACTACTTTTGGTGGGAGGAAAAGTTTCCTAAGGCACACAACCTTGAGTTGTTGCTTCAGAGTGTTAGAAAAGAAAGGAGAATTAAGAACCTAAGATAAGGTAGCTCATAAGCACCTAAGGCCAAAATAATATGCCGTGGTTGATTTCTTGCATTTGATGGCCATCAATGATTGTCCTTGATATCCGATGCATACCTTATAAAAGTATTGGCCCTATTCTTTGAATTTTTCTTGAAAAATTACCACCCTACAAATGGAAGAGCATTAATTTGATGGTTTGTTTCACAAACAAAATTATGAGGTCCTAGGCTTTCATTTTTAGAAGAAAAGGGCAAAGACACAAGTATTTCTTTGATTAGAGTAAAGGGCATAACAAAGTATTTCTTTTTGTATTAATCATTTTGCTTATATAACTAATGGGCTTGTATTGTGTAATTACCCATTTCTAATTCAATTATTGCACCTAGGAAATTCAATTCATCCATCATGCAATGATATACAATTAATCACTCAAACGTCAATTACACAATGGTACAACACGTAAATAATTCTTCTCTTCTTCATTGCAACTTCTTTTAGCATAGCATCCTGCACTCCCCTTCTATGCTCAACTACCTATATGGTTGGTTGAGGGAGGATGAGATTTGGGAGAATCTCAGTAGCAAACAATACCAACAATGTATGTAAGATAAATTGCTAGTGCATGATATACTTGCCTTATGTAGTCTCATGTTAACATAATAACATATTTGCATGCTCAATACTTCACATTTATTACATATGACCATAGCATCAAAAGAAAAAGAGCTTCAATTATTCAACTATGTTACACATAAACAAGCAAGGCAATCATCCACATCAACACACAAGCATACATATCTATACACGCAAGTAAGGTAAGTTCACTACCGTTTATACTTATGTCTTCTTCTTGTCCCCTTTTCTTCTAACCATTGAAGCTTTTTGGAAATTCTTCCATACTTCTTCATTCTTGTCTTCTCATAGCCCTATATATATAATCATATAATTAGTGCCATGATAAATGAATTCTTAATAGGATACATTAGTTCCATATACTTACTTTCACCCTTAGAGTTGACACTAATTACATTTGGCCCTTTCTTTCTTAAATTCGCATGGTAGCTAAATGCTGCTAGCATGTTGACAAAATTTTGAAAAATCATAATTAATTCTAGAGAACTTCCAATTGGCATGGTTCAAATTCCTATTCAAAGATCTTTGAGTCTAGTTTATAAGAAAAATATTAATCAGAGCCAATTACAACCAAAGAATTCCATAACTTCGACTAAAGCCTCACTACCACAGAAAACATTCCAGATTCAATAACTAACTTTAAAAACTCATATCTCCCAATGTACTAATCCAAATGGCACATATTACATATCAATTTAAAGCTTGACATGTTTACTAGAAAATATCATGGCCATTGGATCATATTTGGTCATTCAAAAACTTATCACAATCACACTACCTCCCATAAATCACATTTTAGTAGCACTTTGTTCAATTTCAAATCCATTCTTTCTAAAATTATGAAAATAACCTATTCCTACAAAATTTAACCCAAGGAATCCATTGAAGACCTCAAAATTAGCAAAACCATTCTCCTTCTTCATGCCATATTCTGACCAAAAATTAGGGTTGAAGACAACAATTCACAAATCATCCACCAAACTAGTCTAATATGCTTCTTAAACGTCATATCACCACATGTACATGAACAAAGCATCATGAAACCCTAAAAATATCATAACAACTAAAATTAGGGCAGCAAGAGGATTCGACAAAAATCTACCAACGAACACAACACATACATCAAAATGAAGCCTAAGCTCCCCTCTTTTACTTTCTAAGGCTTGTTCTTGATTGCTCTAACTCTGACATTTTGTAGATAGCACAAAAAACCTCTTCTCAAGAACCTAAAAATATATAAATGAAGCTCTTATTAAGAGAAACAATATTTATGAAGACCTCAAGAGCGAGAAGGGTGATGTAGGAGGTGAAAATTGAGTATAAGAGCACTTACCTTGCTTCTTTGCTCGTCCTTTTGCTCCTTTCTCTTTCCTTTTTCTTTTTCCACTTCTTTTCTCTTTATTTATGGGTGTTGGATGAAATTTAGGTGTGAGAGAGAGGAGCTAATGTTTAATATTCACTTAATAGACATCTTGCAATTTACTTGGCCAAAAATTGCAAAGAGAGCATGTGGCCATAATTGTGGCTTCTTGAAGAAGCCTATAGTTAATTAACCATGTTGACTTTGGTTACTTTAACCAAACTCCTTCCCTCTTTCTTCCTCCTTCTTGAGTGAAGTTCACTCTCAAAAAGGGAGAAGAGTTGTTAGCCAATTTGGTCTTTTTGTCTTGCTTTTTGGTCAAACTTTCTAAGTTGGAAAATTTGAAGAAGCATTGACTATTTGACTAAGCTTTTCTCTTCCTTCTTTGCCCTTAAGTTGGATGTTTTTTATGGCCTTGAGGAAGTGAAATGATTTCCTTTTTATTCTCATAATTGCTTTTTACTTTTGAAGAGCAAATACTAGCCCTTCATTTTGTCTTCCAATTTTAATCTCAAGATCAAGTGGCAATTGTCTCTTTTACTGTTGATTATGACAATATTATTTCTTTGCCATTTGTTCTTTTAGTACTCTTTATTACTTCTTTCTAGACACCATTTCCCATTTCCTTTGGATCCAGTTACATTTTATGTCATTATGATAGAACCTAAGGGAATTGGGTACTTTCTTTCAAATAATTCTTACCGAAATTCATATTATATTCTGAGTGAGGTTTCTATTAATAATTCTGTTTCTCATTCATTTTCATGACTCTTACTAACACTAGACTTAGTAGTCTACTTTATTTAGGCTTATTTTCTAGCTTCTAGTCCCAAAATTTGGGGTATTACAAATGTAACTCCCTTACTTGAAGCCATGAATATGGTTTGAAAATGTGTCATAAAGTAAATGGGAGACCAGAGAATAATTTAAAACACATTAGAGTCTCGACTTCAAGACATGATTTAGTCCTGTGATAAACTGGGTTTTCAAAAACCTTTCAAAACCTGTTTAATAAGGTCTCACTTCCACTCTTCAAATCTATTTGGCTTGTTCGATTCTGTTCCATTCATTAATATCAGAGTATTTAACAAAATTTCTCGACGGATTTTTGGGTTGTATTCATTAACTAGTAAGGTCTACAAGGCACAATTGCCCATCTTAGTTCCCATACCAGGGATTACATATAAATACACAAGTCTATGGTGGATATGTCCACCTTTATTACATTGAACTTATATTTACATCATATATATTCATCCAAAAGTTTGATAACCAACACAAAACCCTAATCTCCTAATCGTGAGAACTAGCCGCCTTTGTTTACCTGCTTCTCCCTTGATCCGCTTGCCTTGACTGTAGGTTAGTTATTGATAATAGTGACATTCATAGGAATCTCAGTAGTAACATTTCACTTATATGATATATAATCATACAACGCATGTAAGCAATAATCACAAAGCAACATTCACAACCACATTAACAGTAGCATACACAACAGCTTTCACATTCATGACATTCGTCATAATTCATGACATTCACAACAATTTATCACAATTCATGACATTCGTCATAATTTTCAATATTTATGACATCCATAAAAATAGATGATATGCACATACATACAAAGCATTATACATGATATAAGAGAAAAAGTTACTACCTTGTTCTTTATGCTCTTGGTCGGGGACAAGTTTCTTACACTCAGAGCAGATGTCAAATCCTATAAATTAGAATTAAGGACAATGAATTATTACCAATTTCAATTCTTAAATAACTCTAAAACACTTGGGGTTGGTTATCATTTGAGTCCCTTAGGCAGCTATGAGAAGTTCAAACAAAGCCTAAAAAGGTTAGGGAGAGCTAGACAAGCAACCACCTTTCAAATAGTTCAAAATACTGAAATTTAGGGTTGGAAATGGCCAAAAATCCCCTGGCAACGACCAAGAAATAGTCAAAAACTTTTTGGCTACGGCCAAGAACCTTTGGCCACAGCCAAAAACAGATTAGAAGCTTTTGGACCATGGCCAAGAAAATTTCTGTTTCTTGGATGAACTTCTAAAATCATAACTAAATCTACAAAAAATCAAAATGTAGTGATTATAAGTCCTACTTGAGGCATTTTAAGTTATATATATAGGGAAAATATAAATCACTACCATGTAACACGACAAAAATACATAATTCAATGAATTTCCTTACTGTTCCAAAATAGATTCCAATTTCAACCTCAAACTTTGGAAATAAATAACTTCCAGCATACACCTCTAAATGACACACATTATATTTCAATTTAAAGCTTGACATGTCTTCTATTAGACTAGAAAGTTTTAGAATTTTTAGACACCATTTACTCATTCAAAACTGCTATACAAACCAGCTACCCTACATAAATCTTTCATTGACAAAATTTCCAATTTTTCAACATATCTTTCCAAAGCTTAGAATTCAAAACCGGGTCTACTCCCCATACAATTTTTCGCATAGAATCCATTGGAAATATCAAAACAATCAAATTCCCATTCCTTTCATATGCTTTATTTTGGGCAGAATTTAAACACAATTTGCCACAATTTCCGAAGTTTCCATTCAAGCCTTAAACTAGTTCCCTTTGTCCAATTCACACCACAAGACACCATTTATTCCAACAAAACACAATAAACTCTCTAAAACTATAACATATACAAAAATAGGTCAAAATTCCACAAACCAAAATTCTCAACCAATTATCACAATATATATATCAAAGGGTTGCTTTTGTTCACTACTACCACTTTTCCTAGTTTGCTCGTTTTCAGACTTTAGCTTTTCCTTGAGTACAATAAAAACCACCTCTTAAAAATATAAACCCACACAAATGAAGATCTCATCAAGAGGAACCAGGTTAGTAAAGGGTTTTGAGCAATAGAGATCATCTTCAAGGTCAAAATTCAAGAGGAAGAACTCACCTTCACAAAATCTTCTTTCTCTTCCTTCTTCTTGCCTTATACGAGCAGATAACTTGGAGAGAGAGTGAGAAGTATGAAAAAGAATCCTATCTTCAGCTCTTACATACACTTTGCCAACTTGAAGAAGAGAAAGGGAGGATTTGGAAATTAGTATTATGACTTTTCAATTTCATTGCTTAGTCCAATTGGTGGCAAGTTTCGAAACCCTATGGCTCCATCAAAAGTAAGTAACCATGTAGTTATCTTAACCGATTCCATTAGCCATGTGTCACACTTCTTACTCTTTTAGTTAATAGTCAATTTCCTCTTTGATTGCTGACTAATTGGCTTATAATTTCTTTCTTCCCGTTTTGCCCCTCACTATAGCAATTTTAGTCAGATTACTACTTGGGGTATTATTTAATTTCATTTCCCTTTTCTATGCACCCTTCTCTTCTCTTTTACTCTAATTTAGACATTGTCACCATGATTTAACTTAAACACTCGGTTTGGGCACTTTCTTCTGCCAATTTGGGTCATAAGTCATAATTTATTCCCTGAAAGAGTATGTCTAACGTTTATTATATTCACTTTTGAAGTCATGAGCCCTTATACACATTTTGGGGCATTACAATTCTCTCCACGTACAATAAATTTTGTCCTCAAAATTTGTTACACATCTTGAGGCATAAACTCTGGATAACGCCACTTCATGCCTACTTCTGGTTCCTAGGTTGCTTCCCTTTGAGATAGTCTCTTCTAAACCACCTTCTCAAATGGTATACTTTAGTGTCTGAGCCACCTTTCTCTCTGATCAACAATTCATTCTGGTTCTACCGCATAAGTAAATTTTTCTTGCATGTTGACATCTTCACACTCGTTAATATGTGTAAGGTCTGGTTGGTACTTCTTTAATTACAAGACATGAAACACGTCATAGAGGCTGCTCAAGTTTGGGGGTAGGCTATCCGGTATGCTACAAGTCTGATTCTTGTAAGAATCTCAAATGGACCGATGTACCGTAGGCTTAGCTTCTTTCTCTTGATTGCTCTACCGATTCCTATGACCAAAGACACTCTCAAGAATACGTGATCTCCGACTTCAAACTCTAGTGGTCTTCTCTTTTTATCAGCATAGCTTTTTCATTGACTTTGTGCTATAAGGAGCTTCTTTCAGATAATTTTAATCTGCTCTATGGTCTAATTAACAAGATCAAACCCATACAATCTTCTCTCAGATAGCTCTATCCAGTATGAAGGAGATTGATACTTCCTCCCATATAATGCTTCATACGGAGCCATATGAATGCTCGCATAATAGCTATTATTGTAAGCGAACTCTGCAAGTGGGAGGAAGTATTCTAACTCCCTTTAAAACCCAATACACATACCCTCAACATATTTTCCAATGTCTGTATAGTTCTTTCTGACTGTCCATCTATCTATGGATGATAGGCTTTACTAAACTCAATTTCACACCTAGAGCTTCATGTAGAGCCCTCTAAAACCTCAAAGTGAAATAAGGATCTCTGTCCAACATAATGATCTTTAGTGTGCCATGAAGTCTCACTATCTCTCGATTGTAAATTTCTGCCAGTTTGTCAGGAGAGTAGTTGGCGTTGATCGATATAAAATATACTGGCTTCATGAATCAATCAACAATCACCCAGATCACATCACAGTTTCTAATCATGGGTAATCCCATGATGATGTCTATGGTCACACTTTCCCACTTCCATTTTGGGATCTTAGGGCTTTGCAATAGTCTCAGCAGCCTCTAATGTTTGATCGTTCCTTTCTGGCAAGTAAGACATCGTACCACATATTTAGTCACATCACTTTTCAATCACAGCCACTAATACAAAGACTTTAAACCATGATACATCTTGGTCATTCCTGGGTGACGAGTATACCGGTTCTTGTATGCCTAATCCAGGATTTTAAACCTCAAGTCATCCTTTAATGTAACATAGATTCTTTTCTTGTATCGAACTAATCTACCAGGAGACAACTCATAATCATGAGTCTCTCTTTATTTGATCATGGTTCAGATGGACTATACTCATTTCGTCCTGGCTTTGAGCCTTCTTAATCTCATACATCAAATCACTCTCCTATTAGATAATACCATAACTAGTACATAAGATTTGGTTTGATAAGTTCAAATCCCTAAAATCTTCTATCAATTTCCCTTCTTGTATCATCATTGTTGTAACTTGCACCACCTTCGACTAAGCGCATTAGTGACCACATTAGCTTTACCCGGAAGATACTTGATCTCTAGGTTGTAATCTTTCTATAACTTCATCCACCTGTGCTATCGCATATTTAATTATTTCTAATCATATAAATACTTGAGACTCTTGTAGTCGCAGTACAGTTCTACCGTCACACCATACAGGTAATATCTCCATATCTTTAGTGTAAATACAATCACCGCAAGCTCCAGATATGGGTAGGATAGTTCATTTCATGAGACTTCAAATATTGGAAGGCATAGGCCACCACTCTGCCTTGTTGCATAAGGACATACCCCAATCCCTGCTTACTCGCATCATTTTGCACAACATAAATCAACCTGGAATTGGGTATAATCAATACTGATGCTGTTGTCACCTACTCCTTCAGCTCAATGAAGCTCTTCTCACATCGATCATCCCATTTAAAAGGTATATCCTTTTGTATGAGCTTGGTTATCGACAAGGCGATCTAGGAGAAATTCTGAATCAACCTACGATAATAATCAGTAAGACCTAGAAAACTTTGTATCTCAACAATAGTTTCTAGCCTCTTCTAGTCCAGTACTGCTTCTACTGAGACCCCTTCTCGAAAGCTTACATGGCCTAGAAACTTTACTTCAGAAAGCCAAAACTTGCACTTGCTCAATTTGGCATAGATTTCCAGCACTATTCTCAAATATTGTTCGTGCTCTCCATTACTCTTAGAGTATATCAGGATTTTATAGATGAAAACCACCATAAATTGATCTAAATACTGTCAAAAGACACGATTCATATAATCCATGAATATAGAAGGTGCATTAGTCAATTTGAAGGGCATTACAAGAAACTCATAATGTCCATACCTAGTCTTGAAAGCAGTCTTCGGTACATCTTTTGCTTTCACATGCAATTGATACTAACCCAACCTTAAATCAATCTTTGAAAATATACAAAAACTAGACAATTGATCTAGAAGGCCATCAATTCTTTAAAGTAGATGCTTGTTCTTGACAGTTATCTTGTACAATTCTCCGTAATCTACACATAGTTTCAGACTCCTGTCTTTCTTCTTAAAAAATAGTACTAGAGCTCCCCACGATGAAACAATGGGTCGAATAAACCTTTTTTTGAGTAACTCTTCAATCTGTTTCTTTAGCTCTACTATCTCATTTAGGGCTATTTTGTATGGGGCCTTTGATGTGATCCATCTCTAGGCATAATTTAGATCATAAATTCCATTTCCCTTTCCGGAGGCAATCCATTAAGATCGTCTAAAAACAATTCAAAGGACTTTCTTGCCATAGGTATACTTTCAAAAGTTTATTTTGTCTCTCCCTACATGGAAAATAATACCATATACCCATGGCACCCCTTCTTTAGGCATTTCTCTGCTTTAGCCATTGATAGAAAGTTCAAATTAGCACTCATATTATCATTCTTCTACGAAGTAGGATAAATTATTCTCTTGTTCCCATAATCCAGCAACACAATATTCATCGTCAACAAATCAAAACCCAATATAACTTTTAATTGATGGAGTGGAAAATAAATCAAGTCCACCGTGGACTCATGCCTCTCAACTGTTATCATACAATTCAAACATGCATCATCAGTCATAGCCTTGACATCCATTGGTGTCGGTACAACCAAGTCAAATGGCAGCTTATGAACATGCAATCCTAGGCATTTCACACAGTCATAGGCAATAAAGGAATGACTAACACCCCAATCAAATAAATCTAACAGTAAACTATTATTGAGAAGGATTTTACCTTGAATCAGGTCAGGGGACTTCCGTGCTTCTTATGTGTCATGGCAATCACCCTGCCTTGATTCCTGGGATTTGGCTCTACCGGCTGCTGCTTGCATTTACTAGGAATGTGTCCTGTCTACTTACAGTTGTAACAAATTATTTTCCCCGAACATGTTCTACCAACATGCCCCTTGCCACAATGAGAAAATGTCTACAGCACCGGGGGCCTTGGTGCTCATGATCCTTAGGTTGATAGGGTTTATTACCACTTTCCTTGGATGAAGATCCTTCACCCTTCCACTTCTAAGAAGATTTTCCCTTACTGGGCTCACCACGACTACTACTACCCTTGGTTGGGTATAGATCCCTCATATTATGGAAAACCATATCAGTTGCTGTGATTTGGCATCTGATAGGCATTACTCGAGTGAGGGAGGATCTCACTCGAGCATGACATGAAATTCTGGGAATTTTGGTTAAGTCTTTAGGCAGAAACCGCGAGCACACTTCCTGACTTGCGAGTGAGATATGATCCTGCTCGAGTGAGCATGGACATGCTTGAGTGAGGTCTTTCCTGGAAGTAGCCTGTGCTCTCAGGCAACCACTCTTGGTGTTGCACTTCTTGGTGCTCGAGTGCACTTAAGGTCATTACTCAGGTGCAACCTCTGGTGCTCGAGTGAGTGTGGGAGATATTTTGAGGATTTGCTCTCTGGCAAACACTTTCTGTGTCTCACTCGTTGGGACTCGAGCACAACTGAGGGCATCACTCAAGTGAGGTGGTTGTCACTGGAGTGAGGCAGCCCAAAATTGGTGTTTTGCATCTGAAAAAGGTATCTGCTGGGTAGTTTCTTCCAACCCTTTGGGGATATAGGCCTATTATAGCCACCTAAAGAGTCTAAATGATAACTAACATAAAGTATTATGAGATTTAGAAACTTGGAAAAGAGATTGACCTATTGTCCTTATTTTGGTTATAGGATTTGATATCTACCATCCTCGTGAGCCCACTGAGCCATCAAATGTCAGAAAGGAACGAGGTAGTAACTTTTCTCTCATACCATATGTGATGCATTGTATGTGCGTATTATCATTGATTTTTGATAAATTTGTATGCTGGACATCGTGAATATGTGTAAGCACCGTCATTCCGATAGTCCCTGAGTAGGTAATAACGGTTCAGGTTAGGATGGTGTGCCTTCCCGACGGAGAAAGGGGATGAGGATGAGGTGTGACTTGTGATTATGTGAAAAGCTGAAAGGCTATTTGTGAAGGCCAATAGGCCATTTATGGAAGCCGGATAGCTATATGAGCTACACGGCTATATGTATGCACTGCCACACCAATAGTCCCTGAGTAGCTAACAATGGTTCAGGTTAGGACAGTGTGCCTTCCCGGCGAAGAAAGGGGATGAGGGTGGAGTGTGATTTGTTCGGCTGCTACTGAATGATGATTTACTTACATGCTGTGTGCTTATATGTGGTATAAATATTTTGTTACTACTAGGATTCTCTTGAATCTCATTCTTTCCTTTAACTAACCTTTCAGACAAGGCCAGTGACTCCAAGGAGAAGCGCACGACCCGGAGTGGATAGAACCTTATAGGAACAATTTCTTTTGGATAAGTTGGTTAATCATGTTGGACAAAGATCTTGTAAATTATTTTTGGGTTGTAATTAGTTGTTAAATATAGTTGTGTAATCCACTATATGGGAATTGTAAACCTTGGAGGGAATGAATGGAACCCGGCGGTTGCCGGGATTGCTATTAGATATTCTGATATAAATGAATGTAAATTAACTACACATGTGATTATATTCGATAATTGAAATCGAGACCGGAATAGGAAAGAAGTTTTGAAAATTTTGTGAAGTTCCTACTACTTAGTGGGTGTTTTAATGAGTTATGAACTATCTGACGGTCTATAACCCCTTTTTACTATGCGTTATCGAATCTTAATTACGCTAATTAAGGCAGGGGTTTACACTGACCTTTTCCTCATTTCACACCTCAACCCTCAGATCAACATGTCAAAGCTCCACTCTACATCATCCATGTATCGCCAGTAAGAGGAGTAAAAGGCTAGTTAGATAAATAGGATAGGTAATCATCAAAAGTCTCTTCACTACCCTGTTGTATAGATAGGAATTTTGATTCTTTTTCAAGCCTAACTAACTTGGAAAAATACTTGTCATTAAATTTTTCCTGGAACAGCTCCCAGGTCACTGTCGCATTCTAGGTTCGCAAGTAAGAGCAATGTTCTGCCACTGCCAGTCGCCATCCCACTCTAGCTTATAAATGACTAGTCGTGCCATCACCTTGGTTGGGCATTCTAACACATAAAAAATCTTCTCTAGTCGAATCAGCCAATCTTTCACTGCTTGGGGGGGGGGGTCAAATCTTCCCCTAAATGACAGAAGTAGATGCTTACAAAACTTAGGGACCTAGAACTATAAATCTCTTTCATTTCAGGTTGGTACCCCATGCGACTCCTGGTTCAGCTCAGTATTTTGTTGTGACTCCTCAAGTTGAGTCAACCCTTCTTCTATTTCTTTATGATTTATTTCTTCTTGTGTTGATGGTTCCTTCTCTTCATTTTTTTTTCTTTCACCTCTCAAACCTCTTCTTTTAATTCATAGATCATATCCCGATGTTCCATTAGTATACCCATCATCTGTTGTAATGGATCAGGTGGGTTGTGGTTTATATCTCAACATCCAGTTCCACACGTCTAACCCTTGGTCGAACTATTGTTTTTTTTCACTATTACAAATGATTCACAATACCAATAAACAATAAGAACATACATGTGTATACCACAAATAGTCATGGGTTAAGAACCATCAACTGAAATAAAGAACTCTTACAACTACCCTAGCAACAAGCACCCTTACCAGGAACTTTGGCTCTGATACTAAAATATATCCCCCTTACTTGAAATCATGAATATGGTTCAAAATGTGTCATAAAGTCAAGAGGAGAAAAAAGGATAATTTAAAAATCATTAGATGTCCTAACTTCAAGATAGGATTCAGTCCTGTCATAAAATGAGTTTTCCAAAACTTTTCAAAACCTGTTGAATAAGGTCTCACTTCCACTTTTCGAATCTATTTGGCCTGTTCAGTTTTGTTCCATTCATTAATGTCAAAGTATTTAACAAAATTTCCCAACGGATTTTCGGGTTATATTCATTAACTAGTAAGGTCAACAAGGCACAAGTCTATGGTGGATATGTCCTCCTTTACTACAATGAAGTTATATTCACACCATATACATTCATCCAAAAGCTTGTTAACCAACACAAAACCCTAATCTCCTAGCCGTGACCATTAGCCGCCCTTGTTTACCTGCTTCTCATTTGATCCGCTTGCCCTTACTATAGGTTAGTCATTAGAAAGAGTGATATTCAGAAGAAAAGGTCAAAGACATATAGGCAACTGAATGGTCAACTTCCTTGATTAAAGATAAAGGGCATAACAAGCCCCCTTAATGAATTATCTTACTTCTCTTCATCCAAATTATTCATATCACTTTAATAATTGATGAATTAGCTTATTTCTCTTTCAAAATTGTACATATTGTGACGCCTTTTTTCCGTAATCCATCCGATGAGTTTAACACAATGAATTCAAACCACTAAATGATATTCCTTTATAAAGCTCTTTCAATTCTCAACCTCAAGATAGGACTCGAACCAACAATTGAATTTGTTTTTTCTGAATAATTTAAAACTTTTCAAAAATATCATAAGGTGGTTTGTAACTTCTTTGTAACTCATTGTTTCTTAATTCCTTTTATTATTACCACCGTATTTCTTTTTGTATTAATCATTCAACTTAACTAACGGGCTCGTATCTTGTGATTACCTACTTCTAATTCAATTACTGCGCTTAGGAAATTCAATTCATCCGTCATACAGTGAGTTACAATTAATCAATTAAACATCAATTACACAATGGTACAACACGTAAATAATTCTTCTCTTCTTCATTGCAACTTCTTTTGGTACAGCGTCTTGCACTGCCCTTCTACACACTGAGATTCATATGAATCACAATAGTAACATTTCACTCATATGATATATAATCACACAATACATGTAAGCAATCATCACAGGCAACGTTCACAACAACATTCACAGCATCATTAATATTTGTGATATACATCACAATTCGTGAAATTCGTCACATTCATCACAATTCTTAACATTCATGATATTCATAACAATGATGATATGCATATATATATATATATATATATATACAAAGCATTATACATGATATAACAGAAAAAGTCACTACCCTATTCTTTCCGCTCTTGCTCAGGCTCAGGTTTCTTACGCTCAAGGCAGATGTCAAATCCTATAAATCAGAATTAAGGACAACGAGTTATAACATATTTCAATTCTTAAATAACTCCAAAACACTTGGGGTTGGTTATCATTTGAGTCCGTTATGTAGCTATGACAAGTTCAAATAAAAGCCTAAAAGGGTTAGGGAGAGCTAAACCAAAAACCACCTTTTAAAAGTTCAAAATGTTGAAATTGGGAGTTGGCCATAGCCAACAATGTCAGTATCGGCAGGCACAATAGAAGAATTTTAAAAATTTTACCGATCTTTATCGACGATCTATCAACAGTGTTTAAATCGAGTTAGAAAGAACTTGTATCTTGTTCAACTTAGCGTTTTCACGATCTCTAGGAGCCAACACGTTAGGTCCACTCCCCCTACCGGTATCCATATGAATGCTCTCCAATCGAGACTGTATGCTAGTGCCTCCAATGTTTTTAGGGTTTACCTTGTGGCTCTGAATTCTTATGCACGTATGAGTATATCTGCTCTATCAAGTTTATAACCTATGATGGCTAAATTCAAATTTCAAAATTAATCATCATTAATTTCGAAATTAATCAATAATTAATTATCTTGATGAGCTAAGTAAATAAATTCATTTTAAATTAAATCTGTCAAACAGTTTTAATTTAACCATTTATTTAATCCAAATAAAGAGCCATTAGATTTAATTTATCTTCATAAATTAAATCTGAGACACTATATCTCTATCATGTTAGTTATTAAATTTAATATATCAAAATAAATTAAATTTAAAACTAACACAATATAATAATATCATAAAATATATATACATATACATATACATATACATATAATATATAAGATATGTATTTTGAAAATATATATCTATATAATATTATTAACGAATTTTATATTATATATATATATAAATATAAAATTTGTCCACCCTAAATTAAACATTATCTCATGTTGGACCATTCTTGTGTGCAACCCTGTAGGCCCATATGAAGTTGGTAGTGGGTCAATAACTATACTAACCTAAAAGTCGCAAGCGGCCTCTAGCAAGACATTACGACTACCCAAATCATATGAGGATCGTTATCACGATGCAACCTATCATACAACCATGTCACATCCCTTTTGTCACACGATATATCGATCAAGGATAAGGCATAGATAATATCATCCTCTTGTTCCTGACCATTACTTTCTCGATTCCTGAGTTGTCTGACAATAGAAATGGAAACTTCTTTCCATTGTAGTATGGCTATACATTTCTTATACTCACTCATCGAGGGGCCCAGTAATATCTCTCTACTAATGTGAGGGACAAATTCCATCTTGATCATTCATATTCCTCTACATGAAAAATCACTAAGCCCGATGATAACCTTTATCATCACTTGGTCAAAAGTGACTTTTGACTAGTTCAAAGCTTAGCAACGCTCATGTAGGAATCCATGATGACCTCAGGTCTAAGGGCATTGTGACGTGGTTATACATGAGAAAAACTTATAACTTGATCCATGTAGCTTTCTCATAGTGGGTCGGTCCAACACCTTGTACTCTTACAAGCGCCTAAGACTTTGATTTGTATCCCCATATCTAATCAAAGTCATACTGTCTTGTTTCATCTCTACTCCCTCATAGATAACCGACCAGGGACATTTTAAGACAATCTTCATGAATTATCCAAGGATACAATTATCACAGTTAACATGCAAATAATATGATAACAAAATGGAGAAATTTCATTAAAATAATAATGTTTAAAGTACAATGATTGGCCTTTAGGGCACAATTTCCAACAAAAAATCCCCTGGCCATAGATAAGAAATTGTTAGAAACATTTTTGTTAAGGCCAAGAACCTTTGGCCATAGCCAAAAATAGGTTAGAATCTTTTGGGGCGTTGCCACCAACCATTTGGCTGCGGCTAAGAAAATTCTTGTTTCTTGGCTGAAATTGAAAAAATTATAATTAAAACTAAAAAAAATCAAAATAGAGTGATTCCAAGTCCTACTTTAAGCTTTTTAAGTCCTCTATATAGGAAAAATATTAATCACTACTATGTACAGCCACAAAAATACAAAATTCAATGAATTTCCTTACGCTTCCAAAACAGATTCCAGTTTCAACCTCAAACTTTGAAAATACATAACTTCCAACACACACCTCCAAATGACACCCATTATATATCAATTTAAAGCTTGACATGTCTTCTATTACATTAGAAAGTTTCATAATTTTTAGACACCATTTACTCATTCAAAACTGCCATGCAAACTAGCTACCTTACACAGAGTTTTCATTGACAAAACTTCCAATTTTTCAACATATGTTTTGTTTGCTCAGAATTCACAACCATGGCTATTAGATCTCATGTTTTGATGATAACAAAGAATGGCATGAAAAAGATTTAATAAATAAATAAGTTTGAACAAAGTAATAACAGGAAAAATCATCTCTTGAAGTAAGCATTAGAGTAATGAAGAAAGACCAAGAGAAAAAGCTGAGAAACTTGATCAGTGGCAAGTTTTCTAATGGGTTACTCGAGTAGGTACTCGTGTAATGGACTGAAACTTGAAGTAACCTGAGTCGACCTTCAAGTAACCTGCCAACGATACTTGAGTAAGTACTCGAGTAATAAGGTAAAAGTTTTCAAGTTGCTCTCAGCCTGCCAACGTTACTCAAGTATCTACTCGAGTAACCAGGTAATTCACTTGGAGTTGCTCTTGGCCTGCCAATGATACTTGAGTATGTACTCGAGTTACTCTGTTTCAAGAAATGTGTTGCTCTCAGCATTTTCAACCCTGCCAACGTTACTCGAGGAATTACTCGAGTAACTCACTGTGGTAAGCAAAAACCTGAAGGTAGTACTCGAATAACTTGATATGGTTTTATCATACTTCACTCGAGGCACTACTCAAGTATGCAGGTATTTAATGACTTATTTAAAGTGGATTACTCTAGTAAGTAATCGAGTATGTAAAGTTATTTAGAAGAAAACTTCAAGTCATTACCCGAGTAAGCTATACAGAAAAATTATATTTACTCGAGTATGTACTCGAGTAACAAGGTAATTAAACTTGAAGTGCTCTCGGCCTTGAAATCCTGCCAACATTATTGGAGTAAAGCATCGAGTAACCTAAAGTTTATTTGAAGGTTTACTCGAGTTGGTATCCGAGTAACCTATCAAGTAAACAGTGCAATACCCGAGTAGGTACCCGAGTAAACAAGTATTTCCAAAGGTTTGAAATTTTGTTTATTCCATGCACTACCCGAGTAATGTTATGTTTGCTTATTGACTTGCAGTTTATCAATGTTTTCCTGATGATACTCGAGTAACTACTCGAGTATGCAAACCCAGAAATTCAGAAATCATTCCAACGTTCATTGTTTTGTTTCCTATATGATTAACCTTTTATTCTATTCTTATTCTTAGCATATTTACAGATAAACAATGAAGAAATCTTACCAAATAAGGAAAGTCAAAAGCAACATTCAAATGTCACCTATCGCCACCTACCGCAAATGGATATTTTTCAAATACTGGAAAAGTCAACAGTGGCTGCGCACTCTCCAACGGACATGAAGAAAATGTTCCAATGATCTTCACCAACATATCTATATATATGGGAACATCCAAACAGATAAAAAACAACAAGAACACACATGAACGTATCATCAAGTTCATTACTCTGTTTTACATTATACTTGTAATTCTATGCTTCAGTGATTCTTATTCACTCTGTTAGACAGATATTTCATTCAAACTCAATATTTGTTATTAAGGTAACTTAAGGTTGTGGAACCTTGAGTTGGGATTGGATTACAACTTGTAAGGGGGAGCGAGTGTCCAGGCAAAGGAACTTGCTTGTACTGAGGTGCCAAGAACCCACTGAATCTTGGAAGTTATAGTAAAACTCTTAGAGGGGCTCTGAGGATTGGACGTAGGTCAAAGTGGTTGTGGCCGAACCAGTATAACTCACGGTGTACACTTCGGTGATATTTCTCCTTACTTTTTGCCGTTTTTAATTTCACCGTCAAGTTTTATATTTGTAACAAAATAATTAGTATCACCCAATTCACCCCCCCTCTTGGGTGAAATGCTTGCTCTAACATTTGGTATCAGAGCATAGGTCTTCTTGTTAAGGTATAACAACCTAAGAAGGATCCAATGGCAAGCATGGGTGAAGGAATTCTTCCCGATGGAGCATCCATCACTGAACCTCCCAGTTTCAGTGGAGAACACTTTTCCTTCTGGAAAGAAAAATTCAGAGTGTTCATGATGGCTACTGAATATGGGCTATGGGATGTGATTGAAAGTGGAAACTATCAACCTACAAAGATTGTAGATTCTCAAAAAATTCCAAAGACGCCAGCGGAATATGATGAGAATGACAAGAAACTTATCACTCTCAATAGCAAGGCAATTCTGATGTTACAAAGTGCCTTGAGTCAAAGTGAATATTTCAGAATTTGCACACTTCCAACAGCAAAGGAAATATGGGAAGCTCTGAAAATAGCTCATGAAGGAACTTCGGGAATAAAGGAGAATCGGATCAACACCTTGGTCACTGAATTCGATCTACTTTGAATGAAATTAGGTGAATCAATATCTGAATTTGAACTTAGATATACTCATCTTGTTAATCAACTTGCAGCACTTGGGAAAGTTTATGATCAGCATACCCAAGTACGAAAGATTTTGAATATTCTTTCTAAAGAGTAGGAGGCCAAAGTCACTGCGATAGAAGAAGCAAACGGAGAATCAATGAGATCAGTTGCTTCTCTATTTGGAAGTCTTTCTGAATATGAAAGCAAACTAAAGTTCAAACGAGAACTAGATGGCATTGGTGACAAGAAAAAGAAAGGTCTAGCACTAAAAGCAAAAGAAGAGAATCAAGATGAGGATGAGGAATTTGATGATGATGAAATGGGCCTAATCATAAAAGAATTTAGAAATTTTTACAAGAAAGGTCAAGGATTCAAATACTTTCAGAAAGGAGGACCTAGCAGCAAAGATCATATCATTTGCTACGAGTATGGAAAATCAGGACATATCAAATCAGAATGTCTAGAGCTGAACCAAAAGAGCAAAGAAAAGAGAAAATGCAAATTCTTCAACAAAAAGAAGGCCTTCGTATCTGCTATATGGGGTGATAGCTCCTCTGACGAAGAAAGTGATGAGGAAGAAGTAGCCAATATATGTCTTGTTGCTCAAGAAGAAATAGAAGAAGAGGTAAATGATTCTGATCCTACCTATGATGAATTACTCTATGAATATAATGATTTACATTCTGAATTCATCAAAGTAGTTAAAGAATTCATTGTTTTCAAAAAGAAAAACAAAATTCTTGAAATTGAACTTAAAGAAAGTTCAGAAAAGAATTGTGAAAATTGTTCTTCTTTGAAAAAGAAAAACACTGATCTTACAAAAACTCTTGAAAAATTTACACAAGGAAGTGAGATGCTAAATGTTATTTTAAAAGCTCAACGATTTGTAAATGACCGATCTGGAATTGGATATGATCCAAAATCAGATAAGAGGAAAGGTAGAAAGAAAGTAAGAGGTAAGTCATATTTGAATTATTTCTAGCATTCTGTGCATACATCGAATCCTTTTGCATTTCGTAGTTACTGTAATAGAAAAGGTCATTATACCTCTTCATGTATTCATAAGAAGAAAGGAAACATAGGAACCTACAAATGGGTACCTAAAGGCTCATATGTTCAGAAAACTATTTGTACTAACCCAAAAGGACCCAAAAAGATGTGGGTACCTAAGACTTAGTCATTTTATTGCAGATATGTCTCAAGGCATCCAAAAACAACAAATGGTACATAGAAAGTGGATGCTCTAGACATATGACTGGTGATTTTGAAAGTTTTACCAAATTGCAACCTAAAGAAGGTGGAAAGGTAAAATTTGGAGGAAATCAAACCGGAAGGATAGCAGGAATTGGTGAAATCAAAAATGACAAAGGAATACAAGTCAAAGATGTATATTATGTTGAAGGCTTGTGTCATAATTTGCTGAGTGTAAGTCAAAGCGCAGATAAAAACAACTGGGTAATATTTGACTTAGAGGAATGTTTAATTATCAACAAGAATGACTTACCACTTGATAAGAAGAATATCAAGGCTAAGCTTAGAGCAAAAAGGGAAGGTAACTGCTATACTCTAGATATTAGTAGAAATGAATCTGAAAACTATTTTCTGAGTAATGCTGATGAAAGTTGGCTATGGCATAAGAGATTGGCTCATGTCAATATGCATCAATTAGGCAAACTACTCAAAAAGGATTTAGTTCTTGGATTACCCAAAGTAACTTTCAAAAATGACTTGATTTGTGACGTATGTCAAAAAGGTAAACAAACTAAATCATCTTTCAAATTGAAAAATGAGATTTCAACAAATAGACCACTACAATTATTGCATATGGATTTAGTTGGTCCAGCAAGAGTAAAGAGTCTTGGTGGTAACTTATATTCATTGGTCATTGTTGATAATTTCTCCAGATTTACATGGGTTATTTTTCTATCATCAAAAGATGAAACCTTTGAAGAATTTATTGTTTTTGCCAAGAAAGTGCAAAATGAGAAAGGTATGTCCATTATAGGTACTAGGACTGATCATGGTGGAGAATTTGAAAATCAAGCCTTTGAAGAATATTGTGATACTAATGGCATTGATCACAATTTCTTTGCTCCAAGGGCGCCTCAACAAAATAGAGTTGTGGAATGCAAGAATAGAGTGCTCACTGAAATGGCTAGAGCAATGTTGAATGAAAAGAACGTGTCTCAAGTTTTTTGGACTGACGCTATGAGTACAGCATGCTATATTTCAAATAGAGCCTATATCAGAACAAAACTTGGAAAGACACCATATGAGCTGTACAAAGGAAGAAAGCCAAACATTGCTCATCTACACATCTTCGGTTGTAAGTGTTTCGTTCACAATAATGGTAAGGATGACTTAGGAAAATTTGATTCTAAAACTGATGAAGGAATTTTCCTCGGATACTCTAACCGAAGTAAAGCATATAGAGTTTTCAATAAAAGAACATGTGTTGTTGAAGAATCAATTCATATTGTATTTGATGAATTTGAATCCTCTGACAAAACCATTGATGAAGAACAGGAAGTTGTTTTAAATCAAGAGAATGGTCAACCTATTTCTAAATCTCTTATTCCAGAGGTTAATGAAACCAAGGAAGAAGAGCAATCACTAGGACAACCTAGAGCCTGGAAATATAATAAAAGTCATCCCTTAGATCAAGTCATAGGAGATGTGAATGAAGGGATCAAAACTAGAAATAGAATTTTCAATGAACTAAGCTTTTCTGCATTCATTTCTGAGATTGAACCTTCTAACATTGATGAAGTCCTATAAGACAATGATTGGGTTATAGTAATGCAAGAAGAACTAAATCAATTTGAAAGAAATCAAGTTTGGGATTTGGTACCCCGACCCAAGGATCATCCGATCATTGGTACTAAATAGGTATTCAAGAACAAACTCGATGAATCTGCAATTATTGTCAGAAACAAGGCAAGATTGGTGGCCAAAGGCTATAATCAGGAAGAAGGGATTGATTATGAGGAAACGTATGCTCCAGTAGCTAGATTGGAAGCTATACGGGTACTCTTAGCCTTTGCATGCATCAAAGGATTCAAACTCTATCAAATGGATGTAAAGAGTGAATTTCTAAATGGTTACATCATGGAAGAAGTATATGTAGAACAACCTCCAGGTTTTGAAGATGTAACTAAACCTGACCATGTTTTCAAACTCAAAAAGGCTTTATGTGGTTTAAAACAAGCTCCTAGAGCATGGTATGAAAGGCTCAGTAAATTTCTTATTGATCAAGGTTTTGTATGGGGAAAAGTTGATACAACACTTTTTATAAAATGAAAACGTGATGATATTTTAATTGTTCAAATATATGTTGATGACATTGTTTTTGGTGCTACTAATGAATCTCTGTGTAAGGAATTTTCTGAGACAATGCAGGGAGAGTTTGAGATGTCAATGATGGGAGAATTGAATTTCTTTCTTAGTTTGCAAATCAAACAAAGAAAGAATGGAATCTTCATATCTCAAACAAAGTATTTGAAAGAGTTGTTGAAGAAGTATGGAATGGATGAAGCAAATGGCACGGACACGCCTATGAGCTCAACTATGTTGCTTGATGTTGATGTCAAAGGGAAAGACTACAACATCACAAAATACAGAGGAATGATTGGATCATTACTCTATCTCACGGCAAGTAGATCGGACATCCAATTTAGTGTTGGCATATGTGCAAGATATCAATCAGCACCAAAGGAATCACATGTCGAAACTGTCAAACGAATCTTTATATACCTTGCTAACACACCAGAATTGGGTCTGTGGTATCCCAAAGAAAGAAGTGAATATCTAGTTGCATATTCAGATTCTGATCATGGAGGATACAAAACAGATAGAAAGAGTACCAGCGGACAAGGACAATTTCTTGGAGGATCTCTTGTATCATGGTTCAGCAAGAAACAAAATATTGTGTCTCTTTCGTCAACGGAAGCTGAATATGTTGCAGTCTCAAGTTGTTGTGTACAAGTGATATGGTTAAAACAACAACTACAAGATCTTGGTATTTATCTCAAAGAAATACCAATCTATTGTGACAATACTAGTACAATAAGCTTGGCTAAGAATCCAGTTCAACACTCTACAACTAAGCATATCGATGTCAGACATCACTTCATCAAAGATCATGTCCAAAAGAAAGATGTAAAAGTGATATTCATTCCTACTCATCTTCAACTAGCTGATATCTTCACAAAACCCCTTGCAAAAGATCAATTTCTATACATTAGAAGAGAATTGGGAATGGTAAATCCCAATGAATTGTAAGATATTTCAGTTTCTCATAATATTAGATGAAGTCATTTGATAATGTTTTGATGATTACTAATTTAAGCATCAGAGTATGTAGAAAGTTGTTTTATAGGAAGATTAAAACTCTGTTCTGAGAAATAAAAATAGAGGTTATCAGAGGACACCATTACTGGAGTACCAACTGGAAGTAATGACTGACAGTGAAGCATTACCCGAGGAAAAACTTGAAGTAAAGAAGCACTTTACTTGAGTAACTACTCAAGTAATGGTCTTCCAAAACTGGAAGTAACGGATCAAGTTACCTGGAATTTAAATCAAACGGTTCAGTTGCTAAGAAATGAACAGTTAGAAGTTGAAAAGACAGGTTACCCGAGGAAAGCCTCAAGTAAACTTGAAGCTTACTCGAGTAAGGCCTCGAGTAACTGCAAGTCCAGATTACCAATTTGATGAGAAACGACTCAAATCTGCTCTAAATTGGCTACAAAATGATCGAGGGAACATACATGGATAATTACAATATTGTTCATGCTAGGTACGCAATTTAAATGAATTATTTTAGAAATTTTGTGTATGATCACTCGAGTATGGACTCGAGTAAACATGCAATTTACTCGAGTAAGGCCTCGAGTAACGTTGGGTTTTAAGTCTTTTTCTGTTGCAAACTCGGTCATTTCCATAAAATCTCCTTGAGTAAATTACTCTGTCCTCTCACAAAAACTTTTTACAATCTCTTCCCTACACCATTTCCATCAAAACCCGACAAATTTCAACCCCAGAAACCTCCTATTCTGCTCAGATTCAGTCTGCCCTATATCACGTTTTTCCTCTATTTTTCTGAGTTTTCACTGATTCAAAATGGTTAGAACCAAAAAACCTCACTCCCACAGATTCTTCTGGATCCTCTCAACTCTCTGACCCTCTTTCTTCTCCTCCCAGAAAGAGAAGAAAACTTACTCCTAGATCAAAAGTCAAAGTCCAACCCAAATCTCAACCTCAACTGAAACCAAAAGGGGTTGTTATCAAAGAGCCAGTAGTTACAAGGGCTCAATCCAAGAAGAGTACCTCTACTGGGAGAGGCAAAAGTGCAAAGTCTCCCTCTCCTCCACCTTTTGATTCTTCAACTCCCTCTTTCACACCAAAACCTCCTGAAAAGCCCAAATATGATAAGAATGTGGCTAAGGCAATGGATGGCATTCTAGATCAGATGGAGAAGGGGAAGTCTTCAAAGAAATCTAAACTGCCAGAAGAGGAGATCATCAAACCTCCAAAGGGGTTCAATGTCAACAAACTGGAAGAGTCCCTGAAGTACCTCACTCAATTCTCCAAGAGCAAAGTGTGCAAGACACACTATGTGGACCTCAAAGTACTTTAGGAGGTATTGAAGCATGATCTGAGTCCCTTTTTAAAACCATTTATGCCTTGGCTTTCTATTAGACTTCCTTTTTGCACAAAAGTAGTCACCCATTTTTACTGCAACCTTGAGACTTTAGATGAACCAAATAGAACTTCAGCTGAGGAAGAAATGACTACCACTGTTAGAGCCCAAAAGATTCTCATCTTACCTTCTAGGATAAATTTGTGGTTAGGGATAGAGAACCCCCCAGATGACATTTACTCCCAACATGATTCCAACCAAATTTTCTCTGTTCTTAAACCGAGTGAGCTTGTGTGTCCTTTGAACTTTAAACCTAGTGATATGTTCGACCATCACAGGGTTCTATGGTATATATACTCTAGATCCCTTGTGAATAAAGCCAACAATTACACCCACTTCTCTGATAGGGACTTTAGATGGTTTGCTTCCTTACTCCTGAAGGAACAGAAAGATTTGGGGGAGTATATATTCTCTGAGATGAAGAGATATAGAATTTATGGGAAAGCTACCACACCGATGCCATATCCTCAGATTGTTTCCCTCATTCTGAAGGAAAATAAGATATGGTATCTGGAGAGCAAAGAACATATTAAGAGGATTACTCTGGTTGGGAGAAACCAAATTGGCAAGCTCAACATTGACTTTCTTCTCAAAGGTCCTCTAGAGTCTGGGTCGAAGAAGAAGAAGAAGAAGACTGAGACTGAGACTAGCAAGATGGATGACACTCAGTCGTCGGCTCCAGCTGCCACTACATCATCACCCTCTTTCCTCAATGCCACCCTTCAGCACTTCATGGAAAATATGCTGAGAGGATTCCATGTGCACATTGCCAACACAAATGCTGAGCTGATAACCAACATGAATCACAAGATGGCTTAGTTAGTTGAGAGAATGGATAAGAGGCACGAGGAGTTGCTAGCTGAGTAACGTGCCCAGGGTGAGACCCTGAAGTTGATTCTGGCCAGACTGGACTCTTTGGGTCCTGGACCTTCTGCCGGTCTATCATCTTCTGTACATGAGACTTCTTCATCTCTAGAGCATATACCATCTCCAGAGCATACACCACCACCTCCTGAGAACATCCCTTCTGACCTTCATCACACTGAGGTTGAGCCTCCTATCCCTCCAATCTCTAGTCCACCTGAGCCACAACCCAAAGATATCCTATACTCAGTAGATAACCCCGAAATGAATGAGACCATTCATATCATCATTGATGATTCACCACCCAAACCTCAGCCTAAACCTTCTCCTAAACCTATTCCATCTCCTACCCATACAGAGAAATCTCTCCCTCCTCATCTTCTGATCATCATACTCCAGAGGTTGAGACCACTACTATGATTATCTACCAGCCTTCTCCTATTCATCCTAGAGATGACATTCTTATCCCTCCACTTAATCTTCCTGAACCAGAATCTTCTAGCTCTTTTGATTCCTCTGGTTCAGATGCTTCTAGTTCTACCAGCCTTCTCCTAAAAGTTTTCAAGTTGCTCTCGGCCTGCCAACGTTACTCGAGTAACCAGGTAATTTACTTGGAGTTGCTCTCGGACTACCAACGATACTTGAGTATGTACTCGAGTTACTCTGTTTCAAGAAATGTGTTGCTATCGGCATTTTCAACCCTGCCAACGTTACTCGAGGAGCTACTCGAGTAACTCACTGTGGTAAGCAAAAACCTGAAGGTAGTACTCGAATAACTTGATTTGGTTTTATCACACTTTACTCGAGGCACTACTCAAGTATGTAGGTATTCAATGACTTATTTAAAGTGGATTACTTGAGTAAGTAATCGAGTATGCAAAGTTATTTAGAAGAAAACTTCAAGTCATTACCCGAGTAAGCTATACAGAAAAATTATATTTACTCGAGTAACAAGGTAATTAAACTTGAAGTGCTCTCGGCCTTGAAATCCTGCCAACATTACTGGAGTAAAGCATCGAGTAACCTAAAGTTTATTTGAAGGTTTACTTGAGTTGGTATCCGAGTAACCTATCAAGTAAACAGTGCAATACCCGAGTAGGTACCCGAGTAAACAAGTATTTCCAAAGGTTTGAAATTTTGTTTATTCTATGCACTACCCAAGTAATGTTATGTTTGCTTATTGACTTGCAGTTTATCAATGTTTTCCCGATGATACTCGAGTAAACTTTAATGAATACTCGAGTAACTACTCGAGTATGCAAACCCAGAAATTTAGAAATCATTCCAACGTTCATTGTTTTGTTTCCTATATGATTAAACTTTTATTGTATTAGTATTCTTAGCATATTTACATATAAACAATGAAGAAATCTTACCAAATAAGGAAAGTCAAAAGCAACGTTCAAATGTCACCTACCTCCACTTACCGCAAACGGATATTTTGCAAATATTGGAAAAGTCAACAGTGGCTGCGCACTCTCCAACAAACATGAAGAAAATGTTCCAACGGTCTTCACCAACATATCTATATATATGGGAACATCCAAACAGAGAAAAAACAACAAGAACACACATGAACGTATCATCAAGTTCATTACTCTGTTTTACATTATACTTGTAATTCTATGCTTCAGTGATTCTTATTCACTCTGTAAGAGAGATATTTCATTCAAACTCAATATTTGTTATTGAGATAACTTAAGGTTGTGGAACCTTGAGTTGGGATTGGATTACAACTTGTAAGGGGAAGCGAGTGTCCAGGCGAAGGAACTTGCTTGTACTGAGGTGCCAAGAACCCACTGAATCTTGGAAGTTATAGTAAAACTCTCAGAGGGGCTCTGAGGACTGGACGTAGGTCAAAGTGGTTGTGGCCGAACCAGTATAACTCATGGTGTACACTTCGGTGATATTTCTCCTTACTTTTTGCCATTTTTAATTTCACCGTCAAGTTTTATATTTGTAACGAAATAATTAGTATCACCCAATTCACACCCCCCTTTTAGGTGAAACGCTTGCTTTAACAATGGCTACTCCCTACAAATATTTTTGTATAGAATCTAATGGAAACATCAAAACAATCAAATTCCAATTCCATCCATAAGTTCTGTTTTGGGCAAAATTTAAACATAATTTGCCACAATTTCCAAAGTTTCCATTCAAGCCTCAAACTAGTTCCATTTGTCTAATACACACTACAAGGGCACCATTAATACCAACAAAACACCATGAACTCTCTAAAACCTTAACATACATGAAAATAGGTCAAAATTCTACAAATAAAAGTTCTCAACCAATGATCACAATATATATATATATCAAAAGGTCGCTTTTACTCACCTCTACTACTTTCCCTCACTTGTTCTTTGATTTTCAGACTTTAGCTTTTCCTTGAGTACACAAAAAATATCCTCTTGAAAATCTAAAACCACATAAATAAAGCCCTCATCAAGAGGAACCAGGTTATTGACAAAGCCTATTTCTTCACATGGACATAGTAATCATGGTTAATGATGATAATGGTACACTACTAGAGTGCATGGTTGGATTAGTTGGAGGAAACCCATTTGGTTAGGGAGAGCATTAACGGGGATAGTTTTATGCTAACCAAAAGGGGAAGGAAATTAGTTCAAAGCATGTCTAATTGCCAATGTCTAAACATGTCAATTGCCAATATCATATGGTAAGGGGATTATTTTATGATTTATGAAGATCAGCACATGTTTAATTGCCTTAAAATAATGCTACATGGACATAGTAATCATGGTTAATGATGATAATGGTACACTACTAGAGTGCATGGTTGGATTAGTTGGAGGAAACCCATTTGGTTAGAGAGAGCATTAAGGGGGATAGTTTTATGCTAACCAAAAGGGGAAGGAAATTAGTTCAAAGCCTAATGGCACTAGTACAAAATTTTCTTTTTAAACCGCCACATTTAGACCAGTTATAGTGGATAAGGTTTAAAAAATTTGACCGATGGTTGTTTTGTAATTATATAGAACTTCTAAGACTAGTTCTCCAAAAAATAGGTCTTAAAAAAATTATTTAGACTGGTTATAAATAAAACCAGTCTAAAAATATCAAAATATTTAAAAAATTAAAAATTTGAAACTTTTTAAGACTGGTTATTAATTACAACCGGTCTTAAATATAAAAACTTTAAGATTGGTTTTCATAAAAACTGGTCCTAAAGATGAACATTTTAAAATTAATTTTTTTCACCTTTTAAGACCGTTTTTTATGGAAAACCGGTCTAAAAGGTGAGTGTTTTGCCCGTATTTTTACTCCTGCGTCCAGATCCTGTACTCTGAATCCTTTATTCTCTTGTCGCCATTTCTCTATGAGCCCTATATCCCTACTTGTTCTGAACTTTACCATCGCTCCCTGTTCCTCATTTGTTCAACTCTCCTCCGTCATTACCTCTGTGGTTGCTATGTTCCTCGTCACTGTTCTTTGATCATCGTTACTCTCCTCCGCCACCACCTCTATTCTCCATGGTGACCATTCTCCTCTACCGTGACTTCCCTTTATTAGTGCCATGAATTTGAGAACTTCATTTTAACCTCAGTCGTTGCCACTGTGACTTTGGGTAGAAGCTCACTTATTGGTCTTCAATCGGGTTAGTGTTTTGTTAACTAAAGCCCTCAACTTTTAGCTTGTATTTGCTTATTCTTTACAATATTAACTCTTAAAATATAGTTAGACATGAGATAATTGCAGAAAAAAGTAATTAAGGTGAAAGGGAAAATTGTGTGATGACTTTATTACTAAATACATTTTTCTTATTTTGGACTAAAAGTAAATAAGATGCTCTGACTTGTGCTATTTGGCTTCGAGCAATGCCATTCTAAGTTCTATTTTAATTTAGTATGATTGTTTGATTGTTAGTGTTATTGGTTTGTTGAAACAATACTAGTTTCAAATGGTGCATGTTAAAATTCGTTAAAATCTCTAAAACTCTATGGTTGTTGTTTTTTTGTCTATCCTTTTACTATTGGATATAAGGTGCTACAAGTGTTGACATATACATGGATCATAGTTGGATAAATGTTGAACGAACGAGTGTTGAATATGATAATGGGGTAACGGGTTTTTTAGACTTTGCTAGAAGAAATGCCAATGATGGTTGTGGGAAGTTTTATTGCCCTTGTGTAGTATGTTTGAATGAGAAGTGACTAAGTGCTACAGATGTATATACACATTTAATGTGTGAAGGACTTTCTAAGAGTTATATAGTATGGGTATGGCATGGTGAAGAATTAGAAATGCTAAGTTCATCTCAACAGGGGGAGTAGCCTTTGATGATAATGACATTGATACAGATGATCGGATAGAGGATATTATTCATGATATAGCAGAAGAGGCTTTTAAGCAATCACATGCATATGGTAATATATGCAGTGATTCTGAGACGCCGCTATACTTGGGGTGTCAAAAATACCAATTGTTGAAAGCAGTATTGAAATTGGTAAGCTTGAAAACATGGCATGGATGGAGGATAAGAGTTTTTCAGAAATGCTTGAGCTTTTAAGGACATGCTTTTAGATGATAATGTATTGCCTTCTCGATACTATGATGCTAAGAAAATATTGTGTCCACTATGGATGAAGTATAAAAAGATCTATGCATGCCCTAATGATTGTATATTGTATAAAAAAGAGTATGAAGAGGAACAATAGTGTCCCATATGTGAAACCTTGAGGTACATATCAAATAACACCACTGCAAAAGTGTTATGGTATCTTCCAATCATACCAAGGTTCAAGTGTTTGTTTGCTAATGAAAACAATGCAAAAAATTGGAGATGCCATGTGGATGAGAAGATATCTGATGGAAAGCTTTGATGTCTAACTTTTTTTTTCTTAATGGAAGAAAATTGATCAGTTATTTCCTACCTTTGGTGAAGAACCTAGGAACCTTAGGCTTGGCCTTAGCACGGATGGCATGAATCCTTTTGGTTGCCTGAGCAGTATACATAGTTCATGGCCTGTTCTGTTGGTAATTTACAACTTATCTCCTCTGTTATGCATGAAATAAAAGTAGGTCATGTTGTTTATATTGATTTCGGGACCAAAACAACCCAAAAATAACATAGATGTTTATCTAGAACCCTTGATCGAAGACTTGAAAAAGTTGTGGGATGAAGGTGTTGATATTTTTTATGTGAACAAGAAGGAGGTTTTTAAAATACGAGATATGGCCCTTTATACTGTAAATGACTTCCCTGCATATGAAAACTGGTTAGGATATAGTGTTAAAGGCCATAAAGCTTGTCTGATTTGTGAAGAAGGAACATGCTACCATCAACTTCAACATGGAAGAAAGACAATTTATCTTAGCCATAGGAGATTACTTAGACGAGGTCACCCGTATCGTAGATTAAAGAAAGCTTTTTTTGGTGGACAAGAGTTTGAAGATGTTCCGAAGGCATTGACAGGGAAGCAAGTTTATGAAAAGGTGAAAAATATGAATGTTGTCTTTGGTAAGACTACAAAGAATAGTAATGAAAAAAATAAATGGAAAAAGAGGTATGTCTTCTTCAATCTTCCATATTGGCCCAATCTTGATGTAAGACACTGTATTGATTTCATTCATGTGGAGAAAAACGTATATGATAGTACTATTGTGACACTGTTTAAAATACAAGGTAGTTTTAAGGATGGCTTGAAGGCAATATTAGATTTACAAGAAATGGGGATACGAGAATACTTGCATCCAAATCCATATGGTAAGAGACTCTTTGTCCTCCAGCTGCTCATACTTTGTCTGAGGATGAGAAAAGAAGATTTTGTGAGTGTTTACATGGCATCAAAGTTCCTTTAAGGTATTTTTCAAGTTTTAGGAAGCTTGTGTCGATGAAAGACTTGAAGTTAGTAGGGCTAAAGTCTCATGATTGTCATGTCTTAATTCAACAACTACTCCCTGTAGTTATTCGAGGCATTGCCGAATATAATCTTCAACATATTTTGACTAGACTTTGTTTCTTCTTCAATGCTATTTGTAGTAAAGTCATTGAGACAAAAAGATTGGATGAACTGGAAAATGAAGGATATCTGATCTTGTGCTAACTTGATAAGCTTTTTCTTCCTTCTTTTTTTGACATCATGGTACATCTAATTGTTCATCTAGTGAGGGAGATAAATTTGTGTGGCCCTATTTATTTACGGTGGATATACCCAATTGAAAGAACTATGAAAATCCTAAAAGGGTATGTGAAGAATGCAAATCGGCCTGAAGCATCTATTGTTTAGAAATATGCTTCTGAAGAAGCCATGGAGTTTTGTTAAGATTACCTGTCAAATGTAAGACATATTGGGCTTCCTAAATGTCATGATGAAGAAAGGGGTAGACGCGAGGCTACAATAAAGAGTATTAATCCTGATGAATTGCAACAAGTCCACTTGTACATCTTGAATAATGTTGATGAAGTTCAAGATTACAATGCTCAAAAAGAAATTGTCCAAAAAGAAAATAATTGAATAACTGAACAAAGGTTAATTAGGCAACATAACAAAACTTTTGCACATTGGTTCAAACAAAAGGTTGACGGAGAAGAATGTGTTTCTGATACAATTAAATGTTCCTGAGGTTGATGTCATAACTTGGACTTCATTTGTGATCAATGGTTATACATTTTACATGAAATCCTTGATGATAGGAGCACCATCTAGAATAGTATAGTTATGTTAGTGGCTGAATCTATGCACTTCTCTAGTGCGAAAGATAAGAACCCAGATTGGTAGCAATACCTTATTATGGGATTATTGAAGAGATTTGGGTGGTTGATTATGTAAAAATTAAATTTCCTATTTTCAAATGCAAATGGGTTAATATCAACAATAGTGTGATGATTGATCAGTTGGGATTTATATTGGTTGATCTGATTAATAGAAGTTTCAGAGATCAACCTTTTATTATGGCATATCAAGCGAAACAAGTGTTCTATATTACCGATCAGGCAAATAAAATGTGGTATGTAGCTCTCGAAGGAAAAAAGGTCGTTGACATTAATCAAGAAAGTCATTCAATGAATGATCTTCTTGAGACTACTTTTTCTAAGGGTCTACTAGAATTGAACGAAGAAGATAAAGCAGACAATGAACACGGCACAAGAAACGATCATCATGAAGGGATATGGGAGGATATCCCATTATAAAACCACTTTGAAGGTTAGTTAGCAAAAATAATTATCGTGAACTATATTTGAATTATGTATATTGTTATTGGTGTTAGAGCAAGCGTTTCACCCAAGAGGGGGGTGAATTGGGTGATCTTACAAATTTCGTTGCAAATATAAAATTTGACGTTGAAATTAAAACAGGAAAGAGTAAAAGAGAAATATCACCGAAGTGTACACCGGGAGTTATATTGGTTCGGCCACAACCACTTTGACCTACGTCCAGTCCTCAGAGCTTCTCTTAGAGTTTCACTATAACTTCCAAGATTCAGTGGGTTCTTGGCACCTCAGTACAAGCAAGTTCCTACACCTGGACACTCGCTCCCCCTTACAAGTTGTAACCCAATCCCAACTCAAGGTTCCACAACCTTAAGTTACCTCAATAACAAATATTGAGTTTGAATGAAATATCTCTCTCACAGAGTGAACAAGAATCACTTAAGCATAGAATTACAAGTACAATGTAAAACAGAGTAATGAACTTGATGATATGTTCGTGAGTGTGTTCTCCTTCTTTTCTCTGTTTAGATGTTCCCATATATATAGATACGTTGGTAATGATTGCTGGAACATATTTCTTCATGTCCGTTGGAGCGTGCGCAGCCACTATTGACTTTTCCAGTTTTTGAAAAAACATACGTTTGCGGTAGGTGACGGTCGGTGACATTTGAGCGTTGCTTTTGACTTTCCATATTTGGTAAGATCTCTTCATTGTTTATCTGTTGAAATGCTAAGAATACTAATATAATGAAAAGTTAATCAAATAGGAAACAAAACAATGACTGTTGGAATGATTTCAAACTTTCTGGGTTTGCTTACTCGAGTAGCTACTCGAGTATCCCTTGAAGTTTACTCGAGTACTTACTCGATTATCATCGGGAAAGCTTTGATTAACTTCAAGTCAATAAACAAATATAAGATTACTCAGGTAGTGCATGGAATAACTAAATTTCAAACCTTTGGAAATTCATGTTTACTTGGGTACCTACTCGAGTAATGCATTCACAACTTCATAGGTTACTCGGGTACCAACTCGAGTAATCCTTCAAATAAATGTTTGATTACTCGATGCTCTACTCCAGTAATGTTGGCAGGATTTCAAGGCCGAGAGCACTTCAAGTCTGATTACCTTGTTACTCGAGTACCTACTCGAGTAAACTTACTTTTTGTACATAACTTACTCGGGTAATGACTTGAGGTTTTCCTTCAAACATAACTTTGCATACTCGGGTACATACTCGAGTAATCCACTTAAAATAGAACATTAAATACTTTCATACTAGAGTAATGACTCGAGGAAAGTGAGAAAGAATAAATCAAGTTATTCGGGTACTACCTTCAAGTTTTTACTTACCTCAGTATGATACTCGAGTAGCTACTCGAGTAACATTGGCAGTGGTACAAAGTGCCGAGAGCAACATATTTTCAGAAACAGAGTTACTCGAGTACTTACTCAAGTATCATTGGCAGGCCGAGAGCAACTGGAAGGTTTTCATATGGTTACTCGAGTAGATCCTCGAGTAACGTTGGTAGGCCGAGAGCAACTCCAAGTATTTACCTGGTTACTCGAGTAACATTGGCAGGCCGAGAGCAACTTGAAAATACTTACACTATTACTCGAGTACCTACTCAAGTAACGTTGGCAGGTTACTGGAAGGTGCTTCTGGTTACTCCAAGTTTTGTCTCATTACTCGAGTATGTACTCGAGTAATGCCTTAGAAAACTTGCTTCTGATCAAGTTTCTCAGCATTTTCTCTTGGCCTTTCTTCATTACTCCAATGCTTACCTCAAGTGATGCTTATCCCTGTTATTACTTTGTTTAAACTTATTTATTAATCAATTCTTTTTCATACCATTCTTTTGTTATCATCAAAACATGAGATCTAACAATTGGTATATATAAAACTACTTTTTTTGATGTCATAACAAGAAAATGAAGAATAAGCGGTGTCTTAGTATAGATGCTTCAAAGCCAGCTAGTGATTATTAGCCTGAGAAGAGTGTGTATAAAGTATTTTGGCCAAATGAATAAGTGTTGATGATGATGATAAACTTTATTTCCATTTCAATTAGTTTGGGTCGCTTGAGAGGAGTATGTATAAAGTATTTAATTTTGGCCATAATTTATGAGTTTTGAGTCTCTCACATGTGGAGCTTAGGTTGATTAATATTCCTTTTGTCTCTTAAGAATCTTTCATTTAATTGGAAAATCAAGGAAAATGCTGATCTGTATAAGATGTTTGTTATAATGCATAAGAGAAGATTTTATATGGATGTCGTTGAAATGGCTGCTTGCTGAATGAAATGTTTTAACAGGGCAATGGCTTGCTCGATAAATGTTTTAAATGGAACAATTTTTTTAAACAAAATCACCTTTTAGACCAGTTATTTACATAACTGGTCTAAAAAGTAAATTTAAGACCGGTTGTCTAAAAAACCAGTCTTAAAAGTATTACTATAAGACCTATTTTTTAGACAACCGGTCTAAATATTCAAACTTTTTAGACCAGTTGTTTCAAAAAATATTCTAAAAAGTTAAACTTTTTAAATTGATTTCTACGATAACCAGTCCAAAAATAATTATTTTTAGACCAGTTTTATAAATAATCGATCTTAAAACTTTTTTTTAAGATCGATTCCTTAACCGGTCTAAAAAGTTGCAAACTTTTAAGACCGGCTGTATCAAGACCACATCCAGAACTGGTTTAAAATGTCATTTTTAATCGGTCTTAAAAGGGATTTTTCCACTAGTGTGGAGTAATTATGACATAAATATGAAGGAGGTGTGGATTGTGACAAGTGTCACCATCATATGCCTTGATGAAATCATGTGGTGTAAGGTGAAGGGAGATATTTTATGAAGCACTCTTCCTTCCTCTTCCCTTCATATTGTCGTCTAAAGCTATAGAAAGGAGAGAGAGCGAGAGATTTGAAGACATTGGGTGCTAGAGAGAAGGAAGGAGAGAAAGCCTAAGGTAAGATGTTGTTTTTTAATCATTTTTCTTAAAATTTTCCATGAAAACCTCCTTTAAACCTTTCTTCTTCATGGAATCCATGATCTTGAAGACACATTTTGAGGTCAAGGAGAAAGAGGAGAGGGTGCTTAGAGAGAGAGAACTCAAGATCTCAAGAGGTAACCTCACAAACCTTATATCTATTCTTGTATGATGTTGTTGTTGAGGTTTGTGGTTGATTTGGTGATTTTTGGTTAAGTTGTAGATTTTGAAGTCCTAATCCTAAGGGGTTATACTGACCAAATTTCTTTGAATCATGGTTAGTATGTGTTTAAATGACTTAATAATGGACTAGAAGTGAAAAGGTACAAGCTTTGGAACCTAAAAAAGAAAACTCCAAATTTTCAATTTTTCTTAAGACAAGTTTCGGTCAAGCTGAGATCTAGGGAAAGGAGTTGGATTTTCATGAAATTGATAGTTCCATTGGATTCAAGAGGCAAAAATAAGTAAGGTTACAGTTAGTCACTTTTTCAAAAAAGGCCGAAAAAGCAAATTTACGAAAATGCCCCTAAAACACTAAATCGGGGCTGCCAATGGTATTTTCATAATTTGACACTGAATTTGGTAGTTGAGTCCAAAAATGGATTCCTTGGGTGAAAACATGTCAGGATAGCCTTAGTCAAAATTTTGAAAAAACGTGCCATCGAGACGGGTATGGCAGGGCCGCGTGGGGATCCAAGGGGTATTTAGGTAAATTTTCACCATATACTAATATAATCACAACAAACACTATGGAAGAGTCTAAAATGATACTTGGATAGGTTATAACCTATTTCTTGTACATTTAATATTTTAAGACCGAGTCAAAAGCCTTAAGCGACACGTTTTACGAGGCACACTAAAAAGGGGTTGAAAGAACTTTGAGGTAGGGACATTAACCTCCATACATCATGCCATAGTTATATAAATGTGTGGATGCCATTGTTGTAAATGTACTTCTTTAATCAACATGTTTTGCCTAGAGAAGGGCAATTAGTGATAGGGGCACTTACACGGGGAGTTGGTTAGAATCCAACCAGTGCAAATTAGTAGGGCTGGGCCCTACTCATGTATACATGTAGATGATGTGTTATATTGTTCATTAATTGGTGCATACATTGTGCATATCATATTTACTTTTCACATTTTCTATAAATGATAGCATGTTTCTACTAGGATTCCTTTTAATCTCACCTATTTTCCTAAACAAATATCTTATTCGGTGCCAGTAGGACTAAAGGCAAAGGCGTAGATGCCAGGAAGTGATTGGCATGTGTCTCAAGGCAAGGTTGAAGTCAGTGGTTATAATTAGTTTATACTTAAGATATTTTTGGGAATCTTGTATATATTGAAGATTTCGTTGTATTATGTATTTTGTCTATGAATGACTTTGGGATTGTAAACGAATACTGTTATCAGTATATATATACTTTTTTGTATGCCCATGGAATTTCATCTTTATTACTCTTCAAATATCGAAATGGAAATGGGTGTTGGCAATTTTGGTATCAGAGCTAATAAGCGGTTTTGGCATTATTAAAATGGTTACTGATATTGCTCATGGATATTCTGAGTGAGCCTGTGATCCTGATTAACGGTGCTAGCGATCCGTCAGGGACCAAGACGAAGGTGAACCAGCATGGTCTAGATAAAGGGCCAATGATAGATTATTTGGGATACGGCGATATGCTCATGACGTATACAGCACGGAAGAGCGTGATGAGGTTGCCTATGTATGGTCTGGAGCTAAGGATGGCGTCCCTAAGAGTGACAAAGGTTAGAGAGACCAGAGATGCACCAGATGAGTACTCAGAGTGAGATTCTGACTATGAGTCGAAGGAGATGTCAGAGGATGAGCTGAGCGATAATGAGTCTCAGGCAGAGCTGGTACCAATGCCTTATGATTTACAGCCAGACATGGATTGTCCAACCTTCTCAAGGCCAAGTCTATAGGGCACTGCAGGAGCACGATACCCTGAGAGGTCTGTACGCCGTATTCCTTGATGGCGTAGAGACGTTGTATCAACTTCAGATACTCTAGGGGTTACAGTAACCAATGAGTGCTGGGTTTTACCTATGATGTACTTCTTCCCAGACACAACATTCTGGAATAGATAGAAGAACCTCATCTCAAGCAGGGCCTGAAGGTGAACTTCTAGACTTTCCTGAAGCATATTAGAGGGTTAATGCGAGATTTCAAGTATACTGAGCTATATTGTGGGGCCTATGCGAGACATTTTAGTGATTGGATCTAACCGCACTTATAACGAGTTAAGGGCAATCAGGAGAAGCCAACAAACAGAGAAAGAATTAGCCAGAGTCAGTATGTTTAGAAAGTTTGAAACATGGAGATGGTTCAACCTGGTAGACCTCTTGGCAGGCCACGAGCGGGGCATAATCATGTAGCGATTGAACCACAACCTGATCCGGTATAGCAGCGAATACTAGAACAACAACAACAGATGATGAATAAAATAAGGGCTGACCTTCAGGGAGTATAGCAAAGGTAGGATCATCTGGAGAATCGTCTGGATGAGTTCATGAGAGTTAACGATGAAGAGATACTGAAGGAATAACAACCAGACAATATACCACCAGAGCCTGTGGTGGATATTCATGTTTGGCTGAACAGATTCAATAAATGCCACCTATGTTTAAGGGGAAGTTTGATCCTCAACAAGCTGAAGACTTATTGGCTCGTTTGGACAAGATTTTTTATATGCTGCAATGTCCAGACGAAGTGAAAGCAAGGTTAGCCATATACAAGTTGGAAGGCTTTGACAACCGGGAGAGCTTTGACGATTATTTAGCTTAGCATATTCAATTGTCGTGATACTCATCATACCATAAACTGAATGATAATGAAGAGTGGAATGCAGATATGATGATTAAAGGGCTGAGACTCAAATTCAAAGAAAAAAATGATTTCTCAACATTTTACCGAATTCAGTAAAGCAGCAGAAGAGTGTTGATATATTGGGAAAAGTATATTGAACTTGGATACCAAAAATAACATTAAGGGTGCATCTGGTAATAGGAATTCTTCTCAAAAATGTAAAAATCAGGAAGTTCCCTCTAGGGGAAATGATAAAAAGCTGTATCAGACTAATAGTGGTAGCGAGCAGAGATCCTTGGAAATAAGACGTGTTGGCATTGTGGCCAGCCATATGGTGATGAACCATGCCCAATTAGGTTATGGATTTGCTACACTGCCAAAAGCTAGGTCATTTTACTAGAGATTTCCCATAATAGCAACAAACCAAGGAACATAGCTCAAAAGCTTGGGGTAAATAGGTGATTACTCATGAGAAGGCATAGGGGTCGCCTGAGATGACCCCTGATGCAAACTAAGTTAATGAATATGTTTTACGAGTAGTATTGGTATTGGGACTCACTATACATATTGTATTTGACTGTGTGATTTATTTAAGGTTGAATGTATATGAAAAGCTATATAATTTTATTTTGATCACATCTATGGGTGTGAAAACTTGCCCTAATGTCTTGATTATAAGTAGAGTATTTCAATAAAATTGTTGACTAAAGTTAGATTGGCATGTGATGGACTTAGTGTCGATGTTCTAATTAACTTGAGGAGTAGAGAAGAATGTGAGAAACACATATGGGTGGTACTGGGAGTCAAATGCAAGCTCTGACTTTTAGGGATTAACTTACTGAGTAGTATATGATGATATGACCTATGTGGTCTATGATAAGATAATCTATATGGTGCGACCTGTATGGTCTAAATAAGGTTATCTATGTAGTACAAACTGTGTAGTCTGCTTTGTGGTGAACTGTGTGGTGACCGTATGGTCTACTGTCTGTTGACTTATATAGGGAACCATTTGGTTTACAGTGTGGTAACCTGTATGGTCTGCTATGTGGAAACTTATGTGATCTTTGTGGGGTATAATCTATGTGGTATGCAATCTGTGCTATATAAAATGTGTGATAGGTGATCTGTATGGGTTGTAGTGCAATATGTAGGTAGAATAGTTATGAGAATAGTTCTTGATAAAACAAAGGTAGCCATGAGATAGGGTCTCAAGATTGAGACAGAGAATAAAATGTATGAGTGGCTTTTGGTTTCCCTGTACAATGAGGGTAAAGTATCCTGATGAAAGAAAGAATTTATGTACTTGCTATCGTACAAGCCTGAGGCTTTACTAGGAGTTGATTGGTGAATAACAAATAGTTTATTGAAAAGTATGAATAAAAGATTGTAGGAAATCATGTTTTGACAGCTTGGTAGGTTGAGGAATTCTCTAGAAATTGTTTCGGAGGATATGAATGGGCTACCCTAGAAAGGTTAGTAAAATTAGTAAGTATGCGTAGATTCCCATGCGAATAGAATGTGCCTGCACCCACGGGTGTCAGGGTTGTCAAAGTTGACGTAGGAATGAATGCCGAGGGATATGAGTCACTAGTGGACTTGATTGTCTACTGTTGCATAGCTACATGGCTTAGCGGTAATCCTCGAAATCTGGTTGGTTGATGATCTATAGGTGAACTCATAGAGTAAAATGACATGTGAGTAACAATTGTGAATAGAATTGAACATAGCGAGAGGAAAAACAACTCTATGCCAAGTCGAGTAAATGTGAGTTTTGGCTTTCAGAGGTAAATTTCTGGGCCACGTAGTCTCATAGCAAGGGATCCTGGTGGACCCTGGTAAAGTGGAAGCAGTACTAAGCTGAAAAGGCCAGAACCTGTGGTTGTGATACATAATGTTCTTAGTCTTATTGACTATTATGACATGTTTATATCGAAATTTACCCGAAACTCAACATTATGCATGGGATGATGACAGTGAGAGCAGCTTCAGAAAGCTAAAACAAAAATTTATTAAAGTACCAACATTGATAATCCCAAATCGATAGTGGACCTTTGTTGTCTTCACTGATGCCGGATGGCATGGATTGGGAAGGGGATTGAATCCCAGATGCGAGCAGGTAAATATTGAGATGTGTGTATGATGAAAAAGAGTGAAAATGACTCGATGTAAGTGGATAGAGTTGTTGAAAGATTAAGACCTGGAATGTAAATATTGTCTAGGGCAGGCTAATATTGTCATTGACGTGTTGAGCCGTAAGATAATGTAGATAGCATAGATGATGAATTATGAGCAAAAATTCAATCAAGAAAATTTAAAGATCTTAGTCTATTTAGGTAGATCCTAATCAGCGGTAACGATGTTAGTAAGACGGATGCAGAAGGGTTACCCCAGAGTTTATAGTTATCAACGTGTAGCAAATTTCGGGGATGAAATTTATTTAAGTGGGGGAGAACTATAACACCCTAAATTTTATTCACCAAGATTATATTGTGATTATTTTATATAAACAATAAAATAGTGAATATTTAAGGTCAAAGGAATTAAATATTGAAAATTGAAAGGTGAATAGTGTTTTCAAAGAAATCGCCTGCGAGGCAGTGAGTTTGTCATATGGTTTTTGAAGACCAAATGATAAGAAAAAATTATGAAATTTTACAAGATGAAATTAGACATCCTAAGCTTTAATTTAATAGGTGATATGAATCCATTGAAGCTATGCTCAAAGAGTTATGGATTTTTGAAGTTAGCTGAGAAAATCTGAAAAGTCTTTAGAGCAGCGGTCAAACAAATGAAATCTGGGAATTATGTGCTTTTAACTTGATAAATTCCATATTTTTTCTTGAAATTAGACTCAATAAAGGTTCCATATCCTTTAGAATCGCTCCGAAACGATGTGTACAAATTTAATTATGCTTTTTCAAAGTTTGGTCAAAAAATCTGCCAAAAGTGCTAATTGTTGCGAATTTGAAAAAGAAAGATGTAAAAGTGATTGCATAAATTGTGAAATAAATAAATAAGAGGGAGAAATAATTATTTGGCTCATAAACATGGCAAGTGTCATTATCAGATGGTAAGGGGATTAGTTTATGATTTATGAAGATGAGCACATGTCTAATTGCCTTAAAGTAATGCTACATGGACATAATAATCATGGTTAATGATGATAATGATACACTACTTGAGTGCATGGTGGGATTAGTTGGAGAAAACCCATTTGGTTAGGGAGAGCATTAAGGGGGACGATTTTATGCTAACCAAAAGGGGGAGAAAATTAGTTCAAAGCCCAATAGAGCAATTATGACACAAATATGAAGGTGATGTGGATTGTGACAAGTGTCACCATCATATACCTTGATGAAATCATGTGGTGTAGGGTGAAAGGAGATATTTTATGAAGCACTTTTCCTTCCTCTTCCTTTCATAATTTTGTCCAAGGCTAGAGAAAGAAGAGAGACAGAGAGGTTTGAAGACATTGGGTGCTAGAGAAAAGGAAGGAGAGAAAGCTTAAGGTAAGACATTGTTTCTTAAGCATTTATCTTTAAATTTTCCATGTAAACCTCCTCTAAACATTTCCTCTTCATGGAATCCATGATCTTAAAGACACATTTTGAGCTCAAGGAGAGAGAGGAGAGGACACCTAGAGAGAGAGAACTCAAGATCTCAAGAGGTAACCTCACAAACCTTAGATCTATTCTTGTATGATGTTGTTGTTGAGGTTTGTGGTTGATTTGGTGATTTTTGGTTATGTTGTAAATTTGGAAATTCTTAATCCTAAGGAGTTATGCTGCCCAAATTTCTTTGAATCATGGTTAGTATGTAATTAAATGATTTAATAAGGGATTATAAGTGAAAAGGTAAGAGCTTTGGAAGTTAAAACAGAAAACTCCAAATTTTCCCTTTTTCTTAAGATAGGTTTCAATCAAGATCAGATCTGTTGGAAGGAGTTGAATTTTCATGAAATTTATGGTTCCATTAGATTTAGGAGGCAAAAATAAGTAGGGTTATAGTTGGTCACTTTTTCGGAAAAGGCCGAAAAAGCATAATTACGAAAATGCCCCTAAAACCCTAAATCGGGGATGTCAAGGGTATTTTCATAATTTGACACTGAATTTGGTAATTTCGAGTCCAAAAATGGATTCCTTGGGTGAAAACATGTCAGGATAGCCCTAGTCAAAATTTTAGGGAAACGTGTATAGGGCCGGGTATGGCAGGGCCGGGTCGGGGTCCCAGGGGTATTTTGGTAAATTTTTACCATAGACTTATATAACCACAAGAAACCCTTTGGAAGAGCTCAAAATGATACTTGGATAGGTTATGACCTATTTCTTATACATTTAATATTTTAGGACCGAGTCAGAAGCCATAAGCGACACGTTTTACGAGGCACACTAAAAAGGGGTTGAAAGAACTTTCAGGTAGGGACATTATCCTACATACATCATGCCATAGTTATATGAATGTGTGGATGCCATTGTTGTAAATGTACTTTCTGAATCAACATGTTTTGCCTAGAGAGGGGCAATTAGTGATAGGGGCACTTACCGGGGAGTTGGTGAGAATCCAACCAGTGCAAACTAGTGGGGCTAGGCCCTACTCATGTATACATGTAGATGATGTGTTATATTGTTCATTAATTGGTGTATACATTGTGCATATCATATTTACTTTTCGCATTTTCTATAAACGAAAGTATGTTTCTATTGGGATTCCTTAGAATCTCACCCCTTTTTCTAAACAAATATCCCAGCGGGTGCTAGTGGGACAAAAGGCAAATGTGTAGACATCAGGAAGTGATTGGCACTTGTCTCAAAGCAAGGTTGAACTCAGTGGTTATAATTAGTTTATGCTTAAGATATTTTGGGGAATCCTATATATATTAAAGTTTCCTATGTATTCTGTATTTTGTCTACAATCGACTTTGGGATTGTAAATAAATACTGCTATCAGTATATATGTATTTTTTTGTATGCCCATGGAATTCCGTCTTTATTACTCTTCGAATATCGAAATAGAAATGGGTGTTGACACTTCCATATTAGAATTCCTTACTTTGAAGAGAGGTTGTCTAAAGAAATTTCCAGAATGGGTTACTATTTTGACTAGAAACTGGCAAGCTAATCATCTTAAAACCTTCCTTAACAGGGCATAATCCTAAAGGACTCTTAGACCAAATGAGGAAATCTTTTGATTACATAAGGAAATGGCTAGAATTTATCATGCAAAATATGGTGCATAAAGTTGTGAATAAGAGAAGAATTCCACCTTATTGGAGAACAACGAGATGGAAGATGCATTAATATTTTAAGGACCCTATTGATGAACTGGCCTCTTAAATATCTAGACTGCATTAGCCACTACAAAGGGTAGTTAATATCAATAGAGAAGCTTGAACAAACCTTCTACTTGAGTTTCACTATGATTATGTCAGAATAAGTGTATATACCTTGCTAGGTCCATGAAGAGTTATAAGGCTATTTCATAATGTTTGCTCTATTAAAATCAAAATACTTATCATTAAAGTGGTGAATAAAAGAGACTGAGGAGAAGCATAACTTATTATCCATACTTTCCTGGCTAATAGAGGCTACTACAATTGAGATGTTCTTCTTAAGCCTAGACCCCACCTTCACTAATAGGCATAAAAATGGTTACCTTATTGGAAAGATGAATTTTGTTCCTATCATGACTTGATCCCCAAAAAAATTAATACATCTTGAGTCAGTTCTATCTCAAATATACTAAGGTAGCTTGATACAAGAGAGAATATGCATATTAGCCCTAGATAAGACAGATTTAATTAAGGTCAATTGAGAAGCCTGTGATAACGACCTAGCCTTCAAAGTATATGTTCTTTTCTCTATTGCTTCAATTACTTGTGAATAAACAATGGCTTTTCTCCTCCCCAGATCAACCTATATTCCAAGGTATTTGCCTAATTTGTTAGTAAAGCAAACCCCAAAGAAGTTTGAATAATGAAGTTTCTGAGGATGCTAAACATTTCAACTAAATATAATAGATTACTTGTAAAGATTGATTTTTTGCCCAGATTGCAATATATACATACATACATACATACATATATATATACATATATATATATATATATATTCTAGGCTACTTTGATTGAATTTGAAGAACTATCATTGCACTAAAAACAGAAGGCATAATCATTTGCATACGTAAGACATGAGAGGCTGAGTATTAGCATAAATTTTAATCCTATTCAAGTAACTAGCATCCTCAAAATAAGAAAGAAGGCAAGACAAAACACTAGCTAAGGGTATGTGAATATAGGGAGATAAAGGATCTCCTTAGCAGATTCCTCTGTTGGGAATGGTCATATGAGTCATTTGACCATTGAGGAAGACTTGAAACTATATAGTAATGATACATGGCATTATATAAGAGCAATCCATTTATTTGGGAAGTTCATCATTTTCATAACATCATAAATAAATTCCTAAGATAAGGTATCAAATGCCTTCACACAAAAAATAGCTAATTTTTTCCTTCCTTTTGAAGAATAGTGAATCATGTTCATAAGATCCAAGGCAACCATGACATTGTTGGAGATAATTCTTCCTTTAAGAAATGTACATTAATTTGTGCTATATAGTTACCCAAAATAGATTTCATTCTTAGGCACAACACTATTGAAATGATCTTATGACTAAAATTACAAAGACATATTTGAATAATCTAATTGAAATATCCCAATATATTCATTTATCCTTAATCATATCCATCATTATCTTTTATTATCGTTTTGGGCTATTTAGATTAAAATATTGTTTTTAGAAGAGTCCTAGTGAGTTAAGAGTGTTAGTTTCAATCATTTTATCGGGTTATAAATATCCCTTCTATGTATGCTATTTTGGAAGAAGTTTAGTTATGGAGTTATGAATAATAATTTACTTTAACAAGTTTTCATACTTGTTGGTTATGTATTATTGATAGAATACTGAATGGCGCAAGAGCTTTATCAACTCTTGTATATATACTTGGACTTTTTGGGCCATGTTTTCTTTGGGTGCTAAGTTTCATGTACTCAGTGTTCTTTGGAATGGGTATTCACAAGGTCTCTAGTTTCTAGATCATTTTCATTTCTCTTTATTTGTTATTAATTCGCTTCCATATCTAACATTTCTTTAATTTCTAAGGTTTCTATGACAGGTTCCTATTAGGTACAAATCAAATTGGTACCAGAGTTGGTCGCTATCTTTTTGTCCCTTTGACTTTCGTTTCTTTGTCTAACAACTTTGCTTGTTTTGAAGTTCATGGGTATGACTTCTAAGTGTATCTTCTGGGTTCTTAGGGCATGTCGCCTAGTGGGTCGATATCACTTAGGTATTCAAATTCATGCTTGTAAAACATTGAAAAAAAAGAGGCGAAAAAGAAGTTGAAAAAAGGGAAATAATAGTAGGGCAAAAAAGGAAAAAATTATTACAAAAAAATAGAAAAAATGTTAATTGAGAGTGAGAGCTTCAATTATTTTTTCCAAGTAGGTTTATTTATCTTTTACAGATGCAACAAGAGATAGATAATCTAATCACTAAGTCTCGATCATACCATGAAAACCTGTAAGAGTCAAGGACGACTCTTTTTCAAGAGGGGAAGAATGATGTAAACCTGGAGGGCAATTTAATCAACTTGCAGGAATTTAGTTGAGAAGCTATTACTTGAAGATCAATTCAGTCAGAGTTTGTTTAAGTCATTTTCTTCTATTTATTATGTACTTTTCATTTTTTTAATAAGGACATGAGCTAGGAGTCATTAATTAGCATTTTAGGTTCCATTTATTTATTAATGGCATATTAGGTTTTTTTATATTATTAGTAGGCTATTATTATGTTAATTTAAAAGCCCATAATATCATCTCCATAAATCAGATTGTCATTCATGATCTGATTTAGCCCATTTTAAAATATCTTTTCTATCCAGCGAGCCTTAACCATTTATAAATAAGATTATTTTAAATAATTTAATATCCTTTCATATATAATATATGCCCAATATCCTTCATTAAATAATCCATTATTTGTTAAATCCATTCATCCAATTAGATTATTCAAATAATTTAATTGATATATCCTCAATATATTCATTTATCCTTAATCATATCCATCATTATCAATCATTATCCTTTTGGGCTATTTAGATTAAAATATTTTTTTAGAAGCGTCCTAGTGAGTTAAGAGTTCTAGTTTGAGTTAGTTTATTGGATTATAAATATCCATTCTATGTATGCTATTTAAAAAGAAGTTTAGTTATGAATAATAATTTATGTTAACAAGTATTCATACTTGTTGGTTATGTATTCTTAATAGACTATTGAATGGTGCAAGAGCTTGATTGACTCTTGTGAATATACTTGGATTGACTCTTGAGTATATACTTAGAGTTCTTGGGATGTGTTTCCTTTGGGTGCTGGGTTTCATATACTCAATGTTTTTTGGAATGGGTGTTTACAAGATTCTTCAATTCTAGATTATTTTCGTTTCTCTTTGTTCAATGATAATTCGTTTCTATATCTAACCTTTCTGTAATTTATGGCTTTTCTAGGTCATGTTTCTATTGGGTCCTCATTATAACATATATAAGGCAATCCATGAACTTGAATCCACATAGGGAAATGTTGTGTAGAGAAATTACATAAATAGATATTCAGTTTCCATGGAATTAAAGTAATAGAGTAACCTTGTAACAACCATGATCCATGATTAAGCATAAAGAATAAGTTGTTAGAGCAAGCATTTCACCCAAGAAGGGGGGGTAAATTGGGTGATACTAAAATTTCGTTCCAAATATAAAAACTTGACGGTGAATATAATGCAATAAAGAGTAAGGAGAAATATAACCAAAGTGTACACCGGGAGTTATACTGGTTCGGCCACAACCACTTTAACCTACGTCCAGTCCTCAGAGTATCTCTAAGAGTTTCACTATAATTTCCAAGATTCAGTGGGTTCTTGGAACATCGATACAAGCAAGTTCCTTCGTCTGGACACTCGATCCCCCTTACAAGTTGTAATCCAATCCCCCTTACAAGTACATAATTACAAGTATGTAAAAAACAGATTATTGAACGTGAACTTGATAATGCGTTTGTGTGTGTGTGTTCTTGTTGTTATCTCTGTTTGTATGTTCCCATATATATATAGATGTGTTGATAATGACCATTGGAACATTTTCTTCTCGCCTATTAGAGTGTGCGCAGCCACTATTAACTTTTTCAGTATTTGAAAAAATATCCGTTAGCGGTAGGTGGCGGTAGGTAGCGTTTGAACGTTGCATTTGACTTTCCTTATTTGGTAAGATCTCTTCATTGTTTATCTGCAAATATGCTAAGAATACTAATACAACGAAGGGTTAATCACATAGGAAACAAATCAATGAACGTTGGAATGATTTCTGAATTTTTGGACTTGGATACTCGAGTAGTCCCTCGAATATTCATTAAGTTTAATTGAGTAGTTACTCGAGTATCTTCGTGAAAATATTGATAGAGAGTAAGTCAATAAATGAGCATCACATTACTCGGGTAGTACATGGAGTAAACAAATTTACAAACCTTAGAAATACCTGTTTACTCAAGTACTCACTGGAGTATAGTACAATTTTCTTCACAGGTTAGTCGAGTTGCTACTCGAGTGGTCTTTCTAATAACCTTTAGATTACTCGATGCTTTACTCCAGTAATATTGGCAGGATTTCAGGGCCGAGAGCACTTCAAGTTTCCATACCTGGTTACTTGAGTACTGCCTTAAGTAAACATCAATTTTCTGTATAGCTTACCGGGTAGATACTTCAAGTGCTTTGTAAATAATTCTGTAGATTACTCGATTACTTACTCGAGTAATCTCCTTCAAGTCTTTGACATAGAACAATTTAATACCTGCATACTTGAGTAGTGCCTCGAGTGAAGTGTGATAATAGCATTTCAAATTAATCGAGTATTACCTTCAAGTTTTGCTTACCACAGTGATTTACTCAAGTTGCTCCTCGAGTAACATTGGCAGGATTGAAAATGCCGAGAGCAACATATTTCTTGAAGCAGGGGACTCGAGTAACGTTGGCAGGCCGAGAGTAACTAGAAGTAATTTCCCTTATTACTCGAGTACTTACTCGAGTAACATTGGCAGGCCGAGAGCAACTACAAGTGATTTACCTGGTTACTTGAGTACTTACTTGAGTAATGTTGGCAGGTTACTTGAGGGTCGACTCTGGTTACTTCAAGTTTCTGTCTCATTACTTGAGTTCTTACTCGAGTAACCATTTAGAAATTTTGCCAATGATAAAGTTTCTCAGCTTTTTCTCTTGGCCTTTCTTCATTACTCCAGTGCTTACTTCAAGTGATGATTTGCTCTGTCATTACTTTGTTCAAACTTGTTTGTTTATCAAATCTTTTTCACATCCATTCTTTGTTATCATCAAAATATGTGAGATCTAACAAAGTCCTTTTTAAATTAAAATTTTTGTAAGAAGGAATTCTTGAATTGCTTAACTACCAATATCCTCCCCTTTACCTTTTTAATAGTATTTCTTTTTATCATATTATTGGTCCCCCTGTGAAATTCAAGGGGGGAACAAGAGTAGGATTTCTTTTTACCATATTATTGGTCCCCAGGTGAAATTCAAGGGGGGTCCAAGAATATGGTAAAAAGAAATCCTATTAAAGCATGAAGCTTGCAACTATCCATTACTTTAGCAAGAACTTAATTGCCTTTAATGGAAGAAGACTGATGAAATCTAAAAGAATGGGACATATTGTCTATATCAATCAAGATACGAGAACCTATGCTTCAATAACAAACCAGTAGAATAACAAACAACACCTAGAATGACTTAACAATCCAACCAATAAAACTATAGCAACAGAGCAAGAGATAAGCACTCTCCAATTAGATACCAGAACCAAGGGAAATCTACATCAGTATAGAGAGACAAGACCAAATAGATTTGCACTGTAGGAAGACAGCTCATGAATCATATATTTGTTAGACAAAACCTTGAAAATATATATGTTACGATTCTAATTTTACCATTTGGCTCAGATCCCCCTTTGTTGAAGATAGACACTAAGTGACTCAGACAACAGAAGCAATCTATTGAAGCGATGAACAACATCTGATGGAGAAAATTAAAGCAAAGAACATAGTTGAAAGAATAGAGAGATTGCAAAAACATTTCAGAGCCATTCAATAAGCCAAAGGTGAAATTCCATTAAGGGTCAAATACTTATTAAATCAAACTTTTCTTGAACAACAATTGCAGAAACCAAAGCAAATCAAAGATGAAAAAAGGTCCATAAAGGAACCCTCAGTCTCCCAACTTCACAAACCCTAGAACCCCCGACTTCGTAGAAGACCTCTATCTTTTCTTTTAGAAAAGAGAGAACCTGCCTCTGACTTCGATCGCTATTATCATAGACCACAACTACAGTGGAATCCAACTAGATGCTAGAAAAAAATGCAAGCCACAATGTAACTAGAAAAAACGCACAACTATAGCAAAATCCAATTAGATGCCATAAAAACGCAACTAGAGTGAAACTGGAAAAAAAAAACCCTTTCAAACTCAAGGAAAATGGATATAAAATTGCAAAAAATATCAAATGGCAAAAGCCACCTTTGAGAGAAATAGAACTCTCCAATTGGGTCTCGTGTTTTTTTACAATACTCGTTTGCGTCACGCCACATAGGAACCCCTGATCTCTGACTTTGTGAACCGCAAAACTCCCAACTTCACTAAACTTTGTAGGCATTTTTACTAAAATACTACAAACAGAATAAAAAATTATTAAAATGCTATAGAATAAAAAATATTTACCAAAATGTTGTATTAAAACTTATTCACTAGACGAACGAGTTTAAATATATGAAGAAGTCATTTTTCACAAGAATGACTTCAATTTCTATCATATATTTTTTTAATTGAAAAGATGAAGTTCATTCACAAGGTGAACGATTTTAACTCTGCTACCTTGGTACTACATGCTTTCTCTTTCTATTCTTGCTGTTTTCAGTGAATATCACACCTAAAGACCCCATTTTTATAGACTTTTCGGTTTCCATGCTTTTATAGACCTATCATATCAAGGTAAAAACTCCTATCAAAGAGATTCCTTTTAGTACAACAAATGCAGAGATTCTACATAATTTTTCAGAAATTCCCACAACCTCATTAAATCAAGGATGCATGTGATTACATAGTATTTTTTTCCGAGTGTATTTGTGCATCCAACATACTTCTTCAGCATTCTTATTCTGGCATTGAAATTCTTATTCCTCATTCCATTTTTCTCCTTTTGAAGCCCTCTCTTTCCAGTCTACTCATTCTATTCCATCTTCCTCTTTTAAAGTGTGGCATTTGTGGTCTTAACTAGTTGAATTATTTATTTCAAACTTGGAGCTCAATTTTTCATCAAAGTAAGGTAAATTCTCTTGGTTAATTTTTTAATAATTTTTGTATTCCTCTTGTTGAATGATACCACTAAGATATTTCATCATCAAATTGTTTACATGTTAAATTTTTTTAAAAAAATTATAGATGTAGACGTGTAAATAATTTTATTATAAAATAAATTGTAGTCTACTTCTTTTATTAGAAGATTAAATAAGATTATATGCATATTCATGAAATCTAATCCAATTCATATGTCGTAGTATATCTTTTTTTAGTATGCATGAGTATTTATATATGATAGTATATATATTCTATATATATATGGCTTATTATGAAAATATATAATATCAAAATCACAAAAATAATTAAATAAAATCATTGTAAATAAACAAGCTTAGTGTATATTATGTTTGAGATGATAAGAACGAGAGCTTATACCCAAAATATCCTCATTCTACTCTTCTTTTCTTTCTCATCTCATTTAACTCTAACATTTTCCTCTCCCCTTCTTATATATTACTCAGTTCTTTCCTTCTCCTCCTCCTTACTATATTCTTTTATTTAGTTGTTCTCTTGGTTATTTGCATCGGTCTTTTTTCTTATTATTGTTGTGGGTAAATTGTTGCTCTAGGTTTATTTCTTAATTTTGTAGTTTGTAATATGTAATTTGAATTTCATTTATTTTGCTATTTTTTATTTTTAGGTAGTCAGTGGTTGGTTCAACAATTTGGAAAATCAAAATAGGTGCCTCTTATTTTGACTGTAAGTATTATCATGTATTATATGGTAATATAGGACAATTTTGAGATCTTAAAATTTAAATTTGATCTCTATTTTTAAGCATGTGATTTCGTCTATGTGAATCTTATATCATGATATTAGCAAATATTTTTTTATTTTGCAGAACCTTGTTTGCATATTTAAGATACTTGACAAAAGACTAGCTCACCCTAAAACTTCAACGTTGGTAGGATAAAACTTTTGAAAAAAAAAATTCGGGGTACTGTTCAGTTCCAGCGGTGTTTTTCGATTTTTGGACCAAACTGACATTTTGTAAATTACGGGCACTGTTCTGTATTTTCTGCTGATATTTCTTCACTGAAGGTAGTGGCTGATATTATAGAAAATTACCCTTATTTCTATCACAATTCCCATGACCCATACGTAGAATTTCATTTTCTTCTTTAGTCCTTGTGCATCTTTATTTTTTGATCCTTTATCTCCAACTTTCCAAAGTGACCTATAATTCAAATTAATATCTTGTAATATCTTTATTCAAAATTCAAATTTAAAGAGCAATCACAAGATATCATTTTAAGATTTATTTTCACACAATCATTATTTTTAATTCAATTTAATCACAATAAATGCTATTTAGCCCAAAATTAATGATAAAATCCCTAAATAAGATATTAAATATTATGATAAAATCAGGATATATCACTATGAGAGATAATGTAACTTATAAAAATGACCTGAGGGAGTATAAATATAAAATGATAGAATATAAAGGCATATATATTTTTGTAGATTTATAAAATGGGTATATTTATTATTTGTGAATGAAAGATGTTTCAAAAAAAATATTAATAACTATAATAAATAAATAAATAAATACAATTTTTTTAGTGTGCCAAATTTATGATCTTTGATTTTGTGTATTTTGATGATAATATATATTATTTTTTAATTAACCAAAAATATAATAAGCAATTAAATAAAAAAGTAGTGAAAGGTAAATGAAGAATAATATTTTATATTTTTTTATGATTATTTATGGGTGTTATACATATTGTGGTGAGACAATTATGAATATTTTTTATGATGATTTTTTTAAATGTGATATTTTGAATTTCTTATCATAAATAAGTGATAACGGTTTTATAATATTCCAAATGCTACTATTAGTAACGTCCACGTACAAAAACATTCTCACTAGTGGAAAATTGACTTTTTAGACCGGTTAAAAAAGACTTTTTAGGCCGGTTGTGAATTAGGTCTTGTTACAGCAGGTCTAAAAAGTCTGTTATTTTTTAGACCAACAACCGGTCTTAAAAGTCATACTTTTAAAACCGGTTGTTCTTAAAACCGGTCTTAAAGGTCTCCTTTAAGACATGTTCTGCCGACAACCGGTCTTAAAGGTCAGACCATTTAAGACCGATTGTGTGCACAACTGGTCTTAAAAATCCACCTTTAAGACCGGTTGTGGGCCAACGGTCTTAAAGGTCTGACCTTGAAGACCGGTTGTGTGTCACAACCGGTCTTAAAGGTGGATTTTTAAGACCGGTTGTGAGCACAATCGGTCTTAAAGTACATTTAAGGCCGGTTATGACTACAACCGGTCTTAAATCTTCTATTTTATTTTTTAAAATGTCCCTTTTATATATACACGTAGTGGATGCTCCAATTTTAACAGCAGTATAGAACAATCACATATTTCAATTTCAATATTCAAAAGCAGCAGTCTATAGCAGCAACAAATTTTCATACAAGCCAGTCACACATTGATGATTCATAGCAGCACTTTATTCATGAAAACTAATTCTAAAAATCGAAATCCCAAGTAGGGCATAGTTTCAAAATATTCTTTTCAAAGGGCTAAGAAAATGGTACAATTAGCCTGTGGAACACATGAAAACCAAGAGTAAAATTCTATAAAACTGAACTTTGCAAGGAAAAAACATTAGTTTCTCTGGTATCTAGTTAAGGGAATAAGAAAGTGCAAGTACCAAAACCCCTACTGCCCCTCACATCCACGAAAGGGCACAACAGAATAAATTGTCCCAACCATTACTGAAGTCTAAAGAAGAAACTCTCCAGCCCAGAGAGAGAGAGTGGGTGGAAAAGAAATAGTTTATGCAATTTTATCATTTAGATTACAAAAGTAATTAAACTTGAAAGGATTCATATGCATTCTCTGTTTTTCTTCTCTCGTTTGTGGGAGGTACCCTACAACTTGCTTATAGTCACAGGGAGGCTAGTATTCCAAGAATGGGTAATTTTTTTCTTCAAGCATAAACAAGAGTGTTGCATTTTTTACTTATTTGAAATATAAGAAACATTTTGGCCACAAATGTATATGAATGGGGTTGAAGAAGTTAGATCTCAACCCCATTCATGCATATTGAATGTGTGATGACAAGAGCTGGCAATATTGCTCTTATAATTAATATTCTAATGGATTAATTAAAGGCACATATGCAATAAACTAATATTAAAGGAACACAAACTCATATCGCATTGCCCTTGTACGTATCCCTACATTATATATATGCTCATAAAAAAGCAATAATGATTAATATAGCACCCGGATCATTACCTATATATATTTGATATATTCCTATCCTTCCCAATTATTTATGTTCCTATATTGTATTCATCATAATGGGTCCAAAAGTAGCACACAAAAACATAAAACAAGTTTTTTAATAAAACAACTATAAATGGTCTCATCCCGCTAGATCCAGCACTTGCAAGCAAATAATTAGATTAATGTAACTAATCATATTGAAGAATCATGCCTTATAACTTAACCCCTAATGTTCATGGACATAACTATAGAAACTAAACACTTGTTAATAGTATAGTGACCACCACAAAGAGACAGCAGTGTTGGTTTATAATTCCCTCATAATAATTCTAATTTGACTTGTCTGTTATAATCATTTTCTATCACACTCGCACTTCAAGGCCAAAAAACAGTCAAATTAACTGCAAATGTTAAATTTAAGGTAAGGCACTGACATTGGCATTCAATAAACCAAATCCTACCTGAACAACTATTAAGTTTTCACCAAAACTTATGCTCATACAATCGTTGCCAAAACTAAGCAAGATTTTTAATATACTTTGAGTATGGTGAAATTGCTCGTCCTCTACAGAAAAAAAAGCATCAAAACCTCTCAGACCAGCAAGGCCAAAATAAATATTTCACACGTCTTTAAAACCTCTCAAACCGAGATCAAGGGAGTAAATATTTCACATTGTTCGGCCTCCCATCATCATTATCCTAGCTATGGCATTTCTTATACCTAAAATTTAATCTTAATAGATATATATTTGGTAGATTGTTTGTGAGATATCACCTAAGAAAGGTACTGGTTTCTTGACATGCACATATATATTACTCCCTTCATTACTTAATAAAAATACCCACTTTAATGAATTGTCACTTGTCAAGCACAGAAAACACATGCACAAAAGAGAGCTCTACATACCTCTCTCGATACTTGCCAATAACCGCAAAAGCTTGGTCTTGTTGGTAACAAGTATGCTGACAATCTCAGGAGGCTTCCATGTTAACTTTAATTTCTCCTTTCAAACATTTTATCAAACACCTAATGTGCATTCACATTCAAATAAAGTCATCAAGCTTATTAAACGACAATTTTCAGCTTGTTCCCATTTTTCCCCATGTACCACGTACAACCAAAATTTAATAAAGAAAATTTATGAAACTAAAAACATACCCTCACACACGACAATCACAGATTTAAAGTATTTTTCAAATATAACCCACATAATGGTGTTTTATCGAGTTGAGGAAGGAGGAGGAAATGAAGGAGAATTCCATTATCTCGCATAGCATCAATAATAGAACAGAGGAGGAACATAATGGTGTTTTCTCCTTTTTTGAGAGGGATTTAAACACCAAACACACCAGAAAATTAATATTAAGCTACTGTTTAGTTGATCCCCATTGCTAGCCTAGGCCGATGACCAAATCTAGAGGTAGTACAGCTTATGTATAGTAATTATAGAGGGGGAAATGTAGAGGACGATAAAGCATACCTCAAAAAAGAGATTGAAGATGAAGATGTCCCAGAAATGCAGTGAATAAGCAGGGACGATAGCACCTACGATGACAACCACGATCAGCTAAAGAATGTATGACAGTACAACAACTGAAGAGTGACGACAAACTTGATTCAGAATGGGATTAGGTAAGGGACGGGGAGTCGACGGCTGAGGAGAGAAAAGATTGGGATCAAAGTAACTTAGGTGATTTGGAATGGAAGGGATTGATTTCAGAATGGAAGAGGGCGGGAGTGTGAGCTAAGGCACAGTGCGAAACTAAATTGGGGAACATTTTTTAAAACGGTTAATAGGATAACCGGTCTAAAATAAGTTTTTAAGACCGGTTGCCTAACAACCGGTCTTAAAAGTCCACTTTTAAGACCGTTGTTAGGGAACCGGTCTTAAACACCTTTTTTTTTAAACCGCTTATCCTATTAACCGGTCTAAAATAACTATCTTTTAGACAGGTTCTCTCAGTAACCGATCTAAAAAATAAAATCCTTAATTTTTTAGACCGGTTAGTATAGAACCAGTCTAAATAATCTTTTTTATACCGGTTATTGGAGTTATATTGGTTCGACCACAACTACTTTGACCTATGTCCAGTCATCAGAACGTTTCTGCGAGTTTCACTATATCTTCCAAGATTCAGTGGGTTCTTAGCAGCTCAATACACAGCAAGTTCCTTTACCTGGACACTCACTCCCCCTTACACGTTGTAATCAAACCCCCAACTCAAGGTTCCATAACCTTAAGTTGTCTCAATAATGAATATTGAGGTTGTAATGAAAAACTCTCTCACAGAGTAAATAAATAATGAGTATAAGAAAAATAGAGCACTAAGAATGTGTTGATCAGTGTATGTTTGTGTGTTCTCAGTTGTTGTGTTCTATTCTTTGAATGCTCCGTATATATAGATGATTTATGGTGTCCGTTGGAAGCATTTCAAACAAGTCCGTTAGATTCGCGCAGCAACGGTTGACCATTCTTCTAATTTGAAAACTATCCGTTTGCGGTATGTAGCGGTAGATGAGCGTTCGGACATTTTATTTGACTTTCCACTTATAAAATGATCTCTTCATTGTTTCTCTGCAAATGTACTTAGAATACTAATACAATGAAGGGTTAATCATATAAAAACAAATCAATAAATATTGGATTAAAATCATGTTTTATGGACTTCATTACTTGAGTGGCTACTCAGTGATCATGCTCATTACTCGAGTAGTCCCTCGAGTAATCTCATTAAAAATTAGGCAGAGAGTAAGTCAATGTTTTCTTACCATATTTCTCGATTAAGCCTTCAAGTAATCTTTTCAATAATACCTGGCAAATAAGGTTACTTGAGTGATCCCTCGAATAAGCATCTATTTTCTTGACAGGTTACTTGAGTGATCCCTCGAGGAAATTTATAATAAGTTTGTAGATTACGTGATTACTCCCTTGAGTAACATCAAATTCTTGGCTGAGAGTACATATGCTTTGCTTACTTGATTACTCAAGTGATCCCTCGAGTAATACTTTAAATAACTCTGCAAATTACTCAAGTGACCCCTCGAGTAACTTCTTCCAGATTTTGGCAGTGCCCCTATGGAACATTTTTTCCAACATTACTCGAGTGCTCACTCGAGTAATAGAGTTCATTACTCGAGTGCTCGCTTGAGTAAACCTTTAAAAAATCTGCCAGTGATGTTTTTCCTGTGCTCTGTCTCTTAGTTCTTTTTCATTACTCTAGTACTTACTTCAAGTAAAGCTTTTGTCAGCCATTTAGCTACTTTGTTCAATTTATTTTCTTTGTTATCAAATCCTTTTATATTATTGATCCAATCTTTGTTATTATCGAAACACATGGGATCTAACATTCTCCCCCTTTTTGATGTTGACAAAACTTGGTGATTTTGAACAAAGTTTTTGAAATTGAGTTTTCAAACATATGTTTCTTAAATACTTTTCATATGAAATCTTTTGTTCAATTTAAACTTGAAAACTGTTTTAAAATTGCTTAGTAAAGATCTTTTCAAATGATCTTGAAAAAAATTGAGTTTTTGTTCTTATTTACTTGTTTACCTTGCATGCACAATCAAAAACTCATTAGTCCCATAATGCAATATGACTCAAATGAAATTACATAAAGAATAATTCATTACATAATCAAACTTAGAATTCAAAGTTAAAAGCTCCTTAGAGTTAAAAGCTCCCTAAAGCCCTATACAGGAATATCCGCTTTAAATACATTTACTCAGCCATTAACCACAAAATCACTTAGGCTCTTCTCCCCCTTTTTGTCTTCTTCATAAGGGTGGAATAAATCATAAGGAGGAGTAGATGGTTTGACTGTTGAGACAGGAGTGACAAGAAATGCTAAAGATTCATATAAGCCATCTGAACTGGAAGAATCTAAAAATGATGGTTCAGGTTTAGGAAGGTTCACTGGAGGTGTCTGAAGATCCTCTGGAGGGTTCACTGGAGGTGATGTATAAGGAATCAGAGAAGTAATTTCTACTTCTTCTATAGCAACAGGTGAAGATATAAGCACCTCCTCAGTGCGTACAGGTAAGGTAATGAGCGTAGGTATTGACTTAGGCTGAACTGGCTGAGTTGGATCATCAGTGGTGATGTGGATTGGCTCATATGTGTCAGGGTTAGGCATAGAGAACAAAAGATTACTAAGTCCAATCTCATAGGGTCTATGCTTAGTAGGTATAGTATCAAAAGGACTAGGCTTAAAAGGTCTAGGTTTAGAGACTGGTATTGGCTTAGGAGTAACAAAAGGACCAGAAATAGGGGAGCCAGATGGCATAGATCAAGTCTGGAAATTATTAATCTCAGAAGCTTACCCTGGTCACGTTGTTCAGCCAACATCTCTTCGTGCCTCTTATCTATCCTATCCACAAGCTGACCCATTTTCTCATTCATGTGGCTTATCAACTTTGCATTGGTATTGGCAATGTCAATATGGAAACCCTTTAAAATGTTCTCTATGAAATTTTGCATTGAGGCGCCAAAGAATGAAGGAGAGGATGTGTTAACTGGAGCAGAAGACTGTGTGTCATGTATTCGACTTGTTGCAGTTTTAGTCTTCTTCTTCTTCTTCTTCTTGGGACTTGCTTCTTCTCGAGTTAACACTTTCATGTCAACACTTGCATGACTCGAGTGCAATTCTGATCCTTACTCGAGTGTATTGCTCAAATTCTCGAGTGTTGCTAAATTTCTCCACGCTTTAGTTGCTTCTGGACAACACTCATATGACATTTTTTGAGAGTGCATTTTTGGACTCGTGAGTGATGTGGGATCATGTTAGACTCAATTTATTTATTTGATTCTAAATATGGAAAATGATGTATCATAAGAAAGCTCTTGTCATATGCATTCCAATACAAAAAGAATCAACTTCGAACTCCTTGTTTCTGCAAGTTATGATTGAAAGAGTGTCTGTCGCGCTAAACCGCACAAATGTCAACTTCCAGAAGGCATAGCTAGTAGAATATAACTTCAAATTAGAGAAATTACCTATCCATGGAAAGCTCTTTAAGTGTAGTTTCATATGGCACTAGTTTCATCTCAATTTGATGTGTCATTTGTGAGTTATGTCCAAAATACCGAATCTGTCTTAAAAAGTGAAGGTGAATTCAGTGTTATCTACCACGGATCATATCTCCTTCATCTAAGCTTCTTTCAATGTGATCTTGGTGTACATTTTTTGTGTTGTGAGTCTTCTTTCATATGCCACCTGTTTCAAGTCAATCCAACTTGTGGTTTGAGAGAAATGGCAAAATATTGGAACTTTGTCAGGCTGAATGTAAAACAGAGCTGAACATAATTGCCTGACACTTGAGTATGTTCTTCCTTCACTCAAGTGCTATAGTGCCACACTTGCTACAGTGACTTTGCACTTTCAATATGCACCTCGAGTGCTACAGTGATTCATATGCTACAGTACCTGCAAGCTACAGTGCCAAATAGTGCTCGATTGCTACAGTATCGACCGCTACAGTGCCAACACAGTGCCATGTATTTTCCTTCTGACCATAGAAATCTCAGTTATTTCTAAGAACTTGAATCTTGATATTCCTATTAGATCTTGCAAGCTCTTCTTTCTTCAATATCTTTCTTGTTGATTTTCCTCTTGATAATCATTCTTCATAATCCGAGTAGGCAGTTCTTTGACTATCTTCAGTTTCTTTCTTCTTCTTCCTTTTGTTCATTCTTATCAATTCAATCACTTCTTTGTATATTTGATAATTTTGTCTTCTCATTCTTCCTCCATAATTCAACTTAATTAATCTACAAGATATTTCACATTAAACACAATAATTAGTCAAAGAAATACATTATATAAACTTTTTGCTCTTATCATTTCATATCTATATTTGGCATCATCAAAATTAATTATATCTAACACTAACCACCCCTTGTTTACCTCCTTCTCCTTTGATCCACTTGCCCTGGCTGTAGTTAGTCATTGGAAAGAGTAAGATTCATATGAATCTCAGTAGCAATATTTTTGTTATATGATATATAAGTTTACAAAGCATGTAAGCAATTATCACAAAGCAGCATTTTCAACAACATTCAAAGCAGCATTCACATTTGTGACCTTCGTCACATTCGTGACATTCACGACCATTTTCATAGTGATATATGGTAGCTTTCATAGTTGTATATTTAGCTTTCATAGCTATATACAATAATGTTTACAACTATATACACAACAACATGACAACATTCACATTTGATGATATGCACATACATATAAAGCATTATACATGATATAAGAGAAATAGTCACTACCTTGTTCTTTCCGTTCTTGCTTAGGCACATGTTTCTTATGCTCATGGCAGATGTCAAATCCTATAAATCAGATTAAGGACGACGAGTTATTCCGTATTTCGATTCTTACATGACTCCAAGACACTTAGGGTTGATTATCATTTGAGACCTTTAGGTAGCTTCTAGAAGCTCAAACAAAACCCTAACGGTTTGGGGAGAACTAGACTAGAAACCACTTTTTAAGAACTCAAAGTGCTGAAAAATGGGTGGTGCAGCCAAGAACCACTAGCTACGGCCAAGAACAAGATAGAAAATCTTGGGTTGTGGCCAAGAACAGGTCAGATGGTTTTAGGCCGCAGCCAAGACCTTTTTGGCCATGACCAATAATTGGTTAGACACTTTTTGGCTGCGGCCAAAGCGCCTGGCTGTGGACAAAAACTGACCTGTTTCTCGATTGACTTCCAATAACCATAACTCTCAGTATATACATTCATATAACTCATACTTTATATCATTTTAAAGCCTGCAATGTCTACTACAAATATGGAAAGTTTCATAACTTTTAGATTTCATTTGCTATTCCAAAACACCATGAAAATAGCTCCCTTGCACAGAATTTTCATTGCTAAAACTTCCAATTTTTCAACCTAAGTTTCCAGTGGTTCAAATTTCACAATCAAGACTACTCCCACACAGTTTTCCACATAGAATCCAATGAAAATATTAAAACAACCAAATTTACATTCCTTTTACATTTTTTGTTTTTAGGAAAAAATTCAACACAAAATCCCATAATAGTGAAATTTCACATTCAAGCCTCAAATCAATTTCATTTATCCAAAGGACACCATAAGACACCATTACCATCAACAAAACTCCATGAACTCTCTAAAACCCTATATACATGAAAATAGGGTAAAGTTCCACAAGACAAAGTTCTCAACTAAAAACATAAAACATATATCAAAAGATTGCTCTTTGCTCAGCTCTATCACTTCCACTAGCTTGTTCTTTGATTCTTTAACCTTTAGTTTTTCTTGAGTACACCAAACACCTCCTCTTGAAAATCTAAAACCATACAAAGGAAGCTCTCATCAAGAGTATCAAGGTCAGAGGAGAGGGTTTGAGCAATAAAGGTCATCTACAAGGTCAAATCTCAAGTAGAAATCTCACTTTCACCTTGATTCTTCTTTCTCTTTCCTCCTCCTCCTTGGACGTCTAAAGAGCTTGAGAGAGAGGGGAGAGAGATGATGATGATGATATCAGATTTTTTTAGCCTCTCCCTTATACTTAACCGACTTAAGAGGAGAGAGGGAAGAGAAGGAGAGTTTGAACTTTTGACTTGATCCTAAGGTGCCATGTGTCATCATCCTATGGTTTCTCACAAAAGCAAGTAACTATATAGTTACTCTAACTAATTCCATTAGCTATTTTGTCACACCACTTACTCGTTTAGTTGATGGTGAATTTCCCTTTCGGTAGCTAACTAATTGGCCGATAAATTTCTTTCTTCCTGTTTTACCCCTGACAATGGCAATTTTAGTTAGATTGCTACTAGATACATCATTTCACTCCTTTTTCCTCATCTATTTGCCATTCCCTTCTATCTTAGACCAATTTAGGCTTTGTCACCAATACAGGGTTGGGCAGTTTTCATTGCTAATTTGGGTCACAATTCACACTTTATTCTCTAAAAGTGTTTATCTAATATTAATTACATTCACTTTTAGAGTCATGAGTCCTTAAACATATTTTGGGGCATTACAAAATAGGTTGAAATCTAACGTTCAAGGACCCAAAGTAAAGTGGGCACCAAAGTGTCCATTTGGTGTTTCATGTATGCAGATTGATTCTAGAAAGAATCGACATAAGGATATAGAGAAAATAAAGAAGATTTCAAGAGTTCCTAATACACCTGAAATGATATTCACAACAATTAAGAAAAACTCTCAAATCACCTATTGCTGGAACAAAAAGGTCTAACCACAAAGAAAGTCAATAGAGAAAAGGAGTATGTTACATCTTAAGAATGGACTACCATAGAGTACTGTTCAACTATCTTGAGGAAAATAGAAAAGGAGGATCTCTCAAGCATTAAGTATAAGACTCTTCGAGTTTATATATTTTGAGAAAAGCTTGCCAGCACCCAAAGCAAGATATTCAAAGTATCAACACCATAGAAAGATGCATTGGGTAAGCAAAAGCAATCCTTTAAGTATCTAAGGCAAAGGTACACAATGATAAAACCTTATATGCTATTGTCTGTTTTGAAACCTTAGCAATGAGCATTGCAAACTATTTTGAAATTATTTTTTCACATCCCTTAAAAAACCACTTAATAGATTTATTTATAAAGGGATTGAAATACTCAACAGGTTAATTCTTTATGCATATATAATGATTTGAAAAGAAAATATTTCTTTTATGCATGAAGACATGTTTAATTCAGTATTCTCAATTGCATCAAATAGATTATATTCTTAGAGCATGAGAATTTTATCTTGATTTTGACAAGCTAACACGAAATAGATCCAAGTAAGGTTGGATACCATGAAGAAAAAGAAATTTATACAGTTCTGTATGATAAGAAAAAGCTTCTCAAGACTATGGCCATATGAAAAAATTCATATCTTGATGATACTAAGTTTTGGGGTTTGGATTTTGGTGTTGATTGTACAAAGGAGAAACACTAATATTATTCCACTAAAACCAAGCAGGCTATCGCAAGGACAAAAGGAATTACGGTGATATCTAATCCTTACTCTATATTGTGATTATATGAATTTTTTATTTTGAGTAATGAATATTTGTCTATCATTGCATTCCTTTAGCAATCAATCCTTAATAATTGTTAAATTGTTTATAGATTGCAAAATGAATCAAAAGTGAAACCGTGCATAGTTTTTCTATCGATTTATGTTTTGAAGTGCATAATTCAAAAATGTGTTTTGGTTTCAATCCATTATGTGTTACAAAAGTTGATACACATGTTTTTGGAAAATATACATGTTTTGAATACTTTCAAATTGGTTTGGAAAACTGGAAGTTAATATCTTGTGAATTGAAAATCAAAAATACTTCAAATCCATCCACTAGAGTTTTCCCCATCATTAACATATTATTATTTTCTTTTTGCTTTTAAACCTATTACGGCTTGAACTCCTCAACCTTTATTTTCTTACAAGTTAAACCTTATGTCTAACAACTATCTTTATGAGTTTCAAATATATTTCCTAGAAAAGAATTCAATATGTGAAAGCCTTATAATTAATGCATAAACCCTTAGCTGGCCATGTTATTCCAAGTATCATATATGTTTATTAATGCATGGAATGTTAATACATTGACCATTATTGTGGATTGAAAAATTCTAGAACTCTAGTCATTTAGACAAATGAGTATGTGCTTAATCATTCATAATTCATCTGCACTCATTTTGTTGCTTGAATAGATTAACAATTGCCATTATATATCTCTGAGTAACTAGTGTCTTGAATTTGAATGTTTAAGTTGATTGTTCCTATTCTTCAAGACACAAGAGTTAATGTTATCTCTTGGTCAATAAAAAAGTCATTGTACTTATATATTCAAACTAAGCCTTTTGGCTAAATTCTTTATCCATACTAGTCTTGCTCTTTGGAAAATTCTCTCACATGTTAACTCTAATGATTAACATGTTGAACTTCAAAGTAAAGCTTTCTGATATATATTTTATAGCTATTGACTTCCTCTACTTTTAACATGATCATCGATTGTAAAGATGTTTCAAAGATGAGTTTTTCATATATTCAAAATCTCAATTTTACAATGCATTATCCTGATTTGAAATAACATTTGAAATTTAAATTTACATATTTCATTCTTAGAAAATTTGGTTTCATTCATGATTTATGCTTTCATAAAAGTTGGTTATTATGGATAGATTTTCTACTCTCTTTGATCTAACTTACATAGATTGCATTAAAATCTTATCAATGACATATTTTCAATATAAAATATATTTACAAACTGTCATTGATCATTGATATCACTTATTTGTTACCTTTTATGATCCAATGGCTTGAATTTATTTAATGGGGTAAAATTATATCTTGGTCTTTGTTGATTATTATACTCTTTGCTCAAATATCATATGGATTAATTGTATAAGAGCATAAGAGTTGTTATATCTAATATTGTGTAGACCCAAGAGAAGTTAGGTACCAAAGAGCATGTATTTATACTTTTGCAGGAGTTGACCAAGATGCTCTGCTTTGGGGTACAAAGAATAGAGGCTAACAAAGTAAGTGTGACTAGTAGTGTTGGAGTGTGAGCAGAAGCTAAATTTGTGGTATCACTAAAGTGATGACTTGAGTAACACTCTATGATTAGCAAGTAACTAGCTAGTGGTGCAGTCAGATAAAAAAGGAAAAAGAGAGAGAGAGAGAGAGAGGAGGAAGACCTCTTAGTGGGCCTAGTGGAGTTTATTTCAAAGAACCTTAGGGCCAAGAATAAGTCTAGCCATTATGAGCCTTGTTTTTCTATCCACCTCCTCTACTGCTTAAAGGAAGTTAGACATTATTATGACATGGAACCAGTTGAGATATGCTCTAAGGAAGGTGTTTTGAATGAAGATGCCTTGAAGACAACAAGCAAAAATTAGATGGTCATCTCAGCTAGGAGGATCAATGAATGGATAGGGATCAAGAAGCCCGTCCACTAGACCTTTCAAAGAATACAATCAACCTGAGATGTACAAAATCATCAAGCTGGATAAGCCTATGGGGATTCTCAACTACAATCCTAGCTCTCTGTTTAATCTTCACAAAACTATATGGTATATCTAAAAAAGAGCTATGGTTAACAAGGCCAACAACTTTACACGCTTCATCAACAGAGATTACGGGAATATGGCCTCGATATTTCTGAAGGAGAAGGCGAATTTAGGAGAATTGATCTTTTCAGAGATCAAAAGGTATAGATTGTTTGGTGCTCACACCACACCGACTACATACCCTCATTTGGTATCTATATTCCTCAAGGCCAACAACATATGGTACCTAGAGCCAAAAAAGCCCCTTGTAAGGACTCCTATAGTTGAGAAGTGTAATACCCCGAATTTTGAGACTCGAGGCTAGAGAATAAGCCTGAGATTAGTGGATTGCTAATCCCCAGTTTAGCAAGATCCCAAATTGTGATTAAGGGTTAATGACTCCAAAAGTAGATGTGGTTAGTGATAAATAACCCTTTTGGAGAATATGATGTGATTTGGCACTCGAATATGATACGTGTGTGTTATGAGCAGTGCCGAAACCCTGTTTGAGTTCAATTGTGGATTAACATCCAAATTGACTTAGAATAGAGGGAAGAATTGAATGGGGTATTGTGTTGGAAATGGTGTCATAGCGTGTTTTGATGTCATTGAAATTGGTTTGGAACTTTGGAATAGAAATGTTGCAATGTTAGGTTTTGAAATGTGAATTGTGTTGACATGTTGAGATTGTTGTGAAAACATGTCAATGAGATGTGAATTTGATTGATTTGGTGTTTCCAATGGATTCCTTGTGAAAATTTATGTGGGAATGATGTTTAGTATGAAAATGGAACCATTGAAAGCAAAGATGCAAAATCTGAAATTCTGTCCAGTGAAACTCTATTCTGGGCAGTCTTTTGTGTGGATGTTTTGACTAGGCAAATGATGTCAGAAAATTATGAAACTTTCCAGTCTTAAATTTCACATCCCAAGCTTCAAAATTGACATATAATTTGTGCCATTTCGTTTTGAGAACTGGGAGATATGACTGTTCAAAATTTGAGGTCGAAAATGGACTCTGTTTTGGGGCAGTGATGAAATTTGTGTAATTCTGGAATTTTGTGGTGATTTCTGGTAATGGCTCATATTTTAACAATGATGAGGACTTAAATACCTTTCATTTGGCTTTGGAATCACCTCATTTTGATTTTTCTAGAATTAGTTATGATTTTTCAAAGTTTGGGCAGAAAATCTGCCAGAAAATCCGAAAATGGGAATTATGACATCATCTCATTAAACGATGACATCAGTATGGAATTAAATATCTTCTCATCTTCTTCAGCTCTCATTTTCTCCGACGATCTAGCTCCGAACGCGTATAACCTTGCTTCTAAGCTTCTCTTTCATGTTCTTTAAGGTGTTAGAAGCTCAATTTTCATGGTTTAAAAAGGGCTAGGGTTCAGCCATATTGAGTAAAAGCCAGAGGGAGCTTGAGGTAACTTCTGAAACTTCAATCTTTGATTGTTATGGCTGCTGTGGTTGATTTAATCGGTGAAATTTCGCCGGATTGTCTTTGTTTGTAAATTTGGAAAATGGGTTGGCCTAGGTGTTATGCTACCCAAATTGATACTAAATGGTAGTTCTAACCCAATGTAATTGTTAATAAAGTGGTTAGGAGTAGAAAGGAACGTGTTTACGGAGCCGAAGCCGAAAAACCCCAATTTTTCCCGGGGAATTGAGAATTTCGGCCAAGCCTAGTTTGGAGGGGTTAGAGATGGATTTTCAATGATTTAATGATTCCATTGAGTTAAGGGATGAAAATTAGGTGGGGTTACAGTTGGTCACTTTTTCAGAAAAGGCCGAAAAAGCATAATTACAAAAACACCCCTGAAACCCCTTAAAGTGGCTGCCAAGGGTAAATTTGTAAATTGACATTGAATTTGATAATTCTGAGTCCAGAAATGGATTCCTTAGGCGAAATTATGTCAGAATAGCCCATGTCAAAATTTCAAGAAAAGTACAGCCGGACCGGGTACGGCGGGGTCCCCGAGGGTATTTTAGTAATTTTTCAATATAGCTTTATATAACCCCCAGAAACACTATGGAAGTGTCTAAATAGTACATATGACATTGTAGGATCGAATGTGAAGCCTCGAGTTCCTGGCACACAAATCGAGGAGAAAAGACTGGAGGTAGGGGACTTACCTTACTTGCATGTATTTGATATCTTTGCTTGTGTAGTGATATATGTGATTGCTTTACTTGATTGTGTAGAGCATATTTGAATAAATGAAGCTCTGTTTCTGTTTTGCTGTGGCCATAGTTTTGTTACATGAAACATTGAGCATACAAAAATGTCATTATGGGGCATGCATCTAGATAAAGCTAACATGTCATACACATAGCATCTATCATGCATGCATTATGGTATTTGTTTCCTACTGAGATTCTCTCGAATCTCACTCTCCCCTACCAACAATTTAGACAAGGCAAGTGGCTCATGGAGGGAGCGGCTAGGACTTTTTCGAGATGAGATTGTGTAATCCCCATTTGAAGAATTATAATGGGCAATTGTACCCTGTGTATCTTTAGCGAAGGTATGTACCCGGGATTGCCGGGATGATTATGTTGTGCACTCTGATATTTATATGAATGTGATTTATCTTCGTGTAGTGATTGTATTCGAAATGTGAATATGAGACCAAGTTTATAAATGATTTCGAAAGGTATTTTTGAAAACCCCATCATGTGATGGGTTAGTAAATGTTATTTGATTATTATTGGTCTCTATTTCATTTTAATCGCGTATTTCGGATATAATTACGGAGGGGGTTACATTTTTTATGGGATTTTAGTTGTTCGCTCTGATATTTATAAATGCGATTAACTTGTATAGGTAATTATATTCGAAACTGAATGTGAGACCAAATTACTAGTATTTTGAACTGTTTTGTAGATACCCTATCTAAAAGATAGGAAATTGAAAATGTTGTCTTGTAATTATTGGTCTCTATTTCACTTTAAATTCATAATCCGGATGTAATTACGGTGAGGGGGTTACATTTTGGTATCAGAGCTGCAGTTCCTGGCAAAGATGGGAATTTACTAGGATAGTAGCAGTAGTTGCTGCCTTAAGTCATAAGAGATGACTTTGTTTGTTGTGGTATACACATTAAGATCCATGTTTTGTTATGGATGTATGAGATTTATGGACTATGTGTGTACATTATTTGGTTATTCTGTAGTGGAGAATCATTGTAGAATCGAAAGATACAGTGGTTCGCCTGAGAATTGATGTGTAGACCCAGAGGTGGAAGAAAATGATTTCCCAGGAATGCGATATTGAGTTTCTAGGTGTTATCTCCAACCTGGATATTAGGTAAGAAACCTAAGGTAGTATGATGTTATATGTAATGATGTCATATTGAGCTTGTATGTTTAAAGGCCTTAAGACCTAGGGGACCAGTGTGCCCTAGGCTGGCAATGATATTTGGATTTGTGTTGGAGTTGTGATACTCCATGGAAATTAGGGAAGTGATTTTTGGTTCAACTGAGGTTGAGAATTGAGTTGAGATCTAAGGATCAGGCTTAATAGTTGAGCTGATTCTTAGGAATTGGATTTGACCTAGATGGTTTGTGATGCCAGAGTATGGTACTAGACTTAAATTGAAATGTGTATCAGGTACCCTAAGGGTTTGGTTGTTAATCTAGCGCAGGAAGAAAGTTCTCTACGGAGGATTCAGATCGGAGAACGCTACCTATGGGGAGTTTTGATCGGAGAAGGCTACCTATAGTGACACCTGATCGGTTAGGCTATGTGTGAGTCTACTACCTGTGGCTCATCGGTGGTTCCGGTGGGAGGACCGTACCTTCAGGCGGTAGCATACGGGGGGTGAGACTATGTGATTATGTGAGCCGTAAGGCTATTTCTTCACCTGCGGCCCATCTGTGTTGACGGTGGGAGGACCGTACCTTCGGGGCGGTGGAATACGGGGGATGTGTGTGAGTCGACTACCTGCGGCTCATCGGTGGTTCCGGTGGGAGGACCATACCTTCGGGCGGTATCATACGGGGGGTGAGACTATGTGACTTTGTGAAAGCCACTGTGACGATAAGCCCTAGTGTGCAGCCACCGTGATAACGAACCGTAGAGAGCAGTCACCGTGACGTTGAATCATAGAGTAGAGCTATGAGAGCCCATATTCGTAATATAGCTCAATGGTACTAGGGGATGCATTGAGGCGCTACTTACCCCCAGGTAGTGGCTTCGATCCCTAGGGAGGCAAAAAAATCCCGCTTGGGGAGCGAGGAACTCTTGTGAGTCCTGGGTGGTGGGTTAGCCCAAAAGGGGTGAGACCAACCAGCCCAGCCACCAGCGCGGGGCATCCCTTAAGGGGGTAAAACTAGGGTGGGCACCACTGGTGCGGGGCATCTCCAGAGGGGGGTAAAATCGGGGTGGGTGTGACAATAAAAAGGCGCGATGCATTGGTTATGGCTCTGAATAATTTGAGTTGAATCAGGCCAACATTGGGCACAGATTGTCAGTGTGGTTAGTTGTAATGGGAGTTTCCTATGGGACTCCTATTAAATCACCTTGACATTGTTAAAGCACATATGATGAGAAAGACCTCAGAGTGTGCAACGGAAGCATGGTGAATATGATGTGTTTGAATACTACGCTGAGTAGGAGCTCAAGTTTGTAGAAAGTGCGATGTGTTAGTGATGGCTTTGAAGAGTACAACTCTGAAGTCCAAATGATCTTGTGAGAAGGGGTCTTGAAGGATCCCGATTTGGTGAAAAGAATTCTCAATGTTAAGGTGAAGCTATTAAGATGCCAGTTCCAGCTTGTTGTGATTGTATTGTGAGTCCATCTCCCCGGTTGGGCCGGATCGGGTTGGTCTAGTGGGCTGCGTCTGGTAGGCAAAGGCTGAGGATGTGACGAACATTTGTGTGTCTTTCACCTGCGGCGCATTGGGTGATTCCCATGGCGGAGGACCGTTCTGCTGGGGCGGTAGTTTACGGGGGATTGACCATCTGGAAGCCAGAGTGGCTTTGTGATTGCCAGAGAGGCAATAGGATATGTGTATGTCAGTGAGTCAACATGTATGTGTGACAATTGTGAACAAGCTGGGATTGAGGTGTGGTTGTGGCCATAGAGCAAAGCTAGTTCAGCTGATGGCGAATTCGACTACAAGATCGGGGGTTCTCCATTCTCAGGGCACTTACCTCGGCATGGCCAGCATGGCTAGCCACCAGGCTGGTTGCACCGGTGTTGACCTAAGGCTGAAAGGCGGTGTGTAAAATTAGAGTCTGTGATGTGTGTTGGTATGAAAGTTATGTGAGGTGCTCCGACATTTGCCCTGGTACTGAGTAGCCTCTGTCTGAACACTGTCGGAAAGAACAAGGAAGTAACTTTTTCTTTTATACCATATGTTACGTGTGTAAATGATCAATTAAATAGTGCAAGTGTACACTGTCGTAATCAAGTAATATAGAAGTGAGTAGAGTATCGTTCCCACGAGGATTGATCACTAAGTACCAAAATTGGTAATTTTAATTCTATTTGGTTGATCGATAAATTGGTGATTGAGATTATAAATAAAAGAAAAATAATTAAATATGCGTGTAGATGATACGAAGACAAATATGAGAAAAAGTCCTAGGGATTAGATTTCACTTAACAAATTCCGGATTGAATCACTTATCTATTCGAGCCCAATTTATTCCACATGATTGATAGTCGAGTTTCCCTAATTTAATTACAAGCCTCTTCCAAGGTCAAGCAATTCTATAATTAATTGCTAATCCAATATATTCCTATATGAATTTAAGCAATTAATTATGCATTAAGATTTATGGAACTCAATAAGACTACATAACTCATATGAATATATTCCTATTTCACATGCAAGTCATGGTTTTAATTATAGGATCTACACACATGCATCTCCTTCCGGTCTCAACATGCATATTGTAATCATTCAAAAGGTGGCCAATCAAATGAAAGCATTAAGAACAATAATTAAAACTCAATCATGAAGGAGAAATTAAAACTAGATTTAATAAGTTAAGATTCAATCCGTCATTAGTAAGCTACGTCATCACCCTAGGAAAATTAAAATTTAGCTCATGATAAAATTAAAAACAACACCAAAATAAATTGACATTATATAAAGCTAGAATGAAATCCTTATAAATATTGCATAAAACTTGAATATTAAATTCTTAAACATAAATATACAACCAAAAGATGCATAAAAAATGTAAAAATCTAGCCGTCCCTTTAGGAGGTAAAACCTTCCATGTAGGTGGCATACAAAGAGTAATACAATCCTAAGCCTTCCAAGATGGATGCATGCAAGAAAATAATACAATACCTAAAATTAATTCCAAGATGATGTAGTAAGTGGAGAAGATATGGAGTAATGAAATGGTGTGTAAGTAGATAAGAGAGAAGAGTAATGGAAATGAAATGGTATGTGTGGAGAAGAGTTGAGAGTAATGGATATCAATTGGTGTCTCAAATGTGAAGGAGAGGGTGGCTATATATAGGGAAAAATGGAGTAAGGTAGATGAAGTGGTAGATGAAATGTGATATGTGGATTAGTAGATAGAATGTGGTAGATGAAATGTGATAGATGAAGTAGTAGGTAGAATGTGGTAGATGAAGTAGTTGGTGAAAAGAAAGATGAATTGGTAGATGAAATGTGGTAGATGAAGTAGTAGGTGAAAAGGAAGATGAAATGGTTGGTGGAATGGTAGATGATTCCCTCTTCCAACTTTCAAGCAAAATTCGAAACTCTTGGAGATAGAACTGGAATTTCGTCTCAACATAAACGTTGTAGAGCTCTTTCTTAGCTTTTTATCCATATAAAGAATGTCCCGATCCGACATCTAGAGCTCCAGATATTGCCTGAAAACTGAAAGAGGGTCTAATTTAGTATTTTCCAAGAAATTCTATTTTATGCCAAAATCATTATTTATTTATTAATAACACCCAAATTTATTAAATTGAGCTTAAATCTCATCCATAAAATCATCATATAAGGGAGAATAAATATGCAAATATTTTACTTATCAAATTCCCCCACACTTAGCTCTTGGACGTCCTCGGACAAGGAATGACTAATAAGTGCTTCCAACAAAATCAGAAGTGTCAAGTCATAAGTAAGAACACAATTGAAAAGTAAAGAGATCATAGTATTCATGAATCAACGAAAATATAAATTGGTAACTTTGTTTGAAAATGAATAAACCAAGTTTGTAAGTGTAACTCATTCTCTCAATCTCTCAAGTGTTTAAGGGTAAGTGTTTCGCTCAAATTCAACAAAAAAAATTGCACTACCATAGGCTTGCTAAAAATCTCAATCTCCACTACCTAATTCACATGCATAATTCAAATCAAAAGGACTTATTAAGGGTTGTAATGTGGTTAAGGTAAAAGGAATGTAAAACATAATATGAAAGGCTATATTTAAGAAATTTAATAGAACAATTGAAAAATGGGCTACTTATAAATTTATCTCATCATAACAACCCACAATTCGAATACTAATTTTTTTTTTTTTCATTTTTTTTTCATTTTTTTTTTTGCTTGCACTTTTAAAGTTGATGATATATACACCCCCACACTTGTCAAAAGCCCATTTCACAAAAATTTCAAATGCTCTACTAATCTTCCGAATTAGGTAAAAGCATTTGATATATCATTAAAGTATATGTCAATGGGTTGTGAACAAAGAAACAGTCAATGAGGCTCAAAGGGGCTTATCAACGGTATAATTGCAAGGTTGGCTATTTGGCTCTAGCTAAACAAAATGAATGCCTTTATCATCTTTGAATGTGCATGTGAAATGTAATTTCAACCAGATTTAAAGCAAGTTCTAGAGTGACAACTTAATAGGTGAATATCACACATAAGAGAAATAATCATTATAGGCTCAAAAGCTCACAGTTAGGGGCTTTCAAACTCAGCTTATTCAATCTCAAAATTCATCACCAATTGTAACAATCGGTTGTTCATTCATGCTATGAAATCTCTAAATTCAATTGATCTATACTCAAAACTTATATACTTCTTAAGATCATTACAAAGCACTTAAATAGGATGACTCTTTTTTTTTTTACTCTCTCTCTCTCTTTTTTTTTAGAATGAACAAAAACATGCAACTACTAAAATGCGTCTCAGGAGTTAAGAATAACTCCTTACTCTGCCATTTTTTTCACACCCCATGCATCTAATGGTTTTACTAACTAACAAAAGAAAAACAAAAAAAAAATTTTTTTTCCTCCTCCCCCAACCTAAATCAGACATTGTCCCCAATGTCTTCTAGAGCTCAGAGAAGGTTTTTTTTTTCTTTTTTTTTCTTTTTTCTTTTTTTTTTGAAACATAAACACATAATAAAGTAAAATCAAAATACTAAGGGTAAAACCAAGAGATTAAGGAAAGTTACAACCGAAGGGTGGTATCTGGGTTCTGCTCCTGACTGCTATTTGAAGATTGCCCACCTATTTGCTTGACGAGTAGATCTGGTTTAGGCTCATAGGTTTGCAGTTGATCGAGCAGCTGATCAGCAGTTGGTGCAGAAATTATGGAATGGCGAGTCGCTTGGGGTATGAATCCTGTTTCCACAGCATGATCAAGAAAAGACAACAGATTATCATAAAAACCATTAACATTTAACAATCCTAATGGCTTTTTGTGATAGTTTAACTTAGCCCAATATGCAACGCTAGAAATGCCATCCAACGTCTCCAAACCACCGGGTAGAGCAATGAAAGCTTGAGCATGGTAGAACATTAGTCCTATTTGTTCAGGCAAGCTCGAAACCTGTAACTCTTGTCCTAAGGAAAAAGTGTGATCTTCCAACTCCTTCACCCTTACACTTAAACCCTTGCTTCCATTCATGGATGCAGAAATGGCCACACTTCCCTTTAGGCCCTGAATGCCTCCTCCGTACACAAAGTTGATTCCTCTGGCAGCTAATCCAACTCCCAGTTCATTTGTTGCTGTTATAAACTCTCCTTTCTTGCCCAAATCAGTTTCACCAAAAATGCAAATAGATGTAAATCTACATTTTTGTGAAATACCCTTTTTCTCTTTCTGTCTCTCGGACCCGTATGCTTACTAGTGGAATACTGCATATTTACAAGTGGAAGTGTGCATATTTACAAATGAAAGAGTACATATATATAACACTAAAGCAGCGACAACAAAATCATAAAAATCACACATTTTTCAAAAAAGTTTGAAAAACTTCTGACACGAATAACTGGCTTAATTTGCGTGAAGCAAAAGGGAAGAGAAAGTCAAAAGTTACTGACAAGAAAAGACATATTAGACAAAAGCTGCTGAAAAGATAAGATAGATTAGACAAAAGCTACGAAAAAGATAAAATGATTAAACAAAAGCATGATTATGTACAGTAGTTGTGATTTTGGCTCACATCTTCCTCTGGTTTTACGTCCAGAAACGGCTTAAACGCTTTCTATGAATCGAGGATTTGCTTCCCATCCAGTTTTCTTATAAACTGGCAAACAGGGTCTTTTAACGTCAGATTCCCAAGACGATAGCGCTCCTTTTCTCTGTTGAATATGTCTGCTAAATCAAGAAGAATACGATGAACATCACCACTCGGATGCGTCTCAAGAGTTTGAATGATATCATCCAGTGACTCCTTACTCAGCCCATCCTTTATAAATTTAATTTTATCTTCTCGATTTACAGAAACCATACCTTTACTCCTACAGCGCTGATCACAATTCCACCTTGCACATTTATAGCAAACGTTCATCCTTTTAGCTCTTCTCTTTTTTGAGTAAGAACTTCTTCCCATTCCTGGTAAAGGTTTAACAAATGAATTATGAATCTCACCTGCTAAACGTACCTTAGCTTCAATGATCCAGCGTACGTCCTCAGGAAGGCCCAAACGATTGAATATCATCATCCTTTCAAGTCGACTGTTATAGATCTTCCTGAGCACATCTTTGGGAAGAGTCGGGAACCTGTTCTTAAGATTTGCAAGGGATTCCTCCATGGTAACTTAAAATGAAATTGATGATGACTAAAATTCTCAACCTAGTGCAGTGTGATTCGTTGAGTAGGAAAGAAATTTGAGAGAGTAGGAAAGAAGTGAGTGATTAGAAAAGAAGTTTTGAAAGAATAGGAAAGAAATTTTGGGGTTGCCTCCCAAATAGATGCCCTTCTTTAACGTCTTTAGCTAGACAAATATCAAACCAAAAAAAAAAAATTTCTTTTAAATTTTTATTTATTTATTTTTTTTCTTTTTCTTTTTTCTTTCTTTTTTTTTTAAAAAAATTACTAGATTTAGGACTTACCTGTTGGTTCCTCAAACATGATGACAGATTTCAAAGGGTTGAGTGCACCTTCATTGTATTCTTTGAGCCTTTGCCCATTCACTTTGAATTTTCGATAACCATCTTGAATCTCCACAGTTCCATATGGCCATACTTGAATCACAGTAAAAGGACCTGACCACCTTGATCTCAGCTTTCCTGGAAAGAGCTTTAATCTTGAGTTGTATAAAAGCACTTTTTGTCCCGGTGCAAACTCTTTCTTCAAAATTCTTCTGTCATGCCACATTTTTGTCTTCTCCTTGTATAACTTTGCATTTTCATAAGCTTGTTGTCTGAATTCTTCAAGCTCATTGAGTTGGAGAAGCCTTTTCTCACCAGCCGCCTTAAAGTCAAAATTTAATGCTTTTACTGCCCAATATGCTTTGTGCTCCATTTCTACTGGAAGATGGCATGCTTTTCCATAGACCAATTGATATGGGGATGTACCAATTGGTGTCTTGAAGGCAGTTCTATAAGCCCAGAGTGCATCATCTAACTTTTGAGCCCAGTCCTTCCGATTGGAATTCACTGTCTTCTCTAAGATCCACTTCAGCTCTCTGTTTGAGATTTCCACCTGCCCGCTAGTTTGTGGATGATATGGAGTTGCAACCTTATGAGTTACTCCATATTTAGCTAACACAGACTGAAGTTGGTGTTTGCAGAAATGCCTTCCTCCATCACTGATAATAGCTCTAGGCACCCCAAATCTTAAAAAAATATTCTTCCTCAAGAACTTCACAACTACTCGAGAATCATTTGTAGGAAAGGGAGCTGCTTCAACCCACTTGGAGACATAATCAACTGCTACTAAAATGAACTGGTTACTAAATGAAGATGGAAAAGGCCCCATAAAATCGATCCCCCATACATCAAAAAGTTCAACTTCTAAGATTTTGGTTAAAGGGGCTTCATGTCTCCTTGAGATATTTCCCGTTCTTTGACATCTGTCACAGGTTGCCACAAGTCTGTGAGCGTCCTTAAAGAGTGTAGGCCAGTAAAATCCTGATTGAAGGACTTTAGCAGCTGTTCTATTTGCTCCAAAATGACCACCATATGGGGATGAATGGCAGTGATTTAAGATGCTGTCCATTTCTTCTTCAGGAACACATCGCCTGATAATTCGATCTGGGCTTTGTTTGTATAAGAACGGATCCTCCCAAAAGTAATGTCTTACATCAGCCAGAAACTTCTTCTTTTACACTTTAGAAAGTTCATAAGGCATAACTCTGCTTGCCAAATAATTCACAAAATCAGCATACCAGGGAGTAGGTTGTGACTGCATGCTAAAAAGTTGCTCATCTGGGAAATTCTCCTGGATTGGTGATTCTCTCTTTCGTTCAGGTGGTTCTAACCGAGAAAGATGATCTGCAATGAGATTCTCGGTCCCTTTTTTGTCTTTGATCTCCAAGTCAAATTCTTGTAGTAGAAGCACCCATCTGATCAGTCTGGGCTTTGCATCTTTCTTCTCAATCAAGTATTTGATTGCTGAGTGGTATGTCCAGACAATGACCTTTGACCCGATCAAGTATGCTCTGAATTTGTCAAATGCAAACACTACTGTTAATAGCTCTTTTTCTGTTGTTGCATAATTCAGTTGTGCTTCTGAGAGTGTCCTGCTGGCGTAATAGATGGCATGAAAGATCTTGTTTCTTCTTTGGCCTAAAACAGCTCCAACTGCATAATCACTTGCATCGCACATCATCTCGAATGGAAGATTCCAATCTGGAGCTATGATAACTGGTGCAGAAGTCAAGGCACTTTTTAGAGTTTGGAAGGCTGATAAGCACTCCTTATTAAACATAAAGGGAGTGTTTTTCTCTAACAGCATGCAAAGTGGCTTTGTGATTTTTGAGAAGTCCTTGATGAATCTTCTATAGAAGCCAGCATGTCCCAAAAAACTCCGAATACCCTTTATTGAGGAAGGAGGTGGTAGCTTTTGAATTGTTTCAATCTTAGCTCGGTCCACTTCAATGCCTCGATCAGATACCTTGTGACCTAGCACGATTCCTTCTTTCACCATAAAATGGCATTTCTCCCAATTTAGAACCAAGTTTGTCTCCACACAACGTTGCAAGACTTTTGCCAAATTTGAAAGACAATGATCAAATGATTCTCCAAAAACTGAAAAATCATCCATGAATACCTCAATGAACCTTTCTACCATGTCTGAGAAGATAGCCATCATACTTCTTTGAAATGTTGCTGGTGCATTACATAGACCAAATGGCATCTTTCTGAAGGCAAAGGTACCATATGGACATGAAAAAGTTGTTTTCTCTTGATCCTTTGGTGCAATTGTAATTTGATTATATCCTGTGTACCCGTCTAGGAAACAATAATAGGCTTTCCCTGCTAGTCTGTCAAGCATCTGATCTATAAATGGCAAAGGGAAGTGATCTTTTCTGGTGGCTTTATTGAGCTTTCTGTAGTCGATGCACACTCTCCATCCAGTCACCGTTCGTTGTGGAATCAGTTCATTTTTCTCGTTGGGCACTACTGTCATTCCACCTTTCTTTGGCACAACTTGAACTGGACTTACCCATTGACTGTCGGAAATTGGGTAGATTATGCCAGCATCCAGCCACTTTATTACCTCCTTTCTCACCACCTCCTTCATATTTGGATTGAGTCTTCTCTGGTGCTCAACTGTTGGCTTGTAGTTGTCCTCCATCAAGATCTTATGCATACAGATTGAAGGACTAATCCCTCTTATATCAGCTATTGACCATCCAAATGCTGTTTTATGCTCCCTTAGAACTCTTAATAACTTTTCTTCTTCATCAGGAGTAAGAGCAGCTGAGACAATTACTGGAAGTGTTGAATTTCCTCCCAGATAGGCATACTTCAAATGGGATGGCAGTACTTTCAACTCCAAAACTGGTGGTTTCTCTGTTGATAGCACCGGCTTACTCGGCCTTTCCCCCAAATCTTCAAATGGTTTCTTGATAAAAATTGGGGAATTTGCTTCAAGGTACTTTATCTGCTCCAAGATGTCTGGATTAGTAGATTTTGATACATCTATCATTCCCATTGCTAGTGGTTGATCCATGTAGATTTCATTCACCACATCTTTTGTGCAGCTGGTCAATGCATCGACTCTGTAGCAGGTGTCACTTTCATCTGGAAAGGATAAAGCCTTGAAAATGTTGAAGGATACTTGATTATCTTGAACTTGTAAGGTTAACTTCCCCTGTTGAACATCTATTAACGTTCTCCCACTTGCTAGGAATGGCCTCCCAAGAATGATAGGAATTTCTTGGTCTTCTTCCATATCGAGTATTATGAAATCAGCTGGGAATATGAGTTTGTCCACCTTCACCAGAACATCTTCTAAGACACCCCTCGGATGTTTTATTGATCGGTCAGCCAGTAGTAATGAAACTGTGGTTGGCTTCACCTCTCCAAGACCAAGTTTGTCGTATACAGATAGAGGCATGAGATTTACACTTGCTCCAAGATCACAAAGTGCTCTTTCAAAGTGACATTGACCGATGGTGCAAGGTATGCAGAAGCTTCCTGGATCTTTTAGCTTTGGAGGTAATTTCTTTTGGAGAATAGCGCTGCACTCCTCAGTAAGTGCAACTGTTTCAAATTCCTCAAGCTTACGCTTATTTGAGAGAATGTCCTTCATGAATTTTGCATAACTAGGCATTTGAGCAAGAGCGTCTGCAAAAGGAATGTTGATGTGCAACTTTTTAAAAACCTCCAGAAACTTTGCAAACTGCTTGTCTAGCTTTGCCTTTGCAAGTCTCTGAGGGTATGGAACTGGTGGTACATATGGAGGAGGATTGTCTGGAAAGCTGATTCTTCCTGGTATCACATTATCCTCCTTCTGTTCTTCTCCGCTTTCTTTCTTTTCTCCGTCATCCTTCTTGATTACAGGATCTTTCAATTCTTTACCACTTCTTAGTGCAACGGCCTTCACATGTTCTTTTGGGTTTCTTTCTGTGTCACTTGGTAGAGTTCCTGGTTGCCTGGAATTCAGCATATTTGCATTTTGGCCTATCTGGATCTCCAAGTTCTTTATTGAGGCTTCTTGGGTTTTGATTGTTGCCTCAGTCCTAGCCATGAATTGAGATGTATTCATGGTTAGTTGAGCCAATGCATCCTCCAAATTCACTTTCTGTTGTGGTGGATTTGGTTGTTGAAAAGCTTGCTGCTGGAAGTTCCCTTGCGGCTTGAATGCATTTTGATTATTCCTCCAACTAAAGTTTGGATGATTTCGCCAACCTGGATTGTAGGTGTTTGAGAATGGATCATTCCTTTGATTTTCGATGAAATGAGCTTTCTCCGGCATGGATGAGTGTCCTTCTTGACATTGTGTGCTTATATGAGGTCCTCCACATTGATCACAAGCTTCAGTAGGAGTGGTGATTACATTTGCTTGGGTTGACAATGATCCTACTTGCTTGGATATAGATGCAACCTGAGAAGACAAAGTGTTAAGGACATCCAGCTCGTATACTCCAAGTGCTTTCTTTGAATTGCTACGTTCAGAAGGCCATTGATATGCATTGGCTGCCATCTCCTCAAGTAGATTGTAAGCATCATCTATATTTTTTCCCATTAAAGATCCTCCAGCGGCAGCATCTACAAGAATTCTGGATATGTGCGTCATCCCACTATAGAAAGTTTGCAGTTGCCACCAATTTGGTAACCCATGATGAGGACATCTCCTTAGCAACTCCTTGTATCTTTCCCATGCTTCATAGAGGCTTTCTTGTTCATGCTGGGTGAATAAGGCAATTTCATTCCTCATTTTAGCAGTTTTTGCTGAAGGAAAGAATTTCTCCAAGAATTTCTACGCCATGATCTCCCATGTAGTTATGCTTCCCACTGGTAGTGATTGTAACCAACTCTTAGCCTTATCCCTGAGTGAGAAAGGGAAAAGTCTAAGTCTAATGGCGTCATCAGTAACACCATTATGCTTGAATGTGTCGCAGATTTCAAGGAAGTTGGCTATATGTGCATTAGGATCTTCTATTGGTGAACCACCGAACTGATTTGCTTGCATCATCTGGATAATTGCCGGCTTGATTTCAAAGTTGTTAGCTGCTACTGGTGGTCTCGTGATTTCAGAATTTGTCCCCATGACTGTCGGTGTTGCATAGTCACGGAGTGTTTTGGTATCTGTTGTTCCTCCCTCCAGATTTGCCATCGGATTGCTTAGGATTGAAGTAGATTGCTTTCGAACTTTTCGATTTCTTCGACAAGTTCTTTCGATCTCCGAATCAAAAGGCAACAGTTCAGTCTCCTTCGATCTGGTCATACACTAAGCAAAAGCCTGAAAAGAAACACAAGATACCAAGAAGAAAAATAAATGTAATATGAAGACCAAATTAGTATTAAAATTACTTGGTATTGATATTAATGACAACAATCCCCGGCAACGGCGCCAAAAACTTGTTACGTGTGTAAATGATCAATTAAATAGTGCAAGTGTACACTGTCGTAATCAAGTAATATAGAAGTGAGTAGAGTATCGTTCCCACGAGAATTGATCACTAAGTACCAAAATTGGTAATTTTAATTCTATTTGGTTGATCGATAAATTGGTGATTGAGATTATAAATAAAAGAAAAATAATTAAATATGCGTGTAGATGATACGAAGACAAATATGAGAAAAAGTCCTAGGGATTAGATTTCACTTAACAAATTCCGGATTGAATCACTTATCTATTCGAGCCCAATTTATTCCACATGATTGATAGTCGAGTTTCCCTAATTTAATTACAAGCCTCTTCCAAGGTCAAGCAATTCTATAATTAATTGCTAATCCAATATATTCCTATATGAATTTAAGCAATTAATTATGCATTAAGATTTATGGAACTCAATAAGACTACATAACTCATATGAATATATTCCTATTTCACATGCAAGTCATGGTTTTAATTATAGGATCTACACACATGCATCTCCTTCCGGTCTCAACATTCATATTGTAATCATTCAAAAGGTGGCCAATCAAATGAAAGCATTAAGAACAATAATTAAAACTCAATCATGAAGGAGAAATTAAAACTAGATTCAATAAGTTAAGATTCAATCCGTCATTAGTAAGCTACGTCATCACCCTAGGAAAATTAAAATTTAGCTCATGATAAAATTAAAAACAACACCAAAATAAATTGACATTATATAAAGCTAGAATGAAATCCTTATAAATATTGCATAAAACTTGAATATTAAATTCTTAAACATAAATATACAACCAAAAGATGCATAAAAAATGTAAAAATCTAGCTGTCCCTTTAGGAGGTAAAACCTTCCATGTAGGTGGCATACAAAGAGTAATACAATCCTAAGCCTTCCAAGATGGATGCATGCAAGAAAATAATACAATACCTAAAATTAATTCCAAGATGATGTAGTAAGTGGAGAAGATATGGAGTAATGAAATGGTGTGTAAGTAGATAAGAGAGAAGAGTAATGGAAATGAAATGGTATGTGTGGAGAAGAGTTGAGAGTAATGGATATCAATTGGTGTCTCAAATGTGAAGGAGAGGGTGGCTATATATAGGGAAAAATGGAGTAAGGTAGATGAAGTGGTAGATGAAATGTGATATGTGGATTAGTAGATAGAATGTGGTAGATGAAATGTGATAGATGAAGTAGTAGGTAGAATGTGGTAGATGAAGTAGTTGGTGAAAAGAAAGATGAATTGGTAGATGAAATGTGGTAGATGAAGTAGTAGGTGAAAAGGAAGATGAAGAGGTAGATGAAATGGTTGGTGGAATGGTAGATGATTCCCTCTTCCAACTTTCAAGCAAAATTCGAAACTCTTGGAGATAGAACTGGAATTTCGTCTCAACATAAAAGTTGTAGAGCTCTTTCTTAGCTTTTTATCCATGTAAAGAATGTCCCGATCCGACATCTAGAGCTCCAGATATTGCCTGAAAACTGAAAGAGGGTCTAATTTAGTATTTTCCAAGAAATTCTATTTTATGCCAAAATCATTATTTATTTATTAATAACACCCAAATTTATTAAATTGAGCTTAAATCTCATCCATAAAATCATCATATAAGGGAGAATAAATATGCAAATATTTTACTTATCACCATATGTGATGCATTGTATGTGTGTTATATCATTGATTTGTGATGAATTTGTATGCTACGACATTTGTGGATATGTGTAAGCACCGCCATGCCAATAGTCCCTGAGTCCCTAATAACGGTTCAGGTTAGGACGGTGTGCCTTCCTAGTGGTAAAAGGGGATAAGGATGGGGTGTGATTATGTGAGAAGCCGAAAGGCTATTTGTGAAGGCTGATGGGCCAATTGTGAAAGCCGGATGGCTATATGAGCTATAAGGCTCTGTATATGCACTGCCACACCAATAGTCCCTGAGTCACTAATAACGATTCGGGTTAGGACGGTGTGCCTTCCCGGTGGTAAAAGGGGATGAGGGTGGAGTGTGATTCGTTCTGCTGCTGTATGATGATTTTCTTACATGCTATGTATTTAGGTGTGGTATGAATGATTTGTTACTACTGGGATTCTTTTGAATCTCACTTTTTCCTATGACTAACCTTTCAGACAGGACAAGTGGCTCCAGGGAAAAGCGGATAACCAAGAGCGGATAGGACTTCTTAGAGATATTTGACTTGAAACTGTTGGTTATCTATTTTGAGAACAGGATTATTGTATATATTTGGGGTTGTAAATACTACTTTGGTTATGTAATCCCCATTTTTGGGAAAAATGATACACCCAACATATATATGTAACCCGGGGACTTGACGGGATTTTAGTTGTTCGCTCTGATATTTATAAATGCGATTAACTTGTACAAGTAATTATATTCGAAACTGAATGTGAGACCAAATTACTAGTATTTTGAACTGTTTTGTAGATACCCTATCTAAAAGATAGGAAATTGAAAATGTTGTCTTGTAATTATTGGTCTCTATTTCACTTTAAATTCATAATCCGGATGTAATTACAGTGAGGGGGTTACAAGAAGCTGCACATCTAAAGGGTGAATATACACTTTTACTAGTAGGGAGTACTAGCTAGAGAGAGAGAACAGACTTATGTTAGATATGATTAGTTTTGATGATGTCAAATATAGATATTAAGTGATAAGAGCAAAAAGTTCATATAATGTATTTCTTTGACTAACTACTATATTTAATGTTACATATTTTTTAGATTAATCAAGGAAAGAATGAAGAAGATTGAATTAATGAAAATGAACAAGAGGAAGAAGAAGAAAGAAATTGAAGATAGTCATGGAGATGCTTACTTGGATTATGAAGAATGAAGAACTTGTTAGATCTTACAAGAAGATAAAGATTCAAGTTGTTAGATGTGATATTGGAGGTTTCTATTATGATACCGGAGGTTTCTATGATCAAATAATGGTTGGAATATGTTAATATGAAGCTAAAATGACTTATATATGAGTTTTGGCATTTCTAGGGGAGTTATGCTCGAGCACAAGGTGTTATGCTCGAGCACAGGAAGAACATGCTCGAGCACAGCTGATTTCACTCGAGCACGGGGTGTATACTCTGTTCTACTCTGTTTTACGCTCAGCTTGAGTGAGGTCTGGTATTTTGGTCATATCTCTCAAACCACACGTCGGATTGACCTGAAACCGGTGGCATATGAAAGCAGACTCCCAACACGTAAAATTGGCACCAGAATCACATTGAAAGAAGATCAAATGAAGGAGATATGATTCATCGAAAATGAAACTGAAATCACCGTCACTTTCTGACACAGGTTCGGTATTTTGCATGTAACTTCCAAACTACACATCGGATTGAGACGAGACCAGTGCCAAATGAAAGTAGACTCAAAGAGCTTTCCATGGATATGTACTTTGTATCATTTGAACGTATATTCTAGGAGCTATGCCTTCTGGAAGTTGATGCTTGTGCAGACTAGCGAAATATACACTCCTTCAATCATAACTTACAGAATACAAGGAGTTTGGAGCTGATTCTTGTTGCATTGGAATGCATATGATAAGAGCATTCTTATGATACATCATTTGAATCAAATGAATCAAATTTTTCTAAAGGGGCCCCACATCACCCGCGAGTGCAAAAACTTTCTCTCTGAAAAATGTCGTGCGAGTGATGCCCAGAAGCATATGAAACGTGAAGAAAGTTGCAACACTCGAGCACTAGGATTCATGCTCGAGCATTGGATGATTTCTCACTCGAGCAGAAGGTGTGTGCTCGAGTGAAGGACCACATCACCTGCGAGTGATAAATTCATCCCTCTGAAATCCTGATGCGAGTGTTGATTTTGAGAGCATATTCCTTGAGAATATGCGTCTCACTCGAGCAGAGGTATGTGTGCTCGAGTGAGGGACCATATCACTCGCGAGCACAAAATCTCACTCTTGTAAAATGATGTGCGAGTGACAACCCGAGAAGAAGCATGTACGTGAAAACTGAAGGCGCACTCGAGCATGACGTTTTGTGCTCGAGTGATGTTGAGAATTCACTCGAGCAGATACGAGAGAAGAGTTGCGAGTGCTTGCCCGAGAGGAAGTCAGAACGTGGAAATATGAACTGCACTCGAGTGAGCCATATTGCACTCGAGTGAGGTGCTGACAGAAGCAACGCAGAAACAAAACAGAGCCTCACAACCATCAATCCAAACATGGAGTTTACATATTTGGGTTGAATCTTCAAGAATGGAGGTCACGTATGAAAATTCTTCACTCAACGTGATGAGTCCCAGAAGCAAGAAATCCAGTTTCTGACCAATGATCCAACATACTCATGACTAATACTTCATCATATTAATGATTAAGTATTTTGCAGTGTGAAACAGGATATTAAACGTTCGGGTTGCAGATTCAAAATTACACACAGCAACTACCTACCACGACAAGCAACTGACACACCATGAAAAACTGTCGGAAACACAAAACGCTCCACAACGTGATGTACAGCTCAAAATAAATCTTCATGCTGTCCAACTAGACACTCCACCTTGCTCCACAACGGATAGTACCTTGATTTTTCAAGTATGCTCAAACGGTCAAATGAAGCAGTGGGACTCCAACGAACTCCAACGGACGAATGTTCACAACGGTCATCATCTTCATCAACTATAAATGAGATAGCATTCAACTTTGATGAGTAGCTGAGAAAGATAGAGGAAACAGAGAAAAACGGAGAAAAACTGAGATAGCGTGTAACTACATAGAAATGTGAATCCTCTGCTTCTACCCATACACTCTCTATTTTCAGTTTCTGTATTACTTATCATTGAGAGAGTGATTATTTGTATTGTACTTCAGTGAGCATTATACCCACTCTGTGAGAGAGTTTGTAAACACCTTCAACTATATTTCTGAGTTGATCTCAAGGTAGAGGGACCTTGAGAGGGTTGATTTTCTTACGGGGAAGCAGTAGAGAGAATTGCCGTAAGACATTCTGCTCGTAAGACTTACAAGGTGCAAGCAGTAGAGAACGTTGCTGCTCATAAGACTTACAGGGGTGTAAGCATGAGAGAACATTGCTGCTCATAAGACTTGCATAAGTAAGCAGGAGAGGAAGATCTTCGGAATTGCTTGCCGTAAGGGGGAGTATTTCAGTGAGAGATTTGTAAAAGGTTTCACAAGTACCTGGCTAAACTTGTGGAATTGTAAAGGCTTTTCTTGTGCCCGGATTAAACAAGAAGATAGTGGATTTGAAAATCTCAGGAGGAGCCTGGGGACTGGACGTAGGCCATCACAGATTGGACCGAACCAGGATAAATCACAGTTTGCATATTCTCTTCCCTAAACTCTTATATTTCCAGCATATATTATTTAATCTAACTGTTGATTTATAAACCTTCATACTTACTGTTTTCGTTAAGATACGAAAAGATTTCTAAAGTTCTTAAGTTTTTGTTATACACCCAATTCACCCCCCTCTTGGGTAATAGCCGGTTCTAACAACTTAAGGCATCCGGAGATATAAAGTACAATCCTCAACTAGAGCTAGATCACCTACAGACTCTTTCATTAGATCCATTATTCAAACAGATCGAGCTTTACTTAATGTTACCAATAAGAAGCTCATTAAGGTTATAGATGATCAAGTTACAAAGTTATATGCTTTGGTGAATTAGAACTTCCAAATATTGTTGACTCAATACAAGAGGTACAAAGGATGGGAGCTGAGACTTAAAGGATAAATGAGATACAACACCTTGCTAGAGCTAGTCTCCTTAGTTCTTCATTATTTAGTTTATCTATCTAGGGCTATCTGATAGAGGAGCTTCAACAATAACACAAAGCTTGCTACGAATAATGCTAATTTGTTAGGATCGATAGGTACAACGGAAGAATTTAAAAATTTTCGCCAATCCCAATCGAGGATCTATTAATGGCATTTAAACCAAGTTATAAAGAATCATAGCTTTTTCAAATTTAGGGTTTTTGATCTCTATGAGCCAACACCTCAGGTCCGCTTTCTCTACTAGTATCCACATATGCTCTCCAACATAGACTATGTGCTAGCGCCTCCAATGTCTTCTAGGGTTTCTCTTGCCGGTCTGAATTCTCATCCTTGTATGAGTATATCTGCTCTATCAAGTTTATAACCTATGAGGGCTATATTCAAATTTCAAAATCAATCTTTATTAATTTTGAAATTAATTAGAATTATCTTTATGAGCTAATTAAATAAATTCAGTTTAAATTAAATCTATCTAACAGTTTTAATTTAACCTATTTATTTAATCAAAATAAAAATCCATTAGATTTAATTTATCTTAATAAATTAAATATGAGATACAATATCCCTATCATGTTAGTTATTAAATCTAATTTATCTTAATAAAATAAAATTTAAAACTAACACAATATAATAATAACATTAAATATATATATACACACACATATATATATATATAATATGTATTTTGAAAATACATACATATATATAATATTATTAACAAATTTTATATTATATATATAAATATAAAATTCATCCATCCTTAGATTAAACATTATCTCGTGTTGGGCCATTCTTGTGTGCGACCCTATAGGCCCATAAGAAGTTGGCAATGGGCCAATAATTGTACTAACCCACGAGTCACAAGTGGCCACTAGCAAGACATTACGACTATCCAATTCATATGAGCATCGTTAACACGATGCAACCTGTCATACAACCATATCACATCCCTTTTGTCACACGATATATCGGTCAAGGATGAGGCATGGATAATGTCATCCTCTTATCCCTGACCATTACTTTCTCGATTTCTAAGTAGTCTGACAATAGAAATGGAAACTCCTTTCCATCGTAGTATGACCATACATTTCTTAGACTCACTAATCGAGGGGCCTAGTAATATCTCTCTACTAATGTGAGGGATAAATTCCACCTTAATCATTCATATTCCTCTGCATGAAAAAACCACCAAGCCCGATCATAGCTTATATCATCACCGGGTCAAAAGTGACTTTTGACTAGTTTAAAGCTTAGCAACTCTCATGCAGGAATCCATGATGACTTTAGGTCAAAGGGCATTGTGATGTGGTTATACATGAGAAAAGCTTATGACTTGATCTAGTAGGATTCTCATAGTGGGTCGTTCCATTGACCAGGTTCATTACAGAGGTAGAGACTCCTTCCTTAGGAGGATTTGCCTTTCTTGGGTGCAGGCTTGGTTTCGGGCTTGTTTGACTTTTTGGTCTTACCACCTGAGCCGTTACCCTTCCATTTGCCCTTCCCTTTCTTTTTTATAAGCTTTGCTTTCTAAACCATCAAAATAGTACTGTGCATTTTTTTAATGCTTTGCTCAATAATTTTGAGCATCTCATGCAGCTCAGAAATTGATTTCTCCATGTTGTTCATGTTGTACTTCATGACAAACTGGTCATAACTCTCTAAGAGTGAGTTTAGGATCAAATCCGTAGCTAACTCCTGGCTCATGGGAAATCCAAACCTCTCAAGGTGATCAATATAGCCTTTCATCTTTAACACATGAGTACTGATTGATGTACTTTCAACTATCTTGCAGGAATGTAAGGCCTTTGTGGTCTCATACCTTTCTTGCCTTGCCTATTGTTGGAACATTTCCTTGAGATGGACAATCATCTTATGAGCCTCCATAAGTTCCATATCTCTTTGGAGCTCTAGATCATAGTGGCAAGCATCAGGCAACCTATATCCACAGAGTCATCATTATGCTTCATGTAAGCATCTCTTTGATCTCTTGGAGCATTAGCTGCAAGCTCCTCAGGAATGGGTTGATCTAGGACATAAGCCTTTCTTTCCTGCTTGAGAACAATTCTCAAGTTCCTGAACCAGCCAAGAAAGTTTGTCCTATTGAGTTTGTCCTTCTCAAGGACTGATCGCAACGATAGTGTAGCAGTATTACCAGTCGACATGATTCTACAATTAAAATATGCAAAGTTAGTTAGTAATCTCCCACTAAATTAACAACCGTCAATATAATAATTAATAGGCTAAGATCCATATTTGGCTTAAACTTAAGTTCACATTGGCAAGATGCTTAAATTCAAGTTATTTAGGTAGGTAACTTATTTACAAATTACATCACATGTAACTCTTAGATCTTTATAGGATTCTATTATTATATAATCTGACATGTTTAATCCCATCTAAAGCCTTGAGATTCGAAACCATTTTGTTAATCTCAATTAAGTCAAAACAATAATGAATATTATGAGTAGTACCATTACTCATGCTTGTCTCATCAAGATAACTCAAGTGCATTCACTTTGGTGGTTTCCATAATTGAGCGATCTAGGTTTTGACAAGTATTCATTAATTGATGGTATTATTACTTAAGATTTGATTCAGATGGCTCAATTAATTAGTTTTGTTTATATGAATGCAATCGTGGTCGTATCTCATATATATATACATATAAATGCAAAAGTATTCATGCAATGATCTAATCAAAAGCATAAACATGACACAACATGGTTAACCTAACCTAAAATCCTCCCAAGCCTATCAGAGGAATTCTCTAAATAAGAAAAGAAATACATTGAGAGAAACCTTGTTTAAATATTTGAGGGGAGTGAGATGAGAAGAGAATGTACATTGAGAGTATTTAAAGGAAGGTAGAGCATGCAGGCTGTATTTAAATATTACAACCCTTTATAAAAATCTCTAGCCATGTTGTTCACATACCCAAACAAGTTTGAAAATAAACCATAACAAGTAACAGTTCATACAATATGAAAAGCAATAAATGTCATGATTAGGTTATATTGCGCTACGAACAAATAGTCACAATGGGGTCAAGGGGCAGCACCCTTGCGGGGGTGCAGGGGGCAGCGACCCTAGAGCTTTTTGAAAAAGGTATATTCCTTTTAAAATAAATATTTGAAAATTTAAAATATTTAAAATTTTATGGCTTAAATTTTTAAAATATTTGTTTCAGTCCAGTTTAAAAGATTTCGGCCCAGTTTGAAAAACGGCCTAGAACGCTTCTAATCTGAATTGTCTTCCTTATAGTTTCAGATCTCTACAACTTGATTAGAGATCCAAACTTAGACTCGGATCTTCTCTAAGATTTTGGATCCCTAAATCCGATTAGAGACCTTAACATGTCCATACACCATGATCTTCAACCAAGAATGACGAGAATTCAAATTTCGGATCCAATCCAGAACAGAAATTATGACACAGAAACAAATCACATAGGTTCAACTTTCTCAAAACTGAAACATATTTCAATATCGCATACAATACACAACAGATTGCATGCAATTCAACTTTCTTAAAACTGAAAACTAAATTAGATACATATTCGATCATCTTCTTTTAAGTATACATATATATCCCATATATATATCATATGTATAAGAACATATACTCAATTTAAACACACAATTTACCTAGCTTTAATACCACTGTTAGGATCGGCAGGCACAACAGAAGAATTTAAACTAATCATGAGATAGGAAATCCAGATGGGCATGCTAGAATGATTTTCTTCAAATAAAGGAGATGTGCTTTTTAAGATATAAAACATATGTGAATGTGAAGATCCCCCTTAATGAATGCATGACTTAAAAGAAAATCATTGTCAATAATACAGTCAATAACTCTCCTAGATTTGTAAAACCATTGGAAATTTGTAGAGAGAATGAGTATGAAAATATGAAGATTTGAAGAGAAATCAGGTTTTGAAAATGACGATGCTATTCAGGGTGTTAATGCTATAACCATATATCACTTGAGTGGTCACTTGAGTGATTCAATTCGACCATCACTTGAGTGCTCACTTGAGTGATATAACTTAGAGAATTTTATTTAAGAATCCAATATCTCACTTGAGTAATGTCATAATTACTCAAGTTATAGTCCTCTGAAGTCTATAGATGCATCATTGGCTACTCACTATCTAATAATGTGATCAGTACTGAGGGATTCTGAAGCGTAATCTCTATAGACACTTAAGGATACCAAGATGAGCTCGAAATAAGGCCTTGAAGTTCTGGTTAATCAAGTCTTAAAGTTTTTTAATCTTGCCATTCATGAAAGTTTTTCAATATAGCCCTCATAGATTATAAATTTGATAGAGCAGATAGACTCATACATGCATGAGAATTCAGAGCCGTAAGGGAAACCCTAAAAAAACATTGGAGGCGCTAGCATGCAGTCTTTGTTGGAGAGCATTCGTGTGGATACCGGTAGAGGGAGCGGACGTAACTTGTTGGGTCCTAGAGATCATAAAAACCCTAAGTTAAAAAAAGGTACGGGTTCTTTCTAACCCGATTTAAACGCCGTTGATAGATCCTGGATTAGGATCAGGGAAAATTTTATAATTCTTGTGTTGTGTCTGTTGATTCTAACATAGATATGATTAGTTTTGATGATGTCAAATATAGATGCCAAAATTAAGTTCATAAAAAGTTTGTGCAATGTATTTATCTGCTATATTGACTAACTGCTATATTTAATATTAAATATATTATAGATTAGTCAAGAAAATAAAGAAGATATCTAGTTGGTTTATGAAGAAAGATCATCAAGAGGAAAAACAAGAAGAAAGAGATTGAGGAAAGAAGAATTTGAAAGATCTAATGAGAATATCAAGATTCAAGTTCTTAGAAGTGATACTAGAGGTTCCTATGATCATATGAAGGTTGGAATGGGCCTATTTGAAGCTAAGATAACTTATATGAAAGTTATAGAGCTTCCATAAGGTAATAACTTAAGTAATGACTCTTAACCAAGTTTTGGAAGGCATCACTCGAGTGGCCACTCAAGTAATGAGCATTCTATTGTGCTCTGTTTTCGCGTGGCATGACAAAGGTTCGATATTTTGGTCATATCTCTATAATCACATGTCGGATTGATCTGAAACCAGTTTTATATGAAACTAGACTCCCAACACTTAAAATACATACCAAGTTCACATTCAAAGAAGCTTAAATGAAAGAGATATGAATCTTAGAGGATGACACACAAATCACCATCATATTCCAAAACAATTTCGGTATTTTGGACATAACTCTCAAACTACACATCAGATTGAGATAATACCTAGACTTAAAGAGCTTTCTATAGATAGGTAATTTGTCAAATTTTGAGCTATATGCTAAGAATTATGCATTCTTGAATTTGATGCTTATGAATTCAGACATTATCTAGTGTAGTAGTGACTATTTGGATTATAACTTTTGGAATTCAATAAGTTTGGAGCTGGTCATTTTACATTGGAATATAGATGGCAAGAGCTTTCAGATGATAGGTCATTTTCCATATTTGGATTCAAAATGAATAGATCACTCAAGTGAATACTTAAGATCACTTGAGTGATAACCCATGATCACTCGAGTTAGCACTTGAGTGGGCACTCGAGTGATCACTTGGGTGATGACCCATGATCACTCGAATGATGTATCAGACAATGCTTTCGTAACTTCAAAAAACCATTGGAATGATTGTGTAACTCACTCTTCTTGTTTCTGATCACTCTAACACTTCATTGCATTAATATTTAATATATTTCTCTAGGAATACAATGAAGAGATGATGTGAAGAGACAAACGGTGACTTTATCAAAGCGGAGAGTCTTCCAAATGTAACAGCTAGTATTTTAAATACGAAGAACGGTCAAACGAAGCAACAGGACTCTAACGGATAAGTTGAAATGCTCAAATGGTCATCAATCTTCAACAACTACAAATAAAAGAGCATTTAGAGTTCAAAAAAATGATGAGGCCTCAATGACACCAACATGCTTATATCATGAGTCATCTACTCCAACCAACCACTCTCTATCATTATCTATTTTTTATATCATGTATATTTGAGAGAGAGTTATTTTTATTGTACTTTAGTGAGCATTTGATCCACACTCTATGAGAGAGTCTGTAAACACTTGTACCTCTAAATTGATCTTAACGTAGAGGGACCTTGAGAGGGTTGATTTCCTTACAGGGGAAGCTATAGAGAGAATTGCCGATAAGACTTTCTGCTCATAAGACATATAAGGTGCAAGCAGTAGAGAATGTTGCTACTCATAAGACTTACAAGGATGTAAGCAGGAGAAAACATTGTTGCTTGTAAGACTTGAACTGGTAAGCGAGAGAGAAAAGTCTTTGGAATTACTCTACTCGTAAGACTTACGGTAAGGGGGAGTATCTCAGTGAGAGATTTGGAAAAGGTTTCACAAGTGCTCGGCTAAACTTGTAGGATTATAAAGGCTTCTCTTGTACTAGGATTAAACAAGAGGATAATGGATTAAGAATCTCAGGAGAAACCTGGAGACTGGACGTAGGTCATCGTGGATTGGACCGAACCAAGATAAATCATAGTTTGCATTTCTCTTCCCTAAGCTCTTATATTTCCAACATATATTATTTAATCTAACTATTGATTTATGATTCATTACTTTTATACTTAATATTTTCATTAAGATGTGAAAAATTTTTCAAAGTTCTTAAATTTTTATCTAACACCCAATTCACCTACTTTTGGGTGTCAACCGGTTCTAACAAAAAGTGGGTTAGCCTAACCCATTTTTAATGGTGTAAAATGGGCCATCACTAATAAAAAAGAGGAATTTAGTGGCACACCTCTTGTGGCGCTTCTTTAAAGAAGCACCATAAGTAGTTGTTTTTTTTAAAAATTATTTAGAAGCTGTGGCGTTTACTATTATAAGCGTCACAGCTAGTGTTAAGCTTCTATGGCACTTGCCTAAACAAGCGCCACACAAGGTCTTTATTTTTGGAAAAATAAAAAGCAAGTGACATAGCTGGCATTATTTTTAAAAAAAAAATAAGTAACTTGGATGGTGTTTCCTAGGTAAGCGCCTTCCAAGGCCTTGTACTAATATTCCACCCAAATGTGTGGCCTTGGAGCGTGATTTTAAAGAAAAGGCCATTGCTTCTCTTTCATTTTGAAAAAAAAATAGTCAGACTAAGGGTAGCTTGCAAGTGCCATTGCTTCCTTTACATTTTTTTCATAAAAATTTAGACATTTAAAAAAATAAAAATAAAAAGAGCCTTGGAAGGTGCTTTATTATAAAGTGTAATATCCCAAAATTCATACACCAAAGATCTAATGTATATTTATTCAACAAATAGAATAAAGGGTGAATTTTGGAGAATTTGACTATACTACCAGTGAAAATTTCCTATGAGGCAATGAGTTTATCATGTGGTTTTGGATGATTAAATGATGTATAAATATCGTGAAATTTTTCAGAATGAAAGTAGATAGTACAAGCTTTAATTTGATAGATATGAAATATTTGGATATGTATACTAAGAGTTATGAATTTATGAAGTTTAGCTAGTGAAACTGGCTAATTTCTAGGACAGCGTCCGAAGATTTAAATTCTGGGAATGTTAAGCTTTCATTTGGCTAAAGGCTATATTTTTTCTTAACACTAGACTCAATAAGGGTTAAGTAGCCATTGAAAGCACCTCAATTGGATGTCTATAGATAAAGATATAAATTCTTAAAGTTGGGTGAAAATGTTGTCAGTTTTGGGTGAAAATCACAAAATGAATGGGCAAAATGATAATTTTCCATATTAATCAGAAGAAAAATATTTTTTCTAGAAATTACCCTCAATTTTGTCCAAAGTGAGCTGATTAAGGAAGGAAAATTATTTTTGGATATTTATCATTAATTGTTGGATGAAGGTCAAATTTCAAAAAAGAAGATGATATAAAGTCAACAGTTTCAACTCATAGTAAATAGGTGGAAGAGGATAAATGAAGACATATTATTACTCCCTTCCAATTTTCATTTTCGGCCAAGTATTGTGAAGAAAGAGAAAAGATGATGATCCACTCTAAAATTTGCATGTATTCAAATGGAATAAAATACAATAATTTAAGGAGGTGGAAGGATATTGATTTTAAAAGGCTTATCATCTTTCCTAAGCCTTCATTTTTGGTTGAACAAAAAGGTAGAGAGAGAGAGAGAGAGAGAGTCATACAAAAGTGAGCTCAAGAACAAGAACAAGAAGCTAGGTTTCCAAGCAATCTAAGGTAAGGAGAAGCTTTTCATGTGAATTTTCTTGCTAAAAACCTTGCATACATCTTCTAAATTCTATATATCCATGATTATGGCTTGTAGCAAGGAAAAATTTAGAGTTTAGAGAGAGTGGCTCCACAGTTTAGAGAGAGAAAGTGGTGAATCTAAGAGGTGATCTCAAAACTTTGATTATCTTGTTGAATGTGATGATGTTGTGGTTGTTGTTCTTAAATTTGGCTTAATTTTCACATGTTTTGTAATTTTGGGCTGATTAAACCATAGGGGTCATGCTACCCAAATTTCTATAAATCATGTCCATTTGGTGTTTAGGTAACTAATCATGTGTTAGGAGTGAAAAGGGAGGAGTTTAAAGGTTAAATCAAGAAAATCAAAATTTCCCCTTTTTGTTTCTTTCTAAACTTTCGGTCAAAACAGTTTCATGGATAAGGAGTTGGAATTTCATCAATTCAAAGGTTCCATTGAGTTTATAAGGGAAAATTGTGTAGGGTTCATGTCAAGTGTGAAGTGTGAAAAGCTTTAGAATGTGAAATGTCAAAAATACCCTTAAAAAACCTAAATGGAAAAATAGCTCGAGTCATAATTTTTGGAAAAATATAGCTAGACCGGGTATATAGGGACTTAAACTGGGTCCCCAAGGGTATTTTGGTCTTTTTGCAATTTTAAGTTAAGATAACCAAATAAATATGATTAGAATAATATTTGAATGAGTAATAACTCATTTATAGAAAATTTGGAATTTTAGGACTAGATCGCCAACTTGAGCTCGATTTGATATAAGGACCTATTTATGCCTTAAAAAGGGATTTAAGGCAGTAACTCTATCTTTCATAAATTATGTGAATGTTTTATGTTTTTGTGTATGCCATCTTCAGTGATATAATTGATGAACACTATTTTGTCGAGTGGGGCAGTTTGTGCGAGTAGGCACTTTTACCAGGTTGTTGAGTAAAAATCCGACCGAGGTGTACGGATAGTAAGGAAATAGCCATTGAATAACACGGAGAATGATATATTTAATTTTGGCATATTATGTGATTGGTTGTATGTTACTACTAAGATTCTTCTGAATCTTACCCGTTTTCAAAATTAAAAATATTCTAGTTAAAGCTAGTGGCTCAAAGGGCAAAAACGCCAACGCGGGTGATTGAGGCTCCTGGTGAAGATTTAGGAGCTTACGTTGGTATCCTAGTGTAGTTAATTTTTTAGGATACTGTAAATAGTTTTCAAACCCTATAGGGATTTTCTATTATGTAATACAAGTACTAATGTCAGTATATTAATGCTATTTCTATTTGCCAATGAACTCTATATTATTTACTCTTCTAATATCAAAATGTTAAGGGGTTGACATAAAACACCTTCTAAGGTCACTGCTAAGGCCACTGTACAATGGCCTTGGTATGCCAAGGCTGCCTTAGAAGGCGCTTTACAATAAAGCACCTTTAAAGGCCCTTTTTATTTTATTTGTTTAAAATAAATGTCTAAATTTTTTTTAAAATGTAAAGGAAGCAATGGTGCTTGCATTGCAAGTACCAAAGCTTCCTTTAGTCTGACTTAATTTTTTTTTAAATGAAAGGAGATCAATATCTTTTTTTTAAAGCACCTTGTATGGTGCTTGCATAAGGTGCTATAAATACCCGCAATCTCGCTATATCTGTTTTTTTAAATAACCTTGTATGGCACTTGCTATACAAGGATATAATTTTTTTCTTAAATAAGAAAGCAAGCTTTCTTTTACCTTGGCAAGTGCCACACAAGGTGCTTTAAATTTTACACAACCCTTGCTAATATCATATTTTTGCGGACCCTCAAGCTCCTCATTTCTCAGAACTCCATTGGTCCCCCACTCTATTGGTCCACCACCTTTCTTTGTCCATTGTCCCCACTCCCTCCACTCTTTGACTACGACAAGTAGGAGCTTCCTTGGTCACCCTTTTTTTTTGTTTTTCCTTATCTCATCCTCGTGCATATTTCTTCAACTTTTGGTCACCACTTCCATTGCAATATGTCAAACCCCTTAACATTTCGATATTTGCCATAGTGATAAAGGCATAGTTCCACAGGCATACAAAAAATAGCATAAATATACTGATAAAGTGTACTTGTTTACAGTACAGGCCATCCCCGTATGGTTTGAAAAATATATACAAAATTGCTCAAATTTTCTAAAATAAACTAACTACAACCATCAACAATCTTTAGCTACACTAGAACCCCTCAAGCACTAGTATTTCCCTCTTTACCCTTCAAGCAACTAGCTTCTGTTGGATTGTTGTAAATATTGGAAAGGGTGAGATTCAAACGAATCTCAATAGTAATAAACTATCATTCATAGAAAATGCGATAAATAAATATGCCAAATACCAGATAATGCACTATTATAATGACACATAATTCAGTTTGGTCAGAAATGTGCACATGTATCCAAGGCCAACCACTATTGCAACCTCGACTTTTCTGTACCTCAGTTGGGCTCAAGACCACAGACTAGGCAAATACCCTTTTTGGCACTGTATATCAATGTTCTCATAGGCACTGTGTATCATACATATTCCAGAAGATGACATGCACAAAGCATATACAAATTCACATAGTGTATGAAAGAAAAAGTTACTACCTTATTCCATTTTCCTGGTTCTAACTCTATTTCGATGTGGGTAGGCTATCTGGTCCTAAAATTTCCAAATTTACAAAGTAAAGAGTCATTACTCATTAATATACACTTTCTAATATTAATTTGTTAGTTAAGTGAGCTAAAAATATTAAAATGACCAAAGTACCCTTATGTGTAAAATCCATTTTTGAACTTGAATTGCCAAATTCACAGCCAAATGACATATGTTCCCTAGGCATCCTTATTTAGGGTTTTTAAGGTCATTTTGTTATTTCATATTCCGATACTTTTCACACTTCACAATCAATATGAACCTTACATAATTTTTTCTTCTAAACTTAACAAAACCATAACAAATTGATAAAATTCAAACTCCTTCCCCTGTTTTAGCCACTGGTCAAAACATTACAAATTGATGAATATGCTATCTCATATTTAGTTCTTTTTGATCATATATATATATATATATATTTCAAACCCTTGTGGTGGGAGTATAGATGTACGGTTGCACCATGGTGATAGTGTTTCTAGATATTTAGTGCAAGCACAATTATTGCTAACTCAATATCTTATATGGGGTAATTCTTTTTGTGAGGCTTCAACTGTCTAAATGGACAAGCCACTACATAGCCATACTGCGTTAAAACGTTTCTCAATCCATGCCCATTGGCATCAGTAAAGACAATAAAGGTCTATTATAGATCTAGGATTGTTAATAACAATGTGGACATTAATTCAGGTTTCAGCTCAGTAAAGCTCCCCTCACAATTATGGTCCCACAGATAATGTTGATTTTTTTTTCGGTTAACTTTGTCAAAGGCAAAGCTATTCTGGAGAAATTCAGTATGAATCTTCTATAATATCCGGTAAGACCTAAAAAACTGTGTATTTCATAAACAATCCTTAACCTCTTCTAATTTAGTATTTGCTTCCACCTTGCAAGGATCTATGAGACTCCTTGTTGTAAGACTATATGGCCTAGAAATCTAACTTTTGAAAGCCAAAACTCATATTTGCTCAGCTTGGCATAGAGTTGCTTAGGTTTCAATATGTTCAATATAGTTCTCAAATGTTGTTCATATTCTAATCTACTCTGTGAGTATACCAGTATGTCATCAATAAAGACTACCATGAATTGGTCTAAATACGGATGCAAAATTCAATTCATGTAGTCCATGCAGGTGTATTGGTCAGCCCAAATGGCTTTACTAAAACTCATGATAGCCATATCTGGTCCTGAAAAGTAGTTTTTGGTATATCTTTCACTTTAACCTTGAGCTGGTGATAACCTGATCTCAAGTTAATTTCCAAAACACATAAGACCCAGATACTTGATTGAGTAAATAATCTATTCTTCGAAGTAGGTACTTGTTATTAATGGTCACCTTGTTCAGCTCCCTATAATTAATACAGAGTTGCAGACTTCCATCTTTCTTTTTAACAAATAGCGCTCCCTATGGTGAAACATTGGGTCTAATAAACCCTTTTTCTAGCAGTTATTCAATATGCTTTTTCAATTTTTTCATTTTATTTGGCGCTATTCTATTAGGCCTTTCGATATTGGTTCTACTCTAAGCCTAAGGTCAATTGCAAATTCCACTTCCCTATCCAAAGGTAATCCACTGATATCTTTCAGAAACACCTAAGGAAACTCATTTACCTAGGGATACTTTCGAATGCTATTCTAGCTTTTAATTGCATTGAAAAGAATACCATGTACTCTTGACAACTTTTATGCAAACATCTCTCGGTTAATATATGCTGGAAATATAAGAGTTTAAGGAAGAGAATATGCAAATTATGATATATCCTGGTTCAGTCCAATCTGCGATGGCCTACATCCAGTCCCCAAGCTCCTTTGAAGATTTTCAAATTCACTATCTTCTTGTTTAATCCAGGCACAAGAAAAGCCTTTACAACCCACAAGTTTAGCCGGGCACTTGCGAAGCCTTTTACAAATCTCTTATTAAGTTACTCTGCCATACACACCGTATGGTTACAACCGAGTTACTTGTAAGGATACAACTTTGATGATGAAAGATTATAATCAATCTTCTCTCTCAGAAGTGAATAGATGAATACTAAAGCATAATACAATCAATCACTCTCTCAAATACACATAATATAGAAAACAGATAAGAACAGAGAGGTTTGGGTCGAGATGGATAACTTATGATATGAGCATGTTTGTGTCGTTGTGTTCTCATTTTTGTTGCTCTTCGTTGAATGAACCCATATTTATAGATAAGTTGTGATAGCCGTTTGAAGCATTTCAACCTGCCTCTTTGAGTGGCATAGCTTTGTTTGACCATTCTTTGATTTTGAAAACTAGCCGTTGTGGTTGGTGAATGCTCTGCTTCCGTAAAGTCAACTTTTGTCTCTTTACATTATCTCATCATTGTATTCTTGGAGAAATACATTAAACACTAATATAATGAAGTGTTAGAATGATTGAAAACAAGAAGAGTGAGTGTCATAATTAATCCCATAATTTTTGAATGCTTCAGTACATTGTTCTGTTCTCCTGGGGAAGCATTACTTAAGTGGTCACTCGAGTAAGTCTGGGTCATTACTCGAGTGAGCCCTCGAGTAGTCCCATTCAAAATCTGGTCGAGAGCATTTCTAACTTCATTACTCGAGTGATCCCTCGAGTAAGTTTTAAATAACTTTGCATATTACTCGAGTAGCCACTTCAAGTGATCTCTTCATTTTGATTCAAAACATGGAAAATTATATATCATCGGAAAGATCTCATCATCTACATTCAAATGAAACAAGAATCAGCTCCAAACTTGATGTATACAGAAATTTATGATCCAAAGAGTATCTACTGTTCTTAGAGAATCTTTGAAATCACGAGCAGCAACTTCCAGAAGGCATAGCTCTTAGGATATAGCTTCAAATATGCCAAATTATCTATCTATGGAAATCTCTTTGAGCTACGTTCATATGGAACTAGTTTCGTTGCAATCCAATGTGTATTTTGAAAGTTATGGCCAAAATTTTGAAGCTGTCCTGGAATAGGACGGTGATTCATGTGTCAACTTCAACAGATCATATCTCTCTCATATGAACTGCTTTTAATGTGATTTGGGTGGCCATAGTTCGTGTTGAGAGTCTAGTTTCATATGCCTTCAGTTTCAGATCAATTCGACTTGTGGTTAGAGAGATATACTGAAAATACCAAACCTATGTCCTATCGCACAAAAACAAAGTACAATAAAAATGTATATTACTTGAGTGATCATGTCCATTACTCAAGTAACCACTCGACTAATGTCTTTTATGTTAGATATGAATAGTTTTGATGATTTCAAATAAAGATGTCAAGTATTAAGACCAAAAATTTAATATTATATACTTATCTTCTTCATTGACTAACTACTATATTTAATGTTGTATCTCTCGTAGATTAGTCAAGCAAGAGCAAGAAGGAGATTGAAGATATTAAAGAAGATATATAGTCAATTTATGAAGAAAGATCATCAAGAGGAAGATATTCAAGAAGATGATATTAGTCAAGCAAAGAAAGAAAAAGATTGAAGATACTCAAGAAGACATCTAATTGGGCTATGAGGAATGATCATCAATTCAAGAAGATATCTAGTTGGGTGATGAAGAATGATCATCAAGAGGAAAAACAAGAAGAGAGAGATTGAAGAAGGAAGAACTTGCAAGATCACATGAGAATATCAAGATCCAAGCTTTTAGAAGTGATACCGGAGGTTTCTTTGATCATATAGAGGTTGGAATGGGTTAATACGAAGTTAAAATGATGTATACGAAAGTTATGGTACCTTCAGGGATGATTACTTGAATAATCACTCGAGTAATATGGCACTGCCACATTTTGGAGGTGATTACTCGAGTGGCTACACGAGTAATCTGTAGAGTTACTTGAAGATCACTCGAGTGACCACTCGAGTGATGGCACTCTGTTTTCGCATGTCAGGATAGAGGTTCGGTATTTTGGGCATATCTCTCTAACCACATATCATATTGATCTGAACCGGGTGGCATATGAAACTAGACTCCCAAGACAAACTATGGACACCAAGATCATATTAAAAGGAGCTAAGATGAGAGAGATATGATCTGTTGAAATTGACACATGAATCAGCATCTTTTACTAGAACAAGGTTTAGTATTTTAGACATAACTCTCAAACTACATATCAGATTGAGACAAAACAGGTTCCATATGAAAGGACACTTAAAGAGATTTCCATGCACATATAATTTGATATATTTCAAGTTATACACTAAGAGCTATGCCTTCTGGAAATTGATGCTCGTGATTTCAGACTTTGTCTAAATGCAGAAGATATTCTTTGGATGATAACTTTCTGAACAAAATGAGTTTGGAGGTGATTCTTATTGCATTGGAATGTAGATGATGAGGGCTTTCCGATGATATATAATTTTCCATGTTTTGAATCAAAATCAAGAATTCACTTGAAGGACTTCCTCGACTAATCTGCCGGATTATTTGAAAGCCACTCGAGGGACCACTCGAGTAGGTGTGAAGAAAAATGAAGGCCACTCGAGTAATCAGGTATTTCCAAGATTTGTATGATATTACTCGAGGGACCACTAGAGTAATCTGTAAAGTTATTTAAGAGCTTACTCGAGGGATCACTCGAGTAACCAGAGAAGAAATCTTCCAGTAGCTTTCAGCCAAGAAATGACTCACATCACTCGAGGGACGACTTGAGTAACCAGATATGAAAAAGTAACATTACTCGAGTAATCGTAGGAAATGCTCTCGGCCAGATTTTGAACGGGATTACTCGAGGGCTCACTCGAGTAATGACCAAGGCTTACTCGAGTTACCACTCGAGTAATGCTTCCCAGAAATACACAGCAACATTCTGAAGCTTTTGAAAACCATGGGATTAGTTATGTAACTCACTCTTCTTGCTTCCAATCATTCTTACACTTCCTTATATTAGTGTTTAATGTATTTCTATTGGAATGCAATGAAGAGATGATGTGAAGAGAGAAAAACTGACTTTACGGAAGCGGAGCGTCAACGTTCGTAACGTCTAGTTTTCAAATTCAAGCAACAGACGAACGAAGCAACGGACTCAACGGATAAGTTGAAATACTCATAACGGTCATATCCTACTCAACTATAAATACAGAAGATTCAAGCAGACAACACCAACGCAGAACATGATAAGATTATGATCCACCCACTTCTACCCGAATACTCTCTGTTCTTATCTATTTTCCACATGTATATTTAAGAAAGAGTTGTTGTATTGTATTTCAGTGTTCATCATATCCACTTTGTGAGAGAGTTTGTAAACACTTTCAATTGTATTTTTGAATTGATCTCAAGGTAGAGGGACCTTGAGTGGGTTGATTTCCTTACAGGCAAGTGTAGAGAGAATTGCCGGTAAGACTTTCTGCTCATAAGACTTACAGAGGTGTAAGCAGGAGAGAACGTTGCTTCTCATAAGACTTACAAAGAAGTAAGGAGGAGAGAATGTTGCTACTCATAAGACTTACACAGGTAAGTAGGAAGGAAAGATCTTCGGGATTGCTCTGCTCGTAAGACTTGCTATAAGGGGGAGTATCTTGGTGAGAACTTTGTAAAGGCTTTTCTTGTGCCTGGATTAAACAAGAAAATAGTGGATTTAAAAATCTCAGGAGGAGCCTGGGGACTGGAAGTAGGCCATCACAGATTGGACCGAACCAGGATAAATCACAGTTTGCATACTCTCTTCCTTAAACTCTTATATTTCCAGTATATATTAATTGTTGATTTATGATCCATTATTTTCATATTTATTCCTTCCTCTAAGATGCAAAAAGATTTTCAAAGTTCTTAAGATTTTTATCTTACACCTAATTCACCCCCCTCTTGGGTGTCAGTCGGTTCTAACATTTGGTATCAGAGCTGGACTTTTGTTTAAAGGACTTAACCATCTCAAGAGCTTATAATAGCTGATTTTGGGTGTTATATGCTTTCTGAAGGTTTTGACTATACAATTCCACCTATGTTGAAAGATATTGATTTTTGGTTTTGGAAAGCTAGAATGACTAGTTTTATAAAAGCATCTGATTTTGATATGTGGAATGTTTTTACAAATGTCTTTGATTTCAAACCGAGAAAGAATTGGACAGAAAGAGAAAAGAAAATGTTTTCGTTGAACATTAGAGTAATGAAAATTTTTTATAGTGCTTTAACCGAAAATGATTTTGAGAAAATTAGATTTTGCTCTACTGCTAGAGATATTTGGGATACTCTTGATTCTATTTATACTTCTAACAATTGTGTTGAAGTTGAAAGCATTGACAGTTCTTGTGAAACTATAAGTTGCATATCTACGGTGCATGAACAATTAGAAGTTAATGATGAAAAAGGAGAAATCATATAACACTTCCATGATCCTGTCAACATAGAAGAACAAGAGGAAGATGATTCCCAGGAAGTGCTCATTACCGATGAATTTGATGGATCTTCCTCTAGAGCTCAAGATGCACATATGGTAAGCAATTCCAATTCTTCTAGAGTTATTTTGAAAACTGATTTTCAAAGTTTGCATAAAATTGTTTCTCAACCAAGTATTCATTCTATTCTAAAAAGCAAAAATGTTTTCAATCATGCTGGAAAGTTTATTGGAAAGAAAGAATGTTCAAATGAAATTTATTCAAGTTTTTACTCTCTTGACCGACACAATACTTGCATAAAATCTCATAATGCATATCATCATATTATTTGCAATTATTGTGGTAGATCAGGTCATATCTCTCACATATGCTATATTAGGAGAAATTCTAATGTAAGAAATAAATTTGTTTAGATTCCTAAAATGCAAGTGAGTTCAAATGCTAACGTGTAAGGACCCAAAGAAAAGTGGGTACCAAAATATCCATCTGGCGTTTCATGTGTGCAGATTGATTCTAGAAAGAATGGACAAAAGGGAACTAAGAAAATAAAGAAGATTCCAAGAGTTCCTAATGCATCTAAATGGAGATTCATATCAATTAGGAGAACTCTCGGATCACCCATTGCTGGAACTGCAAAGTTTAACCACAAAGAAAGGCAATGGAGAAAAGGAGTATATTCCACCTCAAGAATGAACTACCATAGAATACCATTCAACTATCTTAAGGAGAACAAGAAAAGGAGGATCTCTCAAGCATCAAATAAAAGACTCCTGGAGTTTATATTTTGAGATAAGGTTGCCAGCACATAAAGTAAGATATTCAAAGTATCAACATCATAGAAAGATGCAATGGGTAAGCAAAAGCAATCCTTCTATCTAAGGCAAAGGTAACCATGAGTGTATCCTAGTAAAACTGGATACCAAAGGAAGAAAAAGATCTATATGGTTTTATAGGAAGAAGAAAGGAATAGCTTTATCTCAAGATTATGAATACATACGATTTAATTCAAATCTTTGGGAAGTTGGACATTGAAGCTGCATTTTTTAATGTACAAACAAAAGGAGGCATTACTTGAGGCAACACTGCAAGCCTAGCTAGCAATGAAGGAAGAAAAGATGCACAATGAAGCATCAATCAAGTAACCAATCAAGTGATCATCACCACTGCGTGACAACTGGGAGTGAATGTTTCAAATGATAACACCAACTAGAAGATTGGAAGGTAAAAGTCAAGGAATTATGCACATATGAACTTCAAAGGATAATTTCTCAAGTAATTACGAGATTACTTGAGCACGGTACTGTCTTCTTTATTCTTACCAGATATTATACTTATATAAATTATTTATTTGGGTAATGAATAACTTGCTCATTATTGCATACCATTAGCAATCAATCATTTATGGGTTTTAAATTGTTTTTAGATTGCTAAATAGACTGAAAGTGAAATTGTGCATAATCTTTTTATGTATTTGAGTTTCAAAATGCACATTTCAAAAATGTACTTAGATTCCAAATTCATCTTGTTTATAAAAATGCATACAAATTATTCATAACTTGTTTGCATTTGAATTGATTTCAAAATTGGAAGTTAATATTTATGTATACTAAAAATAAAAAATGCTTCAAATTCATCCATCAGAGTATTTCCCCATCATTGACATATTGATCATTGATCTTAAATGTGTTACTACTTGAACTCCTCAATCTTTATTTTCTAACAAGTTAGATCTTATGTCTAACAAATTAACTATATCTATATGAGTTTCAAGTGTATTCCCTAGAAAAGAATTCTATATGTGAAAGCCTTGTGCCTAATGCATAAATCATTAGTTAGCCATGTTATTCCAAGCATTATGAATGTTCATATTAGTACATTAAATCTTAATGCATTAACCATTATAGTGGAATAACTTACTAGGATAATATTCTAGAACTCTAGTCATTTGGATCAATGAGTTTGTACTTCATCATCCATAAATTCTTATAATAATCTTGTTGCTCAAACGCATTACCATTTGTCTTCATCCATTTTTCAAATTACTAGAGCCTTTTATTCAAATTCTTGAGTTGAATATCCCTATTCTTCAAGACACATCTCTAAGAGTCAAGTTTATCTCTTGGTCAATAGCAAAGTCATTATGTTTATATTCATCCTTGAAGCTAAGCATTTCTGGCTAATTCATTTTCAATATGACTTTTACTCTTGGGAAAATTCTCAAACATGTTAAACTCCAATGTCTAACATGTTATCTTAGTTGTTCTCTAAAATGGAAGCTTTCTGGTATATTTATTTAAACTGTTGACTTCCACCATTTTCAACATGAACATTGATTATAGACATATTTCAAAGATGAGTTTGGCATATATTCAAAATCTCAATTTTACAATGCATTGTCATGATTTGAAATTACATATGAGATTTGAATCAATTTGCATATTTCATTACCATTCTTGAAAAACTTGATGAAAACTTTTATGGATATATCTACTACTTTCTTTTGATTTCACTTACATACCTTGCATGAAAATTTTATCAATGACATATCTTTTAAAGTATATTTACAAATTGTCATTGATCTTTGAAATCGTCATTCTTGATATTATTTGTTCGTTACCCTTTATTATTCAATTGCTTGAATTTATTTAATTGGGTAAAGAATTATATTTTGATCTTTGTTGGTTTATCGTACTCTTTGCTCAAATATCGTATGCTTAATTGTATAAGAGCATAAGAGTTGCTATGTCTAATATTGTACGGACCCAAAAGAAGATGGGTACCAGAGAGCATATGTTTATACATTTATAGGAGTTGATCAAAATGCTTTTATTTTGGATAGAAAGGTCAGAGGCTAATAGAAAAGGCATGATTGATAGTGTTGCAGCGTTAGTTGAAGCAGAATATGTGATATTACTCAAATGACACCCCATCACTAGTAAAATAACTAGCTAGTGATATAGTCAGAGAAAGAGAAAGAGAAGGAAGATCTCTTAGTAGACCTAGCGGAGATTATTTCAAAGAAGCACAGGGCCAAGAATAGGTCTAGTCATTAGTGCTTCTGTTGCCTACCTACCTTCCTTATCATTTCAAGGTGATAAGACATTTTCACTATGATATGGAGCCAATAGAGATGTTCAGAGGAAGATGCTGAGACATCAAGCTTGGTGAGTCTATGGGGATTATTAACTATAATCATAAGCTCTATGTGGGATCTTCATATCATTATCTGATATACATACACTAGAGCTATGGCGAATAAGGTCAATAACTTCACTTACTTCATTGAGAAGAATTACCACATAATGGCCTATATTATAAGCAAGGAGGAGAGGATTACTGAAAAGATCATGTCTATCAGAGAACAAGAGGTATATATATACTTCTACAGGACTTACTCCAAGTAATCTAAAATTACTTTAAGTAGACCTTCAAGTAATCGACAATTACTTCAAGTAGACCTTCAAGTAATCTGCAGTTACTTCAAGGAAACCTTCAAGTAATTCGAAATTACTCCAAGTAAGCCTGGATCTCACTCTAAGTTAACACAAGAGGTGTAGAGGATGAGAGCTGAGACTTCAAGAATAAATGAAAGATAACACTTTGCTTGAGTTGGTCTCCATGGTCCTTCATTCTGTGGTCCATCTGTCCAAGGCTATATGAGAGAGGAGCTTCAATCATCACACAGAGCTTGCTACAAACAATTTTGAGTTCATCACTTCTGTGAATGGCAAGATTAGACAACTCTATGGTTTGATCAACCAGAACTTTAAGGCCTTATTCCAAGCTCATCTTGATATACTAAATGCTCACACAAACTACACTTCAGAATCCCCCAGTACTAATCACATCATCATATAGTGAGTATCCAACGATGCATCAATGGACTTCAGAGGATTATGGCTCGAGTGATTACGATATTACTCGAGTGAGGTATTGTATTCTTTAATTCAAATTCTCTGAGTTGCATCACTCAAAGTGAACACTTGAGTAATGACTCATGTAATACAAGGTTATAGCCTTCAAACCCTTAATAGCATCATCATTTTCAAAACTTGATTTCTCTCCAAACCTTCATACTTTCACAATCATTCTCTCTACAAAATTGCCAATGATTTTACTAATCCAAGAGAGTTATTAATTGTATTGCTCATAACGATTTTTTTAAGCCATACATTCATTAAGGGGGAGCTTTACATACACATGTGTTATATATCTTTAAAGCTCATCTAATTTATTGGAAGAAAATTATTTTAACATACTCATCTGAATTCATTATCTTTTAATTAGTTTTGATGATGAGTTACTCTTATATTCTCCTTTCATGATCTTAATATTTAACATATCATATGGAAAGGATGACTTTAGTTTATGCAATAAAATTAATACTTGATTGTACTAACCATTCTCCTTGCAATAATTCTTTTATTTATAACAGGAGAATTTGTTCTATGCAAGATCATTCCTCAACACACTAAAAGGAGCATATATGATGACATATGCTTTAACAATCAATCAAGGGAGATATATTGGCTGCAATATTCAAAGCAATAAATACATATGTCAATACAAATGAGCATTGAGCATGCTGAACAGAAGCTCAACTCAATTAGAGAATCTTGGCAACAACATGAACACACATCAGAGTTGCATAGCAAGACATGTGGAGAACACAACATTATGAGCTAGCATTGCTAAAGAATAAAGCAACGGCCTTCATGGAGCGCTTCATCATTTTCCAAAAACTACATGAGCATTTCTAAACCATCTCTTTATATTTTGAGCTTACTTTTCCTATCCTTGATTATGAAAGTTTTTCTTGAAAACCTTTCCAAATTGTTTCAAATGTGTTTTCATGAAAACCATTTTCATTTACATCAAATTATAAATGAAACTACTTTCAAAACGGGGGAGAGAAACTTGTTTTCCTTATGCATTTATTTTTATTAATGGGGAGAATGACATTTCTCATTTGATTTCGTATTTACTTCACTACAAGCATTCCTTCCTTATACTTCAAACTTTTTGCTAATGTCAAATAGGGGGAGAGAAAGGCAAGAAAAATATGTTGTTTTTAATTTACTTTTATAACTTATACATATTTTTCTTAAAGGATTTGCCATCATCAAAAAGGGAGAGAATGTTAGATATGAATAGTTTTGATGATGTCAAATATAGATGTCAAGTATTAAGAGCAAAAATATGTTGTTTTTAATTTACTTTTATAACTTATACATATTTTTCTTAAAGGATTTTCCATCATCAAAAAGGCGGAGAATGTTAGATATGAATAGTTTTGATGATGTCAAATATTAAGAGCAAAAAGTTTGTATGATATACTTATCTTCTTCATTGACTAACTACTATATTTAATGTTGTATCTCTCGTAGATTAGTCAAGCAAGAGCAAGAAGGAGATTGAAGATATTAAAGAAGATATATAGTCAAGTTATGAAGAAAGATCATCAAGAGGAAGATATTCAAGAAGATGATATTAGTCAAGCAAAGAAAGAAGAAGATTGAAGATACTCAAGAAGACATCTAATTGGGCTATGAGGAATGATCATCAATTCAAGAAGATATCTAGTTGGGTGATGAAGAATGATCATCAAGAGGAAAAACAAGAAGAGAGAGATTGAAGAAGGAAGAACTTGCAAGATCACATGAGAATATCAAGATCCAAACTATTAGAAATGATACCGGAGGTTTCTTTGATCATATGGAGGATGGAATGGGTTAATACGAAGTTAAAATGATATACACGGAAGTTATGGTACCTCCGGGGATGATTACTCGAGTAATCACTCGAGTAATATGGCACTGCCACATTTTGGAGGTGATTACTGTAATACCCCGAATTTTGAGACTCGAGGTTAGAGAATAAGCCTGAGAGAAGTGGACTACTAAGCCCCATTTTAGCAAGATCTCAAATTGTGATTAAGGGTTAATAACTTCAAAAGTGGATGTGGTTAGTGATAAATAACCCTTTTGGAGAATATGATGTTATTTGGCACTCGAATGTGATTCGTGTGTGTTGTGAGCACCGAAACCCTGTATTTGAGTTCAATTGTGGATTAACATCCAAATTGACTTAGAATAGAGGGAATAAGTGAATGTGAATTGTTTTGACATGTTGCGATTGTTGTGAAAACATGTCAATATGATGTGAATTTGATTTATTTGGTGTTTCCAATAGATTCCTTGTGAAAATTTATGTGGGAATGATGTTTGGTATGAAAATGGAACCAATTGAAGCAAAGATGCAAAATCTGAAATTCTATCCAGTGAAACTCTATTCTGGGCAGTCAGTTTGTGTGAACATTTTGAATGACCAAATGGTGTTTACAAATTCTGAAACTTTCTAATCTTATAGTTCACATCTCAAGCTTCAAATGGATATATAATTTGTGCCATTTCGTTTTTTTAACTAGGAGATATGACTGTCCAAAGTTTGAGGTCGAAAATGGACTCTGTTTTGGGGCAATGATGCAATTTGTGTAATTCTGGAATTTTGTGGTGATTTCTGGTAATGGATCATAGTTTTTCAATGAATAGGACTTAAATAAATTTCATTTGGCTTTGGAATCACCTCATTTATATTTTTCTAGAATTAGTTATGATTTTTCAAAGTTTGGACAGAAAATCCGAAAATGGGAATTATGACATCATCTCAATAAAAGATGACATCAGCATGGAATTAAATATGTTCTCATCTTCTTCAGCTCTCATTTTCTGTCATGCTTAACCAGCTGAAACTAGTGAGAGAAAGTTGAGAGCTCTTAGAGAGAGAAATAGGAGAAATCTCGCAAGGTAAGCCGATTTCTTCGACGATCTAGCTCCTAACGCGTATAACCTTGTTTCTAAGCTTCTCTTCTATGTTATTTAAGGTGTTTGGGAAGCAAATTTGGTGTTCAAGAGGCTAGGGTTTTCAGCCAAGTCAAGGAGAAGCTATTAGGAGCTTGAGGTAACTTCTAAACTTTCGTATATTGCTTATTCTGGCTGTTGTGGGCAATATAATCGGTGAAATTTCGCCAGATTGCCATTGGAAATGACATGGACTAGGGGTTATGCTGCCCATATTGGGTCTTAATGTTAGTTCTAACCCAATGTAATGGTTAATAAAGTGGTTAGGAGTGGAAAGGAACGCGTTTACGGAGCCGAAACCGAAAAACCCCAATTTTCCCCGGAATACTTGAGAATTTTGGCCAGCTCTAGAAATGAGTCTTAGAGTTGGATTTTCAATGATTTGATGATTCCATTGAGTTCAGGAGCGAAAATTAGGTGGGGTTACAGTTGGGCACTTTTTTGGAAAAGGCCGAAAAAGCATAATTACGAAAACACCCATGAAACCCTTAAAGTGGGGCTGCCAAGGGTAAATTTATAAATTGATATTGAATTTGATAATTCCGAGTCCGGAAATGGATTCCTTGGGCGAAAATATATTAGAATAGCCCATGTCAAAATTTCAAGAAAAGTACAGCCGGGCCGGGTCCCGGGGGTATTTTAGTAATTTTTCCATATAGCTTCATATAACCCCCAGAAACACTATGGAAGTGTCTAAATAGTACATTTGACATTGTAGGATCGAATGTGAAGCCCTGAGTTGCTGGCACGCAAATCGAGTGTCTAAATAGTTGTTGGCACACTATGGAACTTATCTCTCCTGCATGCTCTAATAACTGTATTAATGTATTGATGCATGTTATTGCTTTGCTTGATTATGTGGAACATGTATGAATGATTGGAAGCTATGTTTCAATATATGCTATGGCCATATGTGTATCGTTCGAAGCATTGAGCTTATAGATTTCTCATTGTATGTGTGCATGAGTTATGTGATGCAAGCATGTCATGCATTAAACACTTATCTTGCCTGCATATTGATAATATTTCCCTACTGAGATTCTCTTGAATCTCACCCTCCCCTACCAACAATTTAGGCAGGGCAAGTGCCTCGTGGAGGGAGAGGCTAGGACTCCATCGAGATGAGAGTTGGTAGTTGGTTACCAATGAGTTGTGAAGACTGTATATAACTCGGTTGAATATATGGTTATGAATTTGAGATGAGATTGTGTAATCCCCATTTGAAGAATTGTAATGGGCAATTATGCCCTGTGTATCTTTAGTAAAGGTATGTACCCGGGATTGCCAGGATGATTATGTTGTGCGCTCCGATATTTATATGAATGTAATTTATCTTCGCGTAGTAATTGTATTCGAAATATGAATATGAGACCAAGTTAATTAGATTTTAAAAGGTATTTGTGAAAACCCTATCTCAATGATGGGATTTTAAATGAGTTTTGATTATTATTGGTCTCTATTTCACTTTAATCGCGTATTTCGGATATAATTATGGAGGGGGTTACAATTACTCGAGTGGCTACTCGAGTAATCTACAGAGTTACTTGAAGATCACTCGAGTCACCACTCGAGTGATGGCACTCTATTTTTTGCACGTCAGGATAGAGGTTTGATATTTTGGGCATATCTCTCTAACCATACTTCGGATTGATTTGAAACTAGTGGCATATGAAACTAGACTCCCGACACGAACTATGGACACCACGATCATATTAAAAGGAATTAAGATGAGAGATATATGATCTGTTGAAATGGACACATGAATCAGCATCTTTTACCAAAACAAGGTTCAGTATTTTAAATATAACTCTCAAACAACATATCAGATTGATATCATATGAAAGGTGACTTAAAGAGCTTTCCATGGACATATAATTTGATATATTTCAAGTTATACACTAAGAGCTATGCCTTCTAGAAATTGATGCTCGTGATTTCAGACTTTGTCTAAATGAAGAAGATATTCTTTGGATGATAACTTTCTGTACAAAATGAGTTTGGAGGTGATTCTTGTTGCATTGGAATGTAGATGATGAGGGCTTTTCGATGATATATAATTTTCCATGTTTTGAATCAAAATCAAGAATTCACTTGAAGGGCTTACTCGAGTAATCTGCCGGATTATTTGAAAGCCACTCGAGGGACCACTCGAGTAAGGTGTGAAGAAAAATGAAGGCCACTCGAGTAACCACTCGAGTAATCAGGAATTTCCAAGATTTGTATGATATTACTCGAGGGACCATTCGAGTAATCTGCAAAGTTATTTAAGAGTTACTCGAGGGATCACTCGAGTAACCAGAGAAGAAATCTTCCAGTAGCTCTCAGCCAAGAAATGACTCACATCACTCAAGGGACGACTCGAGTAACCAGATATGAAAGAGTAACATTACTCGAGTGATCACTCGAGTAATGAAGTAGGAAATGCTCTCGGCCAGATTTTGAATGGGATTACTCGAGGGCTCACTCGAGTAATGACCAAGGCTTACTCAAGTTACCACTCGAGTAATACTTCCCAGAAATACACAGCTACATTCTGAAGCTTTCCAAAACCAAGGGATTAGTTATGTAACTCGCTCTTCTTGCTTCCAATCTTTCTTACACTTCCTTGTATTAGTGTTTAATTTTTTTCACCATGAATGCAATGAAGAGATGATGTGAAGAGAGAAAAACTGACTTTACAGAAGTGGAGCGTCAACGTTTGTAACGTTTAGTTTTCAAATTCAAGCAACAGATGAACGAAGCAACGGACTCAATGGATAAGTTGAAATACTTACAACGGTCATATCCTACTCAACTATAAATATAGAAGAATCAAGCAGACAACACCAACGTAGAACATGATAAGATTATGATTCATCTACTTCTACCTGAATACTCTCTGTTCTTATCTATTTTCCACATCATGTATATTTGAGAGAGAGCTTTTATATTGTACTTCAGTGTTCATCATATCCACTCTGTGAGAGAGTTTGTAAACACTTTCAATTGTATTTCTGAATTGATCTCAAGGTAGAGGGACCTTGAGTGGGTTGATTTCCTTATGGGCAAGTGTAGAGAGAATTGCCGGTAAGACTTTCTGCTGATAAGACTTAGAGAGGTGTAAGCAGGAGAGAACGTTGCTACTCATAAGACTTACAGAGGTGTAAGTAGGAGAGAACGTTGCTGCTCGTAAGACTTACACGGGTAAGCAGGAAGGAAATATCTTCGGTATTGCTCTGCTCGTAAGACTCGCTGTAAGGGGGAGTATCTTGGTGAGAACTTTGTAAAGGATTTTCTTGTGCTTGGATTAAACAAGAAAATAGTGGATTTGAAATTCTCAAGAGGAGCCTGGGGACTGGATGTAGGCCATCACAGATTGGACCGAACCAGGATAAATCACAGTTTGAGTACTCTCTTCCTTAAACTCTTATATTTCCAGTATATATTAATTGTTGATTTATGATTCATTATTTTCATATTTATTGCTTCTTCTAAGATGCAAAAAGATTTTCAAAGTTCTTAAGATTTTTATCTTACACCCAATTCACCCCCTCTTGGGTGTCAGCCGGTTCTAACACTTTAAAACATAGCAAAGAGTCAAAACTCAAAGGAACACCTTGGGGAAGTTCCATAACTTCCATATAAGTCATTTTTGCTTCATACTGACCTATTCCAACCATTATTCGACCATAGAAACCTCCGATATCACTTCTAATAGCTTGGATCTTCATATTCTCATGTGATCTTGCAAGTTCTTCTATCTTCAATCTCTTTCCTCTTTTTTGCCACTTGATGATCATTCTTCATAACCCAACTAGATATCTTCTTGAATATCTTCAATCTTCTTCTTCCTTTGCTTGACTAATCTTGAATCTTGATATTCCTAATAGATCTTACAATTTTTTCTTTCTTCAATTCCTTGCCTCTTATTTTCTTCTTTATGATCATTCTTCATTTATAAGGCATTATAAGCAAAATAACATCCATCCACCATCAGGTTTATGACTAATCTACACGGTATACAACATTAAATATAGTAGTTAGTCAATGTATATGATGAGTATATTATACTAACTTTTTGCTCATATTTGGCATCTTAGAAACTATTCATATATTCATGACTAACATTCTCCCTCTTTTTGATGATGACAAATCCTTCAAGAAAAATATGTATGAGTTATTAAAACTAAGTAAGAGCAATATATTTTTCTTGCTTTCTCAATATATTTTTCTTGACTTTCTCTCCCCCTATTTGACATCAGCAAAAAGTTTGAAGCATAGATAGGAAAGGAAGAAATGTTTATAGAGAAGTAAATGTGTCATGAAAATTTTCTCTCCCTCGATTTGAAGTTAATTTCATTTATAATTTGATGCAAATGAAAAATAATTTTCCTGAAAACAAATTTGAAACAATTTGGAGAGGTTTTCAAGAAAACATTCATAATCAAGGCAAATTAAAATCAAAGATATGAAAAGTATTGTCGAAAGATAAAGAGAGGCTTAAGAAATGCTCATTTAGATTTAGTAAGTTGATGATGATTTCTTGTTGTGTAGATTCATGATGTTGTGTTCACCATACTTTTGATACACAACTCTGATGAATAAAGTTCATAGGAGTGAACTGTAGCTGGCTTAGTGGTAGACTCTGAAGTGTGCTCAATAGGAAGCTCAGGAATAGCCTTCCTTAGAATGCTACCAAAATCATCCTGATTTGTGCCTTTTGTTGCTTTGAGTGTTGCAGCCAGTATTAAATCATCTTTCATCAAAGTTGATATATTATCCTTTTAGTGTGTTGAGGAATGATCTAGCATAGAGCAAATTCTCCTGCTATAAGTAAAAGCATTCTTGCAAGGAGAATGGTTTGTGCAATCAAGTATTAAATTTATTGCATAAACCAAAGTCATCCTTTCTATATGATATGTTAAAAATTAAGATCATGAAAGGAAAATATAAGAGTAACTCATTATTAAAACTATTAATTGAGAGTGAATGCAGATAAGTATGTTATAATGATTTTCTTTAAATAAAGGAGATAAGCTTTTAAGAATAAAATACATGTGAATGTGAAGCTCCCCCTTAAAAAATGCATGGCTTAAAAGAAAATCGTTGTGAGTAATACAATTAATAACTCTCTTGGATTAGTAAAATCATTGGAAATTTTGTAGAGAGAATGATTATGAAAGTATGAAGATTTAGAGACAAATTAAGTTTTGAAAATAATGATGTTATTTAGGGTTTTAAGGCTGTAACCATGTATTACTTGAGCCATTACTCAAGTGTTCACTTTGAGTGATACAACTCAAAGAATTTGAATTAAAGAATACAATACCTCACTCGAGTCATAGTCCTTTGAAGTCTATTGATGCATCATTGGCTAGTCATTATCTATTGATGTGATCAGTATGGAGGGATTCTGAAGCATAATCTCTGTGATCACTTAAGAATACCAAGATAAGCTAGAAATAAGGCCTTGAAGTTTTGGTTGATCAAATCACAGAGTGTTCTAATCTTGTCATTCACAGAAGTGATGAACTCAACATTGTTTGTAGCAAGCTCTATGTGATTGTTGAGCTCCTCTCTCAGATAGCCTTGGACAAATGGACCAAAGAATGAAGGACCAGGGAGACCAGCTCTAGCAAAGTGTTGTCTCTTATTTATTCTTGAAGTCTCAGCTCTCATCCTCTATGCCTCTTGTGTTAACTTGGAGTGAGATTTAGACTTACTTGGAGAATTACGAATTACTTGAAGTAATTGCCGATTACTTGAAGGTCTACTTGAAGTAATTGTAAATTACTTGAAGTAATTTCAAATTACTTGGAGTAAGTCCTGTAGAAGTATATATATACCTCTTGTTCTCTGATAGACATGATCTTTCTAGTTTTCCTCTCTTCCTTGCTTATAATATAGGCCATTATGTGGTAATTCTTCTTGATAAAATAAGTGAAGTTATTGGCCTTGTTCACCATTGCTCTAGTGTATTTATATCAAATAATGCCATGAAGATCACACATAGAGCTAAGATTGAAATTGAGAATCCCCATAGGCTCACCAAGCTTGATGATTCTATGCATCTCAACATCTTCCGCAGAACATCTCTGTTGGCTCCATATCACAGTGAAAATGTCTGATCACCTTGGAACGATAAGGAAGGTGGGTAGGCAACAAAGATTCATATTGGCAAAACTTGTTCTTGGCCTTGAGCTGCTTTGAGATGAATCTCTTCTAGGTTTACTTAAGAGATTTTCCTACTCTTTCTCTTTCTCTGGTTGCACAATAGCTAGTTACTTGCTAGTGATATGGTGTCACTTGAGTGAGACCACAGATTTTGCTTCTGCTCACATTGCAACACTGCCAGTCATGCCTCCTCTATTAGCCTCTGATCTTTGTATACAAAAGTAGAGCATTTTGATCAATTCCTGCAAAAAGATAAGTATATGTTCTTTGGTACCTAACTTTCTCTTGGGTCCATACAATATTAGACATAATAACTGTTAGATATGATTAGTTTTGATGATGTCAAATATAGATATTAAGTGATAAGAGCAAAAAGTTCATATAATGTATTTCTTTGACTAACTACTATATTTAATGTTACATATTTTGTAGATTAGTCAAGCAAAGAATGAAGAAGATTGAATTAATGAAAATGAACAAGAGGAAGAAGAAGAAAATAAATTGAAGATAGTCAAGGAGCTGCCTACTCAGATTATGAAGAATGATTATCAAGAGGAAGATAAAAAATAAAGATATTGAAGAATGAAGAACTTGGTAGATCTATCATGAATATCAAGATTCAAGTTGTTAGATGTGATATTGGAGGTGTCTATAATGATTCCGGAGGTTTCTATGATCAAATGATGGTTGGAATAGGTTAATACGAAGCTAAGATGACTTATATATGAGTTTTGACACTTCTAGAGGTGTTATGCTCGAGCACAAGGTGTTATGCTCGAGCACAGGAAGAACATGCTCGAGCACAGACCATTTCACTCGAGCACGGGTGCATACTCTGTTCTACTCTGTTTTACGTTCAGCCTGAGCGAGGTCTGGTCTTTTGATCATATCTCTCAAACTACACGTCGAATTGACCCGAAACCGGTGGCATATGAAAGAAGACTCCCAACACGTAAAATTGGCACCAGGATCACATTGAAAGAAGATCAAATGAAGGAGTTATGAATCGTCAAAAATGAAACTGAAATCACCGTCATATTTCGACACAGGTTCGGTATTTTGCTCGTAACTTACAAACCACACATCGGATTGAGACGAGACCAGTGCCAAATGAAAGAAGACTCAAAGAGCTTTCCATGGATAGGTAATTTGCATAATTTGAACGTATATTCTAGGAGCTATGCCTTCTGGAAGTTGATGCTTGTGCAGACTAGCGAAATATACACTCCTTCGATCATAACTTACAGAAGACAAGGAGTTTGGAGCTGATTCTTGTTGCATTGGAATGCATATGATAAGAGCATTCTTATGATACATCATTTGAATCAAATGAATCAAATTTTTCTAAAGGGGCCCCACATCACCCGCAAGTGTAAAAACTGACTCTCTGAAAAAGTTGTGCGAGTGATGTCCTGAAGCAGCTGAAATGTGAAGGAAATTTCATCACTCGAGCACTAGGATCCATGCTCGAGCATTGGATGATTTCTCACTCGAGCACATGGAAGTTTTGACGTGGAAGTGACAACCCGAGAAGAAGTTTGTACGTGGAAGCATGAAGACGCACTCGAGCAGGACGTTTTGTGCTCGAGTGATTCGAGACTTCACTCGAGCAGACGCGAGAGAAGTACAGCGAGTGCTTGCCCGAGAGGAAGTCAGAACATGAAAATATCAACTTCACTCGAGTGAGCCATATTGCACTCGAAGTGAGGATCCGACAGAACGTGGTAGAATGCACAAACAAAACAGAGCCTCACAACCATCAATCCAAACATGGTTAAACGTTATACAATCATTATGTTTTCACTTGTTATTGTTTCTAAACATTATCTAACATATATTTCAAGTGTAAAACAGGAGTTTACATATTTGGGTTGCATCTTCAAGAATGGAGGTCACGTATGAAAATTCTTCACTCAACGTGATGAGTCCCAGAAGCCATAAATTCAGTTTTTGACCAATGATCCAACATACCCATGACTAATACTTCATCATATTAATGATTAAGTATTTTGCAGTGTGAAACAGGAAATTTAACGATGAGCTTACAGATTCAAATGAAAAAGTCAACTGTGGCGGGCGGCATCATTACACACCGAGCATCAGCTACCTACCACGACAAAAGCTTGACCCACCATAAGAGATTGTCTGGAAACTCAAACGAATTCATCCCGCTCCACAACGTGATGTACAGCTCAAAATGAATCTTTCTGCTATTCAACTAAGACGCTCCACTTTGCTCCACAACGGACAGAAGCTTATTTTTCAAATATGCTCAACGGACAAAATGACTCCAACGGACGAATGCTCACAACGGTCATCATCTTCATCAACTATAAATGAGAAAGCATTCAATATTGATGTGTAACTGAGAAAGATAGAAAAAGACAGAGAAAACAGAGCAACGACCCAACATGCGAATAACATGAATTCTCTGCTTCTACCCATACACTCTCTATTTTCAGTTTCTGTATTACTTATCATTGAGAGAGTGATTATTTGTATTGTACTTCAGTGAGATTATATCCACTCTGTAAGAGAGTATGTAAACACCTTCATCTATATTTCTGAGTTAATCTCAAGGTAGAGGGACCTTGAGAGGGTTGATTTTCTTACGGGGAAGCAGTAGAGAGAATTGCCGTAAGACATTCTGCTCGTAAGACTTACAAGGTGCAAGCAGTAGAGAACGTTACTGCTCATAAGACTTACAGGGGTGTAAGCAGGAGAGAACGTTGCTGCTCGTAAGACTTGCATGAGTAAGCAGGAGAGGAAGATCTTCGGGATTGCTCTGCTCGTAAGACTTGCCGTAAGGGGGAGTATCTTGATGAGAGATTTGTAAAAGGTTTCACAAGTACCCGGCTAAGCTTGTGGGATTGTAAAGGCTTTTCTTGTGCCTGGATTAAACAAGAAGATAGTGGATTTGAAAATCTCAGGAGGAGCCTGGGGACTGGACGTAGGCCATCACAGATTGGACCGAACCAGGATAAATCATAGTTTGCATATTCTCTTCCCTAAACTCTTATATTTCCAGTATATATTATTTAATCTATCTGTTGATTTATAAACCTTCATACTTACCACTTTCGTTAAGATACGAAAAGATTTCTAAAGTTCTTAAGTTTTTATTATACACCCAATTCACCCCCCTCTTGGGTGATAGCCGGTTCTAACAATAACTCTTATGCTCTCATACAATTGAATCATATGATATTTGAGCAAAGAGTATAATAATCAACAAACACCATAATATAATTTTTCCCAAAAATAATTTAATCATAAAGGGTAACGAACAAATAATACCAAGAATGATGATTTTCAAATATCAATGACAATTTGTAACTACACTTTATAAAAAAACATGTCATTGATAAGATTTTCATTCAATCGATATAAGTCAGATCAAATAGAGTTGAAAATCTATTTCTAATGACCAACTATTATGAATTGATAAATTATGAATGAAATCAAGTTTTCCAAGAATGATAATGAGATATGCAAATTGTTACAAAATCTCATATGTAATTTCAAATCATAACAATGCATTATGAAAAAGAGATTTTGAATATATCCAAAAATCATCTTTGAAACGTGTTTACAATCGATGCTTATATTAAAAATGGTAGAAGTCAATATTTTGAATATAGATATACTAGAAAGCTTCTCTTTTAAGAGAATAACTAAGATAACATGTTAATTATCAAAGTTAACATGTTGGAGAATTTTCCATAGAGCAAGAGTCATACGGATAACCAAAAGGATTAGCTTGATAGACATATACAAGTACCATGTCTTTGCTATTGATTCATAGAATATCTTGATACTTAGAGTTATGTCTTGAAAGATATGAATATTCAACTCAAGAATTCAAATACATGACACTGTTTACTCAAAGATAGATTTTATCAATGGCGAATGTGTTTGAGCAACGAAATGAGTACAAGAATTTGAGAGATAAAGCACATACTCATTAGTCTAAATGACTAGAGTACAAGAATATAATTCAAGTAAGTTATTCCACAATAATGGTTAGTGTATTAAGATTCAATGCACTAATGAACATTCATAATGCTTGGAATAACTTGGCCAACCAAAGATTTATGCATTAGGCACAAGGCTTTCACATATAGAATTATTTTCTAGGGAATGCACTTGAAACTCATATAGATAGTTAACTTGTTAGACATAAGGTCTAACTTGTTAGAAATAAAGATTGAGGAGTTCAAGCAGTAATAGGTTTAAGATCGAAAGACAATATTTGAATGATGAGGAAAACTCTAGTGGATGGATTTGAAGCATTTCTGACTTTTAGTATACATAAATATTAACTTCCAATTTTGAAACTTATTTAAATGCAAACAAGATATGAATAATTTTCAAATAATGTGTACGCATTTTTATAAACAAGATGAACTAAAATCTAAGTACATTTTTTAAATGTGCATTTCAACACTCAAATACATAGAAAGATTATATGCAATTTCACTTTCAGTCCATTTAGCAATCTAAAAAAATTTTGAAAACCATAAATGATTGATTGCTAATAGTATTCAATAATGAACAAGTTCTTCATTACCCAAATAAAACATTTATATAAGCATAATAGTATAGAGTAAAAATTAGATATCACCGTAATTTTTCTTGTCCTTTGATAGCTTGCTTGATTTTGGTGGAATAATATTGATTTTCCTCCTTTGCATACACAACACCAAAATCCAAACTCCATAATTCAGCATCATCAAGATATGAACTTGTTTTCATGTGGCTATAGTCTTGAGAAGCCTTTTTCTTATCCTACAAAACTATATAAATTCCTTTTCTTCATGGTATCCAACATTGATTGGATCCATTTCTTGTTAGCTTGTAGGAATCAAGATAAAATTCACATGCTCTAAGAATATAAACAAATCAAGGCAATTGAGCATAATGAATTAAATATGTCTTTATGCATAAAATAAATATTTTCTTTTCAAATCATTATATATAAATAAAGAATCAACCTGTTGAGAATTGCAATCCCTTTATAAATAAATCTATTAAATGGCTTTTTAAGGGATGCAAAAACATAATTTCAAAATCATTTGCAATGCTTATTCCTAAGGTTCCAAAATATAAAACCTCAATAAATATTACAGACAATAGCATATGAGGTTTTGTCATTGTGTACCTTTGTCTTAGATACTTGGAGGACTGTTTTTGCTTATCCACTGCATCTTTCTATAATGTTGATACTTTGAATATCTTACTTTGGGTGCTAGCAACCTTCTCTCAAAATATATAGACTCCAGGAGTCTATTACTTGATGCTAGAGAGATCCTCCTTTTCTTATTCTCCACAAGATAGTTGAACGATACTCTATGGTAGTACTACTTTGAAAACTCTAGTTGATGGGTTTGAAGCATTTCTGACTTTTAGTATACATAAATATTAACTTTCAATTTTGAAACCGATTTAAATACAAACAAGATATGAATAATTTTCAAATAATGTGTATGCATTTTTATAAACAAGATGAATTGTAATCTAAGTACATTTTTGAAATGTGCATTTCAACACTCAAATACATAGAAAGATTATGCACAATTTCACTTTTAGTCCATTTAGCATTCTAAAAACATTTTCAAAACCATAAATGATTGATTGCTAATGGTATCCAATAATGAACAAGTTCTTCATTACCCAAATAAAACATTTATATAAGCATAATAGTATAGAGTAAAGATTAGATATCACCGCAATTTTTCTTGTCCATTGATAGCTTGCTTGATTTTGGTGGAATAATATTGATTTTCCTCCTTTGCATACACAGCACCAAAATCCAAACTCCATAATTCAGCATCATTAAGATATGAACTTGTTTTCACGTGGCTATAGTCTTGAGAAGCCTTTTTCTTATCCTACAAAACTATATAAATTCCTTTTCTTCATGGTATCCAATATTGATTGGATCCATTTCTTATTAGCTTGTAGTAATCAAGATAAAATTCACATGCTCTAAGAATATAAACAATTCAAGGCAATTGAGAATAATGAATTAAATATGTCTTTATGCATAAAATAAATATTTTCCTTTCAAATCATTATATATGCATAAAGAATTAACTTGTTGAGCATTGTAATCCCTTTATAAATAAATCTATTAAGTGCCCTTTTAAGGGATGCAAAAACATAATTTCAAGATTGTTTGCAATGCTCATTCTTAAGTTTCCAAAAGATAAAACCTCAATAAATATTACATACAATAGCATAGGAGGTTTTATCATTGTGTACCTTTACCTTAAATACTTGGAGGATAACTTTGCTTACCCACTGCATCTTTCTATGATGCTGATACTTTGAATATCTTGCTTTGGGTGATGGCAACCTTCTCTCAATATATATAGACTCAGGAGTCTTTTTCTTGATGCTTGAGAGATCCTCCTTTTCTTGTTCTCCCCAAGATAGTTGAACGGTACTTTATGGTAGTCCATTCTTGAGGTGGAACTTATCCTTTTCTCCTTTTCCTTTCTTTGTGGTTAAACTTTACAGTTCCATCAATAGGTGATCCGAGAGTTATCCTAATTGATGTGAATCTCCATTTAGATGCATTAGGAAATCTTGGAATCTTCTTCTCAGTACCCTTTTGTCCATTCTTTCTAGAATCAATATGCACACATGAAACACTAGATGGACATTTTGGTACCCACTTTGCTTTGGGTCCTTGAACATTAGCATTTGAACTCACTTGCATTTTAGGAATCCAAACAAATTTATTTCTCACATTAGAATTTCTCCTAATATAACATGTGTAAGAAATATGAAATGATTTAACACAGTAATTGCAAATAATATGATGATATGCATTATGAGATTTTATGTAAGTATTGTGTCGATCAAGAAAAGACGATCTCAAATAATCAGTTTGCCTAAGTTCTTTCTTCCTACTTGAATTTCCAGCGAGATTGAAAACCTTTTTGCTTTTCTTAATAGAGTCAATAATTGGTTGAAAAACAATTTTATGCATACTTTCAAAATTTGTTTTTAAAATAACTCTAGAAGAATCGGAATTGTTTACCATATGTGCATTTGGAGCTCTAAAGGATAATCCATCAAATTCATCCGTAATGAGCTCTTCTCAAGAATTCTCTTTTTTTTGTCTATCCATATTGACTGTAAGAAAGTGTTCTATGATTTCTTCTCCATCATCATCAGCTTCCAATTGTTTACGTACCGTAAATGCACAACTCAAAGTTTCACATGAACTGTCAACGCTTTCAAATTCAACATACTTGTTAGAAGCATACATAAAATCAAGAGTATCCCAAATATCTTTAGCAGTAGAGCAAAATCTAATTTTCTTAAAATCATTTTCGGTTAAAGCACTATACAAAATTTTCATTGCTCCAATGTTCAACGAAAACATTTTCTTTTCTCTTTCTATCCAATCCTTTCTCGGTTTGAAATCAAAGACATTTGTAAAAACATCCCACATATCATAATCAAAGCTTTTTATAAAAGATGTCATTCTAGCTTTCCAAAACCAAAAATCAATATCTTTCAAAATAGGTGGAATTGTGTAGTCAAAACCATCAAAAAGCATATAGAACCCAAAATCAACCATTACAAACTCTTGAGATGGTTAAATCCTTTAAACAAGAGTCTAGCTCTGATACCAAATGTTAGAACTGGTTGACACCCAAAAGGGGGGTGAATTGGGTGTAAGATAAAAATCTTAAGAACTTCGAAAATCTTTTTGCATCTCAGAGGAAGCAATAAATATGAAAGTAATGAATCATAAATCAACGGTTAATATATGCTAGAAATATAAGAGTTTAAGGAAGAGAATATGCAAACTGTGATTAATCCTGGTTTAGTCCAATCTGCGATGGCCTACATCTAGTCCCCAGGCTCCTCCAAAGATTTTCAAATCCACTATCTTTTTGTTTAATCCAGGCACAAGAAAAGCCTTGACAACCCATAAGTTTAGCCAGGCACTTGTGAAGCCTTTTACAAATCTCTCACTGAGTTACTCCCCCTTACACACTGTAAGGTTAAAACCGAGTTACTCTCCCTTACACACCCCTTAAGGATACAACTTTGATGATGAAAGATTACAATCAATCTTCTCTCTCAGAAGTGAATAGATGAATACTAAAGCATAATACAATCAATCACTCTCTTAAATACACATAATATAGAAAACAGATAAGAATAGAGAGTGTTTGGGTTGAGATGGATAGCTTATGATATGATCATGTTTATGTCATTGTGTTATCATTGTTGTTGCTCTTTGTTGAATACTCTCATATTCATAGATGAGTTGTGATAGCCGTTGGAAGCATTTCAACTTGCCCGTTAGACTGGCGTAGCTTCATTTGACTGTTCTTCGATTTTGAAAACTAGCCGTTGTGGTTGGTGAACGCTCCGCTTGCATAAAGTCAACTTTTGTCTCGTTACATCATCTCTTCATTGTATTCTTGGAGAAATGCATTAAACAGTAATATAATAAAGTGTTAGAATGATTGGAAACAAGAAGAGTGAGTTTCATAATTAATCCCATGATTTTTGAAAGATTCAGTATGTTGTTCTGTTCTCCTGGGAAGCATTACTCGAGTGGTTACTCGAGTTTACTCAAGTAAGCCTAGGTCATTACTCAAGTAAGCCCTCGAGTAATCCCGTTCAAAATCTAGCCGAGAGCATTTCCAACTTCATTACTTGAGTGATCCCTTGAGTAAGTTTTAAATAACTTTGCATATTACTCGAGTAGCCCCTTCAAGTGATCTCTCCATTTTAATTCAAAACATGGCAAATTAAATATCATCGGAAAGCTCTCATCATCTACATTCCAATGAAACAAGAATAAGCTCTAAACTTGTTGTATACAGAAAGTTATGATCCAAAGAGTATCTACTATTCTTAGACAATCTCTGAAATCACGAGCAGCAACTTCCAGAAGGCATATCTCTAAGGATATAACTTCAAATATGCCAAATTATCTATCCATGGAAATCTCTTTGAGCTACTTTCATATGGCACTAGTTTTGTTTCAATCCAATTTGTAGTTTGAAAGTTATGTCCAAAATACCAAAGCTATTATAGAATATGACGGTGATTCATGTGTCAACTTCAACAGATCATATCTCTCTCATATGAACTCCTTTTGTGTAGTTTGAAAGTTATGTCTAAAATACCGAAGCTGTCATAGAATATGACGGTGATTCATGTGTCAACTTTAACAGATCATACTCTCTCATATGAACTCCTTTTAATGTGATCTTGGTGTCCATAGTTCGTGTTGGGAGTCTAGTTTCATATGCCACCAGTTTCTGATCAATTCGAATTATGGTTAGAGAGATATACCCAAAAAACCGAACCTCTGTTATGTCACACGAGAAAAAAGTACAATAAAAATACAGATTACTCGAGTAGTTACTCAAGTGATCATGTCCATTACTCGAGTAACCACTCGAGTAATGTCTTTTAAAACATGACAAAGAGTCAAAACTTAAAGGAACACCTGGGGAAGTTCCATAACTTACATATAAGTCATTTTTGCTTCATATTGACCTATTCCAACCTTTATTTGACCATAGAAACCTCCGGTATCACTTCTAATAGCTTGGATCTTCATATTCTCATGTGATCTTGGAAGCTTTTCTTTCTTCAATCTTTCTTCTTCTTTCTTCAATCTCTTTCTTCTTGTTTTGCCACTTGATGATCATTCTTCATAACCCAACTAGATATCTTCTTGAATATCTTCAATATTTTTCTTCCTTTGCTTGACTAATCTTGAATCTTGATATTCCCAATAGATCTTACAATTTCTTCTTTCTTCAATCCCTTGCCTCTTTATTTTCTTCTTGATTATCATTCTTCATTTATGAGGCATTATAAACAAAATAACATCAACCCACCGTTGGGTTTATGCCTAATCTATAAGGTATACAATATTAAATATAGTTGTTAGTCAATGTAAAAGATAAATATATTATACAAACTTTTTGCTCATATTTGACATCATCAAAAATATTAATATATTCATGTCTAATAATTTCCTGGTATCCACCTGAGTAATCATATATACTATACCCTATACTCTTGGTCCGGCTTCAATAGGATGTTGCTATTGCTGTGGGCAATTAATAGCATAATACCCTGACGTACCACAAATATAACAAGTTATTGGTCAGGTTAGAGCCTAAATTGCTGGTGGAGCCTTAATTGCTGGTAGAGCCTGCGGTAATGAGCATCACTATATGTCCTATTAGGATGATTTGGATTATTGCAATACCATCATGTTCTGCTTTATGGGGGTATTGGATTACCACAGCCTCCAACCTGATATAGCTGCTTATTTCCACCCCTAGGTGGTCCACTTAGTCCTTGTTATTTCTGGTAAGAACTCCCACTACTAGACGCACCCTTAATCTTGGTATTTCTATTTGAGTATAGGCTTAACAAATTAATCTCAATAATTCGGCATTCTTCTACTACCTTGTTGAACTCTATAAAATATTTAGAGATCAGCTTCTCCTCAGTTCTTGGTTCAATCCTTGCATCATCATATTTGAGCTCCATTCCTTGTTATCCTAATACTTAAGGTATGATGAGTATCCTGACAACCGAATATAGTACGCTAAGTACTTGTCAAAGGTCTCTTTATCACCCTGTTGTATACTTAAGAATTCTTTTTCCTTTTCCAGCTTGACTGAATGGGGAAAATATTTCTCATTAAAATTTTCTTGGAATAATTCCCATGTCACTAGAATATTCCTTCCCTAAAGTATCAGTTTGGTGTTATTCCACCATCTATCTTCATCACCCTTAAGCTTATAAATTGCCAAGATGACTTCAACTTCATCAGAGCACAACATGATGTTAAATATCTTATCTAATAGTGACAACCAGTCTTTAGCTTGTTGTGGATCAAATTTTTCTCTGAAGACAGGAGGTTGTTGTTTAATGAATCTTACGACGCAAGTCTAAAGAATACCAGCTTTAAAATCAGGTAAAGGATCTTCTAGTTAAGGTCTCTCATACGGATTAGGCTCACCGTCTCCCCCCACCAGATCTTCTAAACGATCCTATATTTGTTGCACTTCTCGTAGCTTTCCCCTGATATCATTTATTATGATTTATTGCTGAGCTAGCATACCCAGTATCTGTTGCATCGGGTCAGGCCTAAGCTCCTGATTGGGGTTATTATGTCCCCCTCATAGTCTACTACGTGGTCATACACTCTTTGTACTTCACTTTATAAAAATAGAGAAGAAATCAATTTTATATGGACACAAGGGCATTTTTGTCATGTTTTAAAATGTTGGGTACACGGGTATGTCATATATATCATACATAAGATATTTATAGCAGTTAAGGAAAGCTCTTAACATCATATAGCTTATAACTATAGTACAAGATGACTTTGTCCTCTTTTACACACCATGTCATAACTCTAAATATGACTTCCTAGGGGGTTACCCATCTCGTGATTTCCTTGGGTTTTTACAGGCTTAGCTTTTGTATACCTATGCCAAAACACAGATACCAGCTCTATCAACTCCTATCCACCGATACCTTATGATTGCCCTCATCTCAAAAGTCATGCCGACTACTTCCGGTCACCAAAATACTAGGTATAGACCCTGTACCTGCTGTCGTACGGTGTCATGTGATCTATGAACTCAATAAAATGATCATTTGAGCCCCATTCTTCTATATCATTCTTCTTCCTAACCTAAAATGCTGTGTTTGGGGAAAAAACATCATCATGAAAATACAAACCTTGTCTGAAGAATCCAATCTCTATGGAACTTGCTCCCAGTAGAGTGAATCCATATCATCCAAATATGCGAGGTACTAGCCTATAGGTGTGCCATACTTCTTGAAAGCCAATAAGTATCTATACAAAGCATAATCCCACAACCTCTGGTCTGACTTCAGGTTATATCTCAAATGCATTGGTATGGCTCTAGAGAGAGTAGTAGTACAAAACTCAGACTTTGACCCACGGAGAGTGGCTACTCAAAATCTCCCATCGACTCTCTGGGTACTGGCTCAGGTCTCAGCTATGGCTTGTATACCGGCTTGAATAGGACCCACTCCCAGGGTGTCCTCGCCTCTATAGAATGCTGCCGCTTGGGAATTCTCTAACTTGGTTCTTGGTTCCCCTAGTTTATCGATGATGGTGAACTATCACGTTGTCGTCATCTTCTGCGCATCGGTCCTATCAACCAGTAAATAAGACCATATTAGTATACTATTCTGAAAATGCTAGACCGATTTTAGCTCTAATACCAAACATGTCAAACCCCTTAACATTTCGATATATGCTAGAGTGATAAAGGCACAGTTCCACAGGAATATAGAAAATAGCACAAAAGTCTTGATAAAGTGTACTTGTTTATAGTACAGGCTATCCCGTAGGGTTTGAAAAATATATATAAACTTGCCCAAAATTTCTAAAATAAACTAACTACAACTAACAGCAATCTTTAGCTACACTAAAACCCCTCAGATGAAGTATTTCCCTCCTTACACTTGGACTCGAGAGCAGATTACTTTCTCTGGTTATCTTGCTCTAGGGTAAGCACTTCATATGCTACACTTGCAAGGACTCGGGTGCACTCAAGGCTATCACTTGAGTATGGAGGCTGTGCTCGAGTGAAGTGATGATATCTTATCTTTGACTTTGCTCTCTGTCAAACATTTTCTGTGCAACACTTACGTGTGCTCGAGTGCACAATAGCTTAATGCTCGAGTGCTAGCTCCATCACTCGAGTGCATCAGTAAAACTGACAGCAAACACTTCTAAACTTTATGAAATACATTTGGAAATATTTTTAACCATTGCAAAGTATGAATTTCTTACCACAACACACAATGATCTTTTGTTAACATCAAAACTTGGAATCTAACACTTTCCCCATTTGAGCTGCTAATCGAAACATTACAAAGATAAAGGGGAAATTGAATTTTCTTGACTTTATCCTTTTAACTCCTTCCTTTTCACTCTTAATTACTTATTTAACTTCTTAAACAATTATTAAACATGATTTGTGGAAATTTGGGTAGCATAACCCCTTTGGGTTTCATGATCCCAAATTTCCAAAATTTACCAAAACAATCAAAAATCAAGACAATAACCATAATAACCACCACAACAGCAACATATGAACCAAGAGGATTAAAGTTCTTGAAATTACCTCTTGATTCTTCAACTTTCTCTCTTTAGGACGTCACCCTTCTTTCTCTATTCTCTTAAATTTTTGCTTGCTACATATGATATTCATGAAGATCTAGAGGTTGCAAGAGGTTTCCATGGATTTTATGAGCTTAATCACTTGAAATCACAAGTTCTTACCTTGATTTTTGCTTCTTGAACACTAGCTCTTCCTCTTCACTCTTGATTTTCTTCAAGCTCCTCTCTCTATTTTCTTACGCTTGGCCGAAAATAGTAGCTAATGGAAGGGATAAGAAGTCTTAAAATTATTTTTTAGATTGGGTAAAAATTGCTTTTTAGACCAGTTCTCGATGAGGTCTTGATATAACTGGTCTACAAAGTTTGTTACTTTTTAGACTGGTTAAGCAACCAGTCTTAAAAATCACTTTTTAGACTAGTTGCTTGAAGATCAGGTCTAAAAAGTAGTTACTTGTTAGATCGGTTGTTCTGAAATCCAGTCTAAAATTAACAAGCACCCTATATCCAACAACAAAAGGATAAACAAAAAAATCCATATATATCTCATTACTTATAGCACCCTATATCCAACAACAAAAGGATAAACAAAAACATAACAACAATAGAGTTTTAGATATTTCAACAAAATTGACAGGTGCCATTCGAAACTAATATTGTTTTAACAAACCAATAACACTGACAATAATCAAACAATCGCAATAAATTAAAACAGAAAATAGAGTGGTATTAATCCAAGCCAAATATCACAGGGATGTAATTAAAAGTCAGAGCATATATTAACAAAAATGTGCAGATTTAATTTTTTCCAGATTAAGTTTAAGTGCTCAAAGCAACAAAAAGAACCATTTTTTCATAGAACATTATTAATATTGAATAACATACAACTAAATAATAGATAGAACACTAACCTGATTGAAGACCAGGGAGTGAGCTTCAACCTAAAGTCACGGTGGCGTCGACTGAGGTTAAAATGAAGTCCTCAAATTCACGACACTGACAAAGGGAAGTCAAGTCAGAGGAGAATAGTCACAGTGGAGAATAGAGGTGGCGGCAGAGAAGACTAACGATAATCAAAGAACAACGATGACAAACACAGCAACGACAGTGGTAATGACGGAGGAGAGTTGAGCAAATGAGGGACGGGACGCCATGGACATGTTCAGAACAAGCACGGACAAAGCTCACAGAGAAATGGCAAAAAGAGAAGAAAGGGTTCATAGAGCGTGCGATCTGGGCGTAGGAGTAAAAATACGGGCAAAAAATCTTACCTTTAAGACCGGTTTTTATTAAAAACCCGTCTTAAAAGTGTGAAATTTCACATTTAAGATCGGTTTTTGTACAAATTGGTCTTAATATGTTAAAATTCTTAAGATTAAAAATGTTTTAACATTTAAAACCGGTTTACATAAAAATTGGTCTTAAATGTTAAAGATTTAAGACCGGTTTTAATATAAAACTGTTCTTAAATATTTTACTTTTAAGACCGGTTTTTATGTAGACCGGTCTTAAATGTTAAAAAATTTTAAATTCATAAAAATTTTAACATTTTAAGACCGGTTTTATTTATAACCGGTCTAAATAAATTTTTTAAGACCGTTTTTTTAAGAACCGGTCTTATAAGTTCAATATAATTACAAAATTGCCACCGCGCAAATTTTTAAGACCTTATCCGCCAAAACCGGTCTAAATGTGGCTGTCTAAAAAGGGTTTTTTCCAGTAGTGTGGAACTAAAAATTGTTTTTTGTATTTTCCATAATCTCTTTCATCAAATAATTAATTATGTACATATCCACTTTTTGACTTTTCAAACTTTATATACTTTGCCACAGTTGCTTTAAAATTGGTATATTTATCTTCAATTTGTTATTTTCCCTTTATTTTCGTTTGTTTGATCGAAAATTGCTTCATAAAAATGGGAAATTACAATTTGTCCTTACAGTTTTGCATTTAATTTGAGCCTTCTTCCTTTTCTTCTCTTCATAGCCAAAATTCCCCTTAATATTTGGCCAATAATTGTCTGCTTTTTTCCTCCAAATTTGGGCCTTCATAATGGGCTTTTAAAAAAACAAATATTAGCTTCATGACTTGTTTTAGCCTAATTTCCATGTAACTTCAACTAAAGGTGTTTTTGTCATTTTAATTGCATCCAAATTCATCATTTTATTTCATTAAAAGCCATAAATATTTACAAGACATATTGGTAAATAAAAATGGGGTGTGACAAAGTGTAAAACTTCCTCTCCTATTTTTTTTTCTTTCTTGTCTCGGCCTCCTCTAGAAGCTCCCTATCATGTAATTATTTTTTTCAATATTTGGTCCACGTTCTCATCTTTTTGTAGTCAAAATCTATCATGAATATTATGAGTGACTTTTTAGACTGGTTCTGTCTACAACACATTTAAAAAATAAGAGTTTTTAGACCGGTTGTATACACAATTGGTCTAAAAAGCTTTTGTTTCAAATATCTACATTATTTCTTCTTCTAACCCAATATGCATCACTTGAGAAGAGACCCAACATTTTTAAGAGTATAATTCAATCTATAACAATTCAATATTTTCAAAATGAAATTCAAAAGTTTCAAAATGAAATTTAATACCAACAATCTTCCCATTCAAATATCTTTTAATGTAAATATGTCTCATTTATCTTTTCTAACTCTCTATATTGTGTTGGGATCGGTACGCATAGTGAAAGAATTTTAAAATTTTTTGCCAATCCCAATCGAGGATCTATCAATAGCGTTTAAATAGAGTTAGGAAGAAACGTACCTTTTCGAATTTAGGGTTTTTCGATCTTTAGGAGCTAACACCACAGGTCTGCTCCCTCTATCGGTATCCACACAAATGCTCTCCAATACAGACTACAATCTAGCGCCTTTAATGTCTACTAGGATTTCCCTTGTGGCTCTAAATTCTCATTCGTCTCTGAGTTTTTCTGCTCTATCAATTTTATAACCTATGGGGCTATATTCGAATTTCAAAATTAATCTTTATTAATTTCAAAACTAATTAACAATTAATTATCTTGATGAGTTAATTAAATAAATTCAATTTAAATTAAATCTATCCAACAATTTAATTTAACCTATTTATTTAATCCAAATAAAGAGTCATTAGATTTAATTTATCTTCATAAATTAAATCTGAGATACTATATCTCTATCATGTTAGTTATTAAATCTAATTTATCTTAATAAAATTAAATTTAAAACTAGCACAATATAATAATATTATATAATATATATATACATATATATAAAATATGTATTTCAAAAATACATATATATATATATATAATATTATTAAAGAATAATATATATATATATAATTCTTCCACCCTAGATTAAACATTATCTCTTGTTAGGTCATTCTTATGTGCGACACTGTATGCCCATGCGAAGTTCGAAGTAGGCCAATAACTATACTAACCCACAAGTCGTAAGCTGCCTCTTGCATGACATTACGACTACCCAATTTATATGAGGATTGTTAACACGATGCAACCTGTCATACAATCATGTCACGTCCCTTTTGTCACATGATATATCGATCATGGATGAGGCATGGATAATGTCATTACCTTCTTCTTGACCATTACTTTCTTGATTCCTGAGAGTCTGACAATAGAAATGGAAACTTCTTTCCATTATAGTATGGCCATACATTTCTTAAACTCACTCATCGAGGCGCCCAGTAATATCTCTCTACTAATGTGAAGGACAAATTCCATCTTGATTACTCATATTCCTTTATATGAAAAACCACCAAGCCCGATTGTAGCCTTTATCATCACCCAGTCAAAAGTGACTTTTGACTAGTTCAAAGCTTAGCAACTCTCATGTAGGAATCAATGATGACCTCAGGTCAAAGGACATCGTGACATGGTTGTACATGAGAAAAGCTTATGATTTGATTTATGTAGCTTTCTCATAGTGGGTCGGTCAAAGTCATGCTGGTCTTGTTTCATCTCTGCTCCCACATAGACGATCGACTAGAGACATTTTAGGACAATCTTTATGATTTATTCTGGGATACAATTATCATAGTTAACACGCAAATCATATGATAACAGAATGGAGAAATTCATTAAATAATAATATTTAAAGTACAATGATTGGCCCTTAGGGCATAATTTCCAACATATTGTTCCACCTCTTTCCTCTGCTAATCAAAAGCATCCCTTCACGAGCTTCTTTAACCTTCCTCTGGTTCTCCCCATGCATCCTTCACCAAGCACTTCTTTATCTTTCTGAGCTTACTCCTGGTAAAAGTAACAGACTTTTTGAATGGACAAAGTATTTAAAATTGCAGGATTACAGTAATACCTCTATTAAATAATGGTCTAAACAAATGTGTATTATCTAGTGAACAAGTTGACTTATAGAAAACTATCAAATAAGCTTAAAAGGATGAGAATTTTTCAAAGAATGCCTTACAATGAAAATATGGATATTGGTTTATTTAGATAAATAGTTTTTTTCCACTTAATATAGATTGTTAGAACTAACTTATTTTTATCCTCAGACTTGAATTGATCTTAACCGAAGACTTACTAAATCATCTACAAGTATTATAGAGGTTAACTGTCTATAAACATGAGAAATTTCTTAATTTGTTTTAAACCAATTTTTAAATAGAATGAAATGCATGTTAGAGCAAAATGATTTGCATAAGAAAAAATTAGTTGAATTAGCTAAGTATACATACTTTCATATTATTGAATCTGGCCGGATTGGATTCTTTCTGAGTTTTAGATTTTTGACACTCATTATACTCAAACATCCTGGGAACTATTACGTCATGCAAGGAGGAACATTTCTATTTGTTTCTATGTTCTATTTGTTGTCATAACTTTAGTGGTTTATAAAAAAAAATAAGGAAGTCTAGAGTGAAAATTATCATGAAGACTAGAGAAAAGATTTCCCTTCTCTAAATATTTGTAGAGTGGCAACCTCATCTTTGGAATAGCAGTAAGCAAGCAAAGGCTACAAATTTGGATGCTTCAGATCAGCAATTTCATGCAATTGCTTTGCAAAATCCTCTCCCATCATTAGCTTCAAATTCTTTAACCTCTTTGCAACAATAGAAGTTCCTCCATCCAACATAGCCTTTTAACTGGTGCACTTGATGCCGTACCTAGTACTTCTGTAGAAACTGGCAATAGTGCATTCAATTGAAACATCGTTTCATTTGTAAAGAATATAAGCTCCATCTTCTCTTCCACTGCCATCACTACTGAATTGTGATGATCTCTCATGTCTGTAGTCTGCAACATATGTGGGACTATACCGAAATTAAAAGGTTTGGTATGTAATTTATTACTATTGCACCATAATTTTGAAGCAAACAAAAGGGCAATAAGTAAGAGAGAAATTTAATTGCTGGCTTCTTAGGTGTGGTGGATTATAAGAAGGTATGATGTACATACATTTGTTGAACTATCGTTTTGTTGGACGGTTGGCGGATCTCTCTTTATAGTCTTCTCTACTACTTCTCTCAACCTTTGAACAATAACAAAATATATTAAAGAATATGGAATGAGTTGAAGTCATTTATCAATAAACTAGCAAATTGTAGAAGAAAAAGTGAAAAAATTTGTGGATTAAATGAATTAATTTGTAGGAAATTAAATCAGCAAGGGGGAAGTTTTATGCCTCTATGGGTATGAGCTTGATAAATTTGAGTTTGGTGTATGAATTGTCAATTTTATTGTCTCCATATGCATATTATTTCATTCGATTGGACCATTTTATGTTGGTTCTTACATGAAGAAGCTGTACGAAAAATCATAGCAAGCATGTAGCAAGTATAAAAAGTTAATCAATCTTTTGTATTCTTACTGTCAAGGGACTCAGTATCAATTGAAGTTAAAGAGATGTTGGGACAATCTTCTAGTTGAACTGGTGAAGAAGTTGAACTATAGCAAACTATTAAATAAGCTTAAAATGATAAGAATTTTTCAAAGTATGCCTTTTAATGAAAATATGAAAATTTTTCAAAGTAATTCCTTCAAGATTTGAATTGAGTTCAATCATAATCAAGAGGGACAACAACCTCTAAGAATCATACTTATGTTTAAAAGGTAAGGAGTTCAGCTATAAATCAGATTCAAGAGATTGAAAATATGTATAACTTGCACCAATATTCAATCCATCCAAGAAGCAGAGCAGATCACTCCAATAAATAAGAAGCTTTGCATTATGATCCCTCTAAGAACTCTACTAATACTAAAAAAATTCAAGTTCTAATCAAATGTTTCAAAGGAAATTTAATCCTTCTGTGTACATTGATCATTAAGTACCTGAACTCTAGGGCCATTTACACCTCCACCACCTTCGTGTAAAATATATGATCAAGATGACATACTGGATATTCTAAGTAGGGAAGGATAACTAAAAGGAAAAGATCAAATAGTTAAATGTTCAGATTTGCAAAACCAAGAGATGTTGCATAAGTAAAAAGCACCTGACAAACCTGGTATTCTACTATCATATCAATGAAGACTAGAATCTAAATTCAAACTCATTGTATATAAAATAAATGTAACACATTAAGTTCTATCTTTTCTAAGAGTAGAAAAGAAAGAACAACTTAACCTTAGGTTGACAGTTAAAGTGCCACCAATCCTACAAACTTCTTCTCTCTATGTAAATATTTTACACAGGTGTATTTAAAAACAAGTTAGGTACCGAAAGAGACAACGAAATATAAAGATTAATAGAAATATTGTGTCCTTTCTATCATAAGCAGCACTACAATATGTTCTACCATAGCCAAAACTTATAATTTCAGAATCTATCACGATTGGCACAAAAGAAACACCTTTCTGACAGTAAAGGAGCAAACATCAATTCCAAAGAGCAACATCTATACCTCTATAGCACAAGAAGAGTTGAAGGAACAAAAATAAAATCTATTCCTTTTACATCCCCTGTTTCCAATATGTTCTTGCCTAAAGTGTTGTCCATTTCAAAAGTATCAACAAAAAAAATCTATTCCTTCACTAATTCTTTAAAAGAAACAGAACATGGAAAGGAACTGTAGAAAAAACCCAAAGAAGCCACATATCTAGACAAATGGAGTCCAAGATTTATTCAGAAAATTACAAGAACAAATCTTGACACAACAGAAGTTCTTGAGTTTGAGCCGCCGCCGCCACGTAAAACAAACGCCACTTCACAGACGTGATGGAGGAGAAATGTGTGAAACAGGGAGGGGCACGATGGAGGATTTCAAGCTACAGAGTTCACTGAGAAATCACGACAATAAGAAAAGCAAAGTTCATATTGGTAGGGTGGGATTCAACAATTTTAGTAGTGGTAGAGCGGATTTGGGGAAACCTTTTAGACTAGATGTGAATCATAACTGATCTTAAAAGTAGGAAAAAATGTTTTAGACTAGTTTAAAATACAACTGGTCTAAAAGATTTCATCTTTAAGACAAGTTATTAATGAAAACTAGTCTAAAAACTTATAGATTTTGTTTTTTTTAACAGTTTTTAAATAGTTTTAGACCGGTTGTTTGAATAACAGGTCTAAAAACTTACAATTTTTTTTAATTTTTTATCTTTTTAGACTGTTTATTTTAATAACCCGTGTAAATGAAAAATAAACTGTCTAAATGATTTATTTTAGATCGCATATATTAGAACCAATCTTACAAATTCTTTATAATTAAGAAATTGCCACTGCTCAATTTTTTTAGACCTTATCCGCTATAACCAGTCTAAATGTGGCGGTCTAAAATGGCAATTTTGTACTAGTCCATAGTATTCTTTAAAATAAGAGCCACATAGTGTTTTTTTTGTAGTAGTGCATAAACAAGTACAAGCTAGCTCGAACCCACTTGTCCTAATACAAGCTAGAGATTTTTAACATAAATAGGCTATTAAGTTAGCTTTACTTATAACTAATAATTAATGTGTTTCATTTATTAGTATTAATATCACTCATAGTAATCTTTTTGAAGAAATAGTTTTTAACACAAATAGATGCACCAACTCATTTAGTATTAAATTTACTATTATCATTATATTTCCATCTCTATTATTTTCAATATGCCATCTTAATTAGTGTAGACAGATGTAAATGCATAATGGACTATGAAAAAATATGAGAACAGGAACAGAGAGCAAAGGCAAACTGGGCCTTTATTGTTGGTTTCGGTAGTCTCGCCATATCCTTTCTTCAATTCCCTAAGTGGCATCCTTGGGAGACATTCCCTTTTAGAAGACCTTTATGAGTAAAATGTGTGGGGATTGGCAGGCACAATGGAAATTTAAAATTGAAAAAGTTCACCAATCCCAATTGCGGATTTATCAAAGGAAAATAAATAGAGTTAGAAAGAATCGTACTTTTTTGCATTTTTTTTCAATCTCTAGGAGCTCACACCTTAGATCAGCTCCCTCTACCAGTATCTACACAAATACGATTCGAACACGAATTTCACGCTAGCGCTTCCAATGTCTCCCTAGGATTTTCTTGCGGCTCCTTTTTTCTCATCCGTACTAGGATTATTCTCCCCCTTCATTTTTTATAACTAATTAAGGCTAGATTGGATCTACAAAATTAATCTTAATTAAGTTTCAAATCAATTGGGACTTAATTGTTTTAATAAGCGAATTAAATAAATTTAGTTTAATTAAATATGTCCAATATTTTTAATTTAACCTACTTATTTAATCCAAATAAAAAGCCTATGGAATTGGATTTAATTTATCTTTGTAAATTTAATTTGAGATATTATACCTCTATTAATGTTAGTCATTTAATTTATCAAATAAAATTAAATCTAAAACTAACACTACATAATAATATTATTATTATGCTTGTCACTAATTTTATATCATATATATACCCACCCTAGATTAAATATTATATTTATTGAATCTTAGACATATCTTAGATTCAATGAACCTGGACATTATAGCTCATGTTAGGCTATTCTTGTGTGTGACTCTGCAGGCCTATATGAAATTGGTAGTAGGCTAATAAATGTACTAAACCATAAGTTACAAGCGGCCTCTAGTAAGACATTACTATTGTTAGGATCGGCAGGCACAGCGGAAGAATTTTAAAAATTTTCACCAATCCTAATAAAAAATCTATTAATGACGTTTAAACCAAGTTGGAAGGATTCATACCTTTTTGATTCAGGGTTTTCACGATCTCTAGGAGCCAACACGTCAGGCCCGCTCCCTCTACGGTATCCACATGAATGCTCTCCAACTGAGACTGCGTGCTAGCGCCTCTAATGTCTCCTAGGGTTTCCTTCGCGGCTCTCAATTCTCATGTATATCACAGTATATCTGCTCTATCAAGTTTATAACCTATAAGGGCTATTTTCAAATTTCAAAATTAATCATCATTAATTTCAAAATTAATTAACTATTAATTATCTTGATGAGCTAATTAAATAAATTCAATTTAAATTAAATCTGTCCAAAATTTTTAATTTAACCTATTTATTTAATCAAAATAAAGAGCCATTAGATTTAAGTTATCTTCATAAATTAAATCTGAGATACCATATCTCTATCAGGTTAGTTATTAGATTTAGTTTATCTTAATAAATTAAATTTAAAACTAACACAATATAATAATATCATATAATATATATACAGATATATATATATATATAATATGTATTTCAAAAATACATATCTATATAATATTATTAACGAATTTTTTATATTACATATATATATATAAATATAAAATTCATCCACCCTAATTAAACATTATCTTGTGTTGGGCCATTCTTGTGTGCGACCCTGTAGGCCCATATGAAGTTGGCAGTGGGCCAATAACTGTATTAACCCACAAGTCACAAGCAGCGTCTAGCAAGACATCACGACTACCCAATTCATATGAGGATCGTTAACACGATGCAACCTGTCAAACAACCATGCACGTCCCTTTTGTCACATGATATATCGGTCAAGGATGAGGCATGGATAATGTCATCCTCTTATTCTTGACTATTACTTTCTCGATTCCTGAGTAGTCTGACAATAGAAATAGAAACTCCTTTCCATTGTAGTATGGCCATACATTTCTCAGACTTACTCATCGAGGGCCCCAGTAATATCTCTCTACTAATGTGAGGGACAAATTCCATCTTGATCATTCATATTCCTCTACATGAAAAACCACCAAGCCCGATTGTAGCCTTTATCATCACCCGGTCAAAGGTGACTTTTGACTAGTTCAAAGCTTAGCAACTCTCATGTAGGAATCCATGATGACCTCAGGTCAAAGGGCATTATGACGTGGTTATACATGCGAAAAGCTTATGACTTGATCCATGTAGCTTTCTCATTGAGGGTTAGTCCAGCACCTTATAATCTTAGTGCCTAAGACTTTGATTCGTATCCTATATCTTATCAAAGTCACACTGATCTTGTTTTATCTTTGCTCCCGCATAAATGACTGACCAAGGACATTTTAGGACAATCTTTATGAATTATCCAAGGATACAATTATCACAGTTAACATGCAAATAATATGATAATAGAATGGAGAAATTTCATTAAATTAATAATGTTCAAAGTACAATGATTGGCCTTTTAGGCACAATTTCCAACAACTATTACCCAATTCATAAGGATCATTAGCATACATCAACCTATCATAGAACCATGTCACGTCCCTTTTGTCACACGATATTTTGGCCAAGGATGAGGCACGGATAATGGCATCCTCCTATTCCTGAACATTACATTTCTGATTCTTGAGTAGTCTGACAATAAAAATGAAAACTCCCTTCTATCGTAGTATGGCATACATTTCTTAGACTCGCTCATGGAGGGGCCCAGTAATATCTGTACTTATGTGAGGGACAGATCCCATCTTGACCATTCACATTCCTTTGCATGAAAACCACTGTGCTCTATTGCAAACTTTATTATCACCTGGTCAAAGGTGACTTTTGACTAGGTCAAAGCTTAACAACTAGTATAATAGAATCCATGATGATCTGAAGTAAAGGGCATAGTGACATAATTATATATGAGATAAGCTTATGACTTGATCCATGCAGCTTTCTCATAGTGGGTTGGTCCAGCACCTTGTACTTTTACAAGTGCCTAAGACTTTGATTTGTATCTTTATACTTACTCCCACATAGATGACCAACCAGGGACATTTAGGACAACCTTCATGATTTATCAATGGATACAGTTATCACAGTAAACATGAAAATAATTGAAAGAGGCGAGCTTCACCCAAGAGTGGGGTGAATTGGGTGATGCGATAAATTTTTTGCTTGATGTGGTGATATGAAAATTGTAGTAGACAGAGTAGAGTTGAGAAGATTGGAACACAGAGAGTTATACTGGTTCGGCCTAAAAACCAGTCCTACGTCCAGTCCTCAGAGATCAAGACGTACTGAGATTTTCACTATTCTTCCAAGATTCAATGGGCTCTCAGAATGCCACAAAATAGCAATTGTCCTCGAACGGACTACGAGTAGAAATATTCTCACACTAAGAAATTTATCTCCCCCTTACGACAAGTCTTATTTGCAGAAAAACAAGCTATGACCTTTCCCACTTGCTTACGTATACAAGTCTTACGAGCAGCAACGTTCTCTCCTGCTTACACCACTGTAAGTCTTACAAGCAGCAACGTTCTCTACTGCTTGTATTTTATAAGTCTTATGAGTGGAAGGTTTAACTAGGAATTCTCTCAACTACTTCTCTCGTAAAGATATCTACCCTCTCAAGGTCCCAATACCTTGAGATCAAATGAAAATAGAATTTGAAATGTATATAGACTCTCTTACAGAGAGTGTATGATAAATACTGAAGATCAAAATGAATACAGAGAAAATATGAACAACAGAGACTCATGAATTTGCTTGTGAATTCTTGTGCTTCATTATATTTGATGATCTCTGGAACTCTGTATTTATAGACGTTCAGTTTTTGCCTGTTTGAATAATGATCATTATGGAGCGGGGCATGTTACTGTGGAATGGCATGCGCACGTTTGAAAACTTTGAATGTAGTAGGTACATGCTTGTCATGATGTTGTCTGCCATTGTTTAACTTCCTTCGTGTCTGTTTATTTCAATGTTCATCCTCATGTATCACACTTAGAAAACATTCAAAATGATGTTAAATAATAATAATAAGTGATGATAAGATAAATAAATATCATTAAACCATATTCGGATTGAACGCTATAAGACCGGTGCATTTTGTCTTCTGGCAGAGTATCACTCAAGCATGGATGGGCTCACTCGAGTGAATACACATATTTTCTCCTTGTTCTTCAGTTTAGTGCTTGCACTCTTACAGTAGGAGACCAATCTGTTCGAGCACAACTCCTTCTTCAATATATATATAGTTTGGGGCCTCACTCGAGCATAAGTCCTTCTGCTCAAGTGGCCTTGCTTATTACACTAGGAGACCAATCTCTGGACAACACTCGCATACCATTTTAGCAAGAGTGAGATTTTGCACTCGCAGGTGATGTGGGCCCTTACTCGAGCACACATACTCTTGCTCGAGTGAGAAGAATATTCTCATGTAATATACTCTTGTTATCAGTACTAGCATTAGAATTAGAGAGTTAGATTTCTCACTCGCGAGTGCTGATGTGTCACTCGAGCATATGAAGCCTCATTCGGGCATACTTGTACTTCTCTGACCTTTATGATGTTAGAACAAGCGTTTCACCCAAGAGGGGGGGTGAATTGGGTGATACTAAAATTTCGTCGGAAATATAAAACTTTAGCAGAGGAATTAAAAACAATAATGAGTAAGGAGAAATATCACCGAAGTGTGCACCGGGAGTTATACTGGTTCGGTCACAACCACTTTGACCTACGTCCAGTCCTCAGATCTTCTCTGAGAGTTTCACTATAACTTCCAAGATTCAGTGGGTTCTTGGCACCTCAGTACAAGCAAGTTCCTATACCTGGACACTCGCTCCCCCTTACAAGTTGCAATTCAATCCCAACTCAAGGTTCCACAACCTTAAGTTATCTCAATAACAAATATTGAGTTTGAATGAAATATCTCTCTTACAGAGTGAATAAGGATCACTGAAGCATAGAAATACAATTCCAATGTGAAAACAGAGCAATAAACTTGATAGTACGTTTGTGTGTGTGCTTGTTGTTTTTCCTCTGTTTGGATGTTCCCATATATATAGATATGTTGGTGATGACCGTTGGAACATTTTCTTTCGTCCGTTGGAGAGTGCGCAGCCACTATTGACTTTTCAAGTTTTTGAAAAATATCCGTTGGCGGTGGTTGGCATTTGAACGTTTCTTTTGACTTCAATCTCTTGAAGTGTTTTCTTCATTGTTTATCTGTAAATAGACTAAGAATACTAATACAATGAAAGGTTAATCATATAGGAAACAAATCTATGAACGTTTGAATGATTTCAGAATTTCTGGGTAAGCTTACTCGAGTACCTCCTCGAGTATTGCTTGAATGTTACTCGAGTACCTACTCGAGTAACCTCGAAAAATCTTTGATCAATTGCAGGTTAATGAATAAACATAAGATTACTCGGGTAGTGCCTGGAATAACCAATTTTCAAACCTTTGGAAATACATGTTTATTCGGGTACCTACTCGAGTAATGCACTCACAACTTTATGAGTTACTCGGGTACCAACTCGAGTAAAACGTGAAATAAACTTTTGGTTACTCGATGCTCTACTCGGGTAATGTTGCAGGATTTCAATGCCGAGAGCACTTACCTCATTACTCGAGTACGTACTCGAGTAATGCACTCATTGTTCCATAGGTTACTCGGGTACCACCTCGAGTAACTGTGCTTTTTGTTAATGACTTACCCGGGTACTGACTTGAAGTTTATCTTGAAAACATTTTGCATACTCGGGTACTTACTCGAGGAATTCACTTAAATATATATGCATACTGGAGTAAGAACTCGAGGAACATGAAATAAAGAGATATCAAGTTAATCGGGTACCACCTTGAAGTTTTTCACTTACCTTTATGCGTTACTCGAGTAGCTACTCGAGTAATGTTGCAGTGGTACAAAGTGCCGAGAGCTCCATCTTTTCAGAAACAGAGTTACTCGAGTAGCGCCTCGAGTATCGTTGGCAACCTGAAGGCAACTGGAAGTTTTTCACATGATTACTCGAGTAGCTCCTCGAGTAATGTTGCAGTAGTACTAAATGCCGAGAGCTGCACATTTTTAGAAACAGGGTTACTCGAGTAGCTCCTCGAGTATCAATGGCATCCTGGAAACTTTTACACTGTTACTCGAGTAGCTCCTCGAGTAACGTTGCCTGGTTACTGGAAGTTGTCATCGATTACTTCAAGTTTTGTCTCATTACTCGAGTACCGCCTCGAGTAATGCCTTAAGAAACTTGCTTCTGATCAAGATTCTCAGCTTTATCTCTTGGCCTCTCTTCATCACTTCCATGCTTACCTCAAGTAAAGCTTATTCCTGTCATTTCTAGTTCAAGTTTGATTATTAAACATTTCCTTTTCAAACCATTCTTTTGTTATCATCAAAACATGGGATCTAACATTCTCCCCCTTTTTGATGATGACAAAACTTGGTGATTTTGAACATGGTTTTTCAAATTGAATTTTCAATTATAAATATGTCATATTAAGTTTGAATTCATATCATATACCTTGCATACATAATAACTTCATTAGTCCAAAACATGTATTATAATTCAAAGCTAAAAATGAACTTAAAATGAAATCATAACACACTTGCATTAATCTTAAAAGCTTTCAAATTACAAGATGAAAACAAAATGAAAACAAAATGCTCCCTAAAGTCCCATGTACACCCAAATACCCAAAATGAGCTAGGACACATTCACAAAATCACTTCAAGCTCTTCTCCCCCTTTTTGGCGTCATCAATGAGGTGGAGGGCTAGGAGGTTTGACCACGGAAATGGGTTTTACTGGGAAGACCAACCCACCACCATCTGAACTATCAAAAGAACTAGATGACACAGGTTCAGGAAGATTGAGAGGTGGGATAACAATGTCATCTCTAGGCTGGAAAGGAGAAGGTTGGAAGACAACCATAGTAGTTTCAGCTTCTGGAGTGGTCTGGTTCTCTGGGGTGGTCTCAGCCGTGGGAGTAAGATGTTTAGAGGAGGATGTGGAAGAAGAGATTTCCTCTGTGGGAGCAGGTGATGGAGTTGGTTTAGGATCAGTTTCTGGTTGAGGTTTGGGAGGTGAATCATCAATGGTAATGTGAGTAGTCTCATGGGTTTCAGGATCATCCACTGTGAATAGAATTTCTTTGCCTTGGGGCTCAAGTGGATCAGAACCCAGAGGGGTAGATGGTTCATCCTCAGGGATAGGAGTGTCAGAAGGAGGATCTACAGAAGGAGGTGGTGGTGCAGAAAAAGAGGGACCGGCTGAAGGTCCGGGACCCAAAGAGTCCAAGCGTGCCAATATCAATCTCAGAGTCTCTCCCTGGGCACGTTGCTCTGCTAGCAACTCCTCATGTCTTCTGTCCATTCTCTCAACCAATTCTTCATGCCTCTTGTTGATTCTTTCAACTAACTCCCCCATCTTGAAGTTAGTGTTGGTGATCAACTCGGCGTTTGTATTGGAGATATCCACATGGAATCCTCTGAGCATATTCTCCATAAAGTGCTGGAGAGTGGCATTTAGGAAGGATGGTGAAGAATTGGTAGCAGCTGGAGCCGATGACTGAGTGTCATCCATTCTACTGGTCTCTGCCTCAGTAGTCTTTCGCTTCTTCTTGGACCCAGACTCCAGTGGGCCTTTAAGAGGGATGTCGATGTTTAATTTACCAATCTGGTTCCTCCCTACTGGGACCATCCTCTCAATTGGCTCCTTACTATCCAAGTACCATATTTTGTTCTCTTTTAAGATAAGAGACACAATTTGGGGATATGGCATTGGAGTAGTAGCCTTCCCTTCCACTTTGTACCTCTTCATCTCCGAGAAGATGTATTCACCCAGATCTTTTTGCTCTTTCAGAAGCAGTGAAGCAAACCACCTAAAGTCCCTATCCGAGAAGTGGGTGTAGTTGTTGGCTTTGTTTACTAGGGACCTAGAGTATATGTACCAAAGGACCCTATGGTGATCACACATATCACTCGGTTTAAAGTTTAGGGGGCCAACTAACTCACCGGGCTTTAGGATAGTGAAAATCTGATTTGGCTCAAGTTCAGAATATATATCATCAGGGGGGTTCTCTATTCCTAACCACAGGTTGATTTTGGAAGGTGAAATCAAAATTTCTTGACCTCTCACAGTTGTGGTCATCTCTTCCTCTACTGAAGTTCGGTTAGGTTCATCTATTATCTCTAGGTTGTAATAGAAATGAGTGACTACCTTTGTGCAAAAAGGTAATCTAATTGACAACCAAGGCATAAAAGGATCTAGATAAGGACTAAGATCATGCTTCACTACCTCTTGAAGTAGCTTGAGATCCACATAGTGTGTCTTGCACACTTTCCTTTTGGAGAATTGAGTTAAGTACTTGGGAGACTCCTCCAGTTTGCCCACATTAAATCCCTTTGGAGGGGAAGTGATTTCTGCTTCTGGAATCTTGGACTTCTTGGAAGATTGACCCTTCTCCATTTGGTCAATGATCCCAGCCATTGCCTTAGCCACATTTTTGTCATATTTTGGCTTCTTGAGTGGCTTAGGAGTGAAAGAGGGTGTAGAGGAATCAGAGTGAGGAGGTGAGGGGGATTTGGTACTCTTCCCTCTTCCGGTTGAGGCACTCTTCTTGGATTGAGCCCTAGTGACAATAGGCTCATTGAGTACAATCCCTTTTGCTTTCGGTGGTGATTGAGGTTTAAGAGGGGTTTTGGCTTTTGATCTTGGAATTAACTTCCTTCTCTTCGTTGGAGGAGGAGGAAGGGGATCGGGGTTTTGTTGTGAATCAGAGGAATCAGTGAAGTTGAGATTTTTGGTTCTAACCATCTTGAAACACAGAAAATCAAGAATCACAGAAAAACAGAGTGACTGACGCGAGTTTAGGGCAGAAGGATTTTGAACAAAATAGGAAGTTTTTGGACTTGAAATCAGTTGGGTTTTGACGGAAATAAGGCAAGGAATCAATTGGGAAAAGTTTTTGAAAGAGTGTATAGTGATTTACTCGAGGTGATTTTGTAAAAATGACCGAGTTCGCGCAAGATAAAGACCTAACACCCGACTTTACTCGAGGCCGTACTCGAGTAACATTCAAGGTTACTCGAGGCCTTCCTCGAGTGATCATACAGAAAAATTCAAAAAATAATTCATTTAAATTGCGTACCTGGCATGAATAATATAGTAATTATCCATGGATGTTCCCTCGATCATTTGTAACCCATTCCGAACAGATTTGAGTAATTTTTCATCAATTTGAAAATCTGGACTCCGACTTTACTCGAGGCCTTACTCGAGTAACATTCAAGTTTACTCGAGGCACGCCTCGGGTAACTATCTTTTTAACCTCTGACTCTTCATTTCTTCGAAACCTGAGCCGTTATGTTTGAAAATCAAGTAACTTGATCCGTTACTTCCAGTTTTGGTGTCCATTACTCGAGTACATACTCGAGTAACATGCTCCTTTACCTCAAGTTACTCCTCGGGTAATGTTTCTCAGATAGCCAAAACTTCAAGTTGGTACTCCAGTAAATATGTCCTCTGATCACCTTTGTTTTTATTTCACAAAACAGAGTTTCAACCTTCCTGCAAAACAAATTTCTATATACTCCGATGCTTAAGTTAGTAATCATCAAAACTTTAACAAGTGACTTCATCTAATATTATGAAATGCTGAAATTACTTATAACTCATTGGGATTTACCATTCCCAATTCTCTTCTAATGTATAGAAATTGATCTTTTGCAAGGGGTTTTGTGAAGATATCTGCTAGTTGAAGATGAGTAGGAATGAATATTACTTTCACATCTTTCTTCTGTACATGGTCTCTGATGAAGTGATGCCTGACATCGATATGCTTGGTTCTAGAGTGTTGAACTGGATTCTTTGCCAAGCTTATCGTACTTGTATTGTCACAATAGATTGGTATTTCCTTGAGATAAATACCAAGATCTTGTAGTTGTTGTTTTAGCCATATCACTTGTGCACAACAACTTGAGACTGCAATATATTCGGCTTCCGTTGACGAAAGAGACACTGTATTTTGTTTCTTGCTGAACCACGATACAAGAGATCCCCCAAGAAATTGTCCTTGTCCACTGGTGCTCTTTCTGTCTGTTTTGTATCCTCCATGATCCGAATCTTTGACATCAGCATCAAGCAATGTAGTTGAACTCATAGGCGTATCTGTCCCATTTGCTTCATCCATTCTATACTTCTTCAATAGCTCTTTTAAATACTTTGTTTGAGATATGAAGATTCCATTCTTTCTTTGTTTGATTTGTAAACCAAGAAAGAAATTCAATTCTCCCATCATTGACATCTCAAATTCTCCCTGCATTATCTCAGAAAATTCCTTACATAGAGATTCATTAGTAGCACCGAAAACAATGTCATCAACATATATTTGAACAATTAAAATATCATTGTGTTTTCGTTTTATAAAGAGTGTTGTATCAACTTTTCCTCGTACAAAACCTTGATCGATGAGAAACTTACTGAGCCTTTCATACCATGCTCTAGGAGCTTGTTTTAAATCGTATAAAGCCTTTTTGAGTTTGAAAACATGGTCAGGTTTAGTAACATCCTCAAAGCCTGGAGGTTGTTCTACATACACTTCTTCCATGATGTAACCATTTAGAAAAGCACTCTTTACATCCATTTGATAGAGTTTGAATCCCTTGATGCATGCAAAGGCTAAGAGTACACGTATAGCTTCCAATCTAGCCACTGGAGCATACGTTTCCTCATAATCAATTCCTTCTTCCTGATTATAGCCTTTGGCCACCAATCTTGCCTTGTTTCTGACAATAATTGCAGATTCATCAAGTTTGTTCTTGAATACCCATTTAGTACCAATGATCGGATGATCTTTGGGTCGGGGCACCAAATCCCAAACTTGATTTCTCTCAAATTGATTTAGTTCTTCTTGCATTGCTATAACCCAATCATTGTCTGATAAGGCTTCATCAATGTTAGAAGGTTCAATCTCAGAAATGAATGCAGAAAAACTTACTTCATTGAAAATTCTATTTCTAGTTTTGATCCCTTCATTCACATCTCCTATGACTTGATCTAGGGGATGACTTTTATTGTATCTCCAAGCTCTAGGTTGACCTAGGGATTGCTCTTCTTCCTTAGTTTCATCAACCTCTGGAATAAGAGACTTAGAAATAGATTTTTCTTGATTTAAAACAATTTCCTGTTCTTCATCAATGGTTTTGTCAGAGGATTCAAATTCATCAAATACAATATGAATTGATTCTTCAACAACACATGTTCGTTTATTGAAAACTCTATATGCTTTACTTCGGTTAGAGTATCCTAGGAAAATTCCTTCATCAGTTTTAGAATCAAATTTTCCTAAGTTATCTTTACCATTATTATGAATGAAACACTTACAGCCGAAGATGTGTAGATGAGCAATGTTTGGCTTTCTTCCTTTGTACAGCTCGTATGGTGTCTTACCAAGTTTTGTTCTGATATAGGCTCTATTTGAAATGTAGCATGCTGTACACATGGCATCAGCCCAAAATACTTGAGACACGTTCTTTTCATTCAACATTGCTCTAGCCATTTCTGTAAGCACTCTATTCTTGCGTTCTACAACTCCATTTTGTTGAGGCGTCCTTGGAGCAGAGAAATTGTGATCAATCCCATTAGTGTCACAATACTCTTCAAATGCTTGATTTTCAAATTCTCCGCCATGGTCGGTCCTAATACCTACAATGGACATACCTTTCTCATTTTGCACTTTCTTAGCAAAAACAATAAATTCTTCAAACGTTTCATCTTTTGATGATAGAAAGATAACCCATGTAAATCTAGAGAAATCATCAACAATGACCAATGAATATAAGTTGCCACCAAGACTCTTTACTCTTGCTGGACCAACTAAATCCATATGCAATAGTTGTAGTGGTCTATTTGTTGAAATCTCATTTTTCAATTTAAAAGATGATTTAGTTTGTTTACCCTTTTGACATGCATCACAAATCAAATCATTTTTGAAAGTTACTTTGGGCAATCCAAGAACTAAATCCTTTTTGAGTAGTTTGCCTAATTGATGCATATTAACATGAGCCAATCTCTTATGCCATAACCAACTTTCATCAGTATTACTCAGGAAACAATTTTCAGGTTCATTTCTACTAATATCTAGAGTATAGCAGTTACCTTCCCTTTTTGCTCTGAGCTTAGCCTTGATATTCTTCTTATCAAGTTGTAAGTCATTCTTGTTGATAATTAAGCATTCTTCTGAGTCAAATATTACCCAGTTGTCTTTATCTGCACTTTGACTTACGCTCAGCAAATTATGACACAAGCCTTCAACATAATATACATCTTTGACTTGTATTCCTTTGTCATTTTTGATTTCACCAATTCCTGCTATTCTTCCGGTTTGATTTCCTCCAAATTTTACCTCTCCACCTTCTTTAGGTTGCATTTTGGTAAAACTTTCGAAATCACCGGTCATATGTCTAGAGCATCCACTATCAATATACCACTTGTTATTTTTGGATGCTTTGAGACATTCCTGCAATCGAATGACTAGGTCTTAGGTACCCACATCTTTTTGGGTCCTTTTGGATTAGTACAAATAATTTTCTGGATATATGAACCTTTAGGTACCCATTTGTAGGTTCCTATCATTCCTTTCTTCTTATGAATGCATGAAGAAGTATAATGGCCTTTTCTATTACAGTAGTTACAAAATGCAAAAGGATTTGATGTATGCACAGAATGCTGGAAATAATTCAAATATGACTTACCCCCTGCTTTCTTTCTACCTTTCCTTTTATCTGATTTTGGATCGTATCCAATTCCAGATCGATCATTTACAAATCGTTGAGCTTTTAAAATAACATTTAGCATCTCACTACCTTGTGTAAATTTTTCAAGATTTTTTGTAAGATCAATGTTTTTCTTTTTCAGAGATGAACAATTTTCACAAATCTTTTCTTTAAGTTCAGTTTCAAGAGCTTTGTTTTTCTTTTTGTAAACAATCAATTCTTTAACTACTTTGATGAATTCAGAATGCAAAGCATTATATTCGGAAAGTAATTCATCATAGGTAGGTTCAGAATCATTTACCTCTCTTTCTGTTTCTTCTTGAGCAACGAGGCATATGTTAGCTACTTCTTCCTCATCACTTTCTTCGTCAGAAGAGCTATCACCCCATATAGCGGATACGAAGGCCTTCTTTTTGTTGAAGAATTTGCCTTTTCTCTTTTCTTTGCTCTTTTGATTCAGTTCTGGACATTCTGATTTGATATGTCCTGGTTTTCCACATTCGTAGCAAATGATGTGATCTTTGTTGCTAGTTCCACCTTTTTGAAAGTGTTTGAATCCTTGTCCTTTCTTGTAGAACTTTCTGAATCGTTTTATGATTAGACCCATTTCGTCATCGTCGAACTCTTCATTCTCATCTTGATTTTCTTCTTTTGCTTTTAGTGCTAGACCTTTCTTTTTCTTGTCACCGATGTCATCTAGTTCCCGTTTGAACTTTAGTTTGCTTTCATATTCAGAAAGACTTCCAAATAGAGAAGCAACTGATCTCATTGATTCTCCTTTTGCTTCTTCTGTCGCAGTGACTTTGGCCTCCCACTCTTTAGAAAGAATATTCAAAATCTTTCGTACTTGGGTATGTTGATCATAAGATTTCCCAAGTGCTGCAAGTTGATTAACAAGATGAGTATATCTAAGTTCAAATTCAGAAATTGATTCACCTGATTTCATTCGAAGTAGATCGAATTCAGTGACCAAGGTGTTGATGCGATTCTCCTTTATTCCCGAAGTCCCTTCATGAGCTATTTCCAGAGCTTCCCACATTTCCTTTGCTGTTGGAAGTGTGCAGATTCTGAAGTATTCACTTTGGCTTAAGGCACTTTGTAACATCAGAATTGCCTTGCTGTTGAGAGTGATAAGTTTCTTGTCATTCTCATCATATTCCGCTGGTGTCTTGGGAATTTTCTGAGAATCTACAATCTTTGTAGGTTGATAATTTCCACTCTCAATTACATCCCATAGCCCATATTCGGTAGCCATCACGAACACTCTGAATTTGGCTTTCCAAAATGAAAAGTGTTCTCCACTGAAACCGGGAGGTCTAGTGATGGATGCTCCGTCGGGAAGGATTCCTTCACCCATGCTTGCCATTGGATCCTTCTTAGGTTGTTATACCTTAACAAGAAGACCTAAGCTCTGATACCAAATGTTAGAACAAGCGTTTCACCCAAGAGGGGGGTGAATTGGGTGATACTAAAATTTCGTCGGAAATATAAAACTTTAGCAGAGGAATTAAAAACAATAATGAGTAAGGAGAAATATCACCGAAGTGTGCACCGGGAGTTATACTGGTTCGGTCACAACCACTTTGACCTACGTCCAGTCCTCAGATCTTCTCTGAGAGTTTCACTATAACTTCCAAGATTCAGTGGGTTCTTGGCACCTCAGTACAAGCAAGTTCCTATACCTGGACACTCGCTCCCCCTTACAAGTTGCAATTCAATCCCAACTCAAGGTTCCACAACCTTAAGTTATCTCAATAACAAATATTGAGTTTGAATGAAATATCTCTCTTACAGAGTGAATAAGGATCACTGAAGCATAGAAATACAATTCCAATGTGAAAACAGAGCAATAAACTTGATAGTACGTTTGTGTGTGTGCTTGTTGTTTTTCCTCTGTTTGGATGTTCCCATATATATAGATATGTTGGTGATGACCGTTGGAACATTTTCTTTCGTCCGTTGGAGAGTGCGCAGCCACTATTGACTTTTCAAGTTTTTGAAAAATATCCGTTGGCGGTGGTTGACATTTGAACGTTTCTTTTGACTTCAATCTCTTGAAGTGTTTTCTTCATTGTTTATCTGTAAATAGACTAAGAATACTAATACAATGAAAGGTTAATCATATAGGAAACAAATCTATGAACGTTTGAATGATTTCAGAATTTCTGGGTAAGCTTACTCGAGTACCTCCTCGAGTATTGCTTGAATGTTACTCGAGTACCTACTCGAGTAACCTCGAAAAATCTTTGATCAATTGCAGGTTAATGAATAAACATAAGATTACTCGGGTAGTGCCTGGAATAACCAATTTTTAAACCTTTGGAAATACATGTTTACTCGGGTACCTACTCGAGTAATGCACTCACAACTTTATGAGTTACTCGGGTACCAACTCGAGTAAAACGTGAAATAAACTTTTGGTTACTCGATGCTCTACTCGGGTAATGTTGCAGGATTTCAATGCTGAGAGCACTTACCTCATTACTCGAGTACGTACTCGAGTAATGCACTCATTGTTCCATAGGTTACTCGGGTACCACCTCGAGTAACTGTGCTTTTTGTTAATGACTTACCCGGGTACTGACTTGAAGTTTATCTTGAAAACATTTTGCATACTCGGGTACTTACTCGAGGAATTCACTTAAATATATATGCATACTGGAGTAAGAACTCGAGGAACATGAAATAAAGAGATATCAAGTTAATCGGGTACCACCTTGAAGTTTTTCACTTACCTTTATGCGTTACTCGAGTAGCTACTCGAGTAATGTTGCAGTGGTACAAAGTGCCGAGAGCTCCATCTTTTCAGAAACAGAGTTACTCGAGTAGCGCCTCGAGTATCGTTGGCAACCTGAAGGCAACTGGAAGTTTTTCACATGATTACTCGAGTAGCTCCTCGAGTAATGTTGCAGTAGTACTAAATGCCGAGAGCTGCACATTTTTAGAAACAGGGTTACTCGAGTAGCTCCTCGAGTATCAATGGCATCCTGGAAACTTTTACACTGTTACTCGAGTAGCTCCTCGAGTAACGTTGCCTGGTTACTGGAAGTTGTCATCGATTACTTCAAGTTTTGTCTCATTACTCGAGTACCGCCTCGAATAATGCCTTAAGAAACTTGCTTCTGATCAAGATTCTCAGCTTTATCTCTTGGCCTCTCTTCATCACTTCCATGCTTACCTCAAGTAAAGCTTATTCCTGTCATTTCTAGTTCAAGTTTGATTATTAAACATTTCCTTTTCAAACCATTCTTTTGTTATCATCAAAACATGGGATCTAACATATGACTCTCAGCCAAACACTTGCACTCCCTCACTCGCTAGTGCTCGAGTACAAACCAGCTTCATGCTTGAGTATTGATTACAATGCTCGAGTACATCAGTAAGTATGACAGGAATTGCTCTTGGCCAAGCACTTGCAGTCCCTCACTCGCATGTGCTCGAGTGAGAAGGACTCTGATGCTCGAGTGCTATCTCCAGTGCTCGAGTGCATCCGTAAAATTGATAGTAGTTTGCTCTTGGCCAAACACTTTCTGGTTATCACTCCCATCTGCTCGAGTACAAAAGAGCTCCATGCTCGAGTGCTAGTTCTTGTGCTCGAGTATATTAGTTAAATCTGACAACAGACTTCATAGAACTTTGCCATATGCATTTGGTAACTTTGTAATCATTCCTTAGACTTATAAAACTATGATTTGCACACAATTGCCTTTTGTTATCATCAAAACTTAGGATCTAACATTCTCCCCCTTTTTGATGATGACAAAACCTTTGTGATGAGTTTTAAGAAAAGTATTGATTAGAGTGAATTTTTTTTCTAAATACAACATCAATGTTTGTAAATGCATATTTTCCCAAAGGTTTAGATTCAAGTTCATATTTTTGCAGTTATCTACATATGGTCCCTGCAATACTTCCACTGAGCACTTAATAACCAAGCATAATATCACAAAAACACTCAAAATTGAACATACAAACTTGATAACATGAAAATAGCCATTAATGATAAACTAAGAAATATACAATAGTCAGCATAAATCATTAACTACATTAACTACCCATAAAGCCCGTATACAACCATAATCCCAATAACATCACCGTAAACCTACCCCATTACACAAAAACTACCCAAACACCCAATACATCCCATGATAACTCAGAAAAACCATCACACATCCTTCTCCCCCATTTTGTCAACATCAGAAGAGGGCTGAGGAAAAGTGATATCAGATAATGGGACAAAGGGCACTTTGGTAGTAGAAGGATCGATTGGCACTAGCACAAAGGGTGGAGATGATGGCTATGGAACAGAGGCTGAGGGCGGTAGTGAAGGCGACCGATCATAGGTGATATCAACATTAGAGTCTAGATCGGTGAAGATAACATGTGTCTATGGATGAGGAGGTGAGGTCAAGGTAGGAGTGGTCTCAGATGGCACTTCTGAAGATGCAGTCGGGAAGAGAGAATGTAAGAATATCTTCATATCAGTTATCCTTCATGACATGTCATCCTGAATCTTGAACATCAAGTCAAAGTTGGTATTAGCCTTGTCTACCAACTTTAAGACCCGTAACTCCATCTTGTCTACCAACTTCTCATACTCAGTCATTAATTTCTTTTTCAAGCCAAACACAGCTTGATTGATCACTTCAGTCAAATGATAGGAGAGTGATGCATTCAGGAAGGATGGAGGAGGAACTTGACCTTGAGAAGATGACTGAGCCTCATCACCTCTGGATGGAGTGGCTTCCCTCTGAGATGTAGCCTTGGTTCGACTCACTGGAAGATTGATACTCATATGAGTCAGCTGAGTCTTGCCAAATCTTGGAATGAGTACCCTCTCAGTTTCTTCCAAGTACCATATCTTATTTTTCATAAGAATGAGAGATACAATCTGAGGATATGGTATGGTCGTGGATTTTGATGAAGAAAATCGAAATCTTCTCATCTCACTGAAAATGATCTCCCCCACATTTCTTTGTTGCCTGGCTAGGAAGGAGGCCAATCAATAATAATCTTTTTGAGCAAAATGGGTAAAATTTTTAGACTAATTAACCATGCTACGAGAATATATATGGTGAAGGGCTCTATGAGAATCAGGCATGTCAATAGGCTTAAAATTAAGGGGGCCTACAGGGTCTTTTGGTCTCAAAAGCCGGAAGGCTTCATTGGCTGAGAAGGTGGGTGGATCTAGAGGTGGTGCAACATGCCCAAGTAACTCATTAATAATCTTAGCAGATATCATAATGAATTGACCTCTAACAGTAGTAGATACTGCTTCCTCAATCAATTCTCCAGCCCTAGACATAATGTTATGGGTTTTCATGTTGTAGTAAAATGTTTTTACGACAGAGGGTGAATATGGAATATGTATATTTAGCCAGGGAGCATATAATCCAAGATAAGGATATAAATCCAAATGACAATTCTTCTTCAAGAAATCTAAATCCACATATACTACAGGACAAAAATGCCTATGTGCAAACTCAGTATTGAATACCTTCTGTTGTAGTGCCTTTATTTCCTTAACATTGAAACCTTCAGGAGGACTTGTAACTTGATCATCCTTTGGAGCCTGTGAGGTAGAAGGTACCCCTGAAGCAGCCACACTGGATTGCCCAACATGCTGTGAACTTGAGACACCGGCTTGAGAAGCAATTTTCCCAACCAACTTGTCAAGTTTTGACCTCTCCATTGCTTCTCGGAGTTGCATGTTGAATGTGTCATTGGAGGAAGAATAGGGTTGTTGTGGTTGCTTAGTTTCCTTCTTCTTTCCTCTTCCTTGGACCTCTTTGGATTGAGACCGGGTAACCACTGGTTCTTTGAACACCACGCCTTTTGGTTTCTTTTGTGGAGGCTGATCCTTCTTAGCTATTTAAGGCTTAGGATGTGGGTTCTTGGGCGGAGTTCTCTTTTTGGTTTTGGGTTTAGGAGGAGGTGTAGATGAAGAAGACATTTTAGGAGATGAAGGTGTTGGTACCGGAGTTGCAGAAGCACTAGCAGTAGAATGAGTGGGAGAGGGTGAATGAGATCTTTGGGCAACAACAGGAATCTTAGTTATAGCCATAAACGAAATGGAAGAAAGAAGACTCACAGGATTGAGAAGAGAAATTTCAGAAACTTAGGGCACAGAATGAGAGCCACTGAGGTTAAATCTCACCTTTTAAAGAGATTGAAGAGTTATAACGGAGATTTGAAGCAAAAGGAGATGTTTGATCAATGGGTAACTGTTGGAGGTGAAGAGGTGTGACCTTCGAGTGACAAGACACCTCGAGTGAGAGCAGGAAGTACGGCAGTCTGAGCTATCGCGTAACTTATATAAGTGACAATGCTGAAGCAATAACCCTAGTGCTCGAGTGATGTTCATACTGTGCTCGGGTATGCTCATGCTGTGCTCGAGTGATATACAAACAATTTTGATAAAACATGTAAAAGCATACCTGGTTTATGGATTTTTTGCTATATTTTTCAACTTTGTACTCAAATCCTCCAAAATCATTTGAGTAACCCTGCATTGAGTAGGCTCTTGAAAGAAATTCTTCCTTTCTGCTCGAGTATTCATTCTTCACTTCAAGTATGGTCATACCATGCTCGAGTGAGAATCTTTCTTACCTGAGTGAGATCAAATTTCACTGTTACACTTCAGATAGTCTCTTGGTATTTTTATCTCCTCTGTTAACCCCTGTTTTACATGCTAAGAAACAGAGTATTTTCAATAGTTCTGTGCTCGAGCAGAGTTAACTTGCTCGAGTGAGAATGAGCTTGTCACTCGAGTATCACTTCTTGTACTCGAGTGACAGACCTGCAAAACAATTTCTAATGCTCCGATGCCTAAGTAAGTATGGTTATCATAAAAAATATATTTAATTAAAATAATTAACAAGAAAACTTACAATTCATTGGGATTAACCATTCCCAATTCTCTTCGAATATATAGGAATTGATCTTTAGCTATTGGCTTTGTGAAAATATCAGCAAGTTGAAGGTGTGTTGGTATGAATTCTACTTTGACATCCTTCTTTTGAATGTGATCTCGAATGAAGTGATGTCGGATATCTATGTGGTTGGTCCTGGAATGTTGTACAGGATTCTTGGCTAAGCTTATGGTGTTAGTGTTGTCACAATAAATTGGAATCTCATTTAAGTATATCCCCAAATCTTGTAGTTGTTGTTTCGACCATAACACTTGAGAACAACAACTTGCTACAGCTATATATTCAGCTTCAGTCGAGGATAATGAAACTGTGTTCTGCTTCTTGCTGAACCATGATACCAGAGAGCCTCCAAGGAATTGACATTAACCACTAGTACTCTTTCTGTCAGTTTTATAGCCTCCATGATATGAATTTGAATATGCCATTAAATACTCGTTTCCTCTTTTTGGATACCATAAGCCAAGTTCTGAACTGTCTCCTAGATATTTGAAGATTCTTTTCACTGTCTCTGTATGTGATACCTTAGGAGCGGATTGATACCTCGCACACATTCCAACGCTAAACTAAATATCTGGCCTGCTTGCTGTAAGATAGAGTAATGAACCAATCATTCCTATACTTAGTAATGTTGAAGCTAGGACCTTTTACATCAGCATCCAACAAAGTTGTAGAACTCATTGAAGTATCAGCTCCATTAGCATTATCTAATCCATACTTCTTCAACAACTCTTTCAAATACTTTGTTTGAGATACAAATATACCATTCTTCTTTTGCTTGATTTGAAGTCCAAGAAAGAAGTTCAATTCTCCCATTATGGACATTTTAAACTCTCCCTGCATAAATCTTAGAAAATTCTTGACACATAGATTTATTAGTAGCACCGAAAATAATATCATCAACATAAATTCGAACAATTAGAATATCATCTTTGTTATGTTTGATGAAAAGAGTTGTATCTACTTTTCCTCTGACAAAATTTTGATCAAGAAGAAACTTACTTAGTCTTTCATGCCAAGCTCTAGGTGCTTGTTTCAAACCATATAAAGCTTTCTTAAGTTTGAAAACATGATCAGGCTTTGTTTCATCTTCAAAACCAAGAGGTTGTTCTACATATACTGCCTCCATAATATAACCATTTAGAAAAGCACTTTTCACATCCATTTGATAAAGTTTAAAACCTTTAATGCAAGCAAAGGCTAAGAGTACTCGTATTGCTTCCAATCTTGCCACTAGAGCATATGTTTCCTCATAATCAATACCTTCTTCTTGATTATAGCCTTTGGCCACCAATCTTGCTTTCTTTCTCACAATGATTACTAATTCATCAAGTTTTTTTTTGAAAACCCATTTGCTCCCATAACCATATGATCTTTAGGTCGAGGAACCAAATCCCAAACTTGATTTCTTTAAAATTGATTTAATTCTTCTTGCATAGCAATAACCCAATCATTGTCAGATAAAGTTTCTTCCATATTAGAAGGTTCAATTTTAGAAATAAAAGCAAAGAAAGTTACCTCATTGAGGATTCTATTTCTGGTTTTGACACCTTCGTGAATATCTCCAATTACTTGATCAATTGGATGATCTTTAATATGTCTCCATGCTTTTGGTTGAGCATGATTATCAACATCTTCTATATTTTGAAAATCATTTGTTTCAAAATCATTTTGTTTTGAAATAGTTTTTTTTTTCTTTATCAAATCCATTTCTTCTTCATCAATATGTTTTGTCTGAGAATCAAGTTCATCAAACACAACATGAATAGATTCTTCAACTATACATGTTCGTTTATTGAAAACTATATAAGCTTTACTTCTATTAGAATATCCAAGAGATAAACCTTCATCAAATTTTGAATCAAATTTACTTAAGCTCTCTTTACCGTTGTTGTGAATGAAGCACTTACATCCGAAGATGTGTAGATGAGCAAGATTTGGCTTTCTTCCCTTGTAGAGTTCATATGGCGTCTTTCCAAGTGACTTGTGAATATATGCTCAATTTGAAATGTAGCATGCAGTACTCATTGCATCTGCCCAGAACACTTGTGACATTTCTTTTTCATTAAGTATTGCTCTCACCATTTCTGTAAGGACTCTGTTCTTTCTTTCTACTACTCCATTTTGTTGGGGTGTTCTAGGTGCAGAGAAGTTGTGATCTATTCCTTCGTTGTTGCAGTAGTCTTCAAATAGTTGATTATCAAATTCTCCTCCATGGTCTGTCCTAATAGAAACAATAGATATACCTTTCTCATTTTGGACCTTTTTAGCAAACGTAATAAATTCAACAAATGTTTCTTCTTTTGAAGCAATAAATATAGTCCATGTAAATCTTGTAAAATCATCGACAATCACTAAAGTATATAAATTTCCTCCAAAACTTTTTACTCTTGCCGGACCTACCAAATCCATATGAAGTAATTGTAAAGGTTTGGAAGTAGAAATCTCATACTTTGTTTTGAATGAAGATTTAGTTTGTTTGCCTTTTTTACTGCTTCACAAATCATATTATCTTTGAATTTAAGTTTAGGAAGACCAACAACTAAATCTTTTCTAATCAGTTTGTCAAGTTGATTCATATTAACATCAGCCAGACGCTTATGACATAACCAACTTTCCTTTGATCTACTAATAAAAAAATTTTCAGAAGAATTTGAATTTAAATTAATGGTATAACAGTTACTGTCCCTTTGAGCTCAGATCTTTGCATTGATAGATTCTTTGTTTAGTGGCAGATCTTTCTTGTTTACTATCAAGCATTCTTTTAAGTCAAAGATCACCCAGTTATCTTTGTCAATGCTTTGACTTACACTCAAGAGGTTGTGGCATAATCCTTCAACATAGTATACTTTGTTGATTTGAACACCATTGGATTTTCCCACTTCACCAATTCCAGCAATACGTCCAGATTGATTACCTCCAAATGTTACCTTTCCTCCTTCTCTGGTTTCCAGCATGGTGAACTTATTTTTGTCCCCAGTCATGTGTCTCGAACATCCACTATCAATATACCACTTGTTTACTCGTGATGCTCTGAGACATACCTAGAGTAAGGTGATCAAGTTTTAGGTACCCACACTTTCTTGGGTCCTTTATGGTTAGTATGTGATGCATGTGTTCCTTTCGGAACCCATTTATATGTGCCAATAACTTGTCCTCTCTTAAAATAACGTGATGAAGTATAATGTCCTTTCCTATTACAATAGCTACATGATGTGAAAGGATTTGATGTATACACAGAATTCCTGAAATATTTAACATACGTTCTACTGCTATTCTTCTCATTTTCTCTATTCTTATCATGATCAAACTTATATCCAATTCCAGAATTTAGAATAACTTTAAGAGTTTCACTTCCCTTAGTAAATTTTTCAACAATTTTTGTTAAATCTCTTATTTCTTATCTTTCTCCTCACATATTTCACAAGATGATATGACAGTATTTTCTAATTCTTTTACTTTCTTCTTATAACTAACCATTTCTTTAGCTACCTTGATGAATTCTGTATGCAATGCATTATATTCATATAACAATTCATCATAAGTAGGTTCAGAATCACTTACCTTAGAATCTGATTCTTCTTCTTTGGCGACCAAGCATAGATTTGCTACTTCGTCATTGTCGCTTTCTTCATCTGACGAACTATCACCCCAGATAGATGATATATATGCTTTCTTTTTCTGCTTCTTTTTGTCTTTGTTTCTGAAGCATTCGGATTTTATGTGTCCAGGTTTCCCACATTCATAGCATACTATCTGTTGCTCTTTGTTTTCTTTCTTGCTTGGTCCATCTTGATAATTTTTAAAGTTCTTTTGACCTCTTCTATAGAATCTCTCTAATTTTCTCACGATCATTCCCATTTCATCATCATTAGGGACATCTTCATTTTCAGAAGACTCTTCTTCTTCCTTGATAGCCTTAAGTGCAACTCCCTTTTTCTTTTTATCATCGAACTCTTCTAGTTCCTTTTTGAATCTCAACTATCTTTCATACTCGGAAAGACTACCAAAGAGAGCAGCTACGAATCTCATAGATTCTCCTTTAGATTCTTCAATAGTTGTCACCTTCGCTTCCCATTCTTTCATAAGAATATTAAGAATCTTTCTTACCTGGGAATTTTGGTCAAAAGATTTTCCAAGTGCAGATAATTGATTAACAAGATGAGTATACCTGAGTTCGAATTCTGATATTCCTTCTCCAGGTTTCATACGAAATAGATCATACTCTGTAATTAGAGTATTGACTCTATTTTCTTTGATTCCGGATGTACCTTCATGAGCAATTTCAAGAGCATCCCACATATCTTTGGCAGTTGGTAGAGTACATATTCGAAAATATTCCTTTTGACTGAGAGCACTATGTATCATTAAAATAGCTTTACTATTTAACCTTACTAACCTTTTATTATCTTCGTCAAATTCCTCGAGGCTCTTCTTAACAACTCTATCTTCGATTTTCTTCAATGGAATATAGTCACCATCTTGAATTACATTCCATAAACCGTACTCGTTAGCCATCACGAACACTCTGAACTTAGCTTTCCAGAATGAAAAATGTTCTCCAGCAAAACTAGGGGGTCTAGTGATTGAAGCTCTGTCTGGAAGAATGTTTTCACCCATTGTTGCCATTTATCGGATCCTTCTCAAGCTGTTAGGCTCTTCGGAGAAGACCTTGCTCTAATACCAAATGAAAGAGGCAAGCTTCACCCAAGAGGGGGGTCAATTGGGTGATGCGATAAATGTTTCACTTGATGTGGTGATATGAAAATAGTAGTAGACAGAGTAGAGTTGAGAAGATTGGAATACAGAGATTATACTGGTTCGGCCTATGTCCAGTCCTCAGAGATCAAGACCTACTGAAATTTTCACTATTCTTCCAAGATTCAATGAGCTCTCAAAATGCCATAAAACAGCAATTGTCCTCAAACGGACTACAAGCAAAAATATTCTCACACTAAGAAATTTCTCTCCCCGGTACGACAAGTCTTACGTGCAGAAATACAAGCTATGACCTTTCCCACTTGCTTACGTATACAAGTCTTATGAGCAGCAATGTTCTCTCCTGCTTACACCACTGTAAGTCTTACGAGCAGTAAAATTCTCTACTGCTTGTATTTTATAAGTCTTATGAGTGGAAGGTTTAACTAGGAATTCTCTTAACTGCTTCTCTCGTAAGGATATCTACCCTCTCAAGGTCCCAATACCTTGAGATCAAATGAAAATAGAATTTGAAATGTATATAGACTCTCTTATAGAGCAAGTATGATAAACACTAAAGATCAATATGAATACAGAGAAAATATGAATAACAGAGACTCGTGAAGTTGCTTGTGAATTCTTGCGCTTCGTTATATTTGACGATCTCTGGAACTCTACATTATAGACGTTCAGTTTTTACCCGTTTGAATAATGATCATTATGGAGTGGGGCATGTTACTGTGGAATGGCATGCGCACGTTTGAAAACTTTGAATGTAGTAGGTACGTGCTTGTCATGATGTTGTCTGCCGTTGTTTGACTTCCTCCATGTCTGTTTATTTCAACGTTCATCCTCATGTATCACACTTATAAAACATTGAAAATGATGTTAAATAATAATAATAAGTGATGATAAGATAAATAAATATCATTAAACCATATTCGGATTGAACGCTGTAAGACCGGTGCATTTTGTCTTCTGGCAGAGTATCACTTGAGTATGGATGGGCTCACTCGAGTGAATACACATATTTTCTCCTTGTTCTTCAGTTTAGTGCTTGCAATCTTACAGGAGTTTAGAGAGTTAATTTTCTCACTCGTGAGTGATGTGGGGCCTCACTCGAGCACAACTCCTTCTGCTCAAGTGGCCTTACTTATTACACTAGGAGACCAGTCTCCGAACAACACTCACATACCATTTTAGCAAGAGTGAGATTTTGCACTCGCAGTTGATGTGGGCCCTTACTCGAGCACACATACTCATGCTCGAGTGAGAAGAATATTCTCATGTAATATATTCTTATTATCAGCACTAGCATCAGAATTGGAGAGAGTTAGATTTCTCACTCACGAGTGATGATGTGTCATTGGAGTATATGAAGCCTCACTCGGGCATACTTGTACTTCTCTGACCTTTATGACTCTCGGCCAAACACTTGCACTCCCTCACTCGCTAGTGCTCGAGTACAAACCAGCTTCATGCTCAAGTATTGATTACAATGCTCTAGTATATCAATAAGCATGGCAGGAATTGCTCTCGGCCAAGCACTTGCAGTCCCTCACTCACATGTGCTCGAGTGAGAAGGACTCTTATGCTCGAGTGCTATCTCCAGTGCTCGAGTGAATAAGTAAAAATGATAGTTGTTTGCTCTCGGCCAAACACTTTCTGGTTATCACTCCCATCTGCTCGAGTACAAAAGAGCTCTATGCTCGAGTGCTAGTTCTTGTGCTTGAGTACATCAGTTAAATTTGACAGCAGACTTCACAGAACTTTGCCATATGTATTTGGTAACTTTGTAATCATTCCTTAGACTTATAAAACTATGATTTGCACTCAATTGCCTTTTGTTATCATCAAAACTTGGGATCTAACAATAATATGATAACAAAATGGAGAAATACATTGAATAATAATGTTCATAGTACAATAATTGGCCCCTAGGCATAATTTCAAAAAAATCTGTAACAATAATAAGTAAATAAATAATAAAAGAAAAGGGGAATAGAAAGTCTTAGATTAACTAAATAAGAAGATGAGGGAGACCTTGGAGCCTATATAAAGTAGTGGTGTGCTAGATTTAAGGTGTAACAATTCAATTTTCACATATCCCTGAGGCAGCCTCAGTAAAATGCTATTTTCTCCTTTATGGACCGTTGGATCGAGTTGAAATTTGGTCAGCCCAACCAGGACATCCAAGTTGTCATATTTCATAGTTGAAGAAGCTATTGGCATTTCCGTTTAAGTATTACAAAGCATGAAACATGATCAGCATTCTAGGACATTGAAAATAAACACTAGAAGAAAGAATCAACATTTATAAATTCATCCACCGTTGGATCATTATGGAATTTTGTGAGAAGCTTTGTGATATCCCTTTTAGAAATTTCAACGGTGAGATCGACGGTTTGATACCTAAGGCAAGAGAAATGTATCATGCGTTGAATCTGCTATTCAAAAAAATGGAATTCTACCGTAAATTTAGGATGTTTCTAGAAAATTGGGTTCTAAAGGTTAAAATCCCAAATTGAGATCATAGAAATGTTAGATAAGGCTATTTTAACACTCCAATGATCCCAATTCTCAGATCTAGTTCTCATATAACATTTCCTACTCATAGGAAACTCTGAGCAACTGAATGGAGGTAAAATTATGAGCGTAGAGTGTTACTAAATAATTTTGTTTTAATTAAGTTTGTCTTTACTCTGTAGTTGAGTTTGAGCTTTGTGATAAGGACATTTCTTAGTTGTAACTTAGAGAATACCAATTAATGTTGTCCTATCTATCTTAATTATCAGTGTTGTTTGTGGGTTTTTTTGAATACTCCCTAAGCCTAGAATGAGTAGATTGGTGTGAACCCTACAATTTTAAGACTAAAATTGCCTTATAGGACCTTTGTAATATCCCAAAAAGTGATTAAGGGCTAATGACTTCAAAAGTGGATGTAATTATTGTTGAATAAACACTTTTGAAGAATGTGTGATGGGAATTTGGATATTTTAATGATTCCAATGGATTCCTTGTGAAAATTTATGTGGGAATGATGTTTGGTATGAAAATGGAACCGATGGAAGCAAAGATGCAAAATCTAAAATTCTGTCCAGTGAAATTCTATTCTGGGCAGTCCGTTTGTGTGAACGTTTTTAATGACCAAATGGTATCTAAAAATTCTGAAACTTTCCAGTCTTATAGCTCACATCTCAAGCTTCAAAATGGACATATAATTTGTTCCATTTCGTTTTTTGAACTAGGAGATATAACTGTCCAAAGTTTGGGATGGAAACTGAACTCTGTTTTGGGGCAGTGATGAGTTTTATGTAATTCTGGAATTGTGTGGTGATTTTTAGTAATGGCCAATATTTTTCCTATGAAGAGAACTTAAATATCTTTCATTTGGCTTTAGAATCACCTCATTTTGAGTTTTCTAGAATTAGTTATGATTTTTCAAAGTTTGGGCAGAAAATCTGCCAGAAAATCCGAAAATGGGAATTATGACATCATCTCAATAAAAGATGACATCAGCATGGAATTAAATATGTTATCATCTTCCTCAGCTCATTTCTGTCGCACACAGCAGCTGAAGGAGGAGTGAGAACGTTGAGGTTTGTAGAGAGAGAAAGGAGAAGAAAAATCACAAGGTAAGCCGATTTCTCCGACGATTTAGCTCCTAATGCGTGTAACTCCGATCCTAAGCTACTCCTCTTTGTTCTTTAAGGTTTGGAAGCTCAAAATCTGTTGTTGAGCACTTAGGGTTTTCAGCAATATTTGGGAAAAACTTGTGGGAGCTTGAGGTAACTTCCAAACTTTCGTATATTGCTTATTCTGGCTGCTGTGGGCAATTTAATCGGTGAAATTTCACCGGATTGCCATTGGTTTTAAAGTTTGGAAATGATATGGCCTAGGGGTTATGCTGCCCAAATTGGGTTTTAATGTTAGTTTTAACCTAATGTAATGGTTAATAAAGTGGTTAGGAGTAGAAAGAAACGCGTTTACAGAGCCGAAATCGTAAAACCCCGATTTTCCCCGGAGAACTCATAAATTTCGGCCAGCTCTAGAAATGGGTCTTAGAGTTGGATTTTCAATGATTTGATGGTTCCATTGAGTTCAGGGGCGAAAATTAGGTGGGGTTACAGTTGGTCACTTTTTCGGAAAAGGCCGAAAAAGCATAATTACGAAAACGCCCCTAAAACCCTTAAAGTGGGGCTGCCAAGGGTAAATTTGTAATTTAACATTGAATTTGATAATTCTAAGTACGGAAATGGATTCCTTGGGCGGAAATATGTTAGGATAGCCCATATTAGAATTTCAGGAAAAGTGCAATCGGACCGGGTACGGCGGGCCCGGGCCGGGTCCCCGGGGGTAGTTTTGTAAATTTTCATTATAGACTCATATAACCCCAAGTAACACTATAGAAGTGTCTAAATGGTGCATTTGGAATTGTAGGATTTGATATTTGCCGCCCTCGGGAGCCAACTGCGCCGAAGGACGTCAGGAAATGATAAGGTAGTGACTCTCTCTCCTATACTTTGTGTAATGCACTGCATGTGTGTTGTATCACTGTTTTATGATGATTTCTGATGCTGCTGTGGTTACAGCTGGTGATAGCTGTCGTTTACAGCGCAAGCTGTCATTTACAGCGCAAGCTGTCGTTTACAGCGTAAGCTGTCGTTATTGTGATTACAGCGTAAGCTGTCGTGATGTTGATTACTGATTACAGCGTAAGCTGTCGTGATGTTGATTACAACAAGAGCTTTCGTATTGTGTATACAGCCGTGAGTGCTGTCGTTTGTGGTGAAAACCATGTATCTGTGAATTGCTGCTGCTGTTGCTGTTTGTGATTTATGTACATGCTTTGTGTTTATGCATTGTGTGAGTGGTTTGTTACTACTGAGATTCTCTTGAATCTCATTCTTTCCTATGACTAACATTTCAGATAGGGCGTGTGGCTCAAAGGAGAAGCGGCCAACCCGGAGCAATTAGGACCCTTGGGGGTATATAGTTGAGTTGGAAACGTTGGTTATGTATTTTGAACTCGGGATTACTATATATTCTGAATCAGGAACACTACATTCGATTTTGGTTATGTAATCCCCTAGTGTATACTTATAAACCTTCAGGTTTTTATGCATAGAACTCGGGAGTTGCCGGGAATGCGGTTATACACTCTGATATGATTGAATGTATATTAACTGCACAGGTAATTTTATTCGAATATTGAAATTGAGACCTAGATGGGAAAAAGAGTTTTGAAAGTTTTGTAAAAGTTTACTGTGAGACAGAAAGTTTAAAACGAGGTTAAAGCATCCAATGGTCTCTAATCCGATTTAAATATGTGTTATCGAATTATAATTACGTGTTTAAAGTCAGGGGGTTACATTTTGGTATCAGAGCTATAGTTCCTGGCAAGGGTAGAGGTAGCTAGGATAGATCCCTTAGATAGTAGTAGGGATATCTGTGAATGATTGTTGTGTATGCACATGTATGTTTTATTGACATGGATATATATATATGAGTTTTGTGACTATATGTGCATACTATCTCTGCTAAATTAATGGGGCAAGTTGTTTGTAGAATGAAGAAAACTAGAGGACGCCCCAATATTCCGCATGTAGACCCAGAGGTGGAGGTCGTCAATGATAATCCACCAGATCCTATGCAAGAGCTGATGGGTCTAATCCGGGATCAAAGAGATATGATAACTGAGCTGAGAGAAGAGCTCAGAGCAGAGAAAGTGAAGAACAAGGAAGGTCCAGTTCAGTCTACTCCGGAGGAAACTCAAGAAGAAACTCGACATGAGGATACTGCAGAAGGGTCAGCAAGACCACTAGAATTCCCACCTCATGCTATTCCAAATCAAGAATCATATGGGATGCCGCTTAGAGAGGACAGAGACCTTCAGTTTTGGGTCACCAGATTCTGCAAGCATCTGCCTCCGGCATTCAGAGGAAGGTTTGACCCTCAAGCAGCCGAAGATTGGATGAACATGCTGGAGAAAATATTTGAGGTTCTTGGTTGCCCGGATGAGGTGAAGCCACGACTGGCCGTTTATAAGCTCGAAGGGGATGCAGATCGTTGGTGGCGGAATATCGCCCTAACATTGAAAAGCAAGGAAATGCCATTGACTTGGGAACTATTTTAGCAAGAGTTCAACGAGAAGTATTTTCCCAAATCAGTGAGACTCGAGAAGGAAACAGAATTTCTCAATATTAGACAAGGGGACACAGAGAACTTCGATGATTACTTGTCCCGTTTTGTTCGGTTGGCTCAGTACTCCTCTTACCTCCGGTACAAGGATGACGAAGAATAGAGTTATGATATGCTCATTCGCGGTCTGAGGCGAGAGTTGAGGAAACGCCTTGCTACTCACCAATTTACCAAGTTCAACAAGGCAGTTGAGCAGTGCAGGATTACAAAGAACAACTTGAGAGACCTGTATCCTGCTAAAGCTACTGGCCATCGCAGTGAACCCGGTAAGGGTGCTACCTCACAGAAGCGAAAGGGGCAAGGATCTACATCTGGAAGTGGTAAGAAGCCCTACCAGTCTGGGAGCCGTGACCAGCAAAGAACATATTTTCCATCGTGGATTTGTCGTCGCTGTAATCAACCACACCAGGGTAAAACATGTGATGGCAAAATAATATGTTACAATTGTAAGCGTGTGGGCTATACTGCTGCTGACTACAAAGAGCCACGACCAGACCAGAGACCGAAGACACAGGGCCGAGTATTTGCTATGACCCACGAAGAGACCCGTAAATCTCCTGAGCTGATACAAGGTAATATTCTTCTTAATGGCCATCTGTTGCAAGTTTTGTATGATTCGGGTGCAAGTCACTCCTTTATCGCCTATGATTGCGTGAAGCGCCTGGGAATGCATGTACATAAGTTACCATTTGAATTAGTAGTGTCAACTCCAATGGGTGTTAAGGCCTTAACCACAGAAGCTTGTTTGAGTTGTGTCATAACTGTGGAAGGGCACCAATCTGTTGTAGATCTTATATGTTTGCCGCTTTACCAATTGGAAGTTATTTTGGGTTTTGATTGGTTAACGGCAAATAATGTATTACTTGATTGTGGGAACAAGAGGATAGTATATCCTGTTTCTCAGAGGGCTGAAGATGTGGATTCTAGTATGAATTTCCTTGCTGCAGCCAAAGCTGAAAAGTATCTTGAAAAGGGTTGCCAGGGTTATGTGGTGTTTTTCTCTGTGCAAGGGGAAACTGGCGAAACCTTGACTAATATAGCCGTGGTAAATGAATTTCCTGAGGTGTTTCTGGATGATTTGAGTGGATTACCTCCAGAAAGGGAAGTTCAATTTCCAATTGATATTGTGCCTGGAGCTGGCTCTATAGCTAAGGCCCCATATCGGATGGCCCCAAATGAAATGGCGGAGTTAAAGAAACAAATAGAAGACTTGCTTGAAAAAGGGTTCATTAGACCCAGTGTGTCGCCTTGGGGAGCTCCAGTGTTGTTTGTAAAGAAGAAAGATGGGAGTCTTCGATTGTGTATCGACTACAGAGAACTAAATAAAGTTACTATTAAGAACAAGTACCCTTTTCCCCGAATCGATGACCTTTTAGATCAACTATCCGGTTCGTGTGTATTTTCGAAGATTGATCTAAGGTCAGGGTATCATCAGCTACGAGTGAAAGCAGAAGATGTTCCGAAGACTGCTTTTCGGACCAGGTACGGTCACTATGAGTTCTTGGTGATGCCATTTGGGCTAACCAATGCGCCTGTGGTTTTCATGGATTACATGAACCGTATCTTTCGACAATATTTGGATCAGTTTGTTGTTGTGTTTATCGATGACATTCTGATATATTCCAAGAGTATGGAGGAGCATGGGCATCATTTGAGAGTTGTATTGACTACATTGCGTGAGAAACAACTATATGCTAAATTGAGCAAGTGCGAGTTCTGGCTATCAGAAGTGAAATTCTTAGGCCATGTTATCTCGCGAGAAGGGGTCTCTGTGGATCCCAGTAAAGTAGAAGCAGTACTGGACTGGAAGAGGCCAGAATCTGTGGCGAAAATACGTAGTTTTCTGGGTCTTGCTGGTTATTATCGGAGATTTATCCAAAATTTCTCCCGTATTGCGTTGCCGATGATCAAGCTCACAAGAAAGGATCAGCCGTTTGTGTGGGATGAGAAATGTGAAAACTGTTTTGTGGAGCTGAAGGAGAGGTTGACGACGGCACCTGTGTTGATTTTACCCGATCCCAGTTTGACATACGTTGTGTATTCTGATGCCAGTGGGCAAGGATTAGGGTGTGTCCTTATGCAGCAAGGACGTGTGGTGGACTACGCCTCTCGACAGCTCAGACCTCATGAATTGAACTATCCCACTCATGATCTGAAGCTTGCGGCCATTGTATTTGCTTTGAAGATTTGGCGTCATTACCTGTATGGTGTGACTGTGGAATTGTACTGCGACCACAAGAGTCTCAAATATCTGTATGATAAAAAAGAACTGAATATGAGACAGCGCCGCTGGATGGAATTGCTTAAGGACTACGACCTGGAAATAAAATATCATCCGGGTAAGGCAAATGTAGTCGCTGATGCTCTTAGCCGAAAGACTGTGCTCGTTGCAGCTATGATGATACAAGAAAGGAAATTGATTGAAGATTTCCGTGACTTAAATTTGACAAACCATATCATCTATGCCAATTACACTGTTTCTCAAGAGGAGAGTGATCTAAGGGCGGAAATTGAAGAAGCTCAGAGTCAAGATGACTGGATACAACGCAATCTGACTCGAATCGAATAGGGAGAAGTTTTAGGCTACGACATATCACCTCGTGGATTGGTTCGTTACAAGAAAAGAGTCTGTGTTCCACTTAAGGCAGAGTTGAGGCAGAAGATTCTGGATGAGGCACACAAGAGCCGATATACTCTTCATCCTGGTATGACCAAGATGTATCAGAATCTGAAATCGGTGTATTGGTGGCCGGGTTTGAAGAGCGACGTGACCAAATATGTTGCAAGGTGTCTCACTTGTCAGAAAGTGAAGATCGAGCACCAGAGACCGCCTGGTTTACTTCAGAGTCCTGAGATTCCAGAATGGAAATGGGAAAGCGTGACCATGGATTTGGTTGTGGGATTACCCAGGATCAAAAACTATGATGCGATCTGGGTAATTGTGGATCGGTTAACGAAGTCAGCCCACTTCATACCAATCAATGCTGGTTATTCTCCTGATAAACTAGTGGAGATTTATATCCGAGAGATTGTCAAACTTCATGGTATTCCGAAAAACATCATTTCCGATCGAGATCCACGATTTACTTCGAAGTTTTGGAAAGCATTGCATGAAGCCTTAGGTACTCAACTGAGATTCAGTACAGCTTATCATCCTCAAACGGATGGACAATCTGAGAGAACAATTCAGACGCTGGAAGATATGTTGCGAGCTTGTGTTCTCGACTTTAAAGGAAGTTGGGATCATTTCCTTCCATTGGCTGAGTTCGCTTACAACAATAGCTATCATGCGAGCATCCAAATGGCTCCGTATGAAGCATTGTATGGAAGACGGTGTCAATCACCTTTATGCTGGAATGAATTATCCGAAAGGAAGCTTTATGGGCCAGATTTGGTTGATCAAACCTCAGCATAGATTCGGATTATTCGTAAGAGGTTGCTTGCAGCGCAGAGTCGACAGAAAAGCTACGATGACAAGAGAAGATGGCCTCTAGAGTTTGAAGTTGGTGACCATGTGTTTCTGAGAGTATCTCCTATCACCGGCATTAGGCGAGCAATCAAACGAAAGAAGTTGAGCCCAAGATATATAGGTCCTTTTGAGATTCTTGCGAGGATTGGGCCTGTTGCCTATCGAGTAGCCCTACCCCCGAACTTGAGCAGGCTCCATGACGTGTTTCATGTTTCCCAATTGAAGAAGTACCAACCGGATCCATCTCATATTGTTGAATATGAAGAAGTTGAGTTACAAGACAACTTCACATATGCAATAGAGCCAGAACAAATCATTGATAGAGAAGAACGACGACTCAGACACCGAAGCATTCCATTTGTGAAGGTGATCTAGAAGGGAATGACTCAGAGGGAAGTAACTTGGGAAGTGGAAGCGGATATGCGAAGACGATATCCGGAGTTTATGGCTCAAGTTGTGTGACAAATTTCAAGGACGAAATTTATTTTACGGGGGGAGAAATGTAATATCCCAAAAAGTGATTAAGGGCTAATGACTTCAAAAGTGGATGTAATTATTGTTGAATAAACACTTTTGAAGAATGTGTGATGGGAATTTGGATATTTTAATGATTCCAATGGATTCCTTGTGAAAATTTATGTGGGAATGATGTTTGGTATGAAAATGGAACCGATGGAAGCAAAGATGCAAAATCTAAAATTCTGTCCAGTGAAATTCTATTCTGGGTAGTCCGTTTGTGTGAACGTTTTTAATGACCAAATGGTATCTAAAAATTCTGAAACTTTCCAGTCTTATAGCTCACATCACAAGCTTCAAAATGGACATATAATTTGTTCCATTTCGTTTTTTGAACTAGGAGATATAACTGTCCAAAGTTTGGGATGGAAACTGAACTCTGTTTTGGGGCAGTGATGAGTTTTATGTAATTCTGGAATTGTGTGGTGATTTTTAGTAATGGCCAATATTTTTCCTATGAAGAGGACTTAAATATCTTTCATTTGGCTTTAGAATCACCTCATTTTGAGTTTTTTAGAATTAGTTATGATTTTTCAAAGTTTGGGCAGAAAATCTGCCAGAAAATCCGAAAATGGGAATTATAACATCATCTCAATAAAAGATGACATTAGCATGGAATTAAATATGTTATCATCTTCCTCAGCTCATTTCTGTCGCACACAGCAGCTGAAGGAGGAGTGAGAACGTTGAGGTTTGTAGAGAGAGAAAGGAGAAGAAAAATCACAAGGTAAGCCGATTTCTCCGACGATTTAGCTCCTAACGCGTGTAACTCCGATCCTAAGCTACTCCTCTTTGTTCTTTAAGGTTTGGAAGCTCAAAATCTGTTGTTGAGCACTTAGGGTTTTCAGCAATATTTGGGAAAAACTTGTGGGAGCTTGAGGTAACTTCCAAACTTTCGTATATTGCTTATTCTGGCTGCTGTGGGCAATTTAATCGGTGAAATTTCACCGGATTGCCATTGGTTTTAAAGTTTGGAAATGATATGGCCTAGGGGTTATGCTGCCCAAATTGGGTTTTAATGTTAGTTTTAACCTAATGTAATGGTTAATAAAGTGGTTAGGAGTAGAAAGGAACGCGTTTACGGAGCCGAAATCATAAAATCCCGATTTTTCCCGGAGAACTCATAAATTTCGGCCAGCTCTAGAAATGGGTCTTAGAGTTGGATTTTCAATGATTTGATGGTTCCATTGAGTTCAGGGGCGAAAATTAGGTGGGGTTACAGTTGGTCACTTTTTCGGAAAAGGCCGAAAAAGCATAATTACGAAAACGCCCCTAAAACCCTTAAAGTGGGGCTGCCAAGGGTAAATTTGTAATTTAACATTGAATTTGATAATTCTAAGTACGGAAATGGATTCCTTGGGCGGAAATATGTTAGGATAGCCCATATTAGAATTTCAGGAAAAGTGCAACCGGACCGGGTACTGCGGGCCCGGGCCGGGTCCTCGGGGGTAGTTTTGTAAATTTTCATTATAGACTCATATAACCCCAAGTAACACTATGTAAGTGTCTAAATGGTGCACTTGGAATTGTAGGATTCGATATTTGCCGCCCTCGGGAGCCAACTGCGCCGAAGGATGTCAGGAAATGATAAAGTAGTGACTCTCTCTCTTATACTTTGTGTAATGCACTGCATGTGTGTTGTATCACTATTTTATGATGATTTCTGATGCTGCTGCGGTTAAAGCTGGTGATAGTTGTCGTTTACAGCGCAAGCTGTCGTTTACAGCGCAAGCTGTCGTTATTGTGATTACAGCGTAAGCTGTCGTGATGTTGATTACTGATTACAACGTAAGCTGTCGTGATGTTGATTAAAACAAGAGCTGTCCTATTGTGTATACAACCGTGAGTGCTGTCGTTTGTGGTGAAAACCATGTATCTGTGAATTGCTGCTGCTGTTGCTGTTTGTGATTTATGTACATGCTTTGTGTTTATGCATTGTGTGAGTGGTTTGTTACTACTGAGATTCTCTTGAATCTCATTCTTTCCTATGACTAACATTTCAGATAGGGCGTGTGGCTCAAAGGAGAAGCGGCCAACCCAGAGCAATTAGGACCCTTGGGGGTATATAGTAGAGTTGGAAACGTTGGTTAAGTATTTTGAACTCAGGATTACTGTATATTCTGAATCAGGAACACTACATTCGATTTTGGTTGTGTAATCCCCTAGTGTATACTTATAAACCTTCAGGTTTTTATGCATAGAACTCGGGAGTTGCCGGGGATGCGGTTTTACACTCTGATATGATTGAATGTATATTAACTGCACAGGTAATTATATTCGAATATTGAAATTGAGACCTAGATGGGAAAAAGAGTTTTGAATGTTTTGTAAAAGTTTACTGTGAGACAGAAAGTTTAAAACGAGGTTAAAGCATCCAATGGTCTCTAATCCGATTTAAATATGTGTTATCGAATTATAATTACGTGTTTAAAGTCAGGGGGTTACATCCTTTGTATGAACCCTAGGACTACATAGATTAATATGTGAGATAATTAGAGGCAACCATAGGCATGCATGTATGAACTAAGATGAATTTCATATGGTTCTGACTCATGCCTTATTTCAACACACTGCACTCCTGTCGAAGCAAGTTTGATATAGGCTAACCCTAGTGTAGGATACACTCATTGAGGCAAATGGCTTGATAAGGGCAAAAAGTGATTTCCATGTTATGATGACCATGATACTACTATATGATTTATTCGTATGTGTCTAATGTGCAAGCATATGATCTTTTGATATATTGTGAAAGTATAATTGGTACATGCATCTGATGAGAATTGAGTTTATAATATCAATTGACATGCATGAGCATGAGAACATATGGAAACCCCTTGAGAATAATTGATATAAATGGAAGAGTTAGTGATTAGGTTGTAATTTGTAAAAACTGACTACCACGTGGCAGTCCGCTAGTTTGATTGTTGAGCACCACAAGCTAGCATTTATTTTATAGGGTAGTGTTCCCTAATACAACACTCCAGGGGCTTCTGGACAATACTCCCAGGGCTCAGGAAGTATTCCTAAATGTAGTAACCCTATTGGAGGAACCCATAGTCCTTATGTGCTTTGTAATACTTTGGCCGGTATTCACCATACTTGTGGAGAGGTCATAAGAGTAACCAACAACATGAAATGTACTTAGCCCATGGGTTTAGTCAGAGGAAACAAGGAGGATATAAGGATGGTTAGGGGTTAATGAAAGATAAAGTGTAATAATTGCATTATGACATTGTGATATGGTATGTTGTGTTATGAATAAATGTTCTCCAAGGCATATGAATCGATTTTATTATACTCTTGCTTATTATGTTTGCTTGCCAACCTACTTATTATAGTTATTTAATATCTATATATATTAGTTATACCTAGCACCCTATGGGTGGTGCCCATAGTTAAGGTGGGTAATAACTATATTATTAAGATAGCTATCTCATCATGTTACTTCTCACACATTTTAGGTGACAGCTTGAGGGGCGACATGACTAGGAATCTACCTGAGGCTTGTGGCTGGAGCTGTTGTAGCCATAATGTACTTGTTTGATTAAATTTATTGCGACAGTTAGAATCAACATTTTATATTCATGATTGTGTTAAACTCTGAGTAATCCTTTATCTAGATTTTGGTTGTAGACAACCTGAGGTCTAGGGTTTTCAAAAATGCATTATTATAGCTTATGAATTATTATGTGCTGAATTTTAAACCTATAATTGTTATATCTGGCTGTGTGAGGTTTGAGGGCAAGGGGCCTGGAGCTCCCATAGATTTTGATATTTGTTGTAAGGGTATGGTAATTATGCCTAATGCATGATGAAAAATGAAAAATTTTCTTAAAATTCACTCTAATAGTAGGCAATAAGAGATAAGGTATTATATTTTGTTATCAAAGCTAGGGTGGCCCTACGATTGATGCTTTTTGTTGCATTGCATATAGTAAAGTGGCAATAACTAAAATTAGGATAACTTCCCAGTTGCCCCCTCATTATTGAATGACTTGTGATTGTCTTCTTTTCCCTTTAGCTTGAGGCACCTAAGGCGACTCGTGTCCTTAGGTAGGGAGAATGACAAAACTCCTAAGAAATAAACTAGCAGACAATTATAAGTTGCAACCTTTTGATAGTAGACTGATGCATAGCAGTATCTAGACAATAAACTCTTCATGGCTCAAGCAAGGGTCTTGACTTGCAAGGTTTAATCATCTAGTGCCTATTTTGTATCGAAATGTTACGGCTTTAGAGCAAATAAGGAATATAATGTCGAATCCCAATTAGATGTTTAAGTTTAAGGAAACATAACCATAGAATAAAAATCTAGGAAAGATTTAAGATATTTTGAGATTAATTAGATTATATACTTTGTACATATTGTTTAATTGACACAATACTCTAATAATACACCTTCACCTTAATATAAGGATGATACCTTGATTGAAATGAGAGAACTAGTCATGAGCATTTCCATGCAATGGAGGGATGTGAAAATATGTCTTTCTAGAAAATGAGGTTCTAAAGCTTAGAATCCCAAATTGAGATAATAGAAATGTTAGATAATGCTATTATAACATTCTAATGATTCCAATTCTCAAATCTAATTAATATAGTTCTCATATAATGTTTCCTACTTGTAAGAAATTCTGAGCAACTGAATGGAGGCAAAATTATAAACAAATAGTGTTACTAAATAATTTTGTTTTACTTAAGTTTTTCATTACTCTATGGTTGAGTTCGAGCTTTATGATAAGGACTTTTCTTAGTTGCAACTTAGAGAAATGAGGTAACGTGGTCCTTGTGACACCATATTTCCTTAAGCGTTTAGATGAGTTTAAATAGATAATAACATCAAACTAAAGATGAGAAATCATTTGTAAATTGTTCAAGTCTCAACTTCAATACAGGGCTTGAACCTGCATTTGAGTGGGGTTTTCAATAAATTTTTAAAATACTTTAAGTGTAGTCTCAAATTGATTTGCAGTTTCATTATCCCTAATCTGTTCTTGATCCTTTTATTAAAGAAAATAGAGTATTTTCTGGCAAAAGCCCACATAATGGTGGTTAACTTATGAGCTTTTAGCATTTGGTTGTGTGATTCTAATTCACTTATCACATTAAGGTACTAGCGTGCTTGTTAATATACTAATGTATAGGTTATAGATATTGTGTCTACTATTACTACTACTGCTAAACAACTTTAGTTACCTTTACATGCTTAGTAACTCCTCACCTTTACTATGGATTAATTGTTGGAAAGGGAGAGATTCACAGGAATCTCAGTAGTATATAAATCACTTATAAGATATGCAAATTACTAAGCATGTAAAGCAAATCATCAAACAATGACACTCATAGTATATAGCAAACAAAGGGCCTAACCAATCCCTTATAACAAAACCACAGTGCTTGGTGATCTCGATCTGGTAGCCCAAGGCCTTCACCCCTTACAACATATATAGTCTAGGGTAACCCTATATGCTATAGCCTAGGGTAACTCCCTCTTTAACTTGTAGTTATAGATCTTACTACCTAGGGACTAATTGTCCTACATATAAGTAGGAGACAAGGAATTCATACAAAGCAACACATATGATATAAGGGATAAGGTACCACCTGGTAGCCTTTCTAAGTTTGGTTCTTGTTCCTAATCACTTGGGCATCCCTGCAAATGTCAAATCCTACAAGTTAGAATTCACAGACAGATGAGTTATTACTTGTCCCAATTCTTTAATAACTTAAAGCAATTAGGTTGGTTATCTTAAAGTCAACGCATTATGCCCAATGTGTAATTAATGTTTCTATACAAGCTCCAAGTGCTTACCTTAACCCTTGGAGTTCCAACTTATTACCATTTACCCTATATATCTCATTTTCTCATGTTTAGCCCATTCTACCAGAATTTTAAACTAACTTCAAAAAGTCATAACTTTGTCTAAGAAACTTCAATTATGTTGGTTCAAAGTCCTATGTAACCCTTCCTAAGTCTATTTTAAGGGAAAGAGTCCTCCCACTACCAATTACACATACACTATTCCAAAAACTCCAATCAATCCATACTACCATAAATGTTTTTCTAGATTTAATGCCTCACTTCAACAAGTCATAACTCCTAATGTACTAATCCAAATGCCACATTTTACATATAAAATTAAAGCTTGTATACTATTATTCTTAAAAATTTCGTGGCCATATGATAACATTTGGTTAATTAAAAACATGCCAACACATCCTGCCCTTAATCTGGCAGTAGTAAACCTAAATAATATCAAATTCCAATTTTGACATCTCCTATCCAATTCATCCAAAAGCATAACCCTCGACTACTGCCACACAATTTTTCATGTAGAACCCATTGGAAACATCAAATTCATCAAAATCAAATTCCCTTTTCATGCCCTGTTCTGGCCGAAACTGACCTCCCAAACCAACAATTATCAAGTTTGCAAATTCACCACTAAACTAGTCTAGTAACCTCTTTAAATATCATATTTCATCATATATATGGTCATAGCAATATAAAAAACCTAAATTTCCCATAGTAATCAAAATTAGGGCAGCCAAGGAAATTCAAAATACTCAACCAAACAACACAATATATGGGTCAATTTAAAACCTAAGTTCACCTCTTCTACTTTCTGGGGCTTTTTTTTGTTTCTCCAACTTTGGGACTTGTTTGGAAGCTCAAAACAACCATACGATTATAGCTCTTAGTAATTAGAATAATGTTTATGAAGACACTTAAGACTAGAGAGGTGATTTAGAATGTGAAAATTGAGCAAAACCACTCACCTAGATTCTTGTTCTTCAATGGCTCCCCTTTCTCTTTCTTTTTTCTCTGTTTTTCTCTTTCTTGGCCGTCCAAATGAGTGTAACAAAAGAATGAGATTGTTGAATTCATTAATCCTCTTCACTTATAAGACTTGGTCAAATTTTTTAGATGAGTTGGGAGTGTGGTGATGTGTTACAATTGTGTGGCTCCTTGAAAAGTTACTTGGTTAATTAACCAAGAGTGGTTTGGTGAACTTGGAGTAATCTTCATCCCTTCTCTTTCTTTATCCTTGATCAAAATTCACAATAAAAAAGGAGGGAATTTTTGTTGACTAATCGCCTCTTGAAATGTTACTTTTTGGTCAAATTTTCAAGTTAATCAAATATGAAGACCAATTGACTTCTCCTTCTTCTCTTCTTTTCCTTTGTAGCTTGAGCCAATAGGTATGCAATTGCTTTAATTACATTCTCTTTCTTCCCTTTTAGAGTCTTGACCTAATTGACTAAGCAAAAGAGAAGTGAATGTGTTGTCCAATTGATCACATATGTGTAAGTTCACGTTTAACTTGGTCTTCCAAGTGGATTGACACTTTGACCAAACTTTTCCTCTCCCCTTTTTGCCCCTCCTTGACCATCCATAACCCTTATAAGATGAGGGTTGGGTTGACTTTTGAACCTCATGATTACTTTTGCTTTTCATGAGTAAATCCTAGCCCTTCATTTTTTTCCAATTTTAACCTCAAGATCAAGTGGCAATTGTCTCTTTTGCCCTTGATCATTAATTATTTTGCTATTAGTTCTTTTATTTCTATTTAGCCTATCTTGCTAAATGCCATTTCCTCTTCTTTTTAAGTCTAAGTTAGGCTCTATATAATTTCTAGCTTTTGGTAAAGGAATTAGGTACTTTCTTTTAGTCAATTGGAACTAAGTTCCTTGTAAAATTCCCAAAGTATTTTCTAGCATTATTTACACTTTCTATTTGGTAAATTTATCCCTTGAACACATTTTAGGATATTACAATTCTCCTTCCATAAAATAAATTTTTCCCTCAAAATTCGCTACATATCTTGGGGCATAAATTCTGGGTAACATCTCTTCATGTCTTCTTTAGCTTCACAGGTTGCTTCCCTTGGACACAATCCCTTATCGACCACCTTCACAAATGGTATGCTTTGATGTCTGAGCCATCTTTCCAGCTGATCAATGATTTATTCAGGCTCAACCTCATATGTGAAGTTATCCAGCACGTCAATATCTTCATACTCGATAACATGCTTGGGGTCTAGTTAGTACTTCTTTAACTATAAGACATGAAAAACATCATGGAGTCTACTTAATTTTTGAGGTAGGACTATTCAGAACTCCACTAGCGCAATCCTTGTTAGTATCTCAGAATGACCAATGTACCGAGGACTCAACTTCTTCCTCTTTATTGCTTTACCAATTCTAGTAACCGGAGATACCTCTACAAACACATGATCCCTAGCTTCAAATTCTAGAGGTCTTCTCCTTCTATCGACATAGCTTTTCTATCTGCTCTTTGGAACCAAGAGCCTCTTTTTTATAATCTTGATTTTCTCTATGGTTTGATCTACTAGATCCAGCCTATACAACTTTCTCTTGATCAATTCCATCCAACAGAGGGGTGATTGGCACTTCCTTCCATACAGTGCTTTATATAGAGCCATTCGAATGCTCGCATGATAGCTATTATTATAAGCGAACTTAGCTAATAAAAGGAAATGATCCTAGCTTCCATTAAAATCTAGTACACACTCTCTCAACATGTCTTCTAATATCTATATAGTTCTCTCTGATTGTCTTTCAGTCTGTGGATGATAGGCTATACTAAATTTCAACTTTGTACCTAGAGTTTCATCAAAGGCTTTCAAGAATCTTGATGTAAAGCGGGGATCTCTATATGAAATAATGCTCATTGGCGTGACATTGAGGCAGATTATCTCCCTTATATATATCTTTGTTAACCTTTTGGGAGAATAACTAGCATTAATGGGGATGAAGTATGACAACTTTGTAAAACATTCAACAACTACCTAAATCACATCATAGTCTGAAATAATGCTCTTTGGCTTGACATGGATTCCACTACTTGCATTCACTGGCATAGTATCCTAGTTATTGACAAATATAGCATATTAATAGTCTATTACACGTCTTGCCATGGTGCGTCTTACCACAAGGAGAGTAAGGTAGAGGTATAGGGGGTCTCTGGTTTCTACGGTTCTCAGGCTTATAAGGTCTCTTATTGTTTCCCCTGGGCAAGGATCCCTGGCCTTTCTATTTTTGGTAGAAGTTTTCCTAATTGGGTTTACTATGGCTGTTGATATTCTTAGTCGGATACAAGTTCTTCATATTGCTTTCCATAATATGACATTTTTCCATGACCTAGTTGAACTCCTTGAACTGTCTAGAAACTAACTTCTCTTTAATCTCTAGCTTTAGTCCCTCACCAGCATATCAGAACTCTAGCCCTCATCCTGGTATCTCAGGTAAGAAGAGTAGTGGTATAGGCAGATGAACCGAGACAGATATTCACCAAAGATCTCCTCGCTACCTTGTTGAAGGGATAATAACTCTGCTTCCTTCTTAATTCTACAGACCATGGAAAGTGCTTCTTACTGAACTTGTCTTAGAACAAATTCCATGTGATTGGGATATTCCGGGCCTACAAGATCATTTCCATGTTTTTCCACCACCTATCAGCGTCCCCCCTTGCTTAGATATAGTCATATGTGCCTTCTTCTCAATAGGGTAGTCTATCCCTCATAAGAACTTCTCTAGTCTAAGCAACCAGCTCTTGGCTATCTATGGGTCAAACCTCCCTTTGAAAACTGGAGGCTGATACTTTCAAAATTTGGTAATCCAGTACTGTATATTTTCTCTAACAGGTTTTACTAGGTTATCCCGGGATACATGGGGCTGGGGTACATGAGGTTACTTATTAGGTGGTGGTTGCCTCTCTCCTAATCTACCTCATCAGTTTCAGTTCACTCTCTGTCTTTATTTTGCTTGGCTTGTACTTCCCTAAGCTCTTCTCAAAGTCTATATATCATGGCTTGCTGGTCAGTAGCATGCCAAGAATCTGTTGTATGGGATTTGATGGGTTTTACTTCACCTCTTCCTCTACCCTTACTTGTCTATTTCTCAATCGAACCATTATTTTCTTTCATGCTTTCACTATTAAAAAAGAAAGATTTGCAACTATGAATGTTGTATTAAAATATGTATATATTCCTTATAATTAAACATCAACACAAAAATAGGAATATACATATATTATTCCAAACAATCATATTTACATCAAAAGCAGCTTTATATTTACATCAAAAGCAGCCTTTTCTTCATTATCATTACAATATAGGTGCATACTAGTATGACATTCTTCATATATGGTTTAACACATGCATTCATTTATTCAACAAAACTAAGGAACCCCAATGGACCACATTCAATGATCTTGTTCTTCTTTTGGGTCCAGGAAGTTGTGTCGGGAAAAAACCATTTCCACCTTAATAATCTTGAATAACATGTTGAGGTGAAAGTGTAGTCATTATAAGCCTTTAGATATAGCTCCCTCATATGTTCCTACAGTTCATGGTTAGGATATAGATTGTAAGCTAACTTGACAATTGGAGCCCTAGAGCTACCATTGGTGTTTGAGTACTATCCTACTTCTTCTACCTCTAAATTCTCATTATATCCAGTAGATGAGTTACTACTAGGAGCAGGTCCTAATACTATTGTAAGTAGATTTTAGACCCTTTTTTGTGGAGTAATCATCAACCTCATTACACCTCTTGTTCTTAAACTAAGTACACGTTGTCCTTCTGGTATACACCTATCCTCTAGAGGTAAGTTAACTAAAGGGAGTGATCTACTTCTCTGTCTCATCATATCTCTCATGACTCCTAGTCAATGTGTCGGTATACCTACATAGACAAAGAATTTTAGCTTTTTGCCAAGACCAACTGCTTTGATACCAAAAATGTAATACCATATTTCCTTAAGCATTTAGATGAGTTTAAACAGATAATGACATTAAACTAGAGATGAGAAATAATTTGTAAACAGTCAAAGTCCTGACTTCAATACAGGGTTTGAACCTATACTTGAGTGGGTTTTTTGAAAACTTTTTAAAATACTTTGAGTGTGGTCTCAAACTAGTTTGCAGTTTCATATCACTCATCAGTTGTTGATCCTTTTATAAAGAAAATAGAGCATTCTCTGGCAAAGGCCTACGTAATGGTATTTAACTTATGGGATTTTAGCATTTGGTTGCAGAAAACAAAGTGTAATATCCCAGATTTTGGACCTAAAGGCTTGTAGATAAGCTTATATTAAGCAGACTACCAGGTCCGAGTTTAGTAAGAGTCCTAAGAATATTCAAGAAATAAAATGATCTTTAAGGACTATATCTAGGTAAAGAATGAGTCTCTAGATTGCATGTAGCTCAGGGCATATAAGCAGTTAGATAAAGTATGCCGGTGTATGGGCACCTTGGCACACTTGGCGCCTACTTAAGATGCATTGGCTTATGGCGCCATGTGGGGCCTACAAGTAAACACATGGAACTCCCTGAGGCTTGTGCCCCTATGTAGGACCTACAAGCAGACACTTAGCAATTCCCTGAGTCAAATGCCATGTGGCACAATATAAGTGGACATTCATAAAGTAGCTTTTGAAAGGTGGCTTTTACGGTTAACCAATAAAAAGTTACAACCTAGCCCTTACTTTTGTGTTGGCCTAGAGAGAAGATGACATATGTCCCTCATCATTACGTCTACTTTTGTGACTTTTGTGTTGGCTCTCTCTGTGGATGCCACCAAGCACAATAGTCAGGAAATCCACAATTCTTCGGTCTGATCATGTACTTAACTTTTCCAAATAGCAAACCCGAGAGTTTGAGAAAATCATCTGGCCTCCCTTCTCTTGACCAAAATGTTAGCTAATGACCTAGGGGAGAGAAAGAAAATGAAATTGGAAGACTCATAGCACTTTGAGATTTAATACTCGGACACATGGCACCTTAGGATTTAAACACTTAGACAAGTGTGGAATTAAATCCAAGACTCCCTAGTCTCCATATAATTTTGGCCAGCCAAGGGAAAAAGGGGGAAACTAGAAAAAAATCAAAGGAAGAAAAATGAAGAGAGTAGGTAAGAGTGTTCTTGAAGTTCTTGAGTGATTTGCCAAATTTTGACCCCAAATCGGTGTTTCTGGCCCATAGAGCCTTCATGAATGTTGTTCCTCTCACTGAGAGTAACATTTCTACAATTTTAGAACCTTAATCAGAGGAGTTTAGAGCTATATACAAGGTGGAGGTGCTACTAGAATCAAGAACCAGCTACAGTATTAAGTTAAGGTAAGCCTAAGCTCTGATTTAAGCACCATAACATAAAGATTGATTAAGTTTGCTTGAAGTTCTTTAGGCTGCCTAGTTTCGACCAAAACAGGGCATAGATAGGTGGTTGAGGACCAAAAACTATGTGGGATAGTAGTGTGAAATTGGTCCCAGAAGCATTAGAATCAAAAAGAATTTTGGCTTAAAAACCTTTAAGTTTCGGCCAGACCTGATTAATGGAAAAAGAATTTAATTTTGGTGTTTTTGATATTAGAAATGGATTCTATACTCAAAAAGTATGATTTTGGTGTTTTTTAAGGTTAAAAATAGATTCTACACTCAAAATTGTATAGGAATAGGCTGTGAACATAATTTTAGCAGGGTTAGATTGAAAACACAAAAATTGAAGTTAAAGGAGTAGTGCTGCAAGATTGCTTTTTCTGGTAGACAGATTGTTTGTGACGTGTATTTAATTGGCTAAATAAATTCTCTAGATTAATATTACATGTTCTAAACTTTAATTTGATATATAATATGTGCCATTTGGATTAGTACATTGGGAGTTATGACTTGTTAAAGTTAGACATTAAATCTGGAATGACATTTATGGTAGTAAGGATTGATTAGAGTTGTTGGAATAGTGTGCATATAATTGTTAGTAAAGGATTATTATTTCTTAAAATAGACTTACAATGTGTCACATTGGACTTTGAACCACCCCAAATGGGGGTTCCTAGACAAAGTTATGAATTTTTAAAGTTAGGTGAAAATTCTGGCAGTATAGGCTTATCATGCGAATTTGAGATACTTGGAGTGAATTGTAATAAGAATGACTTCTAAGGGTAAAGTAATGTCCTAGAGGTTAATATAGCCATATAGGATATTCATTTTTTATGGCTCTAGTGATGTGGATATATATCTAGGGCCATGAGATACCAAGAAAGAGTAAATGGAAGGCTTTGCAAGAAACTACAATGGTTGGAAGAAAAAGGGACAAAAGAAGGACTCAAAGACAAGAGGTGTGATAAGCACTGAAGAGGAATGTGTAAGGTCATGCAAGATGAAGATGCAGTGGTAAACAGAAGATTAATTGTAAGAAAATGCCTAGTTAAATAATGTTGTTGTTATGTATGTCTTCTATGGCATGTATGAATGTATACACAAGAAGGAAAGAGTATGAATTTGAGAGTTAACTCGATGCTACAATTCACAAGGCCAAATGAATGAACTAAGAATGAGCAGAGAAATACTTTTATAATTATAAAATGAATTAAGAAATGATAAGACACTAATAAGTTACAAACTGCATTATGATGGTTTTTAAAAAGTTTTAAACTATTCAGAAAAACTCACTCAACCACATGTTCGAATCCTGTCTTGAGGTTGGGAATTGAAAGAGTTTTGTAAAAGAATATCGCTTTGTAGTTTGAATTCACAATGTAAAACTCATCATATCAATTATGAAAACAAGGTGTTATAATTTTGGTATAAGAGCAGAGATTCTGGTACTAGGCTAATGTTTTTTGCTATTGTGAATTGCTATACTGATGTCTTATTAGTAACCCTGTGACTAGAATGAGTTATGGGTAATAGATGAACCCAGAGAAATAGAATTTCCCCTGACCACTAATTGGCAAGCTGGTATAGAGGAGGGTAAAGCCGTATATCAGTGAACCGGCTGACTATAGATTCCCCTACTAAAGGAAGGGGTAGAGCTGTATATATAACGGGTTACTACACATCTAGTATAACCTGTATTGCTATTACTATAGCCACGGGCATGGATTCTAATAGGGTTACATTGGTTCGCACATTCATAGTAACCTTAGATACAGGTAACCAACATGCCATTTAAATGCCTCATCCTTGTCTTCTATCTTTCCAAGATTACCTTTTTCCCTTCGAGTCGCTAGCCTTCTGCTATATATTAGTTATGGAAAGGGTAAGATTCACGGGAATCTCAATAGTAACCAATATTCAATCATATAAAATGAACATTCACAAAGCATGCTACACACTCCCACCTTCTCTCTTCTTTCATTTTCTCTTGATTTTCTCCATTTTCCCTTCATTTTCATGGGTTGCACGAATTTAATGGAGCTTAGGGGGTGTTGGGTGCTCTTTTGATGACATGTCTCATGTGTCATGTGTTGAAATCCAGGGTGCCATATGTTCTTTTTCCATAGGTTACCCGATGCTCCGTGTAAGTCACAAGGTACCCAGTGCTCCTTGTGACACCCATCTTTCTCTCTCTCTTCATCCTCTTAACCGACTTTCCATATCAGGGGAGAGGAGAATTGATGATTTCCTCTAACTTCCATGCTGGGTATTAAGGCAGGTTGGTAACGTGCCGGACTAGGGACCGGCAAATTGTCTCGGCTAATTGTACATGAGATTCTTGTGTGTTAGGTAGTGCATTATCATTGGCAACCTAAAAGTGAATGCTAGGTGGCATCTTCATATCTTCCACCCCAAAAAGCTACTTTAAAAAAGTTACTTTAATAAAGCTACTTTATATGGAGTCTTCGTGATTTAGTGCCCGTGTCCCCTGTGCTTCATAATTTCACCACAAACATTCCTGGGTATCCTAGACAAATGAAACTAAGCCGGTGTCTCTTTAAAAATGTAGGGTACCTATACCTGCTCTAAAAATTCCATATGCACTCATATACTAACATATTCTATCTGACTAATTAGTCACATATATCTATGCCTTCAAGAATGCACCATATATGGGCCTGTGTGGCATAAGATCGCACAACATACCTCAACAGCTACCATGTGAGAGCTTATGTGTCTTATGGCACACCGAGTATACATAGGCATTAATAACTTTCAATAGACCACACACACACTCGACCACTTCTCATTGCACCAACTTAAAAGCTTCTTCATACGTGTGGGACTCAAATGGCACCATCAATGCCTCTGGGTGCCACCAAAAGGCCGTGAAGTATGCCAAAGTGCCCATACATTGGCATCCTTTATCTGACTACTTATATGCACTGAGCCTAATATGAAGACTCGTTCTTAACCCAAAGGGCTGAATCATATAGTTCTATAAAACTCATTCTATCTTTAGGACTCTTACCAAACTAGGCTTAGTACTTTTCTTGACTTAGGCTTATTCTCAAGCTTCTAGTCCCAAAATTTGGTCGCCTCTGGTTACTCAGTCTATTCGGTATGCCATTGGTCCCCTTGGTCAATAAATTTCATCATCAAAATTCCGAACATCACATAGATTTAACTATACCATGGGGAAATCGCCTCTAGTTACTCAGTCATTCGGTGTGCCATTGGTTCAATTCTCGACAATATTTCAAATAGCCCAATATCTAAGGCTTAGCTTCTTTGTTTTCAATGCCCTACCAATACCTCAAATTCCAAAGGTCTCCTTATTCAGTCATATTTTATAGATGTTACTCATCTATCCTACATCTGAGTTTCTTTGATCTAAGCTCTCATACCACATTCCTCTTGACTAATACTATAGCTAGCAAGTAATATTAGACTTGACAAGTTTAGATTCCTAAATTCTTTTTATCAATTTCTATTCCTGTTTCACATGACTACCACTATACCACTTTTCAATTCAAAACATCAGCAATGACATTCACATCACCTGGATGGTATTTAATTCTCAGGTTAAAATCTTTTATCAATACCATCTATATATGTTGTCCCATATTCAACTTTTCTAATCATGTAAATATTTAAAATTCATGTGGTTGTAGTACATTTTCACAATCACACCATACAAAATAATGCTGTCACATTTTCAAAGCAGACATAATTGCCGTAAGATCTAATTCATGAGTGGGATATCTTATGAGGCTTCGACTGTTGAGAGGCATACACCACCAATCTGTCCTACTTTATCTGGACATATCCCATTCTTTTCTTTCTTATTTCACTACAGACCATACAGGTTGCTTAACAGCAAACCACACAAGTCAATTTAATGTAGATCATGTTAGATCTCATGTTTTGATGATAACAAAAGAATGGTATGAAATAGAAGTGATTAATAAATAAGTTTGAGCAAAGGAATAACAGGGATAAGCATCACTTGAGGTAAACATTGGAGTAATGAAGAAAGGCCAAGAGAAAAAGCTGAGAAACTTGATCAGAAGCAAGTTTTCTAAGGCATTACTCGAGTAGGTACTCAAGTAATGAGACAAAGCTTGAAGTAACCAGAAGCACCTTCCAGTAACCTGCCAACGTTACTCGAGTAGGTACTCGAGTAATAGTGTAAGTATTTTCAAGTTGCTCTCGACCTGCCAATGTTACTCGAGTAGCTACTCGAGTAACCAGGTAAATACTTGGAGTTGCTCTCGGCCTGTCAATGTTACTCGAGGAGCTACTCGAGTAACCAATGAAAAACTTCCAGTTGCTTTCAGGTTGCCAATGATACTCGAGTAACTCTGTTTCTGAAAATGTGTTGCTCTCGGCACTTTGTACCACTGCCAATGTTACTCGAGTAGGTACTCGAGTAACACACTAAGGTAAGTGAAAACTTGAAGGTAGTACCCGAATAACTTGATTTAATTTTATCTCTCTTTCCTCGAGTCTTTACTCTAGTATACAAGTATTTAATGTTCTATTTTAAGTGGATTACTCGAGTATGTACTTGAGTATGCAAAGTTATGTTTGAAGGAAAACCTCAAGTCATTACCCGAGTAAGTTATGTACAAAAAGTAAGTTTACTCGAGTAGCTACTTGAGTAACAAGGTAATCAGACTTAAAGTGCTCTTGGCCTTGAAATCCTGCCAACATTACTGGAGTAGAGCATCGAGTAATCAAATTTATTTAAAGGTTTACTCGAGTTGGTACCCGAGTAACCTATGAATTTGTGAATGCATTACTCGAGTAGGTACCCGAGTAAACATGAATTTTCAAAGGTTTGAAATTTAGTTATTCCATGTACTACCCGAGTAATCTTGTATTTGTCTATTGACTTGAAGTTAAACAAAGCTTTCCCGATGATACTCGAGTAAGTACTCAAGTAAACTTCAGGTGATACTCGAGTAGCTACTCGAGTAAGCAAACCCAGAAAGTTTGAAATCATTCCAACGGTCATTGTTTTGTTTCCTATTTGATTAACTTTTCATTATATTAGTATTCTTAGCATTTCAACAGATAAACAATGAAGAGATCTTACCAAATAAGGAAAGTCAAAAGCAACGCTCAAATGTCACCGACCGTCACCTACCGCAAACGTATGTTTTTCAAAAATTGAAAAGTCAATAGTGGCTGCGCACGCTCCAACGGACATGAAGAAATATGTTCCAGCAATCATTACCAACGTATCTATATATATGGGAACATCTGAACAGAGAGATACACAAGAACACACTCACGAACGTATCATCAAATTCATTACTCTGTTTTTCATTGTACTTGTGATTCTATGCTTCAGTGATTCTTATTCACTCTGTGAGAGAGATATTTCATTCAAACTCAATATTTGTTATTGAGGTAACTTAAGGTTGTGGAACCTTGAGTTGGGATTGGATTACAACTTGTAAGGGGGAGCGAGTGTCCAGGTGTAGGAACTTGCTTGTACTGAGGTGCCAAGAACCCACTGAATCTTGGAAGTTATAGTGAAACTCTCAGAGAAGCTCTGAGGACTGGACGTAGGTCAAAGTGGTTGTGGCCAAACTAGTATAACTCCCGGTGTACACTTCGGTGATATTTCTCCTTACTCTTTCATGTTTTAATTTCAACGTCAAATTTTATATTTGCAACGAAATTTCTAAGATCACCCAATTCACCCCTTCTTGGGTGAAACGCTTGCACTAACAGATCACACAGGTCAATTCACTGTAAACCATATAAGTCACTTTACCATAGACCACAGAGGTCAAACTAGGATATGGGATAATCAACACTAGTGCAAGTGTCAACCTCTCCTTTATCTTTATGAAACTTCTCTCCCAGACATCACCCCACTTAAACAATTCATTCTTTCACGTTACCTTTTATCAATGGCAAGGAGATTCAAGAAAAATTCTAATTAAATTTGGCAAAACCCAAAAAATTGAGTATCTCTACAATAGTGTTTGGATCACACGAGTTGCACTAGGATGTTGGATAATCAACACTAGTATGAGTGTCAACCTCTCCTTCAGCTCTATGAAGCTCCTCTCCCAGACATTATTCTACTTAAACAATTCATTCTTTCACGTGAGCTTTTATCAATGGCATGGGGATTCAAGAAAATTTCTGATTAAATCTAGTAAGACCCAGAAAATTGAGTATCTCTGCACAGTGTCTAGCCTCTTCAGATCAGTATTGCTTCCACTATTCTAGGATCCATCGTGACCACTTCTTATGAGACAACATAGCCCATAAATGACCTCTATAAACTGGTTTAAATTCTGTCAAAAAATTCAGTTTATAAAATTCACGAATATAGCAGGTGTATTGGCTAGTCCAAAGGTCGATTCTTAAGAATACATAGGAATTAGATAACTTATTTAGAAGGTGATCAATTTTAGGAAGTAGGTATTTATTCATGATGGTCACCTTATTCAATTTTCTACAGTCAATAAATAACCTCAAGTTTCCATCTTTTCCTCTAACACATTGTACCGGAGTATCCTATGGCGATACAATAAGTCATATAACCCCTTTTTTCACTCTAATAATTCTACAATTGGTTTCTTTAATTCCACTATTTCATTTAAGCCATCCTATATGGTCCAACTACAGGCATAATTTTAATTGCAAACCCTACTTCCTTTTGCTAAGTAATTCACTTTTATTTTCTATTATATGTCTCAATCGTGAGACCATAATTCGTGGCTACCCTTTGTTCTATTAGAGAGCTAACTCTTAATCATTCCTTTCAAGGGAATATTCTATGATCAAGATCTTTTCTATGCTAGATTAGCAACTAGCATTCTTCAGGAAACCTTATGCACACCTTTAACAGATTCTAGTACCTCAAACTACTCAGGTTATTTCAAATTCCTAAAGAAACAATTCAACTATTGAGCTTGATTCTTAGGTCACATTTCATTTGATTACATTGAATATTGGCTCTACTAAATCTAGAACCCTAATATCACCTAAGTCAAGAAATCATTTACCTCAATTATACACAATATATATTCTAGGAATCATTGTGATTTATAGTTTATATTCCAAACTTCACCATATTCATTCTAATATCCTCATGGCATCCCTAAGGATAAGTCTACCTTAAATACTTTCGTTAATTTCATACTTATTGATTTCACTAAGATGCAAATAAATTTTCAAAGTTCTTAAATTTTTTTATCTTACACCTAATTCACTCCCTCTTGCGTGTAACCCAATTCTAACAATTGGTGTCAGAGAAGGGCTCTTGTTTAAAGGACTTAACCATCTTAAGAGCTTCCAATGGCTGATTTTAGGTCTTACATTTTTTCTGAAGGTTTTGTTTCTATGGTTCCTTTTTTAAAAGATATCAATTTTTGGTTTTGGAAAGCTAGAATGACTTATTTTATTAAAGCATCTAATTTTGATATGTGGAATGTTTTTACAAATGTCTTTGATTTCAAATCGAGAAGAGATTTGAGTGAAAAACAAAAGAAAGTGTTCTGTTTTAACATTAGATCAATGAAAATTCTATATGGTGCTTTAACCAAAAATGATTTTGGGAAAATCATATTTTGCTCTAGTGCTAAAGATATATGGGATACTCTTAATTCTATTTATGCTTTTAACTATTATGTTGAAATTCAAAGTGCTAATAGTTGGTCTGAAACTATAAGCTGCATATCCATGATTGATGAGCAATTAGAAGTTGTGAATGAAGAAGGAGAAATTATACAAGACTTCCATAATCTAGTCAACATAGAAGAACAAGAGGAAGACGATTCCCAAGAAGAGCTTAGCATGAACAAATTTGATGAATCCTTATCAAAAGCTCAAGAAGCCGTTATGGTAAAAATTAAAGTTCCAATTCTTCTTGTGCATTTAAGAAAAATGATTTTGAAAGACTACAAAAAATTGTTTCACAATCAATTATTTATTCTATTGAGAAAAGCAAAAAAAATTTCAGTCATGCTGGAAATTCATATGAGAAGAAAGAACTTAGGCAAATTGATCATTTTAGATCACCTCCCCTTGAACAACAAAGTGTTTGCAAAATGTTCATGATAAGTATCATTCTATCATGAGCAATAATTATGGAAAATCTGGTCATGTTTCTTACACATGCTATATTAGGAGAAATCCTAATATGAGAAATGAATATTTTTGGGTTTTGAAAGGACAATTAAGGTCCAATACTGACAAGCAGGGACTAGAGTGTATGTGGGTACCAAAATGTTCATCTAGGGCTTTTTGTATGCATTTTGATTCCAAAAAGAATGGACATAAGAGTATAGAGAATAGGAAGAAGAATCTAATAGTTTCTCATAAACCTAAAAGGAGATTCATATCAGTTAGGAGAACTTGTAGAGAAGCCATTGCTACAACCTCATCATCAAATAAAAAAATGCAATGGACACAAGCAAGAGGAGTACCTTTATAATATACCAAATTTTGTAACACTGAAAATGTGTAAATATGGAAATAGTGGAATAAAATAAATACTGGCATTTACAAATTAAAGGTAGAGTTACTTTTGGAATTCCAGATGTACATTGTGTCATTTATGGAAATCGAGAAGTCAGGATTGTAAGAAAAATACAAGTGTAAGAAGTCAGAGGAAAATTCGTCGGTGGCTGCAGGGCACAGAGGCGTCAGTTGCGAGATCAGAGGAATTCGAGCCTGGCATAGCTTGCCTCAATATGCATGCCACAGTCCCATGTGGAATTTCAGGTAATGCATCAATGGAGCAACTTTATTAAAAGAACTTCAGTAAAGTATGTAATAACGGCTCATTATGACTCATGATGACATATCTTTGTGTTGGCCAAATAAGGAGATGACAAGTGTCCCAAAATCATTACAAAGTAAAAATATGTTTTTGTGTTGGCCAAATGAGGAGATGACAAGTGTGCCTCATCAATACACCCACTTTAAGCCTTTAGTGTTGTCCTCTCTGAAGTACGCCACCTAGCGTCTGAGTCTGGGGAATTCACCAGTCTCCGGTCGAGTCGCTTACTTTAAGTCGAGCACCAAACTTAGGTGTCTGGGGAAATTGTCAGGCCTCCCCTTCTTTTGATCATTTATGCCCCACCGAAGAAAGAGAAAATGGAAGACCAATGGTTGCACGACACATGGCACTCTTAAGCCTTAAACTATGACACTTGGCAAGATGAGATGAGATCATTTTATGTGATTAAATCACAACCATCCATACCTTATTAAATTCCAAAATTTTGGACAAGCATGGAAAGAGAGAGAGAAATATGATTTCTTAAGCTTAAGAGCACAACAAGAGAGAAGGAGGAGTGAATAGTGAGTTCTCCTGACTACCGGAGCCGATTTTGACCCTGAATCGCTGTTATCATCTGGTAAGTCCTTCAGGAAACTTCCTCTAATCATTGTAAGCTTCAATTTTATAGTCTTAGGTTTCTCATCTATGGTGTTTTGTGTCAATTAGTTTGCCAAAGTGCCATTGGAATACCAAATCACTTGTACAAATGCGAAGAGGTAAGCATAGGCTTCCTTTTGAACCTATTGGTTTGTAGTCTAGATGAGTTTTCATAAGAGTAGGGTACTGTTCAAATTTTTTCTAGGGTATATCTTTGAGGTTTAACCATGGTTTAATCATGTGTTCATGATTAAATGATTATTTATAATGATTTTGGAATTTTATGTTAAAGCTACTTGAATTCATTTTCTGGAGGCAGTGAACTTGCAACGTGTTTTTGATTAGTCAAACTTAGTCCAAATGCTATAAAATTTTGCAAGATTAAAATAGACATCATGGGCTTTAATTTGATAGGTATTATGAGCCATTTGGACAAGTAGATTGAAAGTTATGATTTTTCAAAGTTTGACCACGATTCTGACATGAAATTTGTGATAGTTTGAGTTTTGTGAATTTATGGGAAATATGTGGCTATGATTGATACTTTTTGATATTTTTCCCTTAAAGAGGACTTAAACAGCTTTAATTAGCCACTAAAACCAACCCATTTGGAGTTTTGTAGAATTAATTTTGAATTTTCAAAGTTTGGTTTGAAAAACCAAAAGTTGAATTTCATATAGGTGCTGCCATATTTCATTTTCTGGAGGCAGTTTTATTGTGGTGAAGATTTCACTTTCCAAACATCTGATGATTATGAGATTTTCTAGAATTATAGTACATTTAAAGACCTTTAACTTGATAGATATTATGAAGGACATCAAAACTGTTAGATATGATTAGTTTTGATGATGTCAAATATAGATATTAAGTGATAAGAGCAAAAAGTTTATATAATGTATTTCTTTGACTAACTACTATATTTAATGTTACATATTTTGTAGATTAGTCAAGCAAAGAATGAAGAAGATTGAATTAATGAAAATGAACAAGAGGAAGAAGAAGAAAGAAATTGAAGATAATCAAAGAGATGCTTGCTTTGGTTATGGAGAATTATTATCAAGAAGAAAACCAAGAAGAAAGATATTGAAGAATGAAGAACTTGGTAGATCTATCATGAATATCAAGATTCAAGTTGTTAGATGTGATATTGGAGGTGTCTATAATGTTATCGGAGGTTTCTATGATCAAATAATGGTTGGAATATGTTAATATGAAGCTAAGATGACTTATATATGAGTTTTGGCACTTCTAGAGGAGTTATGCTCGAGCACAGGAAGAACATGCTCGAGCACAGCTGATTTCACTCGAGCGCGGGTGCATACTCTGTTCTACTCTGTTTTACGTTCAGCCTGAGCGAGGTCTGGTCTTTTGATCATATCTCTCAAACTACACGTCGGATTGACCCGAAACCGGTGGCATATGAAAGAAGACTCCCAACACGTAAAATTGGCACCAGGATCACATTGAAAGAAGATCAAATGAAGGAGTTATGAATCGTAGAAAATGAAACTGAAATCACCGTCATATTTCGACACAGGTTCGGTATTTTGCTCGTAACTTACAAACCACACATCGGATTGAGACGAGACCAGTGCCAAATGAAAGAAGACTCAAAGAGCTTTCCATGGATAGGTAATTTGCATAATTTGAACGTATATTCTAGGAGCTATGCCTTCTGGAAGTTGATGCTTGTGCAGACTAGCGAAATATACACTCCTTCGATCATAACTTACAGAATACAAGGAGTTTTGAGCTGATTCTTGTTGCATTGGAATGCATATGATAAGAGCATTCTTATGATACATCATTTGAATCAAATGAATCAAATTTTTCTAAAGGGGCCCCACATCACCCGCGAGTGCAAAAACTTTCTCTCTGAAAAATGTCGTGCGAGTGATGTCCAGAAGCATATGAAACGTGAAGAAAGTTGCAACACTCGAGCACTAGGATTCATGCTCGAGCATTGGATGATTTCTCACTCGAGCAGAAGGTGTGTGCTCGAGTGAAGGACCTCGAGTGAAGGACCACATCACCTGCGAGTGATAAATTCATCCCTCTGAAATCCTGATGCGAGTGTTGATTTTGAGAGCATATTCCTTGAGAATATGCGTCTCACTCGAGCAGAGGTATGTGTGCTCGAGTGAGGAACCATATCACTCGCGAGCACAAAATCTCACTCTTGTAAAATGATGTGCGAGTGACAACCCGAGAAGAAGCATGCACGTGAAAACTGAAGGCTCACTCGAGCAGGAAGTGTTGTGCTCGAGTGATGTTGAGAATTCACTCGAGCAGATACGAGAGAAGAGTTGCGAGTGCTTGCCCGAGAGGAAGTCAGAACGTGGAAATATGAACTGCACTCGAGTGAGGCATATTGCACTCGAGTGAGGTGCTGACAGAAGCAACGCAGAAACGAAACAGAGCCTCACAACAATCAATCCAAACATGGTTAAACGTTATACAATCATTATGTTTTCACTTGTTATTGTTTCTAAACATTATCTAACATATATTTCAAGTGTAAAACAGGAGTTTACATATTTGGGTTGAATCTTCAAGAATGGAGGTTACGTATGAAAATTCTTCACTCAACATGATGAGTCACAGAAGCCAGAAAATCATCTTTTGACCAATGATCCAACATACCCATGACTAATACTTCATCATATTAATGATTAAGTATTTTGCAGTGTGAAACAGGAAATTTAACGGTGAGCTTGCAGATTCAAATAAAAGTCAATTACGTTGAACTCCATCATTACACACTGACTGGCGGCTACCTACCACGACAAGCAACTGACACACCATGAAAAATTGTCTGAAACACAAGACGCTCCACTTTGCTTTACAACGGACAGAAGCTTATTTTTCAAATATGCTCAAACGGTCAAATGAAGCAGTGGGACTCCAACGGACGAATGTTCACAACGGTCATCATCTTCATCAACTATAAATGAGAGAAAGCATTCATCTTGGAAGGCAGACAGAAAAACTGAGAAAGATAGAAAAAGACAGAGAAAACAGAGCAACGACCCAACATGCGAATAACATGAATTCTCTGCGTCTACACAAACACTCTCTGTTTTCCAGTTTCTGTATTACTTATCATTGAGAGAGTGATTATTTGTATTGTACTTCAGTGAGTATTATATCCACTCTGTGAGAGAGTCTGTAAACACTTTCATCTATATTTCTGAGTTGATCTCAAGGTAGAAGGACCTTGAGAGGGTTGATTTTCTTACGGGGAAGCAGTAGAGAGAATTGCCGTAAGACATTCTGCTCGTAAGACTTACAAGGTGCAAGCAGTAGAGAACGTTGCTGCTCATAAGACTTACAAGGGTGTAAGCAGGTGAGAACGTTGCTGCTCGTAAGACTTGCATAAGTAAGCAGGAGAGGAAGATCTTCGGGATTGCTCTGCTCGTAAGACTTGCCGTAAGGGGAAGTATTTCAGTGAGAGATTTGTAAAAGGTTTCACAAGTACCCGGCTAAACTTGTGGGATTGTAAAGGCTTTTCTTGTGCCCGGATTAAACAAGAAGATAGTGGATTTGAAAATCTCAGGAGGAGCCTGGGGACTGGACGTAGGCCATCACAGATTGGACCGAACCAGGATAAATCACAGTTTGCATATTCTCTTCCCTAAACTCTTATATTTCCAGCATATATTATTTAACATAACTGTTGATTTATAAACCTTCATACTTACCGCTTTCGTTAAGATACGAAAAGATTTCTAAAGTTCTTAAGTTTTTATTATACACCCAATTCACCCCCCCTCTTGGGTGATAGCCGGTTCTAACATTTGGTATCAGAGCACGGGCTCTTGTTTAAAGGACTTAACCGTCTCAAGAGTTACAATGGCTAATTTTGGGTGTTTTATACTTTCAGAAGGTTTTGATTATACAATTCCACCTCTTTTGAAAGATATTGATTTTTGGTTTTGGAAAGCTAGAATGACTAGTTTTATAAAAGCTTTTGATTTTGATATGTGGAATGTTTTTACAAATGTTTTTGATTTCAAACCAAGAAAGGATTGGACAGAAAGTGAAAAGAAAATGTTTTCGTTGAACATTAGAGCAATGAAAATTCTGTATAGTGCTTTAACCGAAAATGATTTTGAGAAAATTAGATTTTGTTCTAATGCTAAACATATATGGGACACTCTTGATTCTATTTATGCTTCTAACAATTTTGTTGAAGTTGAAAGTGTTGACTGTTCGTGTGAAACTACACGCTACGCATCTATTGTGCATGAACAATTGGAAGTTGATGATGAAGATGAAGAAATCATAGAACACTTCCATACAGTCAACATGAATAGACAAGAAGAAGAGGATTCCCGAAAGGAGCTCAGTATGGATGAACATGAAAAATCACTCTCCGGAGCTCAAGATGAACTTAAGGTAAAAAGTTCCAATTCTTTGTGTGATTTTCATAAAACTGATTTTCAAAGTCTACAAAAGTTTGTTTCTCAACCAATTATTGATTCTATTGATAAAAGAAAAAATGTTTTCAAATATGCTGGAAAGTTTGTTGGGAGGAAAGAATATTCAAATCAAATCCATTCGAATTTTTACTCTCATGATCGACATAATATTTGCATGATATCCCATAATGTATATCTTGATACAATTTGCAATTATTGTGGCAAATCCGGTCATATTTCTCATACATGCTATATTAGAAGAAATTCCCATGTGAGAAATAAGTATATTTGGGTACCGAAGAAACATGTAAGGTTTAATACTAACAATCAAGGACCCAAGTATATGTGGGTACCAAAATGTCCATCTAGTACTTTATGTATGCAGGATGATCCAAAAAGAAATGGACATAAGGGTAAGGAGAAGATGAAAAAGAAGCCAAGAGTTTCTCATGCACCTAAATTGAGATTCACACCAATTAGGAGAACTCTCGAATCACCCATTGCTAGAACTGCAAAGTTTAACCATAAAGAAAGGCAATAGAGAAAAGGAGTATGTTCCACCTCAAGAATGAACTACCATAGAATACCATTCAACTATCTTGAGGAGAACAAGAAAAGGAGGATCTCTCAAGCATCAAATAAGAGACTCCTGGAGTCTATATATTTTGAGAGAAGGTTGCCAGCACCCAAAGCAAGATATTCAAAGTATCAACATCATAGAAAGATGCAATGGGTAAGCAAAAGCAATCCTCCAAATATCTAAGGCAAAGGTACACAATGATAAAACCTCCTATGCTGTTGTTTTTAATATTTATTGAGGTTTATACATTGTTACTTGTTACCTTAGATATAAGCATTGCACATAAATTTTCACAATCATAAATAAAGAGTTGCAATGTTTGTTAGTCTAACTTGTTATGCATATACATACTTCATGAGAAAACAATGTTTATGCATAAAGACATATTTAATTCATTATGCTCAATTGTTTCAAATTAACTATATTCTTAGAGCATTTGAATTATGATTCTTTCAAAGCTAACTATGAGTGGATCCAAGTAGAATTGGATACCCAAGGAAGAAAAATAGTTATATGATTTTTGCAGGAATAATTTAGAAAAAAAAGGGGCATGACACTAGAAGTGAACATTCGAGTGCAAGGCATGTTAACACTCAAGTATAAGCGCATAAACTAGCTTCAAAATATGGTTTATTCAAGTGATCTTGGAGAACTTGAGTACAAAGATACAAGAAGATGGAAATTAACTTGGGTGTCTACAAGTTACACTCAAGCCAGGTACGCTGTATCATTAATTTTAAAACTCAACCATCGTACTCATTCTTTCCAACTCAATTTGAGTGGTAAATTCTTGTTCATTACTATATACCACTAGCAATCAATGATTTATGGTTTTTCAAAATATTCAGATTGCTAAATGTATCGAAATAGAATTGTGCATGATTTTTATGCATTGGAAATTTGAAATACTTATTTCACAAATTTACTTGGATTTCAAATCATTCTATTTATAAAAGTGCATACACATTATTTGGAAATTATTCATATCTTGTTTGCATTCAAATCAGTTTCAAAATTGGAAGTTAATATTTTTGTATACTGAAAGTCAGAGTGCTTCAAATTCTTTTATCAAAGTATTTTCCCATCATTGACACTTTGATCTTAAATGTGATATCCAATACTTGAACTCTCTTCAGTCTTTATTCCTTAACATGCTAGACCTTACGTCTAAGCAAGTTAACTATCTATATGAGTGTCAAGTATATTCCCTTGAAAAGAATTCTATATGTAAAAGCCTTGTGCCTAATGCATAAATCATTAGTTGGCTATGTTATTCCAAGCATTATAAATGTTCATTAATGCATTGAATCTTAATGCATTAACCATTATTGTGGAATAACTTACCGGGATAATATTCTAGAACTCAAGTCATTTGGATCAATGAGTATGTGCTTCATCATCCATAAATTCTTATACTCATATTGTTGCTCAAATGCATTACCATTTGTCTTCATCTATTTTTGAGTAACTAGAATCTTGCACTTTAAGTCTTGCTGCCTTAAATATTTATCCATTTTAAGACGCAACTCTAAGAGGCAAGGTTATCTCTTGATCAATAATAAAGTCATCATGCTTATATATGTCAAGATAAGCCATTTTGGCTAATTCATTCTTCATATGACTTTTGTTCTTGGGAAAATTCTCCAACATGTTAACTCTTATAATTAACATGTTATCTTTGTTGAACTCCTTGGTGAAGTTTTCTGATATATATATTTTATAACTGTTGACTTCCATTGATTTTGGCATTTAACAAGCTTCATAAATGAGTTTTCATGCATTCAAAATCTTAATGTCATAATGCATATTTATGATTCGAAAGAACATTTGAGATTTTGAAACAATTTGTATATATCATTATCATTCTTGAAAATTTGGTTTCATTCATGATTTATCATTTCATAAAAGTTGGTCATTATGGATAGATTCTCTACTTTCTTTGATCCAACTTACATGGATTGCACGAAAATTTTATCAATGACATATTTTCTATGTAAAGTGCATTTACAAATTGTCATTGATCTTTGAAAATCATCATTCCTGGTATCACTTGTTCATTATGCTTTATAATGACTTGATTTTATTAAATACGATTATATCTTGGTCTTTGTTGGTTTATGATACTCTTTGCTGAAATTTCACATGATTAATTGCATAAGAGCATAAGAGTTGTTATATCTAATATTGTACGGACCCAAGTGAAGTTGGGTACCAAAGAGCATATAATTATACGTTTGTAGAAGTTGACCAAAATGCTCTACTTTTGGATACAAAGACCAATGGCTAATAGAAGAGGCATGATTGATAGTGTTACAGCGAGAGTTAAAGCAGAATATGTGATATTACTCGAATGACATCCCACCACTAGCAAATAACTAGCTAGTGATACAATCAGAGAAAGAGAAAGAGAAGGAAGATCTCTTGGTAGACCTAGTGTAGATCATTTCAAAGCAGCACAGAGCCAAGAATAAGTTTATCAAATATGAATATTTGTTGTCTACCCACCTTCTTTATCGTTTCAAGGATATCAGACATTTTCACTATGATATGGAGCCAACAGAGATGTTCAGAGGAAGATGCTGAGATGCACAGAATCATCAAGCTTGATAAGTCTATGAGGATTCTTAACTACTATCCTAGCTCTATGTCTAATCTTCACTGAATTATCTGCTATACCTACACTAGAGCTATGGTGAACAAGGCCAATAAATGAGAGACAACACTTTGCTAGAGTTGGTTTCCCTGATCCTTCATTCTTTGGTCTTTTTGTTTAAGGCTTTCTGAGAGAAGAGCTTCAACAATCACACAGAGCTTGCTACAAACATGCTGAGTTCATCACTTCTGTGAATGGCAATATTAGACAACTCTGTGACTTGATCAACTAGAATCCCAATGCCTTATTCTGAGCTCATCTTGGTATCCTAAAGTGCTCACAGAAGACTACACTTCAGAATCCCTCAGTACCAGTCACATCCTCCAATATTGACTAGGACATGATGCATCAATGGACTACAGAGGATTATGACTCGAGTGATTACGATATTACTCGAGTGAGGTATTGTATTCTTGCTTAATTCAAAATCCTTGAATCGCATCACTTGAGTATACAATCGAGTAATGATTGAGTAGAATCACTCAAGTAACCCTCAGGTGATATTAGGTTGTATCTCTTAAAACCTCTTATTAGCATTGCCATTTAATTTCTCTCTAAATCTTTCAAAATCATTTTCTCTATAAAGTTTTCAATGGTTTCTCAAATCCAGGAGAGTTATTAACTGTTTTCCTGATAATTTTTAAAACCATGCATCAATTAAGGGGGAGCTTCACATTCACATGTGTTTTATATGTTGAAAGCTCATCTTCTATTTGAAAGAAAATCTTCTTAATATACTCATCTATATTCACCATGTCTTGATTAGTTTTGATGATGAGTTATTCTTATATTGTTCTTTTCATGATCTTAATTTTAATATATCAAATGGAAAGGAACAGTTTGTTACTTGATTGAACTAACAATTCTCTTTGCAAAGAAAGATTTAAATTTTATGACAGGAGAATTTGTTTTGTGCAATAACATTCCTCAACATACTACAAGAAGACTCTATCAATCTTGAGGATGTTGTTAACGCTCAGTCAAGGAATATATATTGGCTACAACATTCAAAGCAATACAACTGAGCATTGAACATGCTAAACAGAAGCTCAACTCAATTGGAGAATCCTGGCAATAACATGAATATATATTGAGTTGCATAATAGAAGTGTGGTGTACATCATCATGAACTAGCATTGCCAAAGGATAAAGCAACGGACTTCATGGAGTGCTTCATCAATTTTCAAAATCTACATGAGCATTTCTAAACCTTCTCTATTTACATTTCAAGAATACGTTTCATATTTTTCATTGATCTTGATTATAAAAGTTTTCTTGAAAACCTCTCCAAATCTATTTGCAAATCCTTCACTTAGGTGTCTGGGGAAATTGTCAGGCCTCCCCTTCTTTTGATCATTTATGCCCCACCGAAGAAAGAGAAAATGGAAGACCAATGGTTGCACGACACATGGCACTCTTAAGCCTTAAACTATGACACTTGGCAAGATGAGATGAGATCATTTTATGTGATTAAATCACAACCATCCATACCTTATTAAATTCCAAAATTTTGGACAAGCATGGAAAGAGAGAGAGAAATATGATTTCTTAAGCTTAAGAGCACAACAAGAGAGAAGGAGGAGTGAATAGTGAGTTCTCCTGACTACCGGAGCCGATTTTGACCCTGAATCGCTGTTATCATCTGGTAAGTCCTTCAGGAAACTTCCTCTAATCATTGTAAGCTTCAATTTTATAGTCTTAGGTTTCTCATCTATGGTGTTTTGTGTCAATTAGTTTGCCAAAGTGCCATTGGAATACCAAATCACTTGTACAAATGCGAAGAGGTAAGCATAGGCTTCCTTTTGAACCTATTGGTTTGTAGTCTAGATGAGTTTTCATAAGAGTAGGGTACTGTTCAAATTTTTTCTAGGGTATATCTTTGAGGTTTAACCATGGTTTAATCATGTGTTCATGATTAAATGATTATTTATAATGATTTTGGAATTTTATGTTAAAGCTACTTGAATTCATTTTCTGGAGGCAGTGAACTTGCAACGTGTTTTTGATTAGTCAAACTTAGTCCAAATGCTATAAAATTTTGCAAGATTAAAATAGACATCATGGGCTTTAATTTGATAGGTATTATGAGCCATTTGGACAAGTAGATTGAAAGTTATGATTTTTCAAAGTTTGACCACGATTCTGACATGAAATTTGTGATAGTTTGAGTTTTGTGAATTTATGGGAAATATGTGGCTATGATTGATACTTTTTGATATTTTTCCCTTAAAGAGGACTTAAACAGCTTTAATTAGCCACTAAAACCAACCCATTTGGAGTTTTGTAGAATTAATTTTGAATTTTCAAAGTTTGGTTTGAAAAACCAAAAGTTGAATTTCATATAGGTGCTGCCATATTTCATTTTCTGGAGGCAGTTTTATTGTGGTGAAGATTTCACTTTCCAAACATCTGATGATTATGAGATTTTCTAGAATTATAGTACATTTAAAGACCTTTAACTTGATAGATATTATGAAGGACATCAAAACTGTTAGATATGATTAGTTTTGATGATGTCAAATATAGGTATTAAGTGATAAGAGCAAAAAGTTTATATAATGTATTTCTTTGACTAACTACTATATTTAATGTTACATATTTTGTAGATTAGTCAAGCAAAGAATGAAGAAGATTGAATTAATGAAAATGAACAAGAGGAAGAAGAAGAAAGAAATTGAAGATAATCAAAGAGATGCTTGCTTTGGTTATGGAGAATTATTATCAAGAAGAAAACCAAGAAGAAAGATATTGAAGAATGAAGAACTTGGTAGATCTATCATGAATATCAAGATTCAAGTTGTTAGATGTGATATTGGAGGTGTCTATAATGTTATCGGAGGTTTCTATGATCAAATAATGGTTGGAATATGTTAATATGAAGCTAAGATGACTTATATATGAGTTTTGGCACTTCTAGAGGAGTTATGCTCGAGCACAGGAAGAACATGCTCGAGCACAGCTGATTTCACTCGAGCGCGGGTGCATACTCTGTTCTACTCTGTTTTACGTTCAGCCTGAGCGAGGTCTGGTCTTTTGATCATATCTCTCAAACTACACGTCGGATTGACCCGAAACCGGTGGCATATGAAAGAAGACTCCCAACACGTAAAATTGGCACCAGGATCACATTGAAAGAAGATCAAATGAAGGAGTTATGAATCGTAGAAAATGAAACTGAAATCACCGTCATATTTCGACACAGGTTCGGTATTTTGCTCGTAACTTACAAACCACACATCGGATTGAGACGAGACCAGTGCCAAATGAAAGAAGACTCAAAGAGCTTTCCATGGATAGGTAATTTGCATAATTTGAACGTATATTCTAGGAGCTATGCCTTCTGGAAGTTGATGCTTGTGCAGACTAGCGAAATATACACTCCTTCGATCATAACTTACAGAATACAAGGAGTTTTGAGCTGATTCTTGTTGCATTGGAATGCATATGATAAGAGCATTCTTATGATACATCATTTGAATCAAATGAATCAAATTTTTCTAAAGGGGCCCCACATCACCCGCGAGTGCAAAAACTTTCTCTCTGAAAAATGTCGTGCGAGTGATGTCCAGAAGCATATGAAACGTGAAGAAAGTTGCAACACTCGAGCACTAGGATTCATGCTCGAGCATTGGATGATTTCTCACTCGAGCAGAAGGTGTGTGCTCGAGTGAAGGACCTCGAGTGAAGGACCACATCACCTGCGAGTGATAAATTCATCCCTCTGAAATCCTGATGCGAGTGTTGATTTTGAGAGCATATTCCTTGAGAATATGCGTCTCACTCGAGCAGAGGTATGTGTGCTCGAGTGAGGAACCATATCACTCGCGAGCACAAAATCTCACTCTTGTAAAATGATGTGCGAGTGACAACCCGAGAAGAAGCATGCACGTGAAAACTGAAGGCTCACTCGAGCAGGAAGTGTTGTGCTCGAGTGATGTTGAGAATTCACTCGAGCAGATACGAGAGAAGAGTTGCGAGTGCTTGCCCGAGAGGAAGTCAGAACGTGGAAATATGAACTGCACTCGAGTGAGGCATATTGCACTCGAGTGAGGTGCTGACAGAAGCAACGCAGAAACGAAACAGAGCCTCACAACAATCAATCCAAACATGGTTAAACGTTATACAATCATTATGTTTTCACTTGTTATTGTTTCTAAACATTATCTAACATATATTTCAAGTGTAAAACAGGAGTTTACATATTTGGGTTGAATCTTCAAGAATGGAGGTTACGTATGAAAATTCTTCACTCAACATGATGAGTCACAGAAGCCAGAAAATCATCTTTTGACCAATGATCCAACATACCCATGACTAATACTTCATCATATTAATGATTAAGTATTTTGCAGTGTGAAACAGGAAATTTAACGGTGAGCTTGCAGATTCAAATAAAAGTCAATTACGTTGAACTCCATCATTACACACTGACTGGCGGCTACCTACCACGACAAGCAACTGACACACCATGAAAAATTGTCTGAAACACAAGACGCTCCACTTTGCTTTACAACGGACAGAAGCTTATTTTTCAAATATGCTCAAACGGTCAAATGAAGCAGTGGGACTCCAACGGACGAATGTTCACAACGGTCATCATCTTCATCAACTATAAATGAGAGAAAGCATTCATCTTGGAAGGCAGACAGAAAAACTGAGAAAGATAGAAAAAGACAGAGAAAACAGAGCAACGACCCAACATGCGAATAACATGAATTCTCTGCGTCTACACAAACACTCTCTGTTTTCCAGTTTCTGTATTACTTATCATTGAGAGAGTGATTATTTGTATTGTACTTCAGTGAGTATTATATCCACTCTGTGAGAGAGTCTGTAAACACTTTCATCTATATTTCTGAGTTGATCTCAAGGTAGAAGGACCTTGAGAGGGTTGATTTTCTTACGGGGAAGCAGTAGAGAGAATTGCCGTAAGACATTCTGCTCGTAAGACTTACAAGGTGCAAGCAGTAGAGAACGTTGCTGCTCATAAGACTTACAAGGGTGTAAGCAGGTGAGAACGTTGCTGCTCGTAAGACTTGCATAAGTAAGCAGGAGAGGAAGATCTTCGGGATTGCTCTGCTCGTAAGACTTGCCGTAAGGGGAAGTATTTCAGTGAGAGATTTGTAAAAGGTTTCACAAGTACCCGGCTAAACTTGTGGGATTGTAAAGGCTTTTCTTGTGCCCGGATTAAACAAGAAGATAGTGGATTTGAAAATCTCAGGAGGAGCCTGGGGACTGGACGTAGGCCATCACAGATTGGACCGAACCAGGATAAATCACAGTTTGCATATTCTCTTCCCTAAACTCTTATATTTCCAGCATATATTATTTAACATAACTGTTGATTTATAAACCTTCATACTTACCGCTTTCGTTAAGATACGAAAAGATTTCTAAAGTTCTTAAGTTTTTATTATACACCCAATTCACCCCCCCTCTTGGGTGATAGCCGGTTCTAACAAAAACAGCCTTACTTAATGGAAAGCTCCTTAAGGATGTGTACATGACACAACCTGATGGTTTTGTTCGTCCAGAAGACTCTGATAAATTTTGCAAGCTTCAAAGATCCATTTATGGATTGAAGCAAGCATCTTGGAACTAAAATCATCGTTTTGATGAAGTAGTCAAAGAGTTTGGATTCATTCAAAACATTATGAACTTGTGTTTATAAGCAGGTTAGTGGGAGCATAGTTATATTTCTAGTGCTTTATATAGATGACATCTTACATATTGGGAACGACATTCCTACCTTGCAGGGTGTCAAGTCCTGGTTAGGAAATTCCTTTTCAATAAAAGACTTAGGTAAAGCCACTTACATCCTAGGGATTATGATCTATAGAGATAGATCTAAGAGACTAGTATGCCTAAGTCAGAGCACATACATAGACAAGATACTGCATAAGTTCAGTATATAAGATTCAAAAAAAGGTTACACACTCATGTTTCATGGCATCCATCTTAGCAAGGATCTGTGTCCTAGTACACCTAAACAGTGATATCGTATTAGTAAGGTTCCATATGCCTCGGCCATTGGATCCATCATGTATACCATGTTATGTACTAGACCGGATATCTCATTTGCCTTAAGTATGACTAGTAGATATCAACAAGATCCTGCAAGGGTCATTCAATTGTCGTCAAGAATATCCTAAAGTACTTAAGAAGGACTAAAGACTTATTTTTGGTTTATGGTGGATTGGTTGATTAGCTTTGTGTAATCGGTTACATAGACAAAAGTTTCCAAACTAACCAAGATGACCTTAAATCGCAATCTAGATACATATTCCTCCTGAATAGTGGAGCAGTAAGTTGTAAGAGCTCCAAGCAAAGTGTTGTAGTAGATTGTGCAATAGAAGCTGAGTATATAACAGCATCGGATACAACTAAGGATGCCGTTTGGATCAAAAAGTTCATTACTAAACTAGGGGTGGTACCTACTATCTCAAATCCAATAGATTTGTACTATGACAATAGTGGTGCTATTGCATAGGCCAAGCAGCCTAGGTCATATCAAAAGACCAAGCATATACTCAGGCGATTTCATCCCATTAGAGAAATCAAAGATAGAGGTGACAAAAATATGCAAAGTAGTAGGAGAAGACAATGTTGTTGATCCTCTTACCAAGCTGCTTGCATAGGCAAAGTATGAGCATCATGTTAGGATAAGGGGAATTAGGCAAATTAATGATTGTACCTAGTGCAAGTGGGAGGATGTTAGAAGTTGTGCCCTAGGGGCCAATCATTTTACTTTGAACATTATTATTTAACGAATTTCTCCATTCGGTTATCATATTATTTGTATGTTAACTGTGATAATTGTATCCTTGGACAAATCAAAAGATTGTCCTAAATGTCCCTGGTCGATCATCTATATAGGAGCAAAAATGAAGTACGACCAGTATGACTTTGATAAGATATGAAGATATGAATCAAAGTCTTAGGCACTTATAAGAGTACAAGGTACTGGACCGACCTACTATAAGAAAGCTGAATAGATCAAGTCATAAGATTATCTCATGTACAACCACATCACAATTCCCTTTTACCTGAGGTCAACATGGATTCCTATATGAGGGTTGTTGAGCTTTGAACTAGTCAAAAGTCACCTTTGACTGGGCGATGATAAAGGCTATGATCGGGCTTGATGATTTTTCTATAAAGGAATATGAACGGTCAAGATGGAATTTGTTCGTCCCATTAGTAGAGAGATATTATTGGGCCCCTTGATGAGTGAGTCTGAGAAATGTATGGCCATACTACAATAAAAAGGAGTTTTCATTTTTGTTGTCATACTACTTAAGAATCAGTAGACTAATGGTTAGTAATAGTAGGATGATAATATTCATGCCTCATCCTTGACCAAAATATCATGTGACAAAAGGGACATGACATGGTTGTTTGACATGTTGCATCGTGTTAATGACTATCATATTAATTGGGTAGTCATAAGGTCTTGCTAAAGGCCATTTGTGACTTGTGGGTTAATATAGTTATTAGCCTACTGCCAACTGCATATAGGCCTACTGGGTCGCACAAAAGAATAGCCCAACACTAGCTATAATGTCCAGGTTCATTGAATCTAAGATGTGCCTAAGATTCAAAGAATACAATGTTTAATATAGGGTGGACGAATTATATATATATTTATATGATATAAAATTAAAACTGTTGGACAAGTTTAATTTAAACTGAATTTATTTAAGTAGCCCATCAAGATAATTAAGGGTTAATTAATCAAGTTAATTTTTAAATTTGAATATAGCCCTCATAGGTTATAAGAATGATGGGGCAAAAAAAACTCATACACGGATGAGAAACTGAGGAGCCGTAAGAAACCCTAGAGAGGCAGGAGATATTGGAGGTGCTAGCATGCAGTCAGTGCTGCAGTCTTATTCGTGTGGATACCAGTAGAGGGAGCCAATCGGAGGTGTTGGTTCATAGAGATCGAAAACCCTAAATTGAAAAAGGTACAAATCTTTCTTAACCGGTTTAAATGCCATTGATAGATCCGTAATTGAGATTGGCAAAATTTTAATTTCCGCTGTGCCAGCCAATTCTAACATTTTCATCATTTAGTTACGGTTGTCATAGCTTACTTAAAATAATATGATAGTAAAAAAAATAGGGGCAATGATTTTAAAATCCTTCCAATCCAAAAAAAAGCCCTATTTATTTTTTTAAAGAAATGTCACTTTTTAGACCAGTTGTGGGGGATATTAGGTCTAAAAATGACATTTTAGACCACTTTTTAGAATAACTAGTCTTAAACTTTTAAGATTGGTTATTCTAAAAACTGGTCTCAAAAGTCTTGAAACTTGAGGTCTAAAAAAAGGTTTTAAACCAGTTTTTAAACAACCGGTCTAAAAAGTCTGAACTTTTTAGACCTGGTCTTTGAGCAACCGGTCAACAAAAGTGATTTTTAAGATTGGTTGCTTAACTGGTCTAAACAGTAATAGACTTTTTAGACCGGCTATATCAAGACCACATCCAGAATAGTCTAAAAAGTCATTTTTAACCAGTCTAAAAAGTTATTTTTCCACCAGTGTTTTAAGAAAATTATTACATGGCCATTTAATTCCATCATCATTTTCTTTTTACTTGGCGAATATGATTTCTCTTTTTTGCTTCCAATTTCATGTCATTATGAAGTCCCAAATGGAAAGGGAAAAGCTCTTCGAAATATCCTCTTTTTCTCTCTTGTAATAATATATTTTATGACAATTTTCCAAGTGCTCTTGTTTTATGAAGTCTTATTTAATTACTTGGCTCCAAATTAAGCCACATCGCATCATCTTTATCCAAGTAATTATTTTTTCCGCCATTTTCCCTTAATAAGCTGAAATTTTTAAGGAAAAAGGGAAATAAAATGTCTTCATGAATTTGTCTCTTAGAAGTTACACATAATAGCCATTTATGACAAATTTACTTTTGACTTTTCAACTTGATTCTTTTACTTGGCTACAAATTACTCCATCTTGATTTAATTGAAGCCAAATGTTTCCTCACCTCTTATTTTTACCTTTTTGGATGTCTCATGCCCAAGAAAAAAGGAAAATATGGGCTTTTAATTTTTATTAGCCAAATGACTATTTTACCCACATATTTTTGTGATTTATTGTATTAAATCATAGCTTCTTCCTTTCACTTCACTTTGGCCGACTTTCACCCCTTTTATTGAGCCAAAAATTTTGCTCTTTTATGTCCCAAATTGTTGCTTAAATAATGGGATTTTTGAAAGACAAAGATTGGCTTTATATCTTGCTTTAGCCAAATTTCCTTGTAATCACGACTAGGGTTATTTTTGTAATTCCAATTGCACCACTATTCACCATTTTATTTCATTAAATGCCATAAATATTTACAAGACATATCGGTAAATAAAAATGGGGCATTACAACTCTCCCTCCTTAAATAAATCTCGTCCCCAAAATTTACTACACATATATAGCCATAAACTCTAGGTAATGCTTCTGCATATCCTCTTCCATTTCCCATGTTGCTTCTCTAGGAGATAATCCCTTCCAGACAACTTTTATGACTGAGATACTCCTGTGTCTGAGATATTTCTCCTGCCAATCAATGACTCTGTCAGGTGTGACTTCATAAGTCAAATCATCCCACATATCCACATTTTCGTATTTAATCACATGTTCCAAATCAGGTTAATATTTCTTCAACTGGGAAACATGGAATACATCATGCAACTTGCTCAAATTTGGGGGTAAAGCTATCTAGTAGGCTATTGGTCTAATCTTTGACAAGATTTCAAACAAACCAATGTACCTTGGACTTAGCTTTTTTACTTTCAATGCTCTACAAATACCTATGCAGGTGAAACATTTATAAAAACATGATCACCAACCTCAAACTCTAGAGGCTTTTGCCTCTTGTCAACACAGCTCTTTTGTTAGCATCGAGCAATTAATAATCTTTTCTTGAGAAGCTTAATCTGCTCTATTGTCTAATCAAAAATATCTGGCCCAAGTAAGCGTCTTTTAGAAAGCTTTGTCCAGCATAAGGGTGATTGATAGTTCTTTCCATACAATGCCTCATATAAAGCCAATTACATTCTCATATAGTAACCTATTATTATAGGTAAAAACTACTAATGGAAGGAATTGATCCCATTTGCCCTTGAAATCTAAGGCACATGCCCTCAACATATCCTTTAGCGTTTGTATTATTCATTATGTTTGCTATCAGTCTATGGATGATATGATGTGTTAAATCTCGGCTTGGTACCCAAAGCCTCGTGCAACGCTTTCAAGAAAATAGAAGTAAAATAAGGATCTCTATCAAAAATGATGTTTGTCGGAGCACCATGTAATCACACAATCTCCTTGATATAGATTTTGGCTAGCTTATCAAGAGAATAATGGATACTAATTGGTAGGAAATAGACTATCTTTGTAAATCGATCTATGATTGCCCATATTGCATCATGATTTCTGATCTTCGGCAATCCCATCACAAAATCCATCGTGATACTTTCCCATTTCCACTTAGGAATTTCAAGATTTTATAGAAGTTCAAATGATTGCTTATGCTTGATTTTCACTTTCTGGCATGTAAGACAATGAGCAACAAACTTTGTCACCTCTCTTTTCAAGCCTAACCACCAATATGTGGACTTCAAGTCATGATACAATTTGGTCACGTATGGGTGTAGACTATATTTACTCTTATATGCTCTTCCAAGATTTGTTGTTTCAACTTGGTTTGCAGAGGAACATATAATCATTTCTTGTATCTGACTAGTCTGCTCGTTGACAAATTGTATTCTTGAGCCTTTCCACTTTCAATCATATTTTTGATAAACTATTATTGTATATCATTGATTTGAGCTTCTTCAATTGCTGCTTTCAGATCATTATATGTCTCACTGACATTATTACTACTTATCAAAATCTACTTAGACAAACTAATATCTCTGAAATCCTCAATTAGTTTCTGCTCATGAATCATTAGGATGCCACCTCACTATTTTATGGCCCAATGTGTCAGCAGCAATATTAGCCTTTCCTGGATGATATTTCAGCTCCATGTTGTAATCTTTAAGCAGCAATATCCATCTACTCTATCTCATATTCAGTTCTTTTTTATCATATAAATTTTCAAACTCTTATGGTCACAGTACAGCTCTACAATGGCACCATAGAGATTGTATCTCCAGATTTTTAAAGCCAACACAATTGCTGTTAAGTCAAGATCATGTATGAGATAATTTTTTTTGTGAGGCTTCAATTGTCTAGATGCATATGCCATAACATGGGCCTGTTGCATCAATAACTTCCCAATCATCACCCACTGGCATCTGTGTAGACAACGAAGGTCCACAATTAATCTACGATTATCAATATCAGTGTTGACGTTAATTTACATTTCAGCTCAATGAAGCTTCTCTTACAATTATGATCCTAAAGATAATGTTAAGCTTTTGAGGTTAACTTTGTCAAAGGAAAAACTATTCCAGAGAAATTTGGCAGGAATCTTCTATAATACCCTGTAAGACCCAGAAAATTGCATATTTCAAAGATAGTCCCTGGCCTCTTCTAATTTAGTACTACTTCCACCTTGCAAGAATCCACTGAGACTCCTTGTTGTAAGACTATATGGCCCAGAAATCTTACTATTGAAAGCCAAAACTCACATTTACTTAGCTTGACATAGAGTTGCTTAGATTTCAGTATGTTCAATATAGTCTCAAATGCTGTTCATATTCTGATATACTCTACGACTACACCAGTATATAATCAAAAAAGACTAACATGAATTGGTCCAAATACGGATGGAAAAATTTGATTTGAGTAGTCTATGAACATGGTAGGTGTATTAGTCAACCTAAATGGCATTACTAAAAACTTGTAATGGCCATATCTGGTCCTAAAAGTAGTGTTTGGCACACCTTCTACTTTAACTTTGAGCTGGTGATAACCTAATCTCAAGCTAATATTCTAAAACATATAGGACCCAGACAACTGATTGAGTAAATCATCTATTCTCAGAAGTAGGTATGGTCAACTTGATCAGCTCCTTGTAATCAATACTGAGTCATAGGCTTCCATCTTTCTTTTTAACATACTCCTTATGGCAAAACACTGGGTCTATAAACCCTTTTTGTAGCAGTTCTTAAGTCTATTTTTTCAATTCTACCATTTCATTTGGTGCCATTCTATATAAGGCTTTCAATATTGGTTTTGCTCCCTGCCTAAGGTCACTCACAAATTCCACTTCCCTATATGGAGATAATCCACTAATATCTTCCAAAACTGCCTCAGGAAACTCATTTACCACAGGGATACTTTCAAATGCTATTATAGCTTTTGATTGCATGGAAAAGAATACCATATACCCCTGACAACCTTTATACAACTATCTGTTAGCCTCAACTACCAAAGAAAGTTAAGGTTGATTTTGTATTGACTTGTAGTTGTAGATTAGGGTAAATCACCCTTTTGTTTCCATAATCTAGCAAAACATTGTTTGCTGTCAACTAGTTAATATCCAAAATAATTTCCAAAACCTTGCAGTGGTAAACAATTCAAATCCACCATTGATTCATGCCCCTCGGCATTTATTATGCAATTCAGATAGACTTTAACTGTGATATTCTAACACCCGTAGGTGTAGACACAAACAGGTCATATGGAAATTTTGTACCCTTGAGCCTAGCCATCTCACACAATTATATACAATAAATAAATGACTAGTACTTGAATCATACATTACTTGTACTGAATTGTGATTAAGGTAAACCGTACCTTGAATCAATTTAGGAAATTTCCTAGCTTCCTTTTGAGTAATCGTATACACTTTGCCTTGTACTCTTGATCTTGGCTCAGTAGCATGTTGCTACTGCTGTGGGAAGTTAATAGCATAATGCCCTGACCTGCCACAGATGTAACAAGTTATTGGCCTAGTTAGAGCTTGAGTTGCTGGTGGAGCCTGCGGTAATGGAGCACTATTACATGTTTTGCCAGGATGGTGTGGCTTATGCAATACCAGCATGTTCTACCTTAAGAGGGTCTTTGATTTCCATGACCTCCAGCCTGATATAGCTTCTTATTTTCGCCCCTAGGTGGTCCACTTAGTTCTTTTCGTGTCTAGGGAGAACTCCCACTACCAGACACACCTTTAGTATTAGTATTTCTGTCTAACTACAGCTCAACAAATTATTCTTAGTAATTCGGCATTCATCCACTGCCTTGTTCAACTCAATAAAATGTTTGGAGACCAACTTCTACTTCAATTCTTGTTTCAACTCTTGGATCATCATTTCTTAGCTCTATTCCTCGTTATCCTAATACTTAAGGTATGATGAGTATACTAACAACTGAATATAGGGAGCTAAGTACTCGTCAAAGCTCTCTTTATCACCTTGTTGTATATTTAGGAATTCTTTTTATCTTTTCTAGCCTAATTGAATAGGGAAAATATTTCTCATTCAACTTTTCTTGGAATAATTCTCATGTCATCGGAATATTCCTCCCCTGAAGTATTAGTTTAGTGTTCTTCTACCATCTATCTGCATCGCCCTGAAGCTTATAAATTGAGCAGAGGACTTTAACTTCATTAGGGCACAATAGGATGTTTAATATCTTTTCTAGTCTTAAGCTTGCTATGGATCAAATTTTCCTCTAAAGACAGGAGGTTGTTGTTTACTGAATCTTCCGACCCAAGTCTGAAGAATATCAGCTTCAGGATTAGGTCAAGGATCTTTTGGTTAAGGTCTCTCACGTGGATTGGGCTCACTATCTCTCCTTACCAGGTCTTCTAAAGAACCTGTCTTTTCTACACTTCTCGTAGCTCCTCCTTGATATCATTCATTATTTCCCGTTGCTATGTTAGAATACCTAATATCTGTTGCATTAGGTCAGGTTGAGGGTCTCATACTTGATAATTATGTCCCCTTTATAGTCTACCGCGCGTTTTCACCATCTTGTATTTTACTATATGAAAATAAAGAAGACATAAATTCCATATAAACACAAGGGCATTTTTGTCATTTCTGAAAATGTTAGGTATAAAGATATGTCATATATATATATATATCATACCATAGATATTTAAAGCAGTTAAGGAAAATATTAATACCATACTGAAAGAGGCAAGCTTCAACCAAGATGGGAGTGAATTGGGTGATGTGATAAATTTTTCGGTTGATGCGGTGATATGATAATAACTATAGATAGAGTAGAGTTGAGTAGATTAGCACACAGAGAGTTATACTAGTTCAGCCCAAAACCCAATCCTATGTCCAGTCCTTAGAGATCAAGACCTACTGAGATTTTTACTATTCTTCCAAGATTCAGTGGGCTCTCAGAAAGCCGTAAGAGAACAATCATCCTTGAATGGACTACGAGCAGAAATATTCTAACAGTTAGAAATTTCTCTCCCCCTTACGGCAAGTCTTACGTGTAGAAAAACAAACCTATGACCTTTCCCTCTCACTTATGTACATAAGTCTTATAAGCAGCAACGTTCTCACCTACTTACACCCCTGTAAGTCTTACGAGCAGCAACGTTTTCTACTACTTGTACCTTGTAAGTCTTATGAGCAAAAAGTCCTCCTAGGAATTCTCTCAATTACTTCCCTTGTAAGGATATCTACCCTCTCAAGGTCCCTGTACCTTGAAATCAAATGAAAATAGAATTTGAAGTGTATACAGACTCTTTCACAAAACAAATATAATAAACACTGTAGTACAATATGAATACAGAGAAAATATGAATAACAAAGACTCGTGAATTCGCTTGTGTATATTCTTGTTCTAAGTAAGAGTTCTTGATGGTCTCTAAAACTCTGTATTTATAGTCAGTTGATTATGTCTGTTGAATAATGGTCGCTGTAGAGTAGAGCATTTTATTGTGAAACAACATGCGTACGTTTGAAATCTTTGAACAAGATATCATGGTAGGTACGTGCTTAGTTGGTCATAATGATTATGTCTACCATTGTTTGACTTCCTTTGTGTATTTCTAATTCAAATGATCAAACTCTTGTTTCACACTTGAAATATATGTTAAATGATATTAAATAATAATAAGTAAAAATAGAATAAATAAATAACATTAAACCATGTTCAGATTGATCACTGTAAGTCTGTTGTGCTTTGGCTTCTGACAAAGTATCACTCAAGTGCACTGAGGTCTCACTCGAGTGCAACATCACAATTTCTCTTCTACTTCAGATTTTCAGTTGCACTTCCATGCAAGAAACAAGAGTGCTTTTTCTCACTTGCGAGTGATGTGGGTCCTCACTCAAGTGAATCTTGTCTTACTTGAGTGCACATGTATTTTGCACTATAAACTTATGTCTCTGGATAACAATCGCATCTTATTTTTCAAGAGTGTTATTTTGTACTTGCAAGTGAAGTGGGCCCTTACTTCAGTTTACTGATCCTCACTCGAGTGCATCAGTATATTCATATATTAAGTACTCTTTCGCTTTAGAACTTGCATCAGGAATGGAGAGAGTTAGATTTCTCACTCATGGGTGCTGAGCTATCACTCGGGTTCAAGTGCTTTTTACTCAAGTGTACATGCTCTTCCATGCTTTAGCCGACTCTCGGGCAAGCACTTTCTATTCTTCACTCACTTGGACTCGAGTGCACTTGTTACTTTAATTTTTCTTTGCTATCAGGTAAACACTTCCTGTATAACACTTTGTAGGACACGAGTGAACTTCAGGCTATCACTCTAGTATTGAGTCTATGCCCAAGTGCAATGATCATTTCCTCTCTCTGAAATTGCTTTCTGTCAAACTCTTACACGAGTGTGCCTTCATGTTTGAGAGCAAATCACATTATCACTTGAGTTAAAATCATAGCAATGACTTCTGAACTTTGTGAGATGCATTTAGTAACATTTTCAACTATTGTCTAAACTTGCAAAACATGAGTTTCTTACCACAACACATAATAATCTTTTGTTATCATCAAAACTTGGAATCTAACATTCTCCCCCTTTTTGATGATAACAAAACCTTTATGATGGATTTTAAAATCTTGAATAAAGTGTAAATTTTTTAAAACACTTTCAAGATTTCCAAATGCATATTTACTAAAGTTTTGATTCTTTTTTCAGATTTTTGCACTTAACTTCATTACTTTCCTGCAATACTTCCAATAGACACTAAAAGCCAAGATAAGTCATAGTGGAGCATAAAAACTTAGAAAACATGAAAATGATCATATATACATTTTTGAACCTGTGAAGTACATTAACAAATAACATCTACCCATGAAAATCCAAATACATCCAAGTCAAAAAAATAAAGCAGAAAAGCTCAAATAACATTAAGCCTACCCCAATACATAAAAACTACCCAATATTCCTCCTTAAGCTAAAATCAGTCTAGAACCAGAATAGCTCAAGAAAACAAGAATAGCTCAAGAACCCATCACATATCCTGCTCCCCTGTTTTGTCAGCATCAGAAGGGGGCTAAGGAAAAGTAAGATCAGATGGCTGTGCTGGGGTATATTCCACCATGGCGGTGGATGGATCAAATGGCTTAGGTGTAAAAGGTGGAGATGATGATGATGATGATGATGATGGCTTGTCATAAGTGACATCAATCTAGGAATGAGGGTCAATGAAGAGTACATGTGTCTAAGGCTTAAAAGGTGAGGCCGTGGTAGGAGTAGACTCTAGAGGCACCTCAGTAGAAGTAGTTAGAAGATGAGTACGCAAGAAGATCTCCATGTCAGTGATTCTTCATGACTATTTTTCCTGTTCCTTGAATATCATATCAAAATTAGCACTAGCCTTGTCCACCAATCTTGAGACTTGTTTTCCATCTTGTCTACCAATTTGTGATACTCACTTAACAATTCCTTTTTTAGGCCTACCACCACTTGATTGATGACTTCAGCTAGATAGCTTGGTATTAATGCATTTAGGAAAGATGGAGGTGGAGTTGGTCTTTGTGCAGAAGACTGAGCCTCATCACCTCTCAAAGTAGTGACTTCTCTCTGAGATGTAGCCCTAATTTAACTAACTGGAAGATTGATCCCTATATGTGTCAAATGTATCTTGCCAAACCTCAGGATGTTTACCCTCTCAGTTCCCTTCAAGTACCAAACTTTGTTGTGATTTAGGATGAGAGACACAAGTTGTGGATATGGAATTGTGGTGGATCTTGATAAAGAAAATCTAAATCTTCTCATCTCACCAAAAATAAGCTCTCCCACATTTCTTCATTGACCGGCTAGGAAGGAGGCCAAGAAATAGTAATCTCTTTAGGCAAAATGGGTATAGTTTTTAGATTTTTTTACAATGCTACGGGTGCATATATAATGAAGGGCATGAATAGAGTCAAGCACATCAATAGGCTTAAAGTTAAGAGGTCCTATAGGGTCATTTGGCCTTAATTTCTAAAAGACTTCATTTGTAGAGAGTATGGGTGGATTGGATGGTGGTCAACATAACCAAGTATATCATTTAAAATTGAAGGAAATTTCATAATATGTTGGTCTCTAAAAGTGGTGGAAATTGCTTCCTCTATAAACTCTCCGACTCTAGACTTTATGTTTTTTGGACTTTCAAGTTATAGTAAAAGGTTCTCACAATAGTAGGGGAATATGGAAAACGCACATTCAGGATCATAGTATCCAAGGAAAGGTTGAAAATCCAGACTACAACTTTTCTTCAGATAATCCAAATCCACATAAACAATAAGGCAGAAACTTCTATGAGCAAATTCAGAATCATATACCTTTTGATCAAATGGCTTCAGTTCCTGAATATTGAAGCCTTCTAAAGGAATTGTTTCTTGTTCTACCTCCGGACCCTGTAAAGTAGAAGGTACTCCTGACTGTGAAGCAGCTTGACTGGTCTGGCCAACATGACAAGAACTCGAGGCACCGACTTGGGAGGAAATCTTGCCAACTAAGGCATCAAGCTTGGATTTGTCTTTTGCTTCCTGGAGGTGCACATTAAAGGAATCATCAGAGGAAGACTCTTGAGGTTCTTCTTTGGCGATCATATTTCCTCTTCCCTTTACTTCCTTCAATTGAGAACAAGTGATAATAGGCTCTTTAAAGACAACTCCCTTTGATTTCTTTGGTGGAGGTTGAGCCTTCTTAGCCACCTTAGGCTTAGGATGAATCTTCTTAGTAGGAGTTGTTCTATTCTTGGTGGTTTTAGGTTTTGGTGGAGGTGTTGGAGTAAAGGATGGTGAAGGTGTTCGAGATGAATTATGAGAAGGTGTTGCCATTAGAGATTCTAACTTACTAGCTTTGGAATGAGGAAGTAAAGCCGTTAGAGAGTTTTGAGAAATTGGATTAATCTTTGTTTTAATCATCTTGAATGATTCAAAAATGAATTGACAATTAACAATACAAAGAAAAGCTTGAAGAATGATTTTCGGAAATGTTCTTCGATTAGGGCAAGAAAAAGAAATTTATGATGATAAGTCTGACCTTTCTAAGATGATTGAAGAGTTTCAACTAAGATTTGAGTAGATTTGAGATGATTAATCGATGGGAAATGATCGGTGGTAAAGAGGTATGGCTGACGAGTGAAGAGACACTTTTGAGTGAGAAGAAGAAGTGTGATGATATGAGCTATCGCGTGTATGATATAAGTCCCAACACTTGAGTGATAAACCTAGTGCTCGAGTGTTATTCATATAGCCCTCGAGTGATACATTTTGGAGCTCGAGTGCAAAACAAAGAAATTTCAGAAAACATGTAAATGCGTACCTATTTTAAGTATGTTTGTTATATTGTTCATCTTTGTACTCAAATCCTCCAAGATCACTTGAGTAACCATGCGTTGGATTAGGCTAATATCTTTATCTACTGCTCGAGTGTTCTTGCTGCACTTCAGGATTGTTCTTATATTACTCGAGTGATATTCTTTCCTCACTCTGGTGAGGTCTGACACTTTCGGTATATTCGAGTGAGTTCTAGGAGTTCTTATATACTCTGTTAATCCCTATTTTACATAGCTAGAAGCAGAGCATATGATATAGTCCACACTCAAGAATTCATCTCTGACTCAAGTGCTAAAGTGCCTTACACTCAAGTGAACCATCAACACTTGAGTGAAAATCTTGCAAAAACATTTTCTACATACTTTGTGCCTAAGTCAGTATGATTACCATCAAAACTTAGATTAAACATAATAATTAACAACAAAAGCTTGTAACTCATTAGGATTAACCATTCCCAATTATCGTCATATATATAAGAATTGATATTTGCTATCGGCTTTGTGAATATGTCAGCGAGTTGAAGATGCATTGGTATGCATTTTACTTTGACATCCTTCTTTTGTATGTGTTCTCGAATGAAGTGATGTCGGATATCTATGTGCTTAGACCTTGAATGTTGTACAAGATTCTTGGCCAAACTAATAGTGCTAGTGTTGTCACAGGAAATTGGTATATCCTTTAAGTATATCCCCAAATCCTAAAGTTGTTTCTTCAACCATAGTACTTGAGAACAACAGCTTGCTGCAGCTATATATTCAGCTTTAGTGGAAGATGATGACATTGTTTTCTGCCTCTTACTGAACCATGATACCAGAGAGCCTCCAAGGAATTCACATTGTCTACTGGTACTTTTCCTATCAGTTTTATATCTTCCATGATCTAAATCTGAATAGGCTATCAAATATTTGTTTCCTCTTTTTGGATATCACAGGCCAAGTTTTACAATGTCTCCTAGGTATTTCAAGATTCTTTTTACAGTTTTGCATGTGATACCTTAGGAGCAGATTGATACCTTGCACACATTCCAACACTAAATTGTATATCTGGCCTACTTACTGTTAGATAGAGTAATGAACCAATCATTCCTCTGTATTTAGTGATGTTGAAGTCAGGGCCTTTTACGTCAGCATCCAACAATGTTGTAGAGCTCATTGGAGTATCAGCTCCATTAGCATTGTCCACTCCGTACTTCTTCAACAACTCTTTCAAAATTTTGTTTAAGATACAAATATCTCATTCTTCCTTTGCTTGCTTTGATGTCCAAGAAAGAAGTTTAATTCTCCCATCATGGACATTTCAAACTCTCCCTCATAACCTTGGAAAATTCTTGACAAAGAGATTCATTAGTAGCACAGAAAATAATATCATCAACATAAATTTAAACAATTAGAGGATCATTTTTATTATGTTTGATGAAAAGAGTTGTATCTACTTTTCCTCTGACAAAGTTTTGATCAAGAAGAAATTTGTTTAGCCTTTCATACTAAGCTCTGGGTGCTTGTTTTAAACCATACAAAGCTTTCTTAAGTTTGAAAACATGATCAGGCTTTGTTTTATCTTCAAAACCAGGAGGTTATTCTACATATACTTCCTCCATAATATAATCATTTAGAAAAGCACTTTTCACATTCATTTGATAAAGTTTAAAACCTTTAATGCAAGCAAAGGATAAGAGTAGCCGTATTGCTTCCAATCTTGCCACTGGAAGATATGTTTCCTCATAATCAATACCTTCTTCTTGATTATAGCCTTTGGTAACCAATCTTGCTTTGTTTCTCACATTGATTGCTGATTCATCAAGTTTGTTTTTGAAACCCATTTGGTTCCTATAACAGAGTGATCTTTACATCAAGGTACCAAATCCCAAACTTGATTCCTTTGAAATTGATTTAATTCTTCTTGCATAGCAATCACCCAATCATTGTTAGATAGTGCTTTTTCAATATTAGAAGGTTCATTCTCATAAATAAAAGTAGAAAAATTTACCTCATTAAGAATTCTATTTTTGGTTTTGACACCTTCATGAATATCTCTAATTACTTGGTCAATTGGATGATCTTTAATATGTCTACATGCTTTTGGTTGAGTATGATCATCAACACCTTCTTCATTTTGAAAATCATTTGTTTCAAAATCATTCTTATTTTAAATAGTTTTCTTTTTCTTTATCAAATCCATTTCTTCTTTATCAAAATACTTTATCTAAGAATCAAATTCATCAAACACAATATGAATGGATTCTTCAATAGTATATGTTCTTTTATTAAAGACTCTATATGCTTTACTTCTATTAGAATATCCTAGAAATAAACATTCATCAGACTTTGAATCAAATTTACCCAAATTTTCTTTGCCGTTATTGTGAATGAAGAATTTGAATCCGAAGATGTGTGCATGAGCAAAGTTTGGCTTTCTTCCTTTGTAGAGTTCATATGGTATCTTTCCAAGTTACTTGCAAATATATGCTCGATTTGAAATATGACATGTTGTACTCAATGCATCCGCCCAGAACACTTGTGACATTTCTTTTTCTTTGAGTATTGCCCTTGTCATTTCAGTGAGGACTCTGTTCTTCCTTTTTACTACTCCATTCTGCTAAGGCGTTCTAGGTGCAGAGAAGTTGTGATCTATTCCCTCGTTGTTGTAGAAATCTTCAAAGAGTTGATTATCAAATTCTCCTCCATGGTCAATCCTGATAGAGACAATAGAAATAACTTTCTCATTTTGGATCTTCTTAGCCAACATAATGAATTCAACAAACATTTCATCTTTTGAAGTAATAAATATAGTTTATGTAAACCTTGTAAAGTCATCGACAATTATTAAAGTATATAGATTTCCTCTAAAACTTTTTACTCTCGCTGGTCCTACCAAATCCATATGAAGTAATTGTAAAGGCTTGGAGGTAGAAATCTCATACTTTGTTTTGAACTAAGATTTAGTTTGTTTGTCTTTTTGACATACGTCACAAATCATGTCATCTTTGAATTTAAGTTTAGGAAGACCAACAACTAAATCTTTTCTAATAAGTTTGTCATGTTGGTTCATATTAACATGAGGCAGATGCTTATGCCATAACCAACTCTCCTCTGATTTGCTAAGAAAACAATTTTCAAAAGAATTTGAATTTAAATCAATAGTATAATAGTTACCGTCCCTTTGAGCTTGGATCTTTGCCTTGATGGATTATTTGTTAAGCGGTAGATCCTTCTTGTTTACTATCAAGCATTCTTCTAAATCAAAGATCACCCAGTTATCTTTCTCAGTGTTTTAACTCACACTCAGGAGGTTGTGTCATAATCCTTCAACGTAATATACATCATTGATTTGAACACCATCGAATTTTCCCACTTAACCAATTCCAACAATACGTCAAGATTGGTTACCGCTAAAAGTTACCTTTCCTCCTTCTCTGGTTTTGAGCATGGTGAACTTGTTTCTGTCACCAATCATGTGTCTTGAGCATCCACTATCAATGTATCACTTGTTTGCTCGTGAAGCTTTGAGACATACCTAGAGTAATGTGATCAAGCTTTAGGTACCCATACTTTCTTGGGTCCTTTATGGTTAGTATGCATTACTTTTGGTACATGCGTCCCTTTCGAAACCCATTTGTACGTACCAATAACTTGTCCTTTTCTAAAATAACATGATAAAGTATAATGTCCTTTCCTATTACAATAACTACATGATGCAAATAGTTTTGATGTATGCACAAAATTCTTAAAATATTTGAGATAAGTCCTATTGCCTTATTTCTTCTTTCCTATGTTTTTATCCTGATCAGACTTATATCCAATTCTAGATTTATCAAAGAAAACTCTTTGAGATTTTAGAATAACTTTAAGAGTTTTACTTCCTTTAGTAAATCTTTCCACAGTTTTTGTTAAATCACTTATTTTCTTATCCTTTTCTTCACACAATGTACATGATGATATGACAGTACTTTCTAACTCTTTTACTTTCTTCTTATGACTAACCATTTCTTTAGCTACCTTCATGAATTTAGTATGCAATGCATTATATTCAGATAATAACTCATCATAAATAGGTTTAGAATCACTTACCTCAAAATCCTATTCTTCTTCCTTGGCTACTAAGCATAGATTTGTAACCTTGTCGTTCTTGCTTTCTTCATCCGATGAGCTATCACCCTATATAGATTATATGTATGCTTTCTCTTTCTGCTTCTTCTTGTCTTTGTTTTTGAAGCATATAGATTTGATGTATCCAGGCTTTCAACGTTCGTAGCATACTATCTGTTGCTCCTTGTTTTCTTTCTTGCTTGGTCCTCCTTGATAATTCTTGAAACTCTCTTGGTTTCTTTTATAGAACTTCTTGAATTTCCTCACGATCATTCCCATATCATCATCATTAAGGACATCTTCATTTTCTGAAGACTCATCTTCCTTGATGGCTTTAAGTGCAACTCCTATTTTCTTTTTATCATCGAACTTTTCTAGTTCCTTCTTGAACCTTAACTTTCCTTCATACTCAGAAAGGCTACCAAAGAGAGCAGCTATGGATGTCATTGACTCTCCTCTAGCTTCTTTGATAGTTGTTACCTTTGCTTCCCAATCTTTCATAAGAATGTTCAGGATCTTTCTTACCTAGGAATTTTGATCAAAAGTTTTCCCAAGTGTCGATAGTTGATTAACAAGATGAGTATATTTGAGTACAAATTCTGAGATTCTTTCTCCAAGTTTCATCCGAAATAGATCATACTCTATAATTAGCATATTGACTCTATTTTCTTTGATTCTGGATATACCTTCGTGAGCGATCTCTAGAGCATCCCATATATCTTTGGCTTTTGGTTGTATACAAATTCAGAAATATTCCTTTTGACTGAGGGCGCTCTATATCATTAAAATAGCTTTACCGTTTAACATTACTAACCTCTTGTTGTCTTTGTCAAACTCCTCTAGACTCTTTTTCATAATTCTATCTTCGATTTTCTTCATTGGAACATAATCACCTTCTTGTATTACATTCCATAGACTATATTCGTTAGCCATCACAAACACTCTGAACATAGTTTTCTAGAACGAAAAATGTTCTCCAGCAAAACCAGGAGGTCTAGTGATAAAATCTCCATCTGGAAGGATGTTCTCACCCATTGTTGTCATTTACCGGATCCTTCTCAAGCTGTTAGACTCTTCGGAGAAGACCTTGCTCTGATACCAAATGAAAGAGGCAAGCTTCACCCAAGAGGGGTGAATTGGGTGATGTGATAAATTTTTCAATTGATGCGGTGATATAAAAATAATTGTAGATAGATTAGAGCTAAGAATATTAGCACATGGAGAGTTACTCTGGTTCGGCCCAAAACCTAGGTCTACATCTAGTCCTTAGAGATCAAGACCTACTAAGATTTTCACTATTCCTCCAAGATTCAGTGGGCTCTTAGAAAGCAGCAAGACAACAATCATCCTTAAAATGACTACGAGCAGAAATATTCTAACACGTAGAAATTTCTCTCCCCCTAACGACGAGTCTTACGTGCAGAAAAACAAACCTATGACCTTTCTCTCTTGCTTACATATACAAGTCTTATGAGAAGCAACGTTCTTATCTACTTACACCCCTGTAAGTCTTACGAGCAGCAATGTTCTTTACTGCTTGTACCTTGTAAGTCTTATGAGCATAAAGTCTTCCTAGGAATTCTCTCAATTGCTTCCCTCGAAAGGATATCTACCCTCTCAAGGTCCATGTACCTTGAGATCAAATGAAAATAGAATTTGAAGTGTATACAGACTCTTTCACAAAGCAAATATAATAAACACTATAGTACAATATGAATACAGAGAAAATATGAATAAGAGAGACTCATAAAGTTGCTTGTGTATATTCTTGTTCTAAGTTCTTGTTCTTGATGGTCTCTGAAACTCTATATTTATAGTCAGTTGATTTTTTTCATTCAATAATAGTCGTTGTGGAGTGGAGCGTTTTATTGTGGAACAACATGCGTACGTTTCAAATCTTTGAACAAGATATCGCGGTGGTACGTGCTTAGTTGGTCATAATGATTATGTCTACCATTATTTGACTTCCTTTGTGTATTTCTAATTCAAATGATCAAACTCCTATTTCACAATTGAAATATATGTTAAATGATGTTAAATAATAATAACAAGTAAAAATAGAATGAATAAATAACATTAAACTATGTTCAGATTGTTCACTATAAGTCTGTTGCATTTTGGCTTCTGATAGAGTATCACTTGAGTGCACTAAGGTCTTACTCGAGTGCAACATCGCAATTTCTCTTCTGCTTCAGCTTTTTAGTTGTACTTCCATGCAAGAAACAAGAGTACATTTTCTCACTTGCGAGTGATGTGGGTCCTCACTCGAGTGCATCTTGACTTACTCGACTGCACATGTATTTTGCACTATGAACTCACATCTCTAGATAACACTTGAATCCTATTTTTCAAGAGTGTGATTTCGCACTTGCAGGTAATGTGGGCCATCACTTCAGTTCACTGATCCTCACTCGAGTGCATCAGTATATTCTTGTATTAAGTACTCTTTCACTTCAGAGTTTTCATCAGGAATGGAGAGAGTTAGATTTCTCTTTTACGGGTGCTGAGCTATCACTCGGGTGCAAGTGCTCTTCTCTAGGGTACATATGCTCTGGCTGACTCTCGGGCAAGCACTTTCTATACTTCACTCGCTTGGACTCAAGTGCACTTGTCACTTTAATTTTTCTTTGCTCTTGGGTAAATACTTCCTGTATCATACTTTGCAGGACTCGAGTGAACTTCAGGCTATCACTCTAGTATTGAGTCCATGCTCGAGTGCAACGATCATTTCCTATCTCTGACATTGCTCTCTATCAAACAATTACACGAGTGTGCCCTCATGCTTAAGTGCAAATCACATAATCACTTGAGTAATTAATCCATTACTTGAGTTGTCCTTGTATTTTCAGCAAAAGACTCCTTCTGTCAAACACTTTTAGTTCAGTACTCGCTATGCTTGAGTGCAAAACTGCTCATCACTCGAGTGCATCAGTTAAAATCACAGCAATGACCTCTGAACTTTGTGAGATGTATTTGGTAACATTTTCAGCCATTGTCTAAACTTGTAAAACATGAGTTTCGTACCACAACACATAATAATCTTTTGATATTATCAAAACTTGAAATCTAACATTCTCCCCCTTTTTGACGATGACAAAACCTTTGTGATGGATTTTAAAAACTTGAATGAAGTGAAAATTTTTTAAAACACTTTCAAGATTTCCAAATGCATATTTACTAAAGTTTTGATTCTTTTTTTAGATTTTTGCACTTAACTTCATAAGTTTCCTGCAATACTTCTAATGAACACTAAAAGCCAATATAAGTCATAATAGAGCAGAAAACTTAGAAAACATGAAAAATGACCATATATACATTTCTGAACTTGTGAAGTATATTAGCAAATAACATCGAGTCAGGAAAAATAAAGCAGAAAAGTCATGTTGACCACTAGTATGCTATGGCTGCCCTCACCTTTAAAGTCATGTTGTGTACCTACAACCACCAAAATACTGAGTATAGGCCTTTTACCAGCTATCATACATGAACTTTGCCATGTACGGTGTCATGTGATCCATAAATTCGACAAAATGTCTGTTCGAGCTCTGCTCAACAATCTCGTTCTTCTTTCAGGCCTAAAATGTTGTGTCTGGGAAGTACAAGGTGGTGTAAGTCCAGATCTTGTTCGAGTAGCCTAGTCTCTATGGAACTTGCTTCAGGTAGAGCGTGTCCATATCCTCCAAATATGCAATGTACTGGCCCATATATCATAGTCTTGAAAAGCCTACAAATATCTGTGTTGGGCATACTCCCACAACTTCTGGTCTGGCCGCAAGTCAAATCTCACATACACTGGTCTAGCTCTGGAGAGTGCTTGCTCGGAATCTCCCACCAACTCTCTGGGTACTGGCTCGAGTCTCGGTACTGGCTTAGATATCGGTCTGACTCAGACCCGCTCCTTGGGTATCCTCGTCTCAACAGAAGGCTACCCCTCAGGAATCCTCTAACTCGGGGAACCCTAGTCAACTGACAATGGTGAACTATCTTGATGTTGTCGTCATCCGCTCATTGATCCTCTCATCCTATAAACAAGACCATATCAGTATACTATTCTAATAATGTCATAATCGCTTTAAGCTCTGATACCAAAAATGTCAAACCCTGTAACATTTTGATATTTGCTAGAGTGACAAAGGCATAGTTCCACAGGCATACAAAAATAACATAAATATACTAATAAAATGTACTTGCTTACAATACAAACCATCCCCATATGTTTTGAAAAATATATACAAACTTGTCCAAAATTTCTAAAATAAACTAACTACAACCAACAACAATATTTAGCTGCATCGGAACCCCTCAGACACCAGTATTTCTCGCCTTACCCTTCGAGCCACTAGCTTCTGCTGGATTGTTTTAAATGTTAGAAAGGAAGAGATTTAAACAAATCTCAGTAGTAACAGATAATCTTTCATAAAAAATGTGATAAATAAATATGCCAAGTACCAGATAATCCAATATTATAATATCACATAATTTAGTTAATCGGAAATGTGCACATGTATTCAAGGCCAACCACCGTTGTAACCCCTACTCATTTTGTACCTCAGTCCTCTGATTGGGCATATCGGTATATCTTTATGGTGCAATGTATCGATGTACCTTCCTAGTACTATGTATCGATGTACCCTTTTCGTATTATATATATCAGTGTATCGATAGGCACTGTATATCACACATATTACAAAAGATGGCATACATAAAGTATATACAAATTCACGTAGTGTATGAAAGAAAGATTTACTACTATAATCCCTTTTCCTAGCTCTAACTGTGTTCCAGTATGGGTAGACTATTCGGTTCTAAAATTCCAAATTCACAAGTAATAAGTCATTACTCACTCATAGACTCTTTCCAAACTTAATTTGTTAGTCAAGTTAGCTTCTAAAAAATTTGACTTGGGCTATTTCTAGAGAATTTTGTGTGTATAATCCATTTTTGAACTCAAATTTTCCAAATTCATAGCCAAAAAGTGAAAATACCTTTGGCAACCCCTATTTAGGGTTTTAGGGGTAATTTTGTCATTTCACATTCCAAGGCTTTTCACATTTCACAGTTAACATGAACCCTACACAATTTCCCATTCTAAACACAATAAAACCATCAAATTGATGAAATTCCAGTTCCTTCCCCCTAATTCTGGTCTGACCAAAACTTCACAAAAAAAAAGGGGAAATTGGGTTTCCATGATTTAACCCTTTTAACTTCTTCCTTTTCACTCCTAATTACTTGTTTAACTACTTAAACACTTATTAAACATGATTTGAGGAAATTTGGTCAGCATAATCCCTTAGGGTTTCATGATCCCAAATTTAGAACATAAACCAAAACAATCACAAATCAAGCCAATATCAACAATAACCACTACAACAACAACATATGAACTAAGAGGATTAAAGTTTTTTAGATTACTTCTTGATTCTCTAACTTTCTCTCTATAGGCATCACCTTCTCTCTCTCTTCCCTTGAAGTTTTACTTGCTACACATGATTTTCAAGATGGAAAAGAACTTATAAGAGTTTTTCCATGGATTCTAGAGGCTTAAGCTCTTGAAATCAATAGTACTTACCTTGATTTGTGCTTCTTGAACCCTAACCCTTCTTCTTTGTGCTTGTTTTTCTTCAAGCTTTTCTCTCTCCATTTCTCTCAAAATCAGCCGAAAATAACCCCAGGAAAGAGATAAGAAGTCTTATAATATCTCTTTAACAATATACTATTTTAAGGAAATTATCACATGACCATTTAATTGCATAATCATTTTCTCTTTACTTGGTCAATATGATTTCCCTTTCTTCTTCCAATTTCACATAATTATGAAGTCCCAAATTTGAAGAGAAAAGCTCTTGGAAATATCCTCTTTATCTCTCTTGTAATAATATATTTTATGACAATTTTCCATGTGCTCTTGTTTTATGAAGTCTTATTTAATTACTTGGCTCCAAGTGTGAAATTCTTAGTCCACAAAGTGCCAGTGTAAAATTCTTGTGATTCCTTGAAAAAGTAGGATGATTAATTATACTAAGGTGTGTTTGGTTAATTAAAAATTATCTTTCCTCTTTCCTCTTTCTTTCTCTTAATCAAAATGCCTAAGGGAAAAAGGGAGAAACATGTGTTAACCATTTGACCAAAGTTTTCTTGAAATTGGGTTGACACTTTGACTAACACTTCCTTTCTTCCTACTTTACCCACTTTGGATGTTTTTAATATCATGAGGAGAGGGATTTAATTTGCTTTTTCGCCTCATGATTACTCTTTCTTTTCAAGGACAAATATTAGCCCTTCATTTTGGTTTCCAATTCTAACCTCAAGATCAAGTAGCAATTATCTCTTTTGCCCTTGATTATGGCAATAATATTTCTTGTGCCATTAATTCTTTCAATTCTTTTTCTTAATTCTTTCTAGACACTACTTCCCTTTTCCTTTAGACCCGGGTTAGGTTTTATGTCATTCTGACACATCCAAAAGGAATTAAGTATTTTCTATCTATATTAAACTGCACTGAAATTCATACTTTATTCTAGATGTGGCTTCTGAAACCATTCTATTTCTTATGCACTCTTAGGACACTTGTTAAACTATGACTAGCAGTACACTCAATTCTGGCTTATTCTCAAGCCTCTCTATGTTCCTTATGCATTCCTGGGACACTTGCTAATCTAGGGCTTAGCAGTCTACTTAATTCGAGCTTATTCACAAGCTTATAATCCCAAAATTTGGGATATTATAGAAGATATCAGGTTGAATTATAGAGAATGATCATGATGAAGAATAAGAAGATTTTGAAGAGTCAAGTTATCAAGTATGTGGAGAAGAAGTCAATAAAAGAAATAAGTTATTGAGCTGGACTATTGACAATGATCAAGAGGAAGATGAAGAAGAAAGAGATTGAATATATTACTCAAGAGAAGTAAGAAGTTATCAAAAAGGATTGTAGGGAATAATAAATAAGAAAAAGAGAAGATATGGAAGATAGAATAACTTGCAAGATATAAAGAGAATATCAAGATTCAAGTTCTTAAATTTGATATTGGAGATCTTTATGATCAAATGGAAGTTGGAATGGCTTAATCGGAAGATAAAGTGCCTTAGATAGAAGTTATATTAACTTCACTCAAGTTCTACTTCATTATCACTCAGTTACACCTCTAGAAGTGATTTCTTCATGTTTCAATCGAGTTAAGAAAGCTCCACTCGAGTGATGATCATATTTCAGCATACTCTTTTTGGTTCTGTTTTCGTTCAGAATGACAGAGGTTTAGTAATATGGTCATATCTCTCAAACCATAAATCTGATTGAAGTGAAACTATTAGGATCGGCAGGTACAACGGAAGAATTTTAAAATTTTTGCTGATCCTAATCGAGGATCTATTAATAGTGTTTAGATCGAGTTAGAAAGATTCGTATCTTTTTCAATTCAAGGTTTTCGATCTCTAGGAGCCAACAAGTCAAGTCCGCTCCCTCTACCGGTATCCACACGAAAGCTCTAAACACAAACTATGTGCTAGCGCCTCCAATGTCTCCTAGGGTTTTCCTTGCGGCTCTAAATTCTCATTCGTGTATCAGTATATCTGCTTTATCAAGTCTATAACCTATGAGGGCTATATTCGAATTTCAAAATTAATCTTTATTGATTTCAAAATTAATTAACTTGATGAGCTAACTAAATAAATTCAATTTAAATTCAATTTATCCAATAGTTTTAATTTAACCTATTTATTTACTAACACAATATAATAATATCATATAATACACACACACACACACATATATATATATGTATTTCGAAAATACATATATATATAATGTTATTAACGAATTTTATATTATATATATAAATAAAATTCAACCACCCTAGATTAAACATTATCTCATGTTGGGCCATTCTTGAGTGCGACCCTGTAGGCCCATGCGAAGTTGGCAGTGAGCTAATAACTATACTAACCCACAAGTCACAAACGGCCTCTAGCAAAACATTGTTAGGATTGGTAGGCACATCGGAAGAATTTTAAAATTTTACCAATCCTAATGAGGATCTATCAACGGCGTTTAAACCAAGTTGGAAGGATTCATACCTTTTACGACTTAAGGTTTTCACGATCTCTAAGAGCCATCACGTCAGGTCCGCTCCCTCTACCGGTATCCACAAGAATGCTCTCCAACTGAGACTACGTGCTAGCGCCTCTAATGTCTCCTAGGGTTTCCTTGCGGCTCTCAATTCTCATGTGTATATCAATATATCTGCTCTATCAAGTTTATAACCTGAGGCTATTTTCAAATTTCAAAATTAATCATCAATAACTTCAAAATTAATTAACTATTAATTATCCTGATGAGCTAATAAATTCAGTTTAAATTAAATCTGTCCAACAGTTAGAATTTAACCTATTTATTTAATCCAAATAAAGAGCCATTAGATTTAATTTATCTTCATAAATTAAATCTGAGATACTATATCTCTATCATGTTAGTTATTAAATTTAATATAACTTAATAAATTAAATTTAAAACTAACACAATATAATAATATCATATAATATATATATACATATATATATATATAAGATATATATATTTCGAAAATATATATCTATATAATATTATTAATGAATTTTATATTATATATATATAAATAAAAAATTCGTCCACCCTAAATTAAACATTATCTCGTGTTGGGTCATTCTTGTGTGCAGCCCTGTAGGCCCATATGACAATGGGCCAATAACTATACTAACCCAAAAGTCGCAAGCGACCTCTAGCAAGACATCACGACTACCCAATTCATATGACGATCGTTATCATGATGCAACCTGTCATACAACCATGTCACGTCCCTTTTGTCACACGATATATCGATCAAGGATAAGGCATGGATAATGTCATCCTCTTGTTCCTGACCATTACTTTCTCGATTCCTGAGTAGCCTGATAATAGAGACGGAAACTCCTTTCATCATAGTATGGCCATACATTTCTTAGACTCACTCATCGAGGGGCCCAGTAATATCTCTCTACTAATGTGAGGGACAAATTCCATCTTGATCATTCACATTCCTCTGCATGAACAACCACCAAGCCCAATCGCAGCCTTTATGATCACCCGATCAAAAGTGACTTTTGACAAGTTTAAAGCTTAGCAACTCTCATGTAGGAATCCATGATGACCTCAGGTTTAAGGGCATTGTGACGTGGTTATACATGAGAAAAGCTTATGACTTGATCCATGTAGCTTTCTCATAGTGGGTCGGTCCAGTACCTTGTACACTTAAAGTGCCTAAGACTTTGATTCGTATCTCCATATCTTATCAAAGTCATACTGATCTTGTTTCATCTCTGCTCCCGCATAGATGACCGACCAGGGATATTTTAGGACAATCTTTATGAATTATCCAAGGATACAATTATCACAGTTAACATGCAAATAATATGATAACAGAATGGAGAACTTTCATTAAAATAATAATGTTCAAAGTACAATGATTAGCCCTTAGGGCACAATTTCCAACATCCTCCCACTTGCCCTAAGTGCAATCATTAATTTGCCTAATTCCCATTGCCTTAACATAACGTTCATGCTTTGCCTGTGCAAGTGGCTTACTAAGAGGATCAGCAACATTATCTTCTCCTGCTACTTTGCTTATCTTTATATCACCTCTATCATTGATTTCTCTAATAAGATGAAATCGCCTGAGTATATGCTTTGTCCTTTAATGTGACTTAGGCTCCTTTGCCTGTGCAATAGCACCGCTATTGTCAAAGAACAAATCTATTGGATTTGAGATCATAGGCACCACCCCTAGTTCAGTAATGAACTTTCTCATCCAAACGGCTTCTTTAGCTGCATCTGATGCTGCTATATACTCAGCTTCTATTGCAAAATATGTTATAATGATTTGCTTGTAGCTCTTCCAGCTTACTGCTCCACTATTCAGGAGGAATACATATCCACATTGTGATTTAAGGTCGTCTTGATCAATTTGGAAACTTGCATCTGTGTAACCGGTTACGCAGAGCTCATCATCCAATCCACCATAGATAAAAAATAAGTCCTTAGTCCTTCTTAAGTACTTTAGGATATTCTTCACGGCAGTCCAATGACCCTCACCAGGATCTTGTTGGTATCTGCTGGTCATATTTAAGGCAAACGAGACATCCGGTCGAGTATATAACATGACATATATGATGGATCCAATGGCCGAGGCATATGGAACCTTACTCATGCGATATCGCTGATCAGGTGTACTAGGACACAGATCCTTGCTAAGATAGATGCCATGAGACATGGGCATGTAACCCTTTTTTGAATCCTGCATACTGAACCTATGCAGTATCTTGTCTATGTATGTGCTCTGACCTAGGCCTATTAGTCTTTTGGATATATCCCTATAGATCCTAATCCCTAGGATATAGGTGGCTTCACCTAAGTCTTTCATTGAAAAGGACTTTCCTAGCCAAGACTTGACACTCTACAAGGTAGGAATATCATTCCCAATGAGTAGGATGTCATCTATATAAAGCACTAGAAATACAACTATGCTCCCACTAACCTTCTTGTAAACAAAAGGTGTTAGATCCCATATGTTTTTATGATAACAAAGATTTGATTAATAATATGGAAGGATTTAATAACAAACAAATGGATTTGAACAAAGTGCCAAAGCATCACTTGGAGTCAGCATTGGAAGTAATCAACAATTTTTTTTAAGAAGGCTTACTCGAGTAGCCACTCGGGTAACAGAAGTCATTACTCGAGTAGCCGCTCGAGTAAGCAAACAGAATTTTATCCAGTGAGGCACTGCCAAATTTTGAACGAAGTTACTCGAGGGACATTCGGGTAATCTGCAAAGTTATATAGACCATTACTTGAGTAGTTACTCAAGTAACAAGATTTTCACGCATCACTCGAGTAGCCACTCGAGTAACCAGGTCAAAAATCTTTCAGTGACTCTCGGCCAACAAATGAAGCACATCACTCGAGTAGCTACTCGAGTAACCAATGATAAAATAGCATTACTCAAGGGACCACCTGAGTAATCTGCAGAGTTATTTGAAGTGCCATTTGAGTAGCCACTTGAGTAACCAGATAGTACACTCTCGGCCAAGAATTTGATGCCATTACTCGAGGGAGTAATTGAGTAATCTGCCGGGTTATTTGAAAGCCACTCGAGGAACTACTCGAGTAAGGTGTGAAGAAAAATGATGCCCACTCGAGTAGCCACTCGAGTAAGCAATTTACCACAGTAATCACCCGAGTAGTCTTTGAAGGTAAAGACATGGCCACTCGAGAAGCCACTCGAGTAATCAAGTATTCTCAAGGTTTGTAATATATCACTCCATATCTTACCCGAGTAATTTTTTATGCAAAATGTTGATTTGCTCACTACCATATTTTTTACATGTATACTCGAGGGACCACTCGAGTAACAAACTTGATCACTCGAGTAGCCACTAGAGTAAGGCAGTGCAGAAATTATATTTTCATCGAATATCTTTTGATTTGTTATCTATATGATTAACTCTTCATTGTATTAGTATTCTAAGTACATTTGTAGAGAAATAATGAAAGAGCATGACAGATTTGAGAATTCAAATAAAAGTCTGAACGTTCTCCTAACGCTACTTACTGCCAACAGATAGTTTTCAAATACAAAGAATAGTCAATCGTTGCTGCGCGACTTTAATGGAAAAGTTTTAAATTGCTTCCAACGGACACTACAAATCATCTATATATATGGAGCATTTAAAGAGAAGAAACTAAGGAGACACGAACTGAGAACACACATCGATCAATATACTTAGTGCTTTGTTTTCATATTCTCATTTGTACTTTAGAAATTATATATTTGCTCTGTGAGAGAGTTTTTCATTACAAACTCAATATTTGTTATTGAGACAACTTAAGGTAGTGGAACCTTGAGTTGGGGATTTGATTGCAATGTGTAATGGGGAGCGAGTTTCTAGGTGTAGGAACTTGCTCTGTACAGAGGTGTCAAGAACCCACTGAATCTTGGAGAATATAGTGAAATTCTCAGAGACACTCTGAGGACTGGATGTAGGTCAAAGTGGTTGTGGCCGAACCAGTATAACTCCCAGTGTACACTACGGTGATATTTCTCCTTGCTCTTAACTGTTTTTAATATTCCATGAATTTTCTTATGCGCAACGAAATTTTGGAATCACCCAATTTACCCCCTCTTGGGTGAAACACTTGAACTAACATTTGATATCAGAGTGTAGGTCTTCTTGTTAAGGTTTAATAGCCTAAGAAGGATCCAATGACAAGCATGGGTGAAGGCATTCTTCCCGACAGAGCTTCTATCAATAGACCTCTTGGTTCCAATGGTGAACACTTCTTACTCTAGAAAGCGAAGTTCAGAGTCTTCATAATGGCTACTAAATATGGGCTATGGGATGTGTTTGAGAGTGGAAACTACAAACCTGAAAAGATTGTAGACTCACAAAGAGTTCCCAAGACACCAGTCGAATATGATGAGAATGACAAGAAACTCATCACAATTAACAACAAAGCAATTTTAATTATTCAAAGTGCCTTGAGTCAAAATAAGTACTTCAGAATCTACACAATCCCAACAGCTAAAGAAATGTGGGAAGCATTGGAAATAGCTCATGAAGGAACTTCTGAAATAAAAGAAAACCGGAACAATACTCTGGTTATTGAGTTTGATTTACTTCGAATGAAGTTAGGTGAGTCAATAGTGTTAGAGCAAGCGTTTGACCCAAGAGGGGGGTGAATTGGTAATACTAAAATTTCGTTACAAATAAAAACTTGACAGTGAATATAAAACAATAAGGAGTAAGGAGAAATATCACCGAAGTGTACACCGAGAGTTATACTGGTTCGGCCACAACCACTTTGACCTACGTCCAGTCCTCAGAGCTTCTCTGAGAGTTTTACTATAACTTCCAAGATTCAGTGGGTTCTTGGCACCTCAGTACAAGCAAGTTCCTTCGCCTGGACACTCGCTCCCCCTTACAAGTTGTAATCCAATCCCAACTCAAGGTTCCACAACCTTAAGTTATCTCAATAACAAATATTGAGCTTGAATGAAATATCTCTCTCAAGAGTGAATAAGAATCACTGAAGCATAGAATTACAAATATAACATAAAACAGAGTAATGAACTTGATGATACGTTCGTGTGTGTTCTTGTTGTTCTTCTTTTTTCTGTTTGGATGTTCCCATATATATATATATAGATATGTTGGTGATGACTGTTGGAACATTTTCTTCTCATTCGTTGGAGAGTGCGCAGCCACTATTGACTTTTCCAGTATTTTGAAAAATATCTGTTGGCGGTAGGTGGCATTTGAACTCCTCATTTGACTTTCCTTATTTGATATGGTTTCTTCATTGTTTATCTGTAAATATGCTAGGAATACTAATACAATGAAAGGTTAATCATATAGGAAACAAATCAATGAACGTTTGAATGATTTCTAAATTTCTGGGTTTGCATACTCGAGTAACGTTGGCAGGGTTCAAAATGCCGAGAGCAACACATTTTCTGAAATAGAGTAACTCATGTACATACTCGAGTATCATTGGCAGGCCGAGAGTACTTGAAAACTTTTACCTGGTTACTTGAGTAGCTACTCGAGTAACATTGGCAGGCCGAGAGCAACTTGAAAACATTTACACTATTACTCGAGTATTGTTGGCAGGTTACTTAAAGGTGTCTCTAGTTACTTCAAGTTTCTATCTCATTACTCGAGTACTTAATCGAGTAATGCCTTAGAAAACTTGCTTCTGATCAAGTTTCTCAGCTTTTTCTCTTGGCCTTTCTTCATTACTCCAATGCTTACTTCAAGTGATAATTTTCCCTGTTATTAGTTTGTTCAAACTTATTTATTAACCAAATCTTTTTCATAATATTCTTTGTTATCATCAAAACATGAGATCTAACAAATAGCTGAATTTGAACTTAGATAAACTCACCTTGTTAATCAACTTGCAGCACTTGGAAAAGTCTATGATCAACATACCCAAGTATGAAAGATTTTAAATATTCTTTCTAATGACTGGGAGGCAAAGGTCACTGCAATTGAAGAAGCAAAAGGTGAATCAATGCAATCAGTTGCTTCTTTATTTGGAAGTCTTTCTGAATATGAAAGCAAATTAAAGTTCAAATGAGAACTAGATGATATTGGTGACAAGAAGAAAAGAGATCTAGCACTAAAAGTTAAAGAAGAAGAACAAGATGAAGATGAAGAGCATGATGATGATGAAATGGGCCTAATCATGAAATGATTCAAAAAGTTCTACAAGAAAGGCCAAGGATTCAAAAACTTTCAAAAAGGAGGAACAAGCAATAAAGAACACATCATCTGCTATGAATGTGGAAAGCCAGGACATTTCAAATCAGAATGTCAAGAGCTGATTTAGAAGAATAAAGAAAAGAGAAAAGGAAAATTCTATAACAAGAAGAAAGCTTTTGTATCTACCATATAGGGAGATAGTTCTTTTGACAAAGAAAGCGATGAAGAGGAAGTAGCCAATATATGTCTAGTTGCTCAAGAACAAACAGAAGAAGAGGTGACTGATTCTGATCCTACCTATGATGAATTACTTTCTGAACATAATGCTTTACATTCTGAATTCATCAAAGTAGTTAAAGAACTAGTTGTTTTCAAAAAGAAAAACAAAATTCTTGAAATAGAGCTTAAAGAGAATTTTGAAAAGGATTGTGAAAATTGCACTTCTTTGAAAACAAAAAACACTGATCTTATTAAATCTCTTGAAAAATGCACAAAAGGAAGTGAAATTCTAAATGTGATTTTAAAGGCTCAATGATTTGTAAATCATCGATCTGGAATTGGATATGATCCAAAATCAGACAGAAGGAAAGGAAGAAAGAAAGCAGGAGGTAAATCATACTTGAATTATTTTCAGTATTCTGTGCATACATCAAATCCTTTTGTTTATTGTAATTATTGTAATAGAAAAGGCCATTATACTTCATCATGCATTCATAAGAAGAAAGGAACGATAGGAACTTACAAATGGGTACCTAAAGGTTCATATATTTCGAAAATTTCTTGTACTAACCCAAAAGGACCCAAAAAGAAGTGGGTACCTAAGACTTAATCGTATTTAATTGCATATATGTCTCAAAGCATCCAAAAACAACAAGTGGTACATAGACAGTGGATGCTCAAGACATATGACCGGAGATTTCGAAAGTTTTACCACATTGCAACCTAAGGAAGGTGGAAAGGTGAAATTTGGAGGAAATCAATCCGGAAGGATAGCAGGAATTGTTGAAATAAAAAATGACAAAGGAATACAAGTCAAAGATGTATATTACGTTGAAGGCTTGTGTCATAATTTGCTGAGCGTAAGTCAAAGTGCAGATAAAGACAACAGGATAATATTTGATTCAAAAGAATGTCTGATTGTCAACAAGAAAGACTTACAACTTGATAAGAAAAATATCAAGGCAAAGCTCAGAGCAAAAAGAGAAGGTAATTCCTATACAATTGATATAAATAGAAATGATTCTGAAAATTGTTTTCTGAGCAATGCCGATGAAAGTTGGTTATGGCATAAAAGACTAGCTCATGTCAACATGCACCAACTAAGCAAATTACTCAAAAAGGATTTAGTTCTTGGTTTACCTAAAGTAAGTTTTAAAAATGATTTGATTTGTGACGCATGTCAAAAGGGTAAACAAACTAAATCATCTTTCAAATCAAAAAATGAGATTACAACAAATCGACAACTTCAACTAATACATATGGATCTAGTTGATCTAGCAAGAGTTAAAAGTCTTGGTAGCAACTTATATTCATTGGTAATAGATTTACATGCACTATTTTTCTGTCATCAAAGGATGAAACCTTTATAGAATTCATTGTTTTTGCCAAGAAAGTGCAAAATGTGAAAGGTATGTCCATTGCATGTATCAGGATAGATCACGGTAGAGAATTTGAGAATCAAGCCTTTGATGAATATTGTGATACTAATGGCATTGATCACAATTTTTCTGCTCCAAGGACACCACAACAAAATAGAGTTGTGGAACAAAAGAATAGAGTGCTCACTGAAATGGCTAAAGAAATGCTAAATGAAAAGAACGTGTCTCAAATTTTTTGGGACAATGCAATGAGCATAGAGTGCTATGTTTCAAACAGAGCCTACATTAGAACAAAACTTGGAAAGACACCATACGAGCTATACAAAGGAAGGAAGCCGAATCTTGCTCATTTACACATCTTCGGTTATAAGTGTTTCATTCATAATAATGGTAAAGATAACTTAGGAAAATTTGATTCAAGAACAGATAAAGAAATTTTCCTAGGATATTCTAACCAAAGTAAAGCATATAGAATTTTTAATAAACGAACATGTGTTGTTAAAGAATCAATTCACGTTGTATTTGATGAATTTGAATCCTCTGACAAAACCATTGATGATGAGCAGGAAGTTGTTTTAAATCAAGAAAATGGTCAATCTATTTCTAAATCTCTTATTCCAAAAGTTGATCAAACCAAGGAAGAAGAACAGTCACTAGGTCAACCTAAAGCCTGGAAATACAATAGGAGTCATCCCCTAGATCAAGTCATAGGAGATGTGAATGAAGGAGTCAAAACTAGAAATAGAATTTTCAATAAAGTAAGTTTTTTTGCTTTCATTTCTGAGATTGAACCTTCTAACATTAACGAAGCCCTATCAAACAATGATTGGGTTATAGCAATGCAAGAAGAACTAAATCAATTTGAAAGAAATCAAGTTTGAGATTTGGTACCCCGACCTAAGGATCATCCGATCATTGGCACTAAATGGGTATTCAAGAAAAAACTTGATGAATCCACAATTATTTTTAGAAACAAGGCAAGATTGGTGGCCAAAGGCTATAATCAGGAAAAATGAATTGATTATGAGGAAACATATGCTCTAGTGGCTAGATTGGAAGCTATATGTGTACTCTTAGCCTTTACATGCATCAAAGGATTCAAACTCTATCAAATGGATGTAAAGAGTGCATTTCTAAATGGCTACATCATGGAAGAAGTATATGTAGATCAACCTCCAGGTTTCGAAGATGTAACCAAACCTGATCACGTTTTCAAACTCAAAAAGGCTTTATATGGTTTAAAACAAGCTCCTAGAGTATGGTACGAAAGGCTCAGTAAATTTCTTATTGATCAAGGTTTTGTACGAGAAAAAGTTGATACAACACTTTTTACAAAACAAAAACGTGATGATATATTAATTGTGCAAATATATGTTGATGATATAGTTTTCGGTGCTACTAACAAAACATGTGCAAAGAATTTTCTGATATAATGCAGGGGGAGTTTGAGATGTCAATGATGGGAGAATTAAATTTCTTTCTCGTTTTGCAAACCAAACAAAGAAAGGATGGAATCTTCATATCTCAAACAAAATATTTGAAAGAGCTATTGAAGAAGTATGGATTGGATGAAGCAAATGGAACGGACACACCCATGAGCTCAACCCATTGCTTGATGTGAATGTCAAGGGAAAAGATTACAATATCATAAAATATAGAGGAATAATTGGATCATTACTCTATCTCACTGCAAGCAGACCTGACATTCAATTCAGTGTGGGTACGTGTGCAAGATATCAGTTAGTACCAAAAGAGTCACATGCTGAAACAGTCAAATGTATCTTTCGATATCTTGCTGACACACAAGAATTGGGTCTATGGTATCCCAAAGGAATAAGTGAATATCTAGTTGCTTACTCAGACTCTGATCATGGAGGATACAAGATGGACAAAAATAGCACAAGTGGATAAGGCCAATTTCTTGGAGGCTCACTTGTATCTTGGTTTAGCAAGAAACAAACTACAGTGTCCCTTTCATCAACGGAAGCTGAGTATGTTGCGGTATGAAGTTGTTGTGCACAAGTAATATGGCTAAAGCAACAACTCTAGGATCTTGGTATTTATCTAAAAGAAACACCAATATATTGTGACAACACTAGCATGATAAGCTTGGCAAAGAATCATGTTCAACATTTCAGAACCAAGCATGTTGATGTTAGACATCACTTTATCAGAGATCATGTCCAAAAGAAAGATATTAAAGTAATATTCATTCCAACTCATCTTCAACTAGCAAATATCTTCACAAAACCCCTTGCTAAAGAACAATTTTTATATATTAGACGAGAATTGAGAATGGTAAATCCCAATGAATTGTAAGTTATTTCGTGTTTACAAAATGTTAGATGATAATATTTATTGATGTTTTGATGATTACTAACTTAAGCATCGGAGTTTCTAGCAATTTGTTTTTGTAGGATCATAATATTATGTTTTGGGGTATAAATAACAGAGGTTAACAGAGGACAACATTACTGGAGTGTCAACTTCAAGTAATGAGCATAATTGGAGTGACAACTTCAAGTAATAGATGTATCATTGGAGTGACAACTTGAAGTAATGGATACATTACTCGAGAAGCCACTCAAGTAATGAACTCAGAAATGTGCCAGTGAAGCATTAATTTCAAATAAAATGGCACAACGGTTAAAAACACAGTCAGAAGGTGAAGAGACAGCTTACCGGAGGGAGGCCTCGAGTGATTTCAATGTTACTCGAGTAAGGCCTTGAGTGAACCTGGGTGGAAATTTTAAATCATCTGATTTTCAGTACAAATATGTTCTAAAGAGTCATCCAATAATCAAGGGAATATACATGGATAATTACAATATTATTCATTCCAGGTACGTGCTCAAAATTACTGTATTTTAAAAATTTTTTATATGATCACTCGAGTAGCTACCTAAGTGATGATGATGATCACTTGAGTAAGCCCTCGAGTGATGTCGGGTTCTAGGTTATTTCTACTCGAAACTCGGTCATTTCTCACAAAATCTCCTAAAGTGATTCTACTGTGCTCTCACCAAAACTTTTCAAGGAATCTTTCTCTTCAAATTTTCATCAAAACCCAATGATTCATAGCCTCAAAAACCTCTTAAACATCTCTGAATCCCTGCCCGAGACTTGCGACAGTTACCCTTGTTTTTCTTAAAACTCATTTTCTAAAATCACAATAGTAAGGATAAAATCTCCCAACCTTAGTACTCCTTCTGAGTCTTCGGAGCCTTATCAACCCTCTGATTCACTTTCCTCTCCTCCTACCAAGAACAGGAAAATGTCTCCCAAAGCCAAACCACAAACCAAACCTAAGGTAAAAGGGGTTGTGATCAAGGAGCCCATTACCACAAGATCTCAATCCAAGAAGAGTTCACCTCCAGGAAGAGGCAAAACAACAAAAGAGCCATCTCCTCCCTCCTCTGATTCTTTAGACACACCTACCTTTACTCCTAAGCCACTGAAGAAGCCTAAAGTCAGTGAGAAGATTACCAAAGTTATGGTAGGCATGCTTGAGCAAGCTTTCGAGTCTAAAGATGAAAAGAAAGGTCAAACTTCAAAGCAAGCTGAGGAGAAGGATGAAGAAATCACATTTCCTGCAAAGGGATTTAATGTGAAAAAGCTTAAGGAATCACAGAAGTACCTGAGTAATTTTACAAGAAGGAATGTGTGCAAGATGCACTACATTGACTACAAGGTGCTTCAAGAGGTATTGAAATATGCTCTCAGTCCCTACCTCGATTCCTATATGCCTTGGTTATCTGTCAAACTGCCTTTTTGCACCAAAATTATGAGACACTTCTATTTTAACCTCGAACCAATTAATGATCCTGTTAGGAAGTCAGTAGAAGAAGAAATGACTTCAGAGGTTAGAGGTCAAAGAATTCTTATCTCACCATCCTGAATCAATAACTGGTTAGGAATAGAAAATCCTCCTGATGATGATTACCCTGACCTTTCTCCAAACCAAATTGTTTTTGTTCTTAGACCTGGTGAGGTTGTGGGACCTCTCAACTTCAATCCGAGAGATATGAGTGATTTCCATAGAGTCCTATGGTATATCTACTCTAGATCTATAGTGAACAAATCCAACAACTTCACTCACTTCATTGAGAGGGACTTCAGAAAATTCGCCTCAGTGATCCTTAAAGAAGAAAAAGATTTGGGAGAGTATATCTTTAGTGAGATCAAGAGGTATAGATATGAGGGAAAACCAACAACTCTAATGTCTTATCCTCAATTAATTTCCCTGTTTCTCAAGAAGAACAAGATCTAGTATTTAGAGAGTATGGAGCCAGTAGAAAGGTTAGCACCAGTGGGAAGGAATCAAATTGGAAAATTGAATATTAAGATTCCTTTGAAGACACCTCATGAAGCAAGCCCAAAGAAAAAGAAGAAGACTAGATGGCAACAAGTCGTATGGATGACACACAGTCTTCTACTCCTGCCAACACATCTCCTCCATCCTTCTTTGGTGCCACAATGCAAATGTTCATGGAGAATATTTTGAGGATTTTCCACATTGATATTGCAAATACCAATGCGGAATTGATTACCCACATGAATGATAAAATGGGACAACTCGTGGAGATAATGGACAAGAGGCACGAAGAGTTGCTTGCTGAACAACGTGCCCAAGGTGAGCTTCTGAGATCCCTTTTGGCTAGATTTGATGCTATGGCATCTGGATCTTCTACTCCTGGTCCTTCTAATATTCCTGAGCTTATACCTACCTCTGAGCCTGGACCCTTTATCCCTATTAAGCATAAACCATCTGAGAGTGGACCCATCAATATCCTATTCTCTATGCCAGATCCTGAAATATCTGAGACCATTCACATCACCTCTGATGAACCACCTCAGCCTTTTCAGCCTGAGCCCACACCTACTCCCATTGCATCTCCTGCATGCACTAAGGAGGTACTTGTGTCTTCACCGGTTGCTACAGAGGAAGTAGAGATTACCTCTCTGGTTCCTTACCCTTCATCTCCTCTAGTGAATCCTCCAGATGATCTTCAAACACTGCCAGTGAACCTTCCTAAACCTGAATCATCATCTTCAGATTCTTATAGTTCTGATGGTTCATATGAGTCATTGGCTTTTCCTGTCACTCCCATCTCAGCCGCCAAGCCACCTACTCCTCGTCATGATTGATTCCACCTTTGTGATGAAGACAAAATGGGGGAGAAGAACTTGAGTGATTTTGTAAAGAATGGTTAAGTCTATAGATTGGGATTTGGGTGTATGGGGTTTGTTTGGTTTTAAACGATTTTAAGTTTAAAGTTTGATTATGTATTGAATTGAATTCCTCATTATGCAATTTGTTCTTTTATGATATTTTGTTGCAATTATATTGCATTTTGGGACTAATCTATTTTTTATTATGTATGCAAGGTAAACAAATAATCATAAGAACAAAAACTATGAAAAGATCTTTAATAAGTTATCTCAAGGAGTTTTCAAGTTTAAATTCAACAAATGATTTCATATGAAAAGAGTTTGAAAAACATATGTTTGAAAATTCAACTTCAAAAACTTTGTTCAAAATCACCAAGTTTTGTCATCATCAAAAAGGGGGAGAATGTTAGATCCCATATGTTTAAATGATAACAAAGATTGGATTAATAATATGGAAGGATTTAATAACAAACAAATGGATTTGAACAAAGTGGCAAAGCATCACTTGGAGTCAGCATTGGAAGTAATCAACAATTTTTTTTAAACAAGGCTTACTCGAGTGGCCACTCGGGTAACAGAAGCCATTACTCTAGTAGCCACTCGAGTAAGCAAGCAAAATTTCATCCAGAAAGGCACTACCAAATTTTGAACGAAGTTACTCGAGGGACTACTTGGGTAATCTGAAAAGTTATATATACCATTACTCGAGTAGCCACTCAAGTAACAAGATTTTCACAGGCATCACTTGAGTAACCAGGTCAAAAATCTTCCAGTGACTCTCGGCCAAGAAATGCAGCACATCACTCGAGTAGCCACTCGAGTAACCAGTGAGGAAATAGCATTACTTGAGGGACTACTCGAGTAATCTACAGAGTTATTTGAAGTGCCACTTGAGTAGCCACTTGAGTAACCAAATAGTACACTCTCGGCCAAGAATTTGATGCCATTACTCGAGGGAGTAATCGCGTAATCTGCCGGGTTATTTGAAAGCCACTCGAGGGACCACTCGAGTAAGGTATGAAGAAAAATGATGCCCACTCGAGTAGCCACTTGAGTAAGCAATTTACCACAGTGATCACCCGAGTAGTCTGTGAAGGTAAAGACATGGCTACTCGAGTAGCCACTCGAGTAATCAGGTATTCTTAAGGTTTGTAATATATTACTCCATGTCTTACCCTAGTAATTTCTGATGCAAAATGTTGATTTGCTCACTGCCATATTTTTTACATGTTTACTCGAGGGACTACTCGAGTAACCAACTTTATCACTCGAGTAGCCACTCAAGTAAGGCAGTGCAGAAATTATATTTTCATCAAATATCTCTTGATTTGTTATCTATATGATTAACTCTTCATTGTATTAGTATTCTAAGTACATTTGCAGAGAAACAATGAAAGAGTATGACAGATTTGAGAAGTCAAATAAAAGTCCGAACGTTCACCTAACGTTGCCTACCGCCAACGGATAGTTTTCAAATACGAAGAATAGTCAGCCGTTGCTGCGCGACTCTAACGGACAAGTTTGAAATTGCTTCCAACAGACACTACAAATCATCTATATATATGGAGCATTCAAAGAGAAGAAAATAAGGAGACACGAACTGAGAACACACATCGATCAATATACTTAGTGCTTTGTTTTCATATACTCATTTGTACTTCAGAAATTATATATTTGCTCTGTGAAAGAGTTTTTTATTACAAACTCAATATTTGTTATTGAGACAACTTAAGGTAGTGGAACCTTGAGTTGGGGATTTGAATGCAATGTGTAAGGGGGAGCGAGTGTCCAGGTATAGGAACTTGCTATGTACAGAGGTGCCAAGAACCCACTGAATCTTGGAGAATATAGTGAAATTCTCAGAGACATTCTGAGGACTAGATGTAGGTCAAAGTGGTTGTGGCCGAACCAGTATAACTCCTGGTGTACACTACAGTGATATTTCTCCTTGCTCTTAACCGTTTTTAATATTCCATAAATTTCCTTCTATGCAACGAAATTTTTGGAATCACCTAATTCACCCCCCTCTTGGGTGAAATGCTTGAACTAACACAAGGTTCATCGATGTTTTGAATGAATCCAAACTCTTTGACTACTTCATCAAAATGATGATTCTAGCTCTGAGATGCTTGCTTCAATCCATAGATGGATCTTTGAAGCTTGCAAATTTTACCAAAGTCCTCTGGACGGACAAAACCTTCAGGTTGTGTCATGTACATATCCTCAAGCAGCTTTCTATTAAGGAAGGCTGTTTTGACATCCATCTGCCATATTTCATAGTCATAATATGCTGCAATAGCAAGATGGATTTTGATTGATTTGGCCATTGCAACTGGAGAAAAGGTTTCATCATAGTCTACACCATGAGTTTGAGTGAATCCTTTTGCAACCAGTCTTGCCTTGAAGACATTTACATTGCCATCCATGTCAGTTTTCTACTTCAAAACCCATTTACACCCAATGGTTTTTACACCTTCAGGTGGATCGACTAAGGTCCATACCTAATTGTCATACATAGATTGCATTTTAGACTTCATGGAATTTAGCCATTTCTTAAAGTTTGGTCCTACTGTGGCTTCTCGATAGGTGGTGGGCTCATTTTGCTCAATAAGCAACACATCACGGCCTTCAGTAATCAGAAATCCATATCTTTAAGGTTGATGCCGTGTCCTATCAGATCTTCGTGGACCTTGTGTTACTTGAGGAGGCTCAGCAACTTGTTGTGAGTCTTCTCTAATTTCCATCTGTGGTTCTATACTATCTTATGGCTCTCAAATTTCCTCAAGATGTACGTCGCTCCCACTGGTTGTTTTAGAGACAAACTCTCTTTCTAGAAACTTACCATTTCGAATAACAAACACTTTGTTATCGGTGGGATTATAGACATAGTATCATTTTGTTTCTTTAGGATGCTCCACGAAAAGACACTTTATGGATCTGGGCACTAATTTATCATAGGCTTGTTGCTTAACATATACCTCACATCCCCAAATCTTGAGAAAAGATAAACTTGGTTTCTTTCCAGTCCATATCTCATATGGTGTTTTTTCAATTGCCTTAGATGGAACACAATTTAGTGTGAACACAGCTGTCTCTAGGGCATGTCCCCAAAAGGATAGTGGAAGATCTATTTAACTCATCATAGATCGAACCATATCTAATAGTGTTTGATTCCTCCATTTAGAAACACCATTCCATTGTGGTGTTCCTGGAGGAGTCAATTGTGAGATTATCCCACAACTCCTAAGATGGTTAATGAATTATTGGCTCAAATATTCACCACCTCGATCAGATCGAAGTGCTTTAATTGTTTTACCAAGTTGGTTTTGCACTTCATTTTGGAATATTTTGAACATTTCAAAAGATTCAGATTTATGTTTCATTAGATAGATATAGTCATATCTACTAAAGCCATATATAAATGTAATGAAGTAGACATAACCTCCTCTGGCAACTATATTTAATGGTCCACATACATCTGTATGTATGGGGCCTAATAATTCAGTGGCCCTCTCTTTGTGCCCAGTAAAAGGTGCCTTAGTCATCTTTCCTAATAAGCAAGATTTGCATGTATCATATGATTCAAAATCAAATGTTTTAGAAATCCATCTTGATGGAGTTTCGAAATGCGTTTCTCATTTATGTGGACTAGACGACAATGCCATAGGTAAGTCAAATTCAAATCGTTTGATTTTATCCTCTTAGTAGTTATGTTATAGATATTCTCATTATTAGGATGTTCCAAATTTAATATATAATGACCAACAAGCAAATCACCATTAGCATAGAAAATGTCATTACGATAAATAGAACATTTATCATTCCTAGTAATAGAAGTATAACCTTCCTTATCCAAATAAGAAAGAGAAACAATGTTACTACTCAAAGCAGGAACATAATAATAATTGTTCAAAACTAACAAAAGCCCACTGGGCAGAACTAATTCATAAGTGCCTACGGCTAAAGCAGCAACTCTTACTCTATTTCCAACTCGTAGGTCCACCTCGCCCTTCTTCAGCTTTCTACTGTCCTTTAGACCCTGCACATTTGTACAAATGTGAGAACCATATGCAGTATCTAATACCCATGTAGAGGAAGTAGAAAAATGAATGTCTATAACATAAATATCTGAAGCAATAGCCTCACTATCCTTCTTGTTCTTTTTCAGATCTTCCAGGTAGAGTTTGCAATTCCTTTTCCACTGACCGGGTTCATTGCGAAAGTAGCAGACTCCTTCCTTTGGAGGCTTTGCCTTCTTGAGTGCAGGCTTGGTTTCGGGCTTGTTTGACTCTTTGATCTTACCACCTAAGCCATTACGCTTCCATTTGCCCTTCCCTTTCTTTTTCATACCTTTTTCTTTCTAAACCATCAAAAATGTGCTAGGCTTTTTCTTAATGCTTTGCTCAGAAGTTTTGAGCATCCCATGCAGCTCAGAAATTGATTTCTCCATGTTGTTCATATTGTAGTTTATAACAAACTGGTCAACACTCTCCAGGAGTGAGTTGAGGATCAAATCCGTAGCTAACTCCTGGCTCATGGGAAATCCAAGCCTCTCAAGGTGATCAATATAGCCTTTCATCTTTAACACATGAGTACTAATTGATGCACCTTCAGCCATTTTGCAGGAATGTAAGGCCTTTGTGGTCTCATACCTTTCTTGCCTTGCCTGTTGCTGGAACATTTCCTTGAGATGTACAATCATCTCATGAGCCTCCATGAGTTCCAGATCTCTTTGGAGCTCTGGAACCATAGTGGCAAGCATCAGGCAACCTATATCTACAGAGTCATCCTTATGCTTTGTGTAAGCATCTCTCTAAGCTCTTGGAGCATTGGCTGCAGACTCCTCAGGAATGGGTTGATCTAGGACATAAGCCTTTCTTTCCTACTTGAGAACAATTCTGGAGTTCCTAAACCAGTCAAGAAAGTTTGTCCCATTGAGTTTGTCCTTCTCAAGGACCGATCGCAATGATAGTGTAGCAGTATTACTAGTCGACATGATTCTACAATTAAAATATGCAAAGTTGGTTAGTAATCTCCCACTAAATTAACAACCCTCGATATAATAATTATTAGGCTAAGATCCATATTTGGCTTAAACTTAAGTCCGCTTTGGCAAGACGCTTAAATTCAAGTTATTTAGGTAGGTAACCTATTTACCAATTACATTACATGTAACTCTTAGATCTTTATGGGATTTAATCATCATATGATCCAGCATGTTTAACCCCATCTAATGCCTTAAGATTCAAAATCGTTTTGTTAATCTCAATTAAGTCAAAATAATAATGAATATTATGAGCAACACCATTACTCAAGCTTGTCTCATCAAGATAACTCAAGTGCATCCACTTTGGTGGTTTCCATAATTGAGCGATCTAGGTTTTGACAAGTATGCATTAATTGACGGCATTATGACTTAAGATTTGATTCAGAGGGCTTAATAAATTAGTTTTGTTTATATGGATGCAATTGTGCTCGTATCTTATACAGATAAATATATATAAACATAAAAGTAATCATGCAATGATCTTATCAAAAGCATGATTTAACATGACACAACATGACTTACCTAACCTAAAATCCTCCCAAGCCAATGAGAGGACTTCTCTAAATAAAAAAAAAGAAATATATTGAGAGAAACCTCGTTTAAATATTCGAGGGGAGTGAGATGAGAAGAGAATGTACATCGAGAGTATTTAGAGAAAGGCACGGCACGCAGGCCGTATTTAAATATTACAACCCTTCATAAAATTCTAAAGCCATGTTGTTCACCATACCAAAACAAGTATAAATAATAAACCACAACAAGAATTCATACAATATGAAAAGCAATAAATGTCATGATCAGATTATATTATGCTACGCAAAGGTGGTCACAGCGGTCCTGCTATTCAAAAACAACGGCCCAGAACGCTCCTGATCCGGATTGTCTACCCCAAAGTTTTGAATCCCTAAATCCGATTAGAGACCCTAACGTGTCTGTACGTCATGTTCTTCACCTATTCGAAACCTAAATGATGAATTCTACTTCGGATCAAATCCAAAATAGAAATCGCGATGCCAGTGGTGAAATTGAAAATTAAACAGATCGCATATAATCGAAACAATTTCACCAAATCGCATAAATATACAATACTATTTGAAAAATGCACATTAACGTTGAACATATTCTTTTTCGATTTAACATATTCGGACATTTTCTTATGAACACACATATATATCCCATATATATCACATGTATAAGAACATAAACTCAGTTTAAACGCACAATTGATCTGGCTCTGATACCACTGTTAAGATCGGCAAGCACAGCGAAAGAATTTTAAAATTTTACCAATCCTAATCGAGGATCTATCAACGGCGTTTAAACCAAGTTGGAAGGATTCAAACCTTTTATGATTCAGGGTTTTCACATTCTCTAGGAGCCAACATGTTAGGTCCGCTCCCTCTACCGGTATCCACATGAATGCTCTCCAACCGAGACTGCATGCTAGTGCCTCTAATGTCTCCTAGGGTTTCCTTGTGGCTCTCAATTCTCATGTGTATATCAATATATCTGCTCTATCAAGTTTATAACCTCAAGGCTATTTTCAAATTTCAAAATTAATCATCATTAATTTCGAAATTAATTAACTATTAATTATCCTGATGAGCTAATAAATTCAGTTTAGATTAAATCTGTCCAACAGTTTTAATCTAACCTATTTATTTAATCCAAATAAAGAGCCATTAGATTTAATTTATCTTCATAAATTAAATCTGAGATACTATATCTCTATCATGTTAGTTATTAAATTTAATATATCTTAATAAATTAAATTTAAAACTAACACAATATAATAATATCATATAATATATATACATATATATATATATAAGATATATATATTTCAAAAATATATATCTATATAATATTATTAATGAATTTTATATTATATATATATATAATTCGTCCACCCTAAATTAAACATTATCTCGTGTTGGGCCATTCTTGTTTGCAGCCCTGTAGGCCCATATGAAGTTGGCAGTGGGCCAATAACTATACTAACCCAAAAGTGGCAAGCAGCCTCTAGCAAGACATTACGACTACCCAATTTATATGAGGATCGTTATCACGATGCAACCTATCATACAACCATGTCACGTCCCTTTTGTCACACGATATATCGATCAAGGATAAGGCATGGATAATGTCATCCTCTTGTTCCTGACTATTACTTTCTCGATTCCTGAGTAGCCTGATAATAGAGACGGAAACTCCTTTCATCATAGTATAGCCATACATTTCTCAGACTCACTCATCGAGGGGCCCAGTAATATCTCTCTACTAATGTGAGGGACAAATTCCATCTTGATCATTCACATTCCTCTGCATGAAAAACCACTAAGCCTAATCGCAGCCTTTATCATCACTCGGTCAAAAGTGACTTTTGACTAGTTCAAAGCTTAGGGACTCTCATGTAGGAATCCATGATGACCTCAGGTCTAAGGGCATTGTGACGTGGTTATACATGAGAAAAGCTTATGACTTGATCCATGTAGCTTTCTCATAGTGGGTCAGTCCAGCACCTTGTACACTTACAAGTGCCTAAGACTTTGATTCGTATCTCCATATCTTATCAAAGTCATACTGATCTTGTTTCATCTCTGCTCCTGCATAGATGATCGACCAGGGACATTTTAGTATAATCTTTATGAATTATCAAAGGATACAATTATCACAGTTAACATGCAAATAATATGATAACAGAATGGAGAAATTTCATTAAAATAATAATATTCAAAGTACAATGATTGGCCCTTAGGGCACGATTTCCAACAAATATTACAACTACCCAATTCATATGAGGATCGTTATCATGATGGAACCTGTCATACAACCATGTCACGTCCCTTTTGTCACATAATATATCGATATCGATCAAGGATAAGGCATGGATAATCTCATCCTCTTGTTCCTGACCATTACTTTCTCGATTCCTGAGTAGCCTAATAATAGAGACGGAAACTCCTTTCATCATAGCATGGCCATACATTTCTCATACTCACTCATCGAGGGGCCCAGTAATATCTCTCTACTAATGTGAGGGAAAAATTCCATCTTGATCATTCACATTCCTCTGCATGAACAACCACCAAGCCTAATTGCAGCCTTTATGATCACCCGATCAAAAGTGACTTTTGACTAGTTCAAAGCTTAGCAACTCTCATGTAGGAATCCATGATGACCTCAGGTCAAAAGGCATTGTGACGTGGTTATACATGAGAAAAGCTTATGACTTGATCCATGTAGCTTTCTCATAGTGGGTTAATCCAGTACCTTGTACTCTTACAAGTGCCTAAGACTTTGGTTCGTATCTCTATATGTTATCAAAGTCATACTGGTCTTGTTTCATCTCTATTCTCGCATAGATGACCGACCAGGGACATTTTAGGACAATCTTTATGATTTATCCATGGATACAATTATCACAGTTAACATGCAAATAATATGATAACAGAATAGAGAAATTTCATTAAATTCATAATGTTCAAAGTACAATGATTGGCTTTCCAATAGAAGCTTCTTTCATATGAAAATAGACTCAAAATTCAGTTTATGGACGTTAATTTTATGCTCAAAGAGTTTCAGATGAAAGAGGTACAATCTTTGAAAGTTGGTGCCCGAAATAAACACTATGTTCCAGATAAGTAGCTATTGATTTGATCATAAAGTTTTGAAAACAATGAATTTGGAACTCATTCATTCTTATTACATTGGAAAGAAGACTTAAAGAGCATTATAGGGATAGGTCATTTGCCAAGTTTAAAGTTACAGTCAAAGAGTTATACCGTCTAGAAGTTGACCCCTATACCAAATTATCAACCTGAAAGTATTTAATGACAATCCTTCTTCATCACTTGAGTGATGAAGGATCACCCCAATGATATGCCATATCACCAGCAAGTTACCAGCTAGTGATCTCTTTGAAAACTTATAGGATCACTAAAGTGATGTTTGATCAGTCTAGTGATGTCCTATTTTTCACACGATCACTAGGAAGGTACCGGATAATGATTGAGTGATTCTGTTATATTCAACAAATCACTATCCAGAACTAGAAAGTAATGAATGAATTCTCTTTTAAAAAAATTAAGGAATCTATTGAGTGCAATAAGATCACTCAAGTGATGTTTGTAAAGCTAAGCCATCACTTTCTAGTAACCTGACAATGACATGATATATTTTTGAATTCAACCTCAAATCACTCTAGTGCCTTAGAGATCACTCAAGTAATGGTTCTTCACATAATTTAATCACTGTCTTAGATTTTTTTTATATTCCTTCACACTCATTTAAATCTTGATTATCTTATTCCCAACCATTCTTAATCATCACTAATCAAGTTTACATGAGGATTATAGGTGATTAAACTTGGATTAAAGCTTAACCAACCAAAAAACAACTTTGTGTTAGAAGCCTCAATCGCTACTTCCAACGGACATCCAATGGTATGTTCCAAGATGCTTAACAGGAAGAATATGCTCAATCATCAAATGCTCTTCATTGACTATAAAAAGAGAAGCATTTAAGATGAGAAATAAAGAGACAGCTTGCACCTTTACTATCAAAATGCTAATACTCAGACTCAAACATTCATCTCACACAATCTCTGTTTTCTCAGTAGTTATACTATTTACTTTAAGAGGTTCTAAATATAACAGGTCTAATATATTATTTGAATTAAAGGCAATTTAAGAAATAATATGTTTAGTTTTTTAGACCGGTTGTAAATCACAACCGGTCTCAAAACATTAAGCTTTTAAGACCGGTTGTTATTAATAACCGATCTAAAAAAATTCATTATTTTTAAGACTGGTTATTTAAAATAATTGGTCTAAAATATTAATTTTAAGACTGGTTTTATAAAATAACCAGTCTTAAAAGTGATCTAAAAATCCTAAGGCCGCTTCAGCTTACGTCTAATTTCAACTATGAAATCTGATACTCAAGCTTCTTGTAAATCCCACCCTCAGTGAGCGGTAGCTTCTCCTTCCCATATCTTTCCTCCATCCTCAAACTTCACCGTGTCAACACAGAGGTGCGATTGAATACATTACCGTAAGGCTCGGCATTTGTTCCCTCTGATTGGTTTCTTTCTCAAGCTTGATTTCTTGCCTCCCTTGGGTTTCATCCTCAACCTCCTCCTTCCCATGTCTCTCCTCCGTTCTTTATGAACACTACTGGTGGATGCAGGGTTATGGTGGATTGTATTCCCTCGTTGCCATTGCTTGCCTCCCCTGAGTTATTCCTCAAGCTTGAAGTCCATGTATTTATGAGATAAATTTGACTTTTTCTATTGATTGTCTGATGTATTGTTCTCCCTTTTGAATTATCTTAACTTGCGAGCATTAATGTGAATATTATATTTACATGTAAAGCCTATCTTTCCTTTCTTAGAGTTGCTTCTATGTATCTCAGCCTTAATTCTATAACTCTGTATTGTTGAATTATAATGTGAGTTTTTATATTCTGTAACTCTATATTGTTGAATTATAATGTGAATAATGTCTCTTAGACTTGATTCTGTATTATTATTTTAGCTAGATTGGGTTAATTTTTGTCGTTTAAGGTGTATTGTTTTAGTTAGACAGAGTTAGACTTTATTCTATTTTATGGTTCCAATGAATTTAGGAGGTGGAATTGTATAAAGAGAGTATAAGGAAGAAATTGTTATAAGACAATTACTGGAAAATTCCAAATTTTAAAGTTGATTGTATTGTGTATTTTGATGCTCTGTATGATACTTAAGTGCCAACAAGGATATAGCAAAGTCTAGAATATTAATATAGTGCTTGAAATAAAAATTGGAGGCTAAAATTTAAAGTGTGATGACCACATAGGAATATAAATTAGCTCATTGAATTTCAAGTAAGGATAATGAGGTGTCCTATGAACGGTACTCCGGAGCTAACTAGTGTTAATCAAAGTGAGGGTGCTCATAGCAATGCTCCGAGCCAAAATCAAAGTGAGCCCCGTAACCAGTCCATATGAAGGGGTAGAAGAGGCACCCGATTGAGAGACATTCCTCTCAATCGGAATACCGGGGAAAATATTTCGATTGAGTTTGATAGCTATTAGAAACCAATCAGGCCTAATACAAGCCAGTATAGGTGTTTTATTGGCCTCCTAGTACGCAACAAGCCTAGCGTCTTAATAAAGGAGTGGAGAAATGTGGATGAACATGTGAAGCAACATATTTAGGAAACTATCTAGGCATAAAATGATAGCTCTTACTAACTATCAAATTTGTATGGTTGAATTATCAAATTTGCCACAAACTATCCAATGCATGCATTACAACTCACATATGATGTTCCTCAGAGTGACATCTTGTATAAAAAGATAATGACGTATTGTGATAAATACTGGAGGAAGTTTAAGACAAGTCTAGCCAACAATTATATGCATATCAAGTTGAAAGAAGGTCAGCCTCATCCTAATCCGTGCAACAAGTATTCTTATATTGACAAACACACTTGACAAGAATTTAGATGACTTTGGACTACTCTAGAAGCATTAGTGAGTTGACTTATTTTGTATTTGATTTACTTATGAATTTTCTTTATTGATTGTAACCTTAATTTCTATTCCATATTAGAAAAAAGACAAGAGGCAAAGAATGATTATCCCCATACAATGTCTTGTAGGGGTTATAAGAAGGCTAAAAAAGACTTGTTGGTGGTCAAACAAAAGAGATTCGAAGAAACAACTTAATCTAATCCTTCTGTTCTCTTTCTCCACCATCTCCGATACGTCATGAAGAAAAATGGAAGTTCGCTCACTAAAAGAGGAGCGGGTCTTGTACGAGTGAACAATCTCGTATAATTGATGAAAAAATTGTAAGTATTGTTGTTGTTATTAATTATTTAGTAAACAAATTTCATTATAATGTTTGTCATCGTGTCTTACAAGAGGAGCTTTAAAAAAAACAAGCCGAGGGATCGTTTAGGTGGGATAGGAGGAATGATATCTTGACTGTTGCTACAAAAAAACATGAGCATCTCGGCTGTGTCAAGGGAGTTAGAGGAGGGGTAGGCATAAGGGATTACTTTAGAGTAACCGCCCACCATTCCTCAAGTGTGGTGACTAAGCAGGAGATGGAGCATATATTGGCCACAGTGAGGGCGGAAGCAAGGGCTAAGGAAGAAGCATCATTTGATGCACGATTTGAAGAAAGGCTAAGCAATATGAAGGAGGAAATGATTATCATGGCGAGCATAAGACAAGATACCAGAGCTCCCTAGCACATTCCCTAAACCCTAAACAGAGCACTAAAGGGAGTTGTTACAATAATGGTTAGTCATCAGAGGGTCCTGGAAAAGAAATTTTTAAGCCTTGTGATCTATTTGTGGAGAACCCTCTGAGATTATTAATTGCATGGAGGAGCATACAAATCTTGGGATCAACTATCCACCACCAACAAATAAAGGATGATCAAGTCAGAGTGACAATTGAAGAGGTGATTGTTGCAGATGCACCTCTCCCTATACCCACTGTCATCAATTCTTTCATCCTGTGGCCAAAGAACCTTGTTTCTGCTCGAGCTAAGGAAACCTTGATCACAGCCCACACTGCACCTCCTTCCACTCAAGAAGTTTCACAATCTCCATTGAATGTCGTGCAACAAGTGATTCTGATACCATATGGTACGTCCTTTTAAATAAGGGATTGGCCTACAGATTCAGCTATTGGCAAGTCAAGGGTGCAATTCTATATTGAGAGGGATGATTTAATGTCTCTGGTAGACCTAGACAACAGCTTATAGTTTTGATTGTCCAACTATTTTTAATATAAGTATCTTCTTCAATCGGTAGTAAATATTTTACAAATTACACCGTTAAACTTTGATTTATGTGCTTGCATTATTCTAGGCACATAAATCGTAGGTTGGTTTCCTTTGGAAAAAGCGATAAATTTGGATTCATATGCCCAATTCAAATCCACGACAAAGGGACCACTACTGCTATCAGATACACATACTTATCGAAAAGGCTTAGTGAAACCCCAATTGAGTGTTTGTGGGCTCCATATGTGCATGGGTAAAAAAACAAATTTATATTTCATAATATATATATATAATGCTTTATATTTGCTTAATAGTCATCCCTTTTTTTCGATGATCATTGGCAATTGGTTATTCTGTGCAAGAAGAGTTTATATTGTCATCCTCTTATACTCCTTTACTACAAACAAGGGAATGAATTGAAGAAGATCATGAACTCTTAAGTTTTCTTGCATTACTATTATTGGTAACTCATGGAATTTGTGCAAAATAAGTCACCTTTGTGATTTTGATGATAGAGCTATCAAGACATTCCGACACACTACTTGTCGTAGGCCTCTTCATGACATAAAAGACCCTACATGGATCATGCCAAAGTTTAGTTATATATTGGTTTGTTTTAGGAATGTATTCAATAAGTCATGCTTTAATTTTATACTTGTTGTAATGATATCATGTTATTTTTCAAAGCCATAGGTGACCCCTGGGGTTCAATTTATGTGGGTTGTATGTTTTGAGACACATTTATAATATTATACTCTAGGCCTGACAAAATTTACTCAAGAGGTAAATGTATATATATTTCAAAAATTTTGTATTACTTTTATTCTATTTTAAGTTATCAAGTTAATATTTTGTCTGGCTTTGCTGTTACAGATGTTTGATCTTCCTTACCCCTTTCTAGAAGAAGATATTGAATTCATCCGCAATTGTTGTGTTGAATTCATTTATGAACTTTTACAACAATAGTGAGTTTTTATAAAACTAAGGAATTTTTTGTGTGTGTATTGAGGAATTTTTCTTCTCTTTGCTTTTCTGTAAAGCTTATTGGTTGCATAAATTGACATGTTTGTGTTTCTGTGATTATGTGAAATCATGCATTTATACATGTGAATCTATTTGAGACATGTCATTGACCCTTGTTTGATACATGTCATTGGTCTATGTTTTTTACAGTTAATGCATGATAGTTTTAAACAACACATTGCGTGATGAAGGTACATGTTATGTTACAAGTTCCCAATAAGAAGGCTAAAGAAAAAGGAAATGGTAAGTGGAAGGAAAATGAATAGCTTATGGCAACATTTATTTTGTTATAAGTTAGTTGTTGATTGCATAACAAATTCCATATATGACTTGTATGAATTGAATATGCGGACTTGGCATGTATATTTGGATACATAAGTACTAGTGATAAGTAATTATAAGTATGGTAAACTTGTCACATAAATCTCAACTTTGCAGTTAATAAGTATGGCCTTAGAAGCAGCTTCTAGGATGTGTTCTAGTTACTAACATAATCAAAGACAAGTAATAATAATAATAATAATAATAATAATACTTTTAAGACCGGTTGTATAGATAACTGGTCTTAAAATAATTTTTAAGACCAGTTTTATCGATAACCGATCTTGAAAGTAACACTTTTAAGACTAGTTGTACATACAACCGGTTTTAAAAGTGTTTCTGTAAAGCCTACAAAAGTGGTCTTTTAAGACTGGTGCTCATGACACCCAGTCTTAAAATTGTGTATTTTAAGATCGGTTGTCAAGACAACCGGTCTTAAAAGTGTAACTTTTAATACCAGTTTCTTAACTGATCTAAAAAGTATCATACTTTTTCGACCAGTTGTATCAAGACCTCATTCAAAACCAATCTAAAAAGTCATTTTTAACTGGTCTAAAAAGTCATTTTTCCACCAGTGATTGTTAGAAGGAAGGAGGTTATTGAGGATAGCAACCATTCGGATAATGGAATAGGTGAGGAGGCTATAAAATCAAGGGCTTTGTGGAAATTTAAATTTGAAAATTTATTGTTGTTTGAATGGGTCTCCTAGATAATCATATACGATAATTTATGATATAATAAGATTCTTTAATATTTACTAAATATCTTCTTATGTGTATTAACTTATTTTATATGCTTAGATTTCAAAATATTTTATGGATTATATGACTGATTAAGCAATCAACTAAAAAATATCTTCAATAAAAATTTAAGTTATTATTATTAAAAAGTTTGTTGGAATACTAGAAAAATCTTATCGGATATATATTTTAATGTTTTTAAAAGATTACTCTAATTTTTTATTTTTTAATATTTTATTTTATTTTCCCCCCTTCTATTTGGGTTATCACAATCGAGCCAACCTATTTAAGTTTGTCTGAGTAGAGGGTCGAGCTTGTGGTTCAAATGGGCTCTTAGATATAAAAGGGCCAGCCCTTTTGGATTGAGGGTTGGATGTTTAAACCCTTCTAATTTTATTATTATTATTATTATTATTATTATTATTATTATTATTATTATTATTAAGAATTGATAATTATTAAAAAACCTAAGATAAACCTTTGAATTGATTTACTTTCGACTCTTGTCTCAGGTTCCAAACAATGAAATCAAATCAAACATTTTTCCTCATGCCTTACCTCTCCCCTTATGTCATGTTCCTTTTTGAGTTTGGACAATAATTTATTAATGTTGGAGGTTTAAATTATATCAGTTTTGAACATTTGAACAATATTTGACACTTTATTTATTAATATTTATTAATTGAACTAGGAATTTCACGAGATTTTATTGCTTTATTTTATGACATTTCAAAATAGTTAAAAATAATATCGAGATTGTCAAACCCCTTAATATATCGATATGCATAGTGTTAAAGGCATAGTTCCACAAGTATACAGAAATAGTATAAATATATTGATAAAAAGTACTTGTTTACATATAGGAGTCTCCCCGCAGGTTTTGAAAATATTTACACAACTTAGCCAAAATATTAAAATCTAAACTAATATAACCGAACAGCTCCTATCTCGAGATCCACACCCCTCAATTGCCCATATTCGTTGTTTTGCCCTTGGAGCCACTAGCTTCTGCTGGAATATTTATTTATTTGAAAAAGGGTGAGATTCAAACAAATCTTAGCAGTAACATGCAACCAATAATACAAAATGCAAAAATTAAATATGTCATACTCTATGTCATGCAACAAATTAATAACAAAACCATGTATACATGAGTTAGGGGCTTAATCCTCCACTATCCATAAAACCCCAGTTGAGATATTATGTAATATCCCGAATTTTAGGATCAGAGACTTGGGAATAAGCCAAAATTAAGTGAACTTCTAAGCCCTAGTTTAGCAAGTGCCCCAAAATCTATTCCCTAATGTTTCTTATATCTTTGGGGCAAGGTATTAAGAAAGTAAAATGGTGAATTTTGGAGAATATGATTATGCTTCCAGTGAAATTTACTGTGAGGCAGTGAAGTCATCTGATTTTGTATAACCAAATGATGAGGAAAAATTATGAAATTTTTCATGGTGAAATTCAACATCTTGAGCTTTAATTTGATATGTCATATGAATCATTCGAAGCTACACACAAAAAGATATGAATTTTTGAAGTTATCCTAGAAAAACTGGAAAGTTTGTAGAACAACATTCAAAGATTTAAATTATGGGATTTTTGTACTTCCATTTGGCAAAATTATATACTCTTTATTGAACCTAAACTCAATAAGGGTTTTATAGCCTTTGTAATCACTCCAATTTGATTTTTTTAGAATTAGTTATGATTTTTCAAAATGTGGACAGAAAATCTGCCAAAATTTCCAATTAACCGAATTTTGGAAAAATGGACAAATGAATAAAATACAATAAAATATATCATAAAAAGCCATCATCCTCTTCTTGCTCAGTCATGACTGACATGAACCAGGGCTAAATAGAGAGTGAGAATTTTGGAGTTTTAGAGAGGAGAGAGGAAGAAATCTCACAAGGTAAGCCGATTCCTCTAACGATTTAGCTCATAACGCATATAACTCTGACCCTAAGCTACTCCTCTTTGTTCTTTAAGGCTTTGAAGCTCAAACTATGTTGTTGAGCTCTTAGGGTTTCAGCTACATTGAGGAAAATCTAGTAGGAGCTGGAGGTAATTCTAAACCTTCATATATTGCTTATTCTAGTTATGGGCAATTTAATCAGTGAAATTTTGCCAGATTGCTGTTAGTTTTAAATTTTGGAAATGTGTAGGCCTAAGGGTTATGCTGCCAAAATTGGGTTTAAATGGTAGTTGTAACCTAATTAAATAGTTAATCAAGTGGTTAGGAGTATAAAGAAACACCTATGCGAGGCCAAAACTGAAAAACCCCAATTTTCCCTAAAGTACCTGAGGATTTTGGCCCAGGCTGTTAGAGGGCTTTATAGCTGAATTTTTAATGATTTGATGATTCCATTGAGTTAATGAGGGAAAATTATGTGGGGTTATAGTTGGTCACTTTTTTGGAAAAGTCCACAAAAACATAATTAAGAAAATGCCCTTGAAACACTGAAATAAGGGCTACCAAGGGTAGTTTCATCTTTTGGCAGTGAATTTGGTAATTCTAAGTATAGAAATGGATTCCTTGGGCAGAAATATGTAAGGATAGCCTACGTTAGAATTTTAGGAAATGTATGGTTGGACTGGTATGGCGAGGCCTCAAGGTAGGAAATATGTAAGGATAGTCCCAGGGGCATTTTAGTAATTTTTCAATATAAACTCATATAACCTCTAGAAACACTATGGAACTGTCTAAACAGTACATTTGACATTGTAGGATAGAATATGAAGCCCGAGCTATTTGCACGTAGATCAAGGAACTATTTCTGTTAACAAAAGGGACACAAGGTAGGGGATTTACCTTACTTGCATGTATTTGATATATTTTGCTTGTGTAGTGATGTATGTCATTGCTTTACTTTATTGTGTAGAGCATATTTGAATAAATGAAGCTCTGTTTCTATTTTCGCTATTGTCATATTCTTGTTGCATGAAACATTTAGTAATGCAGAAGTGTCATTACGGGTCATATATCTAGTTAAAGCTAACATATCATACATATAGAATCTATCATGCATGCATTATGATATCTATTTCCTATTGATATTCTCTTGAATCTCATCTCCCTTGCCAATAATTTAGACAGGTGAATACAGAATATATGCTGAGAACAAAGAAGAGATCTATATGGGGAGATTGCAGTAGTGGAACGAAGACGAAAAGCCTCCGTTTCACCATACGACTACAAGGTTTGTAATTATTATGTACAAACCCCTATGGAGAATTTATGTAATCATGCATATATTATTACTATATTTATGTTATTCTTGTGTTGCCTACCGGACCGCATATCTTTTTTCATGAATACTCTAGTAAAGGTGAAATTAAAATAAGGGTGTGACATTTTGGTATCAGAGGAAGGATTTTGGCCACAGAATTGTTTGCTCAGAGTAAATGCGATAGTTCTGGCAACAGGATAGTATACTGATATACTTGATTATACAGTGATAGGATTAGCGAAGTAAATTGCTTCGGCTAGTTATCAAGTCCTGAAAGGAACAAACATGCCTCAGGAAATAGTGGAATACCCGGAAGGTAGGGCATGTTACCATACCAGAGAAAGGATGGTACAAGGATGATGCGGACGGCGAGGAAGTGGTTCCAAGTAAGGCCAAAGTATGGAGCCTCATTCCAAAACAGAATCACCTTATAGCTGATCAGCGTCCATCCACAGTTGCTAGTAGTTAAGTGACAAGTAGTTAAGCCACAAATAGATAAGATAAAGGTAGATCTAGGTTTCGTTACCGATCTTGGAGTTGGAAGGTATACGTGATACATGGTTTACAACTGGATTGAGGATTATGGGAGGATGTCTGAAGCATATACCTGCGGGATGTCCGTGAGTATGACACCCCAGTGGCCCAGTATGAAGTCTACCTGGATAAACTGACACCAGTGGCCGGTGGTCAAGGATAAGTTAATTTGGGGATTCCGATTGACATAAGGATCCATACAACAATGCACTTCTTTCCAGATATAGTGTTTTAGCTCGAAAGAAGAATGAGATTATAGAGTGGAGTCAGACAAACAACTTTGTAGACATTTGGGAACATATCAGGATACATATTCAGGTACTTGTATTGGCACTGATAAGAAGTCCACAAGTAGTGTTTAGTTGACCAATGATAGTTGGCACGACTATTAAGATAAGGGCAGTCTCAGGGTGCTGACGAATGGGAATAGATACAGCCGGTATCTACATTTTGGCATGGGTACATAAAAGTTAAGCGTGCTCAAACCTGGGAAATCTTAGGATGGGTGACCCCCTGGGAAGTTACATGTCCATGTTGTGATATGTCATGTAATGGGAGTAAGCACATGTTGTACAGTAGTTTAGAGGACTGTATGTTATTACAAGTCTTCCCCAACTATTGCAAACAACTGTTATACGTAATTTTAAGAGTAATTGCGTACCCAACACATTGTGTAATGACATATATGCCCTTGTGATTATGAGATGCTTACTCTTCTTTGTTTTACATAGTAAAACATAAATGTGATGAGACTAGGAGGTACAGATGCTAGGCAAGGTCAGGAAGTTAAACCTAACCCAATACAACAAATACAGGGCAAGTTAACAGGACCAGAAACAATAATCCATGATCATTAGGAATGAACTACGGGAAGAGTACGGGAATAGAACACAGACAGGGACAATCTTGGTGAACAAGAATCTGAGCAATAGTTGGAGTAGCCCGAACGGGAGCCTCTGTTCACACTTACTCCTAAGGGAGACAGTTTGCAGACATGAACAACATAGCTCAATCAACAGGGGTATACTGTTGATAGAGGCCGACACCCCTAGTTTTTTAGGAAGGTTTGATCTCCAATTGAGAGAGGATTGGTTATAGATTGAGTGTCAATATTCTAATCTACTTGAAGAGTAGAGAAAACATGAGAAGCACCTAAGAGTGGTGCTAAGACACGTTGTCTCAGAATGGGATTTATCAAATCTCAATATAGTGATACATAATATTAGCGGACAGTTGCAAGAGGTGCAGCAAAAGCAAATCACAATTAGGGGAAAGTTCAAAATTCAATGTCATTCAAGAAAGGCCAGTGTAGTGACTCTCTCTTTCATACACTATGTGATTATCTATATGCCATATTTTGTAACAGGAGTTGTAGACACACAACCTGGTTGTGGTGTGGAATACAACTAGGATAAAGAAACATTTCTGGGTAGGCAGTTGTCTACGTTAGGACATAGAAACATTTCAGGCAGGCAGTCATCTGCATCGAGACAAAAAAAAAATTTTTTGCAGGAATTTTTCTGTGCAGGAACAGGGCAAAAGTAGGGATCATATAGTCCTATGATCTTGAATAATGCATGTAGCCAGTGAGGGCACAAGTAGGGGTCATATAGTCATATGATCCTAAATAATGTATGCAGCCAGTGAGGGTACAAGTAAGGGTCGTATAATAATGTGATCCTGAACAATGCATGCAGCTAGTGAGGCCACAAGTAGGGGTCATACAATCATATGATCCTGAATAATGTATGCAGCCAGACGGTATATGGTGCATGGCATATTTATCTATTACATTTTCTATAGATGATTGTAGGTTACTACATAGGCCAAGTTGGATCTAACTGAGGTTGTAAGATAAGGGTAGGCAGACAGTGTAGTCTCATATATATTGTATTTATTAGTGTGAAGTATCAGAGTGGCCAGTGGAAGTGTTGTGAATCTAGGTGCAATTTTGAAATTTATAGGAAAGGTTGATATTTGCATCAGTGTTGATCATCCCAAAACATAATATGCCCGTGATGGTCAATAATGTTATAGTTTGTGTGATGAATCGTATTACACCTTGCGTGGTGATAGTATTACATCCAGTGTGGTGTATAGTATTACATCCAGAGTGGTGTACAGTGTGATGACCTGTATGGTCAACACTCACACAATCTTATAGTTTATGGTGACACATGTGAACTGGAATTAGGATGAGCCCTAGTGTAGTATGGCAGAATGTTGGCAAATACCTCTCAACAACACCAATGTTAGCAATCCCATATCCATAGTCGACCTTTATAATCTACACATATGTAAGTAGATATGGATTGGGATCTGTTCTGATACAACATGGTCAAGTAGAGGCATTTGCATCTCAACATCTGTAGCCTCACAAAATCAATTAAGTCACTCATATTATAGTGCACACAGTATGATTAGTAAGGGTCAAATAGTAATTCGATTCCGAACAATTCACACAGCACGCCCAGTAAGGGTTAAATAGTCATTTGGTCCTAAACACCAAACAAGCAAGCATAAATACAGACAAATATATTGCCGGTACATCCCAGTGTACATGTTTGTACAAGGCAATGACACCGGGATACTTATTGTTGTGCGAGTAGAATGACATAAACCGCAAGGCTAAATACACTAGGTAGTGTCCCAACAAGGCATTAAGGCCCAGAATAATGAACTAAGTGTCCTGATGGACAATATGTACAGTAATGGGTTGGATGGCCCATGACTACAAAACAAAGAACAAAGGCGGTAAGACCCGATATGTATGTTTGCATGGGGCAATGTCCCTAGGCAATAAGACCAAATAAACATTTCATGCAGTAATGAACTGTGTGGCCTATGTATACCAAACAAACAGCATATGGGAACAATAACATGTTGAATGTGCAGAGGCTAATAGACAATTCACACACATATATAGGAAAAAGAAAAATATATGCAAAAGTGCTCCCCATAATTTTTGGCTATGTATGTATAGCAAATTTCGAGAACGAAATTTATTAAACGGGAGGAGAAATGTAATATCCCGAATTTTGGGATCAAAGACTTGGGAATAAGACTAAATTAAGTGGACCCCTAAACCCCGATTTAGTAGGTGCTCCAAATCTATTCCCTAATATTTCTTATATCTTTGGGGTATTAAGAAAGTAAAATGGTGAATTTTGAAAAATATGATTATGCTTCCAATGAAATTTCCTGTGAGACAGTGAGCTTGTCATCTAATTTTGTATGGCCAAATGATGAGTAAAATGATGAAATTTTTCATGGTGAAAGTAGACATCCTGAGCTTTAATTTGACAGGTCATATGAATCATTTGAAGCTATATGTAAAAAGATATGAATTTTTGAAGTTAGCCTAGAAACACTAGAAATTTTCTAGAACGGCATTCAAAGATTTAACTTGTGGGAATTTTGTTCTTTCATGTGGCTAAATTCTATAATTTTCCTTGAACCTAGAATCAATAATGGTTTTGTATCCTTTGGAATCACTCCAATTCAATTTTTCTAGAATTAGTTACGATTTTTCAAAGTTTGGGCAGAAAATCTGTCAGAATTTGATGGATTTGATGTTCCCATTGTGTTTAGAATAAAAAATTGTGTAGGGAACATATGACAAATGAAGTATGGAGGGTTTAGGGTGTGAAATGAGAATTCTACCCCTAAAACCCTAAATATGTTGCTACAAGGATAATTTGGGAGATGGAGTGTGATTTTGGAAAAACTGGGGTAAAAAATGGATTCTGCAAGTGAAATTGTGTAGAAATGGCCTGTGTCAAAATTTTGGTAAAGTGTAGTTATACCGGGTATAAATGGAAATTAGATCGGATTCCTAGGGGCATTTTGGTAATTATACGTTCTTTATAGAGATAACCAACCATATGAATTTAGGAATAAGACATGAATGAGTAATAACTCATTTATTATAAATTTGGAATTATAGGATTTGACATTTGCCTGAGCTGAACCAAAAATCATTAGACTGGAGTAGTTAGGCTATTGGAAAGGATTTCATGTTGTAATTCTGTCTTTCATACACCATATGATTGTTTACATACTTTGCATTGCCATGTTCTGTGATATGAAGTGTTTGTTACAAATCCTAGCTGTGGTATGGGAAAAGTACAAGTACCATCAGAGCAAGTGGGATCGAGCTGAGGTGGTGAGACAAGTAGACAGATAATTATCTGCTTCGGAACATTACAACAAGGGTCAAATTTTCATTTGATCCTGGACAGTGTACATAGTGTGGCCAATAGGAGCAAACAGTCATTTGATCTTGAACGCCGAATAGACAAACAATTTTACAGTATATTTGTTCTATTATATTATATAGTGCATTGCATGTTTATTTATCATATTTCATATGATTGAGTGTGTGTTAATACTAATATTCATATGAATCTCACCCCTTTCCAAATATTTAAAAATTTATTCAGCGAGAGATAGCGCCATAGCGGCTCTAAGAGTAAGGAAGTAGATATGATATGATCCAGAATCAGCAAGTTGTCCCTTCAAATTCAAGTGACATCTCTTCCATTTCAAATGATCATTATCAAATTCCAACTGAACAAATCATGAGAGCACAAGTTAAAATATTCAAGGAAGCATTGATTGAGCTGATTGAAGAAGTTGTTGTAAATCAAATGGCAATTGGATCAATAAATCTGATTTACAAAACAAAGATGCTGAAAACGTCACTAAGTTCATTTGTGCTAAATATGGAGTTGTTAATCAAGTTTTGGGCTTGGAAACTTCAAAACAAAGAGCTTGGACATAGAACTACACATGGGAGGACTCATTTGGGCCTAAATAAGCACATTTTGAGCCTTAATTTGCTGAATACATCTTCTTGAAGTTAGGTGTGCGAAAATCAACAAGGAGTTGGTGGCAGATTTGACTTTTGTTTTCTTTAACATGTTGTATTTGATTTTTCAACTTTCTTCTAGATTGTATTTGTAGGAAAAAATATTTAACTAAAAGGAGATTAGGCGTACCTGGACGAATCCGGGTCAAGGATCCAATACTCCATACTTGTGCCCATACAATTATTAGACTATTAAAGCCTAATTGTGATTTGCACAGCAGATTACCAGAACCAGAAAGATGGTAGGAGAGAAGGGAATTGCCAGAAAACTCAATGGCGGGGCGAATTGAAATTGAGGAGGCACACCCTATTTATAGTGGTTTATGGAGGCCACTAATTAGGAAACGTGTGCACTCCTTCTTGCCCTCCAAGACAGCAATTAATTGTCTCTCAATTAATTCCCTAATTATAGTGATTTGTTCCTCTTTTAACAAATCCATAAATATTGCTGAAATATTCCCAAATCTGCATTTTATGCTGATTTTATTCTTATTTGATTAGGCTACTTATTTCCTAATCAAATAGTCCGGCCCATCAAGGGCGGACTTGGACCCAAAGTCCAACATCTCCCACTCGCACTTGATGGGCCTCCCATCGTGCATGCGTTACTCTTTCTTGTTTCATACTTGGCGTCTGCCGTGACTGCGTGGGCAAAACCGTCTTTCAGATTTGGTGCTTGTGATCCTAGAAATCCTTTATATCGAATCAGCATCCAAGGACACCTTTTATATATAACTGTAAGCTATATGTTCATTGCCTCATATGCCCCAGATTCTCCCATACATATTGCTCATGGCATATCTAATCCCTCTCGAGTTAATATGTTGATTAACTCAGATTGCCTTCAACGCACATAGTATCCGCACTTACTAGCTACACACAGAGCTAGTAAGGGGTCGACCATAGATACTAGTACATCTTATGTATCTAGAAGTAAATCTTCCTTTTTGACTAAACATCAATCCATCTTGACTTGGTCACTTTCCTAGTTTTCACTCGTCTGACCGAATCGAGTGTGATCATGGAGCTTCAGCTAAAGTAGCTGTCACCAAACCAAGCTTTCATGATGTCGCCTAAGTCTTAAGGGCATCGTAGAAGGATTCTTCCTTCCTGGGACTCACACTGTGGTGAACTAGGGATCTTTCACCTATATCCCGTGTTGCAGTTTAACTCTCAAGCACATGCAGTATGAATTGCATGCTACGGTGAATGGTTTGAGGTGTACGTCGATTTCTTTATCTTTCACCGTACAGACATTAGTTCCAAAATGTACTCAACATTCGAACCAGAACTTCCTTTTTCACAATATCTCTTTTACAATCTCATTTGTGAAAAAGGGTTCTTTGCCTGTCTACAGGTCTATATTCATGCTTCGATCCATTTTTTGTGTATATGCACACATGCAGATCTCATCTCAGTTTAACTGAGGTGACTCAAACGCAAAGATTCTTCTCAACCATCTCATGGTGATCATTTGCTCGTCTTACCTTCCCATGCCCCTGCAAAACATGGGAAGACTGTTGTTCGTGTGAGTGAACCAACCTCTTTTGACCTGTACGACATACTAAACTATATACCTTTATGTATTTACTCATAACATACATACCATTTCTTTTATCTTCATATAAAAGAAGTTCATGACCTTATATTTTATTTGTGCCCCTAGATTTTTACTAACTCAATGAAAATCAAGCTATGGGCTCACAAAGGGGATCTACCAATATTCTGTCAGTAGAAGGTCATTGAATTATCGCTTTCCCTCTTTGAAAGCATATCTCTCATAGAGATGTATCAAAAAAGTATGTTTTGCCTTGCTGTGATACTTAGGATCCTCATCATAAGATGTTATCGTTTGGATCCTTTTATCCACCATTCATTCCCTATCTCTCATAGGAATTATTTTAGCCATATGGCACTTTGAATGATAGCAGAACACACCTTGCGTTCTATTTCCATGGATAACAGGAAAAAATACTATGTATATTTCCTTACTCCATCACGATTTGCCTAGGTCTTGTATTGGAGTATCCTTTCAAAAGAGAAAGTTGTTGTCTTGACAACTTAATCCATGGTTATTCTCATAACCCATTTCACAGCAGGACTAAAAACAACTTCCAAGTCTGACCAAAAAACATTTGGTCTTACGTACACCAATGTGCACATTCATATTACCAACTATAGTCTCACATGGGACTCTATCCACCTTTCTTACGTTGGATTCCTCATAGGACATGTAACCTCTTTAGGTTTATGCCCTTGACTTCAGGGGTGTCCATGGGTTTGCAGTTTGACATCCTAAGATGTCTAAGGATTACACTTGTACATGTCTTAGGTGGAAAAGACTGTATCTTTCTTGTACAATCCCCGTTTATCTTGTCATTCAAGATATTTGTTCAACCCATGACTTTCTTAACTCATAATTTAAGGATTCTCTGATCCTTTATTCCTTTAACTCCCTTGACACTTGCTTCATATGTCATTTGACAAGGGATAACTTCACAAAGAATCATCACTAGACCATTTGGAACTTATGTAGTATTCTTCGATTATTTCGAAGTTGGTGAGGCTTTCACCTTGTGAAAACCTCATATACTACTATTTAGGTGATTGTTTCTATGAAGCCCTTAAGCTGCTTCATGTAGAGTTCATCATCTAATTTCCAAAATTCCAAATTGGAAGGTGGTCTTTACATCATCTTGATGCAATTTTCAAGACAAAGCTTGTTGTCATAGCCAAAGTTTAGAGTTAAAACGCACAATGGACAACCTTCCATTGTATTACCCCTTAGCCACAAAAGTGTTTTAGGTTCTACATGCCCCCAGCAGATTTGAGAATTTACTTGTTCCCAATCGCCTCTTAGCTAGGTGATAAATTACCCAAACACGTATTTGGCTTAAAACGAATCACAAAGAGATACTTTGTATACCTTGATCCCATTCTTCCTTACTCATAGGAAGAATTATGAATATAAAGTTGATGACCCTTATGGTCTTAACGAGCTCGGCCCTAGCCTAAGGCCTATCCACGATTCATAGGGTAAGGTCATAACTGACATAGAGGGCATTTGATTAAGTGTGAATATAATAGCTGCAAGTCGACCTACCAACATATGGCTGATAGCCTTATTGATGCCATTATGTTCACAACTAAATCAAAAGAGAGGTCTATCTCTCCATTTCAACAACTCTATTATGTTGAAGGGTTCTAGGTATTGATAGTTGCCTAACAATGCCTTTCTTGTACACAAAACAGCTTGAACTAAGCGCATGAGTGTCTTTAACCCTTGTTAGTTCAAAAGGTCTTATCCTTTCAGTTTCATTGATTCCTGACTAGATCAGCCATTATCTAACAGCTTCACACTTGCCAAAAATCAAGTAAATATTACTGTATTTCGACTAAACGTCCACAACGTCAACGAAACACCAACCTGTTTGTGTTTTGCCCTCACGTTTATTGGTTCACCAACGTCATAATTTTCCAATTGCAATGGATATTCTCAAAATATGTTTCTTTCTCTTTCTTGCCAAGTAGAATAAGTTTTCAACTTATTCATAAGGGTATTAACCCTTTAGCACACGTTATTTAGCAAATACTCTTTTGCTAGTTTGATCATTCCCTTTGATCAAGGTGTACATGTGGCAAGAAATGGAATCTTTTATCCTTAGAAAAGAAACATCAAAATCCAATAAAGGAGTTGAGAATCATAGTCCCATCGATCCTTAACTAAAGAGATAGTAAAGATGTGATTCTGTCAGTTGCAATTGCATGGAGTGAATCAGGGTGGTTTATTTATGCAGAGTTAACGTGCAAGTTCCAATCCCTTAATTCTATCTCTTTGTTGCTTTGTATTTGACATGAAGCCATATGCTTCTCTGAAATATCCACAACTCATGTGGATCGCTACTTTTATAACCCTTAAGGATTATGAATGTAGCTTTTCATCTTTGTAGAAACCATTTGACCTCCTCTAGATCAAGTTTACCTCATAGGTTTCTTGCCCTTGGGCTTAGAGGATGAATCCTCCCACTCTTTAGCTAAGTTCGTCTGACTGATGGATCTTGGATCCCTCAGTCTCTCACACTTAAGTTCAATGTGGTGAATCACATTGCTGAAGGCTACAATATGCATATTAGGGGCAATTTGTACTTTTGTATATGCCTACTCATCGGAAGACGTGCCTTACTCCCACTCACGGGAGACATAGCTTCCTCCCACTCACTGGGAGATGTCTTATCACAACATACACTTGTTGTTTGTTAGAAAGAACTTGGCATTTAGTTTTGTCTCAACTTCTTAGTTTGACATCTGCCTCAAGTGTTGCCTAAACAACATGTTAGGACTTAGTATACTATGTTAAAACTTAACTTTAGTTTTAATTTTATGGAAGAAGATCACCTATTTCACTATCTTCCAACACTATCCATATGGCTTGGATAAGGTTACATTGCTCATACCAACATAAGTTTAAGCAATGTTGTTCTTTCTATACTTGATAGCATAAACCCTTTGTATCCTTCAATTGCTTCAACCTTTAAATGCTGAAGACTAGTTGGTAGGATGTCCCTGACATCTCATTCTTCTTGAATGAAAGAGATTTGAGAGTTTTTAACTCCACATATATCTCTATTGAGCTTGTCTTCATAAGCTCAGTCAAATAGACTTGGTCATAATTGGTCACTCAGACGATTATGGTATACAAATCTTATTTGTTCAAATAAGACAAAGGATAATTAGATAATAAGTTCACTAGTTTCATGTTCAGGAGACAACTATGTTGACTCCCATCCCAATCATACTAGTTAGCTCATCACCCTTTTAACCACAGTCTTCATTTGAACACTTTCCCCTTTGGATTTCTAGACGCATTCCAGAAAACTCCCACTCAATCAAAGAGCAGTTATATTAACAAGATAATAACACAATATCATCAAACTAGCATGAATGTTCAAGAAAACAAGAGAATATACTGAATTCAATTCTATAAACTAACAGAGAATTTAATCTTAAATTCAATGGGAAAACAAGAACATTCAAAAATTTAAGCCTCATATTGTTGTCTCTTAATAGATTCTCCTTCTCATAGGCCCTTCTGACCATATTAACTTATGTAGCATCTAGCTACAATGTTCAGCTCCTCTTTGCCATGTCTACATCCACTCATTTGGATGTATTTGCAGCATACCTCCCACTTGATGAGATGATTCTCACATCTCTATCTGTCTTGTCCTTTATCACAACATATGTGATAAAAGGTTAACTTTTAGAAGTCATTGCTTCAATCCAAGTGGATCAATGTGGTTTGAAGCATGGGAAGACCTTTTATTATTCAATAATTATTGAATAATTTTAAGTTGCTGCAATTTTTCAGGTTTTTATCTCTAAGAGTTTGAGTCAAGGTTGGATAGGATTTTATATTCAAAAACTCATTTGAATAATCCCTTACTTTTAAAGAATCTTTCAGTATTTAACCTTATGTTGCAACTGAAAAAAAAAACTCTTAAAAAATAAGCCAACCTATCCCAAAAAACAATAGAACCAACATTGATTCAATTCCAACGTTTTCGGGACCCTCTAAGTGCACATAAGCACCTTTTTAACTCAAATCATATCCAAACTTGCTTCAAATATATGCAAATTATATATCAAATTGAAGCTCTCGAATTTAGGGATTTTTAGAAACTAACCACGTCTCAATTGGAGGCCCCACGCGCCCTCACATGCCCCTAGAAGGTGTCAGGATCCAAAAATCCTGAAAAATTGGAAAATTCCAGCTTTGGCCACTCTCCCAGTGTCGCGTGACCTCTACGCGCCGCCTTGCGGCCGTCCTCCGGCAGCACGCGCCGGCTCCCAAGCCTCCACGCGCCGTCCTCTCTCTGACGGTGCTTGCCACGTGTTAAACGGAGACCCCATTGGGCCCCACGCGCCATATGTCCTCTCCTTTTTTTGGGTCAACAGTCAACAAATGACTGTTGACCGTTGACCGGTCAACGTTGACGGGTCAACAGTGACCCGTCAGCGCTGACGTGTCAGTGACGTGATTTAGTCAATGTGGATGGTCAACGGATGATGTGGCCTCATTGACCGACGCTGACGTGGCGTTTGACGCTGACGTGGCGACCGATCATTGGCGTCACGTGGCATTGGTTAACCGATGACGTGGTGTTGACTGCCACGTCATAGTCTTCAACCTCCAACCGGGTCAACCCGACCCAGTTGGGGCTCCGACAGGTCATCGTGACCCGCCAACTTCGGGAGGTCATATCTCCCTCGTTTTAGCTCCGTTTTTCGTGTTCTTGGTGTTGTTGGAATCGTAGTTCAGCAAACTACAAATCCATGGCATTTATTTGATCTTAAAACCTCTGTTTCATTGATCAAATCATAAATGAAGTTGCAGCGGCGACTAACAACCCGCGAACTTCTTTCCTTTGTTTCTCCCTCATCCGAACTCCGTTTGACGCGTTCTAAGCATCATTGGAATCGTCTCTTCGAGATCTACACATCCATGTTCTTACTTTGGGCAAAAACACCGAGTTTCAAACACCCAATTTTTCTTGACGTTGTCGGCGTGACGTAAATCGATCGAATGTGTGTCTCTGTGCATCTCAAAAGCTTTCCTAGCCTTTGAGAGTTAATGTCTCTTGTTTTTGGTTCCACATAGGTTCCAAAACTCAACCTTTAAGAAATCAAAGAAGAAGAAAAATCGGCGCCTTGCAATATATATATATATATATATGCATATATATATATAATGATTAGAGGAGCAAACAATCAAGAACCCAGTATCATATGTATGCATATTAGGCTCAGCTCGAATAGCAAAATATGAGAAGATGAATTCGAATAGTTGCACACAGACACGCATATATCAAACGCATATTATGAAAAAATGAGGCATATAAAAAAAATTCAAGCATGTTCAGATATTGTAGCTCAGCGCAACAAAATAAAGAGAACATGCGTGAACAATCTATATACAGTTTATATATGTATGAACAATATATACAATATATACTTTCATATATATATATATACACACACAGTAGCACAATGGAAATATTAATTGAGATATAAACAAATTATATCATACTATTATTCACATAGAATAAATCACAGCCTCAAAGATCAAATGGCTCTGATGCCAATGTAGGAAAAAATATTGAACTAAAAGGAGATTAGGCGTACCTGGACGAATCCATGTTCGGATCCGGGTCAAGGGTCCAATACTCCATACTTGTGCCCACACAATTATTAGACTACTAGAGCCTAATCGTGATTCGCACAGCAGATCACCAGAACCAGAAAGATGGTAGGAGAGAAGGGAATTGCCAGAAAACTCAATGGCGGGGCGAATTACAATTGAGGAGGCACACCCTATTTATAGTGGTTTATGGAGGCCACTAATTAGGAAACGTGTGCACTCCTTCTTGCCCTCCAAGACAGCAATTAATTGTCTCTCAATTAATTCCCTAATTATGGTGATTTGTTCCTCTTTTAACAAATCCATAATTATTGCTGAAATATTCCCAAATCTGCATTTTATGCTGATTTTATTCTTATTTAATTAGGCTACTTATTTCCTAATCAAATAGTCCGACCCATCAAGGGCAGACTTGGACCCAAAGTCCAACAGTATTAGACTTTTGTGTTTATTGTATTAGACTTTTAGGTTTCCTAGCACATGGTTTTACAATTTGAATTGGCTGTTTTCAAAATTGCACTTATTGCAGTTAGGTCATATTTTCCTATAAGTATTTGGTGCTTCATCATTTGTAACACACAATTCAGATTTGAATCATAAATGAAAGTTGCACTTCTGCACTTTGTTTCTTGAGAGTGGATTCTCTCTAAGGGTTCTTTTTAGAACTAACAAACCTATCAAGGCTTGATCAACCTTGTGGCATTTTTCCAACACTTCGGGTCCTTGTTCTTTCATGTTCAAGGGTTCAAGTGGATCGTCGATCTGTGTTTAGCTTTCTTGGGGTGTGTATATTTCAGAATTGGTCGTGGGTTCGTGGGATCTTCCCTTGTGGGTTCGCACCAAGATACCAGCAACTGAAGATTCCAGATCTGTCCAAGCAGTAGTGTTGGTTATCTGTAGTTTTTATGTTATTTTAGGTTATGTAAATATTACGTACAAATCCTGTGGGGATTCCTTTAATATAATCAAGTACTTTATATCAATACTTTTATATTATTTTTGTTTGTCCATTGACCTACGCGTTAATACTCTGATAAATGTTAAAATATCAATGGGTTTGACAAAATGCATTTTTAAATTGTTTATTCATTGTATAAACATGGATAAAATTAAAATGCTGCAGTATATTTAGTATGAATTCAATTCTCTTAATAATTACTAAAGACGCCAACTAAATGGACTGTTTCTTCACTAGGATGAGCTGGGATTTTGAAATATCCTTTTGTCTTGATTTGACGTTCAAGTCAACCAGACGTGTCTAAGCAAATTGTTGATTAAAAAATCAAACCACAGTTAATGGATGCACTTCAAATGATCATAGAGCTGATGGATGATGCGATGAACAGAATCTTTAAGAATCTCTATGCATTTACTGTGAACGAGGAGTTAACAAGCCTTTTTGTCTCCTTTCAAATAAAAAAAATGAGGTGAATCACGTTTATGATTATTTAAAGTAAAACCCTTGATGGAGTCCGTTGAATACTCAACCAAGAGGTGATCAATATTAGATTTTTTATAATAAAAGTCAAATGGTTCGAATTTAATGGTATTATTGCATGTTTATATTTTATTTTTTGCTAAACTTTAAATACTTTATTTTAATAGCTTTATAATTTAAAATGAATTTTTTTAAAATGATACTCTATGAAAAACTTATTATCAAAATTACAAATTAAAATATTTACTAATTCACAACTTTTTTATAATAGTTTTCTTGAAATATTTTTCTGATTTATTGGGTTGTTAACTTTCATTCGTTTAACTTTTGAAAATGGTGGTTCTGGTCAAAACAAATCTGAAAATGGTGGTTAAACATAATAGTTTATGGAAAAAAATAATTGTTGTGATAATAAAAAATAATTCCAGTTCTAATTAGCACATGTTGGAATATATATGCGTCCAGCCGAAGCAGATCCTCTCTTGATCTTTTTTTTTTTGGAAAATCCTATTAAAACTTAAAATTATTTTAAAATACCCAAATCTTAAATCATGTCCCTAAATTTATAAATTCTAAATCAGATTAAGCAGCTAATACAAGATTTCATAATTTAATGATCTTACTGATATACCCTCTTTCTCCCTCCTTGGTCTTGCCAGTAAACACCTATAAAAGGAACAACATTGCGGTGATTGGTAGGTTGCCCATTGTTAACCCTGTTGGACTTCGGGTCCAAGTCCGCCCTTGATGGGCCGGACTATTTGATTAGAATATACGTAGCATAATCAAATAAGAATAAAATCAGCATTAATTGCAGATTGGGGAATAATTCAGCAATAATTATGGATTTGTTAAATGAGGAACAAATCACCATAATTAGAGAATTAATTGAGAATCAATTAATTGCTGTCTTGGAGGGCAAGAAGGAGTACACACGTTTCTTAATTAGTGGCCTCTATAAACCACTATAAATAGGGTGTGCCTCCTCAATTGCAATTCACCCCTGCCATTGAGTTTTCTTGCAATTCTCTTCTCTCCTACCATCTTTCTGGTTCTGGTGATCTGCTCTGCAAATCACAATTAGGCTCTAGTAGTCTAATAATTGTGTGGGCACAAGTATGGAGCATTGGAGCTTTGACCCGGATCCGAACATGGATTCGCCCCAGTACACCAAATCTCCATTTAGTTATATTTTTCTTACATTGGCATCAAAGAATGATGATCCTGTGGCTGTATGATTTATTCTTTATGAATAATTAATTGATATAATTCGTTTATATCCCCCATCTAATTCCGCTGTGCTATTATATATGTGAATATATATAATGTTAATATGTGCGAATAATTTTTTTCCTCTTCTCACATATATGATTCTGGGCTTTCAATATGCAAGAGTTGCAATATTATGGGTTCAACATTAACATGGATGTATATGTTTCGAATGCTATATTCCCATTTGAATCTGTCTCCTAATTCTTTATGCCTTGTTCTCCTTTTTCGATCATATGCGTGTGTCTCTGCCTAGTGTATGAACAATGATATATGTATATATCTGTGTTGTGAGCATATATATATATTTCGTTTCTTTTGCATGAGTATTGCCTCTCGTTCTTCATATGTTCATGCAATGATATGCAACTCATATGTGATGTGCTCCTCTGATCTTCATGGCACCGTTTTTTTTTCTCTTTCTCCTTTGCTATTCACCTCTTCGGTCATATTAAAGGTGAGTCATTTGGGACCTATGTGGAACCAAAAACAAGAGCCTTCAACCCTCAAAGGCTAGGAAAGCTTTTGAGATACAGAGGACACACATCCAGGTCGGATTATGCCATGCCGTCAATGTTAAGAAAAAATGGGGTGTTTGAAACTGAATGTTTTTGCCCCAAAAGAAGCCATGGATGTGTAGATCTCGAAGAGACGAATCCAACAATGCTTAGAACGCGTCAAATGGAGTTTGGATAAGGGAGAAAAAAAGGAAAGAAGTTCGCGGGTCGTTAGTCACCGCCGCCATTTCACTTGCCATTTTATCAATAAAACAAAGGTTTTAAGATCAAATAAATGCCATGGATTTGTAGTTCACTGAACTACGATTCCAATGACATCAAGAACGCGAAAAATGGAGCTAAAACGAGGGAGATATGGTCTCCCGAACTTTGCAGGTTGCGATTACCAGCCGGAGCTCCAACCGGGTTGGGTGGACCCGGCTGGAGGTTGAAGATGATGACGTGGCAGTCAACTGCCACATCATCGGTCAACCCAACCCAGGTGGCGCCATGAGAGGTCGCCACGTCAGTGTCAAGTGCCACGTCAGCATCAGTCAACGAAGGCCACGTTATTCTCTGACCAGTCACATCGACCGAGACACGTTAGTGCCACATCATCGACACGTCAGCAGTGACGGGGTCAAGGTTGACTAGTCAACATTGACTGGTCAACGGTCAGCACTAGCAAAACAAATAGAGGGAAATTGACAAGTAGCACGTGGGGCCCACTGGGACCTTTGCTTGACACGTGGCTAGCACCGTCGGAGAGAGGATGGCGCGTATAGTCGTTTGGGCCGGCACATGTCGTCGGCTGACGGCCTCAAGGCGGCGTGTAGAGGTCACGCGCCACCGCCGAGAGTGGCCAACATTGGAATTTTCCAATTTTGTAGGATTTTTTTATCTAAACACCTCCGATTGAGATGCGGTTGGTTCCTAAAAATCCCTAAATTTGAGAGCTTCAATTTGATATATAATTTGTATATATTTGAAGTACGTTTGGATCTATTTTGAGTCAAAAAGGTGCTTATATGCACTTTGAGATTCCCAAAAACATTGAAATTGAGTCTATATGGATTCTATTATTTTTGGGATAGGTTGGCTTACTTATTAAGAGTATTTCAGCTACAACATAAGGTTAATGCTGCAAGATTCTTTAAAAGTAAGGAATTATTCAAATGAGTTTTTGAATATAAAATCTTATCCAACCTTAATTCAAATTTTTAGAGATAAAACCTGAAAAATTGCAGTAACTTGAAATTATTCGATAATTATTGAATAATGATAAGTCTTCTCATGCTTCTAACCACATTGATCCACTTGGATTGAAGCAATGACTTCTAAAAGTCAATCGTTTATCACAAATGTTGTGACAAAGGATAAGACAGATAGAGATGTTAGAATCATCTCATCCAGTGGGAGTTATGCTGCAATTACATCCAAGTAAGTGGATGTAAAAATGGCAAGGAGGAGCTGGACATTGTAGCTAGACGCTACATGAGTTAATATGATTAAAAGGGCCTATGAGAAGGAGAACCCAGTTAAGAGACAACAAAATGAGGCAAAAAGTTTTCTGAATGTTCTTTATATTGAATTTAAGATTAAATTCTCTGCTTTTAGAATTGAATTAAGCATATTCTCTTCTTGTTTTCATGAACATTCATGTTTATTAGATGATATTGTATTATCTTCTTTTGAACAACCATCTTTGTTTGATTGGGGGTTTCTAGAATACGTCTAGAAATCCAAAGGGGAATGTGTTCAAGGAAGACTATGGTTAAAAGGTTGATGAGCTAACTAGCATGATTGGGATGGGAGTCAACATAGTTGTCTCCTGAACATAAAACTAGTGAACTTATTATCTAATTATCCTTTGTCTAACTTGAACAAATATGATTTGTATACCATAATCGTCTAAGTGACCAATTATGACCAAGTCTATTTGACTGAGCTTATAAAGACAAGCTCAATAGAGATATCTGTGGAGTTAAAAACTCTCAAATCTCTTTCATTCAAGAAGAATGAGATGTCAGGGACATCCTATCAACTAGTCTTCAGCATTTAAAGGTTGAAGCAACCGAAGGATACAAAAGGTTTATGCTATCAAGTATAGAAAGAACAACATTGCTTAAACTTATGTTGGTATAAGCAATGTAACCTTATCCAAGCCGTGTGGATAGTGTTGGAAGATAGTGAAATAGGTGATCTTCTTCCATAAAGTTAAAACTAAGTTAAGTTTTAACATAGTGTACTAAGTCCTAACATGTTGTTTAGGCAACACTTGAGGCAGATGTCAAACTAAGAAGTTAAGAAAAACTAAATGCCAAGTTCTTTCTAACAAACAACAGTGTATGTTGTGATAAGACATCTCCCAGTGAGTGGGAGTGAGCCATGTGTTCCAGTGAGTGGGCGTATACAAAAGTAAATATTGCCTCTTATATGCATATTGTAACCTTCAGCAATGTGATTCACCACATTGAACTTGAGTGTGAAAGACTGAAGGATTCAAGATCCATCAGTCAGACGAACTTAGCTAAAGAGTGGGAGGATTCATTCTCTAAGCCCAAAGTCAGAAAACCTATGAGGTAAAATTGATCTAGAGGAGGTCAAATGATTTCTAGAAAGATAAAAAGCTATATTCATAATCCTTAAGGGTTGTAAAAGTAGTAATCCACATGAGTTATGGATATTTCAGAGAAGCATATGGCTTTATGTCAAATGCAAAGCAACAAAGAGATAGAATCAAGGGATTGGAACTTGCACGTTAACTCTGTACTGATAAACCACCCTGATTTACTCCATGCAATTGTAACTGACAAATCACATCTTTGCTATCTCTTTAGTTAAGGATCGATGGGACTATGATTCTCAAATCCTTCATTGGATTTTGATGTTTCTTTCTAGGGATAAAAGATTCCATTTCTTGCCACATGTACACATTGATCAAAGGGAATGATCAAACTAGCAAAAGAGTATTTACTAAATATGTGCTAAAGGGTTAATACCCTTATGAATAAGTTGAGAACTTATTCTACCTGGCAAGAAAGACAAAGAAACATTTTTTTAGAGAAAATCCACTACAATTGGCAAAATATGATGTTAGTGAACCAGTGAACGTGAGGGCAAGACACAAAGCTTGGTGTTTCGTTAACATTGTGGGTGTTTACTCGAAATACAGTAATGTTTACTTGATTTTTGGTAAGTGTGAAGCTATTAGATAAGGGCTGAACTAGTTAGGAATCAGTAAACTGAAAGAATAAAACCTTTCGAACTAACAAGGCTTTAGGACACCCATGTGATTAGTTCAAACAGTTTTGTGTACAAGAAAGGCATTGTTAGGCAACTATCAATATCTAAAGCCCGTCAACATAATAGAGTTGTTAAAATGGAGAGATAGACATCTCCTTGATTTGGTTGTGAATATAATGGCATCAATGAGGCTATTAGCCATATGTTGGTAGGTGGACTCACAGTTATTATATTCACACTTAACCAAATGCCCTCTATGTCAGTCACGACCTTACCCTATGAATCGTAGATGGGCCTTAGACTAGGGCCAAGCTCGTTAAGACCATAAGGGTCATCAACTTTATATTCATAATTCTTCCTATAAGTAAGGAAGATTAGGGCCAAGTAATACAAGGTATCTCTTTGTGAGATGACATGAGAATTTGACATGACACATCTTCATTAGTGAAAATGATGGCGGTTCAGTGACTGAGAGAAAACTGTGGGACACAACATTCATAAAACATAGATTTCCTAGCAGGAAATGAGCATTAATCACTATAAATCTCTTTAAGAGGTTCACAAGTGACAAGGAATAATCAAGTGTTCCTAAGTTCACTGATCCGAGTGGGAGGATTGAGACCATTTTCACAACGAAAGAGGTAAGAGGTAAGTTACAAGAGAATTACCTCACTCATACATAGGAAAAGAATCCTATGAAATCCACCTCGGAGCAAATTGTCATATAGCAAATGACTATAAGGGGATAGACTCCCTAATGGATTGAGTGCTCTTTTCATCATTTAGAAGGTGATATAACTACCTATAGTGTCTAAAAGACACTAGAAGGACCTGCTAAGATGAATTGCAAAGTGTCATGCAGGAGGATTTGGATTCTCATTGAGCCAAGTATATGTTTTAGGTAATTTATAGCCTAGCCAAGAGGCAATTGGGAACAAGTAGATTCTCAAATCTGTTGAGGGCATATAAAACCTAAAATATTTAGTGGCTAAGGGGTACCACAATGGAAGGTTGTCCATTGTGCGTTTTTAACTATGAACTTTGGCTATGACAACAAGCATCAAGATGATGTAAAGACCACCTTCCAAATTGGAATTTTGGAAATTGGATGATGAACTCTACATGAAGCAGCTTAAGGGCTTCGTAGAAAAAATCACCCAAATAGTAGTATATGAGATTTTCATAAGGTGAAAGCCTCACCAACTTTGAAATAATCAAAGAACACTACATAAGTCCCAAACGGTCTAGTGATGTTTCTTTGTGAAGTCATCCTTTGTCAAATGACATATGAAAGAAGTGTCAAGGGAGTCAAAGGAATAAAGGATTAGAGAATCCTTAAATTATGAGTTGAGAAAGTCATGGGTTGAACAAATATCTTGAATGACAAGATAAACAGAGATTGCACAAGAAAGATACAGTCTTTTCCACCTAAGACATGTACAAGTGTAATCCTTAGACATCTTAGGATGTCAAACTACAAACCCATGGACACCCCTGAAGTCAAGGGCATAAACCTAAAGAGGTTACATGTCTTATGAGGAATCCAACATAGGAAAGGTGGATAGAGTCCCATGTGAGACTATAGTTGGTGTACATAAGACCAAATATTTTTTTGTCAGACTTGAAAGTTGTTTTTTGGTCTTGCTGTGAAATGGGTTATGAGAATAATCATGGATTAAGTTGTCAAGACAACAACTTTCCTTTTGAAAGGATACTCCATACAAGACCTAGGCAAATGGTGATGGAGTAAGGAAATATACAAAGTATTCTCTTCTTGTTATCCATGGAAATAGAACACAGGGCGTGTTGTGCCATCATTCAAAGTGCCATATGGCTAAAGTAATTCCTATGAGAGATTGGGAATGAATGGTGGACAGAAGGACTCAAGCGATAACATCTTATGATGAGGATCCTAAGTATTACAGTAAGGCGAAACATACTTTTTGATATATCTCTATGAGAGATATGCACTCAAAGAGGAAAAGCGACAATTCAGTGACCTTCTACTGACAAAATGTTGGTAGATCCCCTTACTAAGCCCATAGCTTGATTTTCATTGAGTTAGTGAAAATCTTGGGGCGTGAATAAAATGTATGGTCATGAACTTCTTTTATATGAAGATAAAAGAAATAGTATGTATGTTATGAGTAAATACATATAAAGTATACAAGTTTGTGTGTCGTTTCACTCACACGAATAACCATCTTCCTATGTTTTACGGGGGCATAGGAGGGTAAGACGAGCAAATGATCACCATGAGATGGTTAAGAAGAATCTTTGCGTTTGAGTCGCCTCGGTTAGACTGAGATGAGATCTACATGTGTGCATATACACAGAAATTGGATTGAAGCATGAATATACACCTGTAGCCAAGCAAAGAACTCTTTTTCACAAATGAGATTGTAAAAGAGATATTGTGAAAAAGAAATTTATAGTTCGAATGTTGAGTACATTTTGGAACTAATGTCTGTATGGTGAAAGATAAAGAAATCGACATACACCTCAAACCATTCACTGTAGCATGCAATTCATACTGCATGTGCTTAAGAGTTAGACTACAACACGGGATGTAGGTGAAAGATCCCTAGTTCACTACAATGTAAGTCCTAGGAAGTAAAAAATCCTTCCATGATGCCCTTAAGACTTAGGCGGCATCATGAAAGCTTGGTTTGGCGACAGCTACTTTAGTTGAAGCTCTATGATCACACTCGATTCAGTCAGACGAGTGAAAACTAGGAAAGCGACCAAGCTAAGATGGACTGATGTTTAGTCAAAAAGGAAGATTTACTCCTAGATACATAAGATGTCCTAGTATCTGTGGTCAACCCCTTACTAGCTCTATGTGTAGCTAGTAAATGCGGATACTATGTGCGTGGAAGGCAATCTGAGTTAATCAACATATTAACTCGAGAGGGATTAGATATGTCATGAGTAATATGTATGGGATAACCTAAAGCATATGAGGCAATGAACATATAGCTTACGGTTATATATAAAGGGTGTCCTTGGATGCTGATCCGATATGAGGGATTTCTAGCATCACAAGCACCAAATCTTAAAGACGTTTTTGCCCACGCGGCCACGGCAGACACCAAGTATGAAACAAGAAAGAGTAACGCACGCATGATGGGAGGCCCATCAAGTGCGAGTGGGAGATGTTGGACTTCGGGTCCAAGTCCGCCCTTGATGGGCCGGACTATTTGATTAGGATATAAGTAGCCTAATCAAATAAGAATAAAATCAGCATTAATTGCATATTGAGGAATAATTTAGCAATAATTATGGATTTGTTAAATGAGGAACAAATCACCATAATTAGGGAATTAATTGAGAATCAATTAATTGTTGTCTTGGAGTGCAAGAAAGAGTGCACACGTTTCCTAATTAGTGGCCTCCATAAACCACTATAAATAGGGTGTGCCTCCTCAATTGCAATTCACCCCTGCTATTGAGTTTTCTGGCAATTCTCTTCTCTCCTACCATCTTCCTGGTTCTGGTGATCTGTTGTGCAAATCACAATTAGGCTCTAGTAGTCTAATAATTATGTGGCCACAAGTATGAAGCATTGGAGCTTTGACCCAGATCCGAACATGGATTCGCCCCGGTACGTCAAATCTCCTTTTAGTTATATTTTTCTTACAAACCTCATATCCGGATTGAAGCTATGGATCAACCAAATCCTCATTCTTGGGGGAGGATTAGTTTAAAAGTTACTGGTAATGTTCATTTGGCACTCCCTTGGAAACCCAGCATGTATATTCTTGCAGGAGAGTAAATCCTCGTGCTTGAGTTTGGGCTAAAGATGTTATAATAAGAGGATGGCAATGAGCAACTAGTGAAAGGGGTTGAAAGACATTGAAGGAAATTAAATTGATAAAATTTCTAAATTTTAATTTAGGTAATTCAACGACCTTTTAATAAGATTTTCCTATCTTTTTTCTGCTTTTATTCTCAAAACCCTGTCTCTACTTTAAGAAATTAAAAAATGGGTGATTTAGGTTAATATTTTATAAAACTATTATAGTTTTTTTTTTTTTAATTTTGTTAGTATTGAAGTTATGGGCTATATTATGCAGATTATATTTTAACCAATTAAATTTATTGACTTAATTTTAAGATAATGAGTTCATAAAATATTAAATTTAAACTATCCATTTTTTAATTTGGGAGTTGGATATTAATTAAATAATGAGAATAAAAAGAGAAAGAGAAAAATGGAAAACTCAAACCCTGTGTCCAGCCGTCCATTACTGTCATTTTGCAATTAATGGGACCGAAAAAGTATTCAATAATTTTCGAAATGCATTTATTATGTTTTTTATTTCCTTTTGCTTCCGCTATATCAACATCTTGCGTATTTTCTTTTTTGTGTCTTTCTTCTCTTTCTCAATCCCTCAGCTTCTGGGGGAGCATATCAATTTCTATTCTTTGGGAGAGAATTCAAATTCTCCAATCCTTTAAGGTATGTTACTTATGAGTGAAATATATATACACACACCTTTTGTTTTCCTTTTCTTCGTTACATCGGGAAGACAATTCTTAAGCAAGAGACTCCATTTTTTTTCTGGTGAAGTGAAACAAACAAACATGATGAACGCTGCGGAAGGTGGTGGGGCTCCTATGATCACAAAGCAAGAGGTATGTTACAGTACTTCTTTACTTTGTTTGATAGAGGGATCAGATTTCCTTTCCCTGCTGAATCTGAATGGAAAGAAATTGAAACCAAACAGGGGAAATTTCAAGCCTTGGTAGTTTGCTTCATTCTGGGATTGGGATCTCTTGTTGCGTGGAACAGCATGTTAACAATAGGAGATTATTACTACACAATCTTCCCTGTATGTATAGACCAGATTTATTCATTTTCGTGTTTCTTTGATTGTTTTTGTGTGTGTGAGATTCACCTTCTTTAATGGATTGTTTTTTGTTAACTGTGAATCTGGACAAAAAAAAATATGACGAAGAAAACAAGGATCTTATTTATTTCCCCATTTGCAGCATTTAGATCTGACCTGTTGAATATTTTATCATATCAAAGAAACTTGCAAAAAGATTTTTTTTTTTTTGTCTTTTTTTTTAAAAAAAATTGAAAAATCACATAAGCATTTTTCTTCCTTATAAACATTTTGATTAACTTATATTAGAGAATCTGTCATGGATTATTTTATTGCAATCTTACTATAAGTATTCGGAAGAGACTTGAATTGAGTCAAGGGTTCAAATTTAGGTTGATTGGCTTTAGAATCTCTTATGTTGATTTTTTTTTTTTTTTGTAATATAAAAAAACTATATCTCTTGAAAGTAAATTCAAAAAATATTTTATTATATTTTTTCAAAAAAAAAAAAACAGAGAGACGAATCCTCATTTTTTTACCATGATTCCAATCCTCCTCATTTAATAATTTGCCTAAACTGAAGTATTTTAAATGGAAGAAGATTTAGGTACGATTCCTTCTTGAGCATTCTATTTATTTAGGAATTTATTAGTCATAAACCATCTTCATTTTTGTTTTTTGGGCACAAACCCATCTCCATTTGTTTGGTAACAACCAACCCATCTTCATTTTAAATTGTCATAGTTAACAAAACCCAACATAAAAAATCTTCGGCCCAAAAACCTTTTTCAACCCCTTTATTTTGTGCTTTGGCCCAATCAAAATAATTATTTTAAAAAACCCCTTCCGTTCATTTTTTTTTTTTTTTTGCTCAAAAGAATTCTGTTCATTTAACAATCTGCAAAGTTAGAGAAACAAGGCAAACCTTTTTTTTGGGCATCAGCCCAATCAAAATTTTGTTTTTTTAAAAACCCCTTCTGTTCATTTTTTTTTTGCTCAAAAGAATTATGTTCATTTAACAATCTGCAAAGTTAGAGAAACTAGGCAAACCTTTATTTTGGGCATCAGCCCAATCAAAATAATTTTTTATTTCAAAAACACGTATTGAACAATATGCAAAGTTTGAAAAAACATGGTAAAGTAATTCTAAGGGGATTAGTCATTACTATACGTGGTGGATATCTAGGCCTACCCGAAAAAAGGTAAAGTAATTCTCTCTCTCTCTCTCTCTCACGGACACATATTTGTGTGTTTTTGGGTTTTAAAATATATATTTAACAGGAATTATTATGAAATCTGAAGGAAATGACTTAATCATCAAGAAGTCCTAATGATAACTAGGAATCCAATGCATAAATGATAACACATCACTTATATATCATTGAGATTTCTTGATAATTAAGTCCTTTTCTTCGGACTTTATAGTAATTACCCCTAAATTGAATGGCTTTAATTAAAAAAAAAGTGTTAACAAAAGATTTTGTTTGACTAAAATTAAAATAGAAGTATCATCCATCGAGGGTACTCGCTCTTGTGTACCAACCATTCGCGCTTATTACAATGTTAATTCTTCTGCACTTTGAGCCCAAACTCAACACGAGGATGCGCAACATAGCAGGATACTGCCTCTTTACTGCAAGCACTTTCTTAGTTTTTGTTGTAAGTACCCAGTTTAATTATTATTATTATTATTATTTTGTAGTTTCTTCTTCATTTGCAAAATTAATCAATATAGAAAATCCTATGTTATGTTGTTTTCATTTGCTTCATCAATGAAGAAATATATACAAGTCTGATCCTTATTGTAAGTCTAGTTTGTCAAAACTTGTCACTTGAAAGTCATTAATGATTATTCTTCATTAAATTGAAGCAAATGAATATCTTGTTGTTTTCATTCAATTTTATCAATATTGAAAATCAAGGTGAGAAAAATGTATATCTTGTTTTTTTTTTCAATATTCATCATTAAATAAGGGTAGATTTGGAACAATCAATCAATTTAAGGTATAAAATGTTTAAACTTTTATTTCTTAGTATATAAGATTTGGTCAAACTGAACTTATAATACTAGCTAGAATGATATGTTACATTGTTTTCATTTGCTTCCCCCCAACAAAGAATATATATATATATATATATAGACTTCATTAAAATTTATTGTGTTACATGCAGTTGGATGTAGCAACATCTGGAAGTGGTGGGGTCGGACCCTACTTGGGTTTATGTGCACTCTCAGCTTGTTTTGGAGTTGCAGATGCTCATGTTCAAGGAGGCATGGTCGGCGACTTGTCCTTAATGCAGCCCGAGTTCATCCAGGTTTGTGTTTCTCGGAACCAGCTTCCATGCTCATCAAAGTAGGGAGAGTTCAGCCCATCTAGGCCCTCCAGATAGGATCTGGACGGTCCTTTTTTTTTTTTTAACTTTTTGCTTTTTAAAAAATTATTTAATGGATAGAAAATCTAAAATAAAAATAATCTATTCACTAACATTTTGTTCAAAAAATGATTTTGTTTTCATTTAAAAATCACCAGTTAAAAAAATTTAAATCTGGACAGCCTAGATGGGCCGGGCTCTTCCTGCTTGTATGAGCAAGGAAACGGATTCCGAGTTTCTTATATGTTGGACTTTGCTAGTGAGTATTCCCTCTCATCCTTAATATACCATATCAGGTCATTAATACCAATTTGATCATTTTTGTCAGTCTAATTACCTTATTTTTACATATCAAAAAAAGTTAGTTAACTCATTAAATTGATGCATTTTCCCAGTTTTATCCTTATGAATGGTATTTTCAGCCCCCTCTCTCATCTTTCTTTCTTTTCAACGTGAATTAACTCATTTTTCATTACAATAATATCATTAATTACTCTTTAGGTGTACTTATAATAAGGAACAACATTTTTTCCGAATTGGACTTATAAAAAGGATCAAAGTGGTATAAGATCTCGATAATTAACTTGGATGGGCAAAAACAAAAGAAAATTAACTTGGATTGATTAAGAAAATTAGTTAGTTTAGTTATCCGTAACAAATTGAATATAGGAAAACCTCTTAACGTGTGCAATCAATTAAGATATTTTGGGGGGGAAATTTATAAATTTGGGAGATAAAGTAGATTAAAGTCTTATATTAAGGACCAAATTTAACCATCAATTAGTTATTATATTAAGGACTAGGGTAGTGAGGAATAGATAGCTAATTTGTAGATATTTTAAAAAAAAATAGTTAAATTAGTTATTTATAATACATGTGTTGGTTTCCCTAGAACACCATTACTAATCATGTGCATTGTAAGCCTATCATTATGTGTGTTATTACTAGGAATATTGTTATTACTAGGAATATTGTAGGGGGGAAATATAAATTTAGGAGACAAAATAGATCGAAGTTTTATAGGATTAAAGTAAGCTCATTTTTTACCTCATATATATATATATATATATATATAAGTGGATACATTGTTTTTTGTATAAGTAATTTGTGGATACTTTCAAAGTGTTTTTTTGGGTTGTGAGATGTACCATGTTTCAAGTGAGATCTCAAGATGCCCAATTTAAGCGTAAACTTTTCTTGATTCAAAAAATGAAAAAACGAAAAGAAATGTGGGCTAATGGTACTTTCTCAACCTTAACTAAAGCCTTAGTCCTAACTGACAATTATAACCGTTGATACAATGATAACAACAAATCTTATTTTGCGTCAGCTATATAGATTACATGATTTCATACCAATAAACAAATTTTTGTATAAATTTTTCACTAAAGGCCCATTCAATATCTTCATTAAAAATTATTCTCAATTGTCCTCAATCTCCATTTCAGAAGATTTTGTACTCAGACAACTCCAATAATCTTCTTTGTATATGTTTAAACTACCTCAAACAATTTATTACCCATTTTTCATGTGTCATTTCAAGTATTTTTCATATATAGCTTTGATGTGGTTTTGTCCGTTAGCCTCACTTTTTTTTTTTTTTGGCTTTTAATTACCATATTTGTTTGATGTTTCTAGCTTGTAGCTTTGATGACGTTTTGTGGGTCTTAACTCATACATGAGTGTCGTTTTGCAGTCATTTTTTGCTGGTTTAGCAGCCTCGGGGGTTCTGGCCTCCGCTTTGAGACTGATTACAAAAGCTGCTTTTGCGAATTCTCACAATGGCCTTCGCAAAGGCGCCAGTATGTTACTCTTCATTGACTCCTTCACCAATATATATATATATATATATATATATATATATGTTTCATATACACATATACTGATCTTGGATTCCATTAAGTGTAATTTGAGATTATTCTGAAGTTTCTTAAAGTGAAAAAGAGATAGACGTTTAATTCTAGGAATCACTTTTGATATATCGGTTCCACAAGAATAAGACTCACTCTTATGTGTTTCCTTTGCCACTTTATGTAAAGTCATGTTTGGGAGATTCAATTTAATGAAAATCGTTGATAGTTAAGAAAATTTCTGCTCCCCTCTTCTCCATTTCTCATATACCAAACAGATGAGATTTTAAAGTGAAAAAGGAAATAGACACGTAGAAATTGGCCTCACTTTAGGCATATGGGTTCGCAAGAATTAGACTCTTATGTTTTCCCCACTTTATGTAAAGACATGTATGGGAGGTTCAATTTAATGACAATAGTTGATACTTAAGAAACATGTTAAAGTTATACATTGTTTCCTTGACTATTTAATTACTTCCATAATAATCAACATCCACACACACACAGTGAAAATACCTTGTCTTTCTTTCTTAATGGTAAATTCATTGATTGACTCTAAGCTTGATTTTCCAGTGCTATTCTTTGCGATCTCAACATTCTTTGAGTTGGTGTGTGTGATTCTCTATGCGTTCTATTTCCCCAAATTCTCTATAGTGAAGTATTACAGATCAAAGGCAGCATCAGAAGGATCAAAAACTGTTTCTGCGGATCTTGCTGCTGCTGGCATTCCAACTGACACAAACCCCCAAGTACGTACCGATTAAGCTAGTAAATCAGATATGGATTTAAAATAAGGAAAAAATTGACATGCAAGTTCTTGAATTTTAGCTTTTTCAATTAAGTCCTTAGCTTATAGTTTTTCCTCCTTACTGTTAGGCCTCTATAGTTTGTGTTAAAATGCAAATTGGCCCAGAAAGTTTTCACTTAGGAGATATGTTACTTAGAAGGTTTTTTTTTTTTTTTTTTTGTTGGTTCAAAATTGTTCTGAAAATGTTAAAATGAAGTAACATTGATATTAATGGTCAATGTTAGTTTTTTAACGCTATGGGAGCAATATTGTTATGTTTGAAAACTTTCGGGTTAATATTGAATCTAAAGAAATTTCTAGAAATTATTGAGTGAAAACTTCCAAGGCAAATATATACCATAAACCTTATAGTTTTACTAATTATAGTAGGTATTGCTACCCTCCCTATGCTCATAATTTCTTAATTTGTAAGAAAAATAATGTCAGTAGCTGATGATAACATGGTTCCCACTCAACATACAGCCAGATTAATAATTTTAGCACAAGATCTAAATAATAATTTTTACCAACTCTAGTTATTTCTCCTTGTACTTATAATTTGTTAATTTGTAAGAGAATTAGCTTATGGCATGTGGCTCTCACTCAACATATATACACATGTATTAATAATTTTGCCACATAGATCTAAATAAAATAAAAATAAAAATATTGCATATTACATACAGATGGAAGGAAATATGTATGTGCATAATAATTTTTTATTTCTATATTGATAATAAATTTTATTTTATTTTATTTTATTTTATTTTGTATCATATGACAACTTACATATATTGTTTAGTTATAGCACCTTTATTATCTCTAATTATTAGATTATGTAGGAAAAATAAGGAGAGAGAGAACTGGCGTACTCGGGTGAATCTATGTTCGGATCTGGGTCAAAGCTCCAATGCTCTATAATAGTGCCCACATAATTATTAGACTACTAGAGCCTAATTGGGATTGACACAGTAGATCACCAAAACAAGAAAGACGGTAGGAGAGAAGAGATTGCTAGAAAACTCAATAGCAGAGGTGAGAAATAACTGAAGGAAGCACCTCCTATTTATAGTGGTTTAGGGTGGCCACTAATTAGGAAATGATATCCACCCTTCTTGCCTTCCAAGTCAGTAATTAATTTAATTGATTCTCAATTAATTTCCTATTTATGGTGACTTGTTCCTCAATTAACAATCCCATAATTAATACTGACTTATTCCCCAATCTGCAATTAATGCTAATTTGATTCTTATTTGATTAGGCTACTTGTATCCTAATCAAATAGTTCAGCCCATCAAGGGCAGACTTGGACCCAAAGTCCAACATCTCCCACTCACACTTGATAGGCTTCCCATCGTGCATCCGTTACTCTTTCCTATTTCATACTTGGCGTCTGTCGTGACTGTATCTTCAAGATTTGGAGCTTATGATACTAGAAATCCCTCATTTCGGATTAGCATCCAAGGACACCCTTTATATTTGTAAGTTATATATTCATTGCCTCAGATGCCCCATATTCTCCCGTACATATTACTCTTGGCATATCTAATCCCTCTCGAGTTAATATGTGGATTAACTCAAATTGTCTTCCATGCACATAGTATCCACACTTACAAGCTACACATAGAGCTAGTAAGGGGTCAACCACAGACACTAGCACATCTTATGTATCTATGAGTAAATCTTCTTTTTTGACTAAACATCAGTCTATCTTGACTTGGTCGCTTTCCTAGTTTTCACTTGTCTGATCGAATCGTGTGTGATCATAGGGCTTTAGCTAAAGTAGCTGTCACTAAAACCAAGCTTTTATGATTCTGCCTAAGTCTTAAGGGCATCGCGGAAGGATTCTTCCTTCCTGGGACTTACACTATAGTAAACTAGGGATCTTTCACCTATATCCCATGTTGTAGTCTAACTCTTAAGCACATGCAGTATGAATTGCATGCTATAGTGAATGGTTTATGGTGTACATCGATTTCTTTCTCTTTCACCATACAGACATTAGTTCCAAAATGTACTCAACATTCGAACCAGAACTTTCTTTTTCATAATAGCTCTTTTACAATCTCATTTGTGAAAAAGAGTTCTTTGCCTGGCTACAAGTCTTTATTCATGCTTCGATCCATTTTATGTGTATATACACATATGGATCTCATCTCAGTCTAACTGAGGTGACTCAAACACAGATTATTCTTAACCATCTCATGGTGATCATTTGCTCATTTTACCCTCCCATGCCCCTGCAAAACATGGGAAGATGGTTGTTTGTGTGAGTGAACCAACCTCTTCAAACCTGTACGACATACAAAATTGTATACCTTATATGTGTTTACTCATAACATACATACTATTTCTTTTATCGTCATATAAAAGAAGTTCACAACTTTATATTTTATTTGCGCCCCAAGATTGTCACTAACTCAATGAATATCAAGCTATGGGCTCAGTAAGGGAATCTACCAATATTTCGTCATCAGAAGGTCATTGAACTATTATTTTCCCTCTTTGAAAGCATATCACTCATAGAGATATATCAAATGTATGTTTCGCCTTACTGTGATGCTTAGGATCCTCATCATAAGATGCTATCACTTGGATCATTCTATCCATCATTCATTCCCAATCACTCATAGGAATTTCTCTAGACATATGGCACCTTAAATGATGGTAGAACACACTCTGTGTTCTAATTCCATGGATAACAGAAATACATTGTATTTTTCTTTACCCCGTTATCATTTCCCTAGGTCTTGCATTGGAGTATCCTTTTAAAGGAAAGTTGTAGCCTTGACAACTTAATCCATGGTTATTCTCATAATCTATTTCACAGCAGGACCAAAAATAACTTCCAAGCCCGACAAAAAATATTTGGTTTTATGTATACCAATGTGTACATTCATATTACCAACCATAGTCTCACATGGGACTCTATCCACTTTTTCTATGTTGGATTCCTCATATGACATGTAACCTCTTTAGGTTTATGCCCTTGTCTTCAGGGGTGTCCATGGGTTTGCAGTTTGGCATCCTAAGATCCATAAGAATCATACTTGTACATGTCTTAGGTGGTAAAGACTGTATCTTCCTTGTGCAATCTCTGTTTACCTTGTCATTCAAGATATTTTTTGTTTAACCCATGATTTCTCCAACTCAGAATTTAAGGATTCTTTATTCCTTTGACTCCCTTAACACTTGTTTCAGTTAAACATATGTCATTTGACAAAGAATAACTTCACAAAGAACCATCACTAGACCGTTTGGTACTCATGTAGTGTCTTTGATTATCTCGAAGTTGGTGAGGCTTTCACCTTATGAAACCTCATATACTACTATTTGGGTGATTGTTTCTACGAAGCCCTTAAGCTACTTCATGTAGAATTCATCATCCAATTTTCAAAATTCTAAATTAGAAAGCGGTTTTCACATCATCTTGATGTAATTTCAGGACTAAGCTTATTGTCATAGCCAAAGTTCAGAGTTAATATGCACAAAGGACAACCTTTCATTGTAGTACCCCTTAGCCACTAAGTGTTTTACATTTTACATGCCCACAACAGATTTGAGAACCTACTTATTCCCAATCGCCTCTTGGCTGGGTGACAAATTGCTCAAACATGTACTTGGCTAGTTTCAAAAAGAATACAAATCTTTCTGCAAGACACTTTGCAATTCTTCTTAACAAGTCCTTCTAGTGTCTTTCAGACACTTAAAGGTAGTTATCATCACCTTCTAAATGATGAAGAGAGCATTCAATCCATTAGAGAATTTATCCCTTTATTGTCATCTGCTAGATGATTATTTACTCCGAGGTGGATTTCATAGAATTCTTTTCTATGTATGAGTGAGGTAATCCTCTCGAAACTTACCTCTTACCTCTTTCATTGTGACAATGGTCTCAACCCTCCCACTCAGATCAGTGAACTTAGGAACACTTGGTTATTCCTTGTTACTGTGAACCTCGTAAAGAGATTCAGTATGATTAATGCTCATTTCTTGCTAGGAAACCTGTGTTTTATGAACGTTGCATCCCTTGGTTCTCTCGTAGTCACTGAGTTGCCATCATTTTCACTAATGAAGACGTGTGTTGTCAAATTCTTAGGTCATCTCACAAAAAGATACCTTGTATACCTTGGCCCCAATCTTCCTTACTCATAGGAAGCATTATGGATATAAAGTTGCTGACCCTTATGGTTTTAATGAGCTTGAGCCTGATCTAAGGTCTATCCATGTTTCACATGGTAAGGTTGTGACTGACATAGAGGGCATTTGCTTAAGTGCGAAGATAATAGCTGTGAGTTTACATACCAACATATGGCTGATAGTTTCACTTATGCTGTTATTTACTCAACCATGTCAAGGAGAGGTCTATCTCTCTATTTCAACAACTCTATTGATAGTTACCTAACAATCCCTTTCTCATATATATGATTACACAGCAGAAATAAAAATTATGATGGGGATATAAAAAAATAAAGAGAGAAAAACTGGCGTACCTGGGTGAATCCATGTTCGGATCCGGGTCAAAGCTCCAATGCTCCATAATAGTGCCCACACAATTATTAGACTACTAAAGCCTAATTGGGATTGGCAGAGCAGATCACCAGAACAAGAAAGATGGTAGGAGAGAAGAGATTGTTAGAAAACTCAATAGCAAGGGTGAGGAATAACTGAAGGAAGCACCTCCTATTTATAGTGGTTTAGGGTGGCCACTAATTAGGAAATGATATCCACCCTTCTTGCCTTCCAAGTTAGTAATTAATTTAATTGATTCTCAATTAATTTCCTAATTATTGTGACTTGTTCCTCAATTAACAATCCCATAATTAATACTGACTTATTCCCTAATTTGCAATTAATGCTGGTTTGATTCTTATTTGATTAGGCTATTTGTATCCTAATTAAATAGTCCGGCCTATAAAGGGTGGACTTGGATCCAAAGTCCAACAGATTATGAGTATAGGGATTAATTTTATAATTGGAAAAAACTGTAAGAACCGAATAAAATGAAAACTTTAGAAAAACTTGTTAAAAATAAAAATATTATATATAGGTACGGAATTTACTTTTCTTATAAATAATTTGGACCATTAATCAACCTTAACTTGGATTAGCTCAAGCGAAGAGAGTGTGCTCTAGGTAGATTAGATTCTACCTAGCTATCGGTGTGGAACCCTCTGCTCACCTGATCAGTAATATAGGGATTCCAAATTTGAAAATTTTCTTTCCCCCCCCCCCCCCCCCTTAAAAACTGATTGAAGGATTTTCGATTTTTTGTATAGGTTGAATCTGAAGCTAAACAACAGGAGCGAATAAGCCAAAAGCAATTGTTGGTTGAGAACGTTGATTATGCAATAGACTTGCTTCTGATATATGTGTTAACACTGTCAATTTTTCCAGGCTTTTTATATGAGAATACTGGATCACATCGGCTAGGAGAATGGTAAGAGCTTATCTTGAACACCTTTTGTTTTTTTTTTTTGCACACTAAAAAATTAATGTTTTGGTACTTAATTATGAAAAATAACTCCATTGTCAATTATTAAGTCAAGCTTCATCATATACTCCATCCGATCCTTAATATAAGATATATTTACCTAATTTAATTAGATTAAGGAAGTTTGTTAAATTAATTAATATGACATATGTATTTTCTAAAACACCTTATCCATCTTCTTTAATTTCCTCATTCCCTCTCCATCTTGATTATTGTTAAGGGAGCAACAATAAGGATAAATTAGGGAATGATTGAAAAATATGTTTTATATTTAGGATTAAGATCAACTCCTAAATAGATCCTAAATTAAGGATTGGAGGCAGTATTAGATCTTTTTTATGCATTATTTGATTTTTTAATTACATTTTAGTTTATGTTAAAGGGGTGGGAAATCTAGATCAGTTTCCCAATTCTTCTGATAAATACCTCTCATAATCTCTATACGTCCACTTACTCATCATAAACAGAACAGCCTCCACAAATATTGGTATCCCACCATGACAGATGGCCCGTTTGTTAAAAATTAAAATACACGTGATTTTTGACTAGTTTAAGAATTTTATGAATGCGGTTTATTTTCTATAAATTGTATATAATTTATCATTTACTGATTTTCAGATTTTATGATATGTTTATAGACCTCTATTCATAAAAAATATTTCATTATTTAGTTATTTTAAGATTGTATGACTTTCTTTGTATTTTTATGATATTCTCTCTCATCTACCGCATCACCTTATTTTCAGAAACTGGTTAAAGTAACTTCTTAAATTAATCATAAGTTTACCCTTTTTTTATTCTAATTATCTATAAAAAATTAAGCAAACATAATAAAACTTCACAAAATATATTTTTTCAACAAAAAAGTGATTTTATAGAATCCAGTGTTACTTCACCCCTCACCTTAGTACTAGATACATTGATATTCTTCTATTATGAAACCTTTTTTTTTCTTTTTAATTTTAAATTTCTAGGTACTCTCTTGTTCTGATTATAATGTACAACGTGCTGGATCTAATATCGAGATACATTCCTCTTATAAAGTGCCTGAAGATGGAATCAAGAAAAGGCTTACTTATTTCTATTCTAAGTCGGTTCTTACTGGTCCCAGCTTTCTACTTCACTGCCAAATATGGTGACCAAGGATGGATGATCCTCCTCGTTTCTTTCTTGGGATTAACCAATGGCTATCTCACTGTTTGTGTCCTCACCCAAGCACCCAAAGGCTATAAGGTCAGTTCTTTTATTCAAAACCCTTTTATTTGTCAAAACAAAGTTTAGATGAGTTGGGTCCCAAGCGCTTACTAAGGCCAATGCATGACTCCACACTCAAAAAGCGGTTAAAGGGGTGCTTGCATATTGCCCACCAACAAAGTCTTCACATCAATGGGGTTTAAACTTTTATTCAAATCCCTTTATCATATATGAAGATTGATAAACTATTTATGAGTGATTCTAAAATCATATTAGTTGTTGAATCACTAATAATTAAAATAATAAGATTTCAATATTTATTAGTTTGACACAAATAAGTTGAAACAATTAGTGGTCTTAAATGTAGGAGACTAGCTAGTCAGGGAAGAACCTCTCTGAATCATTTCTTTTATTTCCTTCTTAGAACTCTATCACCACTTTTTGGATTAAAAAATGGATAGTTTATATTTAATATTTTATAAAGCTATTGATATAGTATTTTATAAATTAATTTTTTTTTTATTTTGTCTATATTATAGTTATGAATTATGTTGATAACATTTTAACCGTTTAAATTTATTTATTTATGTTTATAATAATAATTATATAAAATAGTAAATCTGAACCATCCAATTTTTTACTCTAAAGGTGGATATGAAATTTTGAGAAGAAAGGAGAAAGAGGAAAAGAGAGAACCCAAACCGGACTAGCTGGGGGATTTCCTTGATTCTAAATGCAAAGTCTGAATCAAAATTCTCTCTTAAATTTATAATTCTTTCTTAAATTATCCCTATTAGTTACTTATATTGAGAGGGTTTCCATCAATGTGGTAGTTTTTAATAAAAATGACTAAAAGGGCATTTTAGGAAAAGTAAGACATCTTTTGTAATATTAATCCACCGGTTTTTGGTGCTACTAGTAACTAACTAGCTAAATTAACTAAGTTTTTTAATATTTTCAAATTAGTTATTTAATTCTTACATTTAGAACCGGAGGGAGTCCACCTTTATACACAAAAATAATATTTAAAATATTAAAAAATTGTTTTTACTGGTTCTAGGTGGATTTTTACTAATTCTGATATATATATATATATATTTTCACTTTGGTTTTAGTTAGAGTAAATTTTGAATGCATTCCGAACCTGACTAATGGCCAAGTCATTAGTCAATTGTTTCTAGATGCATCCGTCGGTTGATTAATCGAATCAGTCCATTCTGTCCGATTTTGTTAATGCTATTCTTGTTACAAATTATGTAATGTAAATCTTCCATTATATTGTTATTTGCAATAAATATAATTTTAGGCTTTATGACTACTTGGTAAAAACTGTCTAACATTCAAACTTTTATCAACTTTCATGAACTTTACTTAATATGTCGTGTGTGTGTCTATCTGTTCTGGCAAAAAAAGAAAAAAAAGAAAAAAAAAAGAAAATTACATTCAAGTCCCAAGTAAGAGAATAAAATGAAAAAAATAGTTCCTTCAAATTTTAAAATTACCAACAAATCCTATTGACAACTCTAAGAACGCGTTATTGATAAGTCTATGGGAGCCATTAACAAGTTCATGGGACTTGTTGGTAATTTTGAAATTTGAATAGACCATTTTTTCATTTTTTTTCTCTTGCTTGGGACCTGAATATTATTTTTCCCCAAAAAAAATATTATGTATGTGAGAGGGAGAGAGATCTTTGGTGTAGAGAGAGAGAGAGAGTGTGTGTGTGTGTCAATACTTTTTTTTATATTATCATCTAGTATCTAGTTCGGAGTTCGTGCATGCCTCCCACAACATGTGCATCTCCTTTGTGACCCCAACTAGAGACTCAAAGGAATCCAGCAGGGCCTTATACTGCTATGCTAACTCAGTGTTGGTGGTCAATACTTAATTATACAAAATGTTTTTTCTTGAATATTTGGTGGTTTTAATTTGCAGGGTCCTGAACAGAATGCATTGGGCAATTTGCTTGTTCTATTTCTCTTGATTGGTATATTTTCTGGAGTTTCCCTTGATTGGTTATGGCTCATAGGAAAAGGTCATCAGTTTTGATAGAATACACCCAATAAGTTCCATTATTGTAATAGTAACTCTATTTTCTCTTATTTGCGTTCAAGGTTATTTTGAAAAAAAATGTTAGCGTTTCGTTGTTACTTTTATTGAATTATAATTCGTAATATATTAATTCCTTAGAATTCTCATCCTCATCATGATTACCGCCGTACTATTCCATTTCTGAATTAATTCATCGACTCCTTTCCTCCAATCGGGCTTTGTCTTTTAGTTATCCCCACTTCCAGATTTGGGAATCTCCATTCAATTCATTAGTTCCATAATGGAATTTTTTTCAATTGTTCACTCATAGCTAAAATCTACAAGTTTCTCAATGGAGCAATCATCAACCCCAAGAGTGGCTAAAGCTTTAAATCCATGGGAGTGACTTCATATGGCTTGAGTCCTAGAGCTTCACTGATAAGTCCCTAAACAACTTAGGGTTGTTATCGCTCAAGTCCAAAATGTAAAAAAGAAAACCAGAATATGAAGAAATCCAAAACCAGCATAATCAAGTCAAGAAATTTCAAAGTTTAAATACATTATATATCATTAAATCATATACAGAATTACTCCAATATACAAGGTTACTTGTTTCAATAAAAACTCTTACGGTTAAGGAAATAGTATCTAACAATTGATTTAACAACTATTCAACAAGAAGTGTTACTAGCATTTTTTTAATGAGCAAAGCTTTGATTTCTTTTCAATGATACTACAGGCATCAGTCACAGTAAGTCATGCCTCAGGTAAGTCCACAATTTATTGCTAATTCAAAAATTGATAATATATGAGGTAATATATTATTATCATTTTGATTTTCTCTGTGTAGCAAATTGGCATATATAATATTAATTATTGAATATGGTGTGGCTTTAATTTGCTCATCCAATCTTTCAAACTTGTATAATCCTTGAACAAACATCTCATCTGTTGGTTTCTTTCTTGTAAGCACTTCCATTAGCAAAATACCATAACTATACGCATCTCCTTTGACAGAAACAACTCATTTCGTTCCTACTCTATATGTCATCTTGAATGATTAGCATAAAACTCATGGTGTCAAAAACATAATATAAATTTGTTGTTAAACTTTTGCTTTTGTATCATCAAATCAAATCAATAAACATGGTATCAACTATTTTCTAGAAATTGAATAATATAAAATTTTATAAAGCATAATAAACAAAATAATATGGAAATAAATTTACAATATTATTATTAAACAATTACTTGGGTCCATACAGCCAATTGTTCTAGCCAAAGTTTTGGTACAAATTTCAAGTTGTCTTTCACCAAACAATATAACAATGCCAAAATCACTTAGAAGTGCCACCATATCTTCATCCAATAAAACATGGCTTGGTTTCACATCATAGTGAACAACTAATGTGGAAGAACCGTGACGATGGTACTCCAAAGTTGTTACCACATCAATAATTATGTTCAATCTTTGCAAGACATTTAAATAATAGTTATGAGAGTATGACCATCTATCAAGACTTCCATTTGCCATGAATTCCATTATTAGAGATTTATAACGATCATTTGAGCAACAACTAATGATCTTAATGAGATTACGATGACGTAAATGGCACATGGCAGAACATTCAATATCCAAACTTCTTAATGTTTCTTCTATATCTAAGTTACCCATTTTGATAGTAACTATCTTTTCATTTGGAAGAAGTGCTTTGTATACTGATCTAAAACTTCCAGAACCAAGAAGATTACTCTCATCAAATCCATTTGTTCTCCGTAGTAGTACATAATAGGATATCCTACCTGGTGTGTCTAAATTTATTAAATCCTTCCTGTTTGAGTGATCATCATCTCTCTTATACTTTAGAAAGACAATGCCTGAAACAATCACAATGACAACCATGATATGCAATGAGCATTTTATTATCAGCATCACTTTATTCGATATATGCTTGTTTCCTTTCTTACATGATTGGACATGTAGTTGGGGTTTCCCACAAAGATCTTTATTCATCAGAAAAGATTGGGTAGTAAAATTTTGAAAAGGGCCACTACTTGGAAATTCTCTATGCAATAAATTCTAGGAAAGATTGATGCATTCAAGATTAAGTAACAACTCTAACGACTTTGGACAAATAATTATGGGAAGATTTAGGGACTCCATGCTTAGATTCAGGAATGGGCCATTGTAATTTGTTTTCAGCTAAAGATAGGATTTGCAAAGTTTGCAAGCTACCCTTAGTTGTAGGGATGATTTCAGAAATTTGATTTTTTGACAAGTCTAATAGTACGATTGCCCTCAAGTGTGATACCTTTGGTGAAATTATTCCACTTAGCGCATTGGAGGATATGTCTAAAACCAAGATATCTTTGAGATTCTAAAGAGAAGATGGTATATGAGCAATCGATTTGTTAGAGCTAAAATCCGACTTACGCAAAGAGGTATTCCCACTGCATCCTCGAACCACTCTCAACAACATGTTGGCAAGATACAACTCACTCAAACTTTTGAGTTGGCAGAGTTCATTTATTATAGACCCTTGCAATCTGTTGCTGCTGTGTAATTTGTTTATTGGAGTTGGAATCAGCCCAGTCGAATGATTCTCATTCAACTCTAACTCCATGAAGTTTGTTAAATTTCCAAGTATATTGATTATGGCTCCGTTAAATTTATTCCTTGACAAACCTAACGTAATGAGCTTAGAAGCATTTTGTATGTTGTTTGGAATTTTTCCTATTAGTTCATTTGCATCCCGACCGTAACGTCTTCAAGTTGGGAAGGCCAATTCCTAAATATGATGGGAGAGAGCCAGACAGGGAATACTCATCAAACCACAAGAGTGTCAATGTTGAAGATATTTAAAGGAATAGGTTTTTTCAAACAATTATTGCTCAAAGCTAAGATATTAAGTTTATCCAGTTTGTCTATGCCTTTAGGAAAAAAACCTGGGAGCAAAAAACGATTGTTGAAATCGTGTCTTTCGTATAGCCCAGATAAGAATATGTAAAAGATAAATTAATTTTTTAGTTATGTCTTTGAAAAATTTTTAAAATAAAATAATTAAGAGAAATTATAAACATTCCTTGAGATATAATATGATTAAAGATAATCTCATTTTAAATTTATTCTATTAGTTCATTAAGAAAAAATAAATAAATTTAATCTATTAGCGAAAATGATTGGAAATAGGAAACAATAAAAATGAGATATAATTATATCATGCTTTAAAGAGGCTTGCATCCAAATATAATTGATTAGCATCACGTAATTTTGTAATGCCCTAATCTTATTTCCCCATTGTTCAGAGTGCTTACTCTAGTTCGGTGGATACACATAAATAGCCTAAAAATACTGATAATAAGTATTTGATATCAATATAGAATTCCCCCGACAAGGTGTGTTTATAGTAATTACAGACCTTTAATAATAATAGGGTCTTCAGATAACTAACGTCTTGGCTTGCTCTTGACCGGAACCTTCAATTGCCAGTAAATACAATCATGCCTTCAAAGCCGTTTTCTACTGCTATAAATTTTATTCATTTAGGGTGTGTTTGGTTTGAGGGGAGGGAGGGGAGGAGAGGAGGAGTAAATTACTTTTTAGGGTTGAAGGTATTTAAATTTTGGGCGGGAATCCAAAATTTAAAAGAAATGAGAGGGTAAATTTTGAGCGGGAATTTAAAATAAAAAAAAAGAGGGTAAATTTTAGGCTTCTTTTATACAAAATTGTAATTTACCTACCCTTCCCTCCCCTACCCTCCCCTCAAACCAAACACACCCTTATGGAAAGGGTGATATTCGAAGAATCTCAACAGTGACATATAACCGATCATATAAAATGCAAAATTAAATATGTCATGCTCCATGTTATATACAACATATTAACAACAATATCATGGCATGTATACATGAGTTAAGGCTCTTTTCCCACCACTCGTAAACACCTTGGTTGGTTTTTGCTCACAAATGGGTAAGTGCGCCTCCACACACAATTGCCCTACTCGGCAAAACCATGTTCATTAATTATATCATAGAAGATGTCATACATAAACATATAAAACATTCACATAGAAAATGAAAGAGAGAGTTACTACCTGAAATAACCCTTTCCCGCCTATTTGTCTAACTATCTTGATCCGGCTCAGCCACAACTATCCGGTCCTAAAATTTCAAATTTACAAGTAACTTGTTATTACTTGAGCTATTACTACCTTTAATCATAGTTTGTTGGTTATCTATTACAATTTCAATAGTTTCTACATAGTACAACTTTGAACAGTGCAGTTTCACTATTTTCCAAAAATTGGCAGATTTTTTAGTCAACTTTAGAAAATCATAATTAATTCTAGAAAAGTCCCAGTTGACTGATGCCCAATTGACTGATTCCAAAGCCTATGTGAAGCTTTTTAAATGTACTTTCATGGAAAAATATCCAAATTTGACTACTATGCTCATATTATTCCCAAAAATTCCCTAAACCTGCATTGTTCCATATTTTCTTCTAGAAACAAGGCATAACTTTGAAAATCCATATGTTTTAGTATACAGGTCCAAAAATTACAAAATGCCTATCAAAATAAAGCTCCATATGTCAACTTAGATTTTGTAAGGTTTTATAAATTTTATACCAGGTTTGATGAACAAAATCTATTGCACAACAATACTACCTCTCTGGAGACAATTCAGACAATATACACTTGTAACTTCAACAATTTCTAGATTTGAATACATTAAAAAATCATGAACACCTATATTCCCACATAATTTTCCCTTCTAAATCCATTGGAACCATCAAAATTACAAAATTCCAACTCTACCTTGAGTGAACAGTATCAGGACAAATTTCACAATAAAAAGGAAAAATTGGATTTTCTTGATTTTAATCCCTAAACCACCTTCTTTACACCTTTAATCACATATTTAACCCATTAGACACCAATTGCACATGATTAGGGGAAATTTTGGCAACGTAACCCCTTAGGGTTTCTTCATCCCAAATTTACAAAAATAACCAAAATGACCACAAATCAAGCAAAGAATCACAACATCAACATCATATCATCAAGAGAATCAAAGTTCTTGATGTTGCCTTTGATTTCTCAACTTTCTTTCTCTAGAACATCCTCCCTCTCTCTCTTCCCTTAAAATCTTGCTTGCTAACCATGATATTCATGAAGAACAAGAGCTTAGAAGAAGAACTAACCAAGATAGAAGGCACAAGTTCTTGAAATCACAAGACTTACCTTTGATTTTGCCTCTCGTGCTCTCATTGTTCCAAGTCTCTCGAAGATCTCCTCTCTCTTTATTTGGTGTGTCTTGGCGTGAAAATGAAGGAGGAAAGATGAAGATCAAGTGTTATAATAATATCTCCATTCTACCTTAAGAAATATTATTATATTGGTTTATGACATGTGCTTTAATTTGTCCTTAATCTTATCTCCTCCTAATTGTGTCATAACCTTCCCTTGGCTTTGAACTAATTTCCTTTCCTACTCTTTGGCCCATAAACACCCATTAAGGTGTCCTAAATGAACTAATTGGGCTTCCTCTAATTATCCCAACTAATTGCACAACATATATTATTTTATTGAAATTCCACATTTGTTCATATCTTAATCAATTCTTATTTAATCCTTTGGCTTGAGATAATGACACTTGGCATGATTCTTCTCCAAGTATTTAATTTTTTTCACATGAATTTCCCTCTTGGACGAAAATCATAGAAGGAAGGGAAAAATTAATGCATTCTTGCATTTTCCAAAATTCCTATTCTTTAAACAATTAATTATGTGCCTATCAACTTTTTTTTTAACTTTTCAAACTTGGAGTTATTTGACCAGGAATGCTTCAATTATTTATTTACTCTTTATTTTTCTTAATTAATTAATTGAAATTATCTTCAATTAATTGGGAAAGTAATTGATCTTGTGCTTTATTGGCAAATTACAAATTTGCCACTACATTTTTGTATTTAATTGGTCCAAAGTGTTTCTTCCTCCTCTTCCTTTCCTTTTGGGCCAAAATCACCATTAATTGGGCCCAAGACTTGTGTTCTTCAATTAATTATGTTGGGCTTCACTAATGGGCTTTTTGGAACACCCAAAATTAATTTCATGTATTACTACAAAAAACACAAGCTGTGACACTTAATTTAAAGAACACTATGGCGCTTTGGAAGCAACATAGCTTCCACCGCCATTAAAATAAGCTACGACGCTTCTTGAATATATGGAAGTGTCGTGGCTTGATTATTTACTTTTTTAAATTATAAAACTATGGCACTTTTTGGGGGAAGCGGCATAGGAAATTGGCACTTCTTTTGACGCTTTTCCAGGGAAGTGCTATAGGAAGTCAATGACTTCCAATGGTACTTCCTTGGAGAAATGCCATAGGAAGTCTTTTTTCTAAAAAATTTTTTAATTATTTTATTTTTCTGATGTAAACCTCCGTTTACAGTCCAAAATTTACAGCAATTTATACAATACAATCTATAGCAAAATGAAATAATATAGCATGTATCTTGTGCAATATTGCATTTTCATGTATCAAGCATAAAAGAATTCCATCATTTAACTTGCTTAAACTTGAGCCATACATGTTACTTCTGTTAGAACCGGTTGACACCCAAGAAGGGGGTGAATTGGGTGTAAGATAAAAACTTAGGAACTTTGGAAAACTTTTCGTATCTTAATGAAAACAGTAAGTATGAAACTAATGAATCATAAATTAATAGTTAGATAAAATAATATATGCTGGAAATATAAGAGCTTAGGGAAGAGAATATGCAAACTGTGATTTATCCTAGTTCGGTCCAATTTGTGATGGCCTACATCCAGTCCCCAGGCTTCTCTTGAGATTTTCAAATCCACTATCTTGTTTAATTCGGGCATAAGAAAAGCCTTTACAATCCCACAAGTTTAGCCAGGTACTTGTGAAACCTTTTACAAATCTCTTATTGAAATACTCCCCCTTACGGCAAGTCTTATGAGTAGAGTATTACTGAAGACCTTCCTCTCCTGCTTACCCATGCAAGTCTTATGAGCAGTAATGTTCTCTCCTGCTTACAGCCCTGTAAGTCTTATGAGCAACAATGTTCTCTACTGCTTGCACCTTGTAAGTCCTACGAGCAGAATGTCTTACTAGCAATTCTCTCTACAGCTTCCCCTATGAGGAAATCAACCCTCTCAAGGTCCCTTTACCTTAAGATCAATTCAGAAATACAGTTGAAAGTGTTTACAAACTCTCTCATGGAGTAGATATAATGCTCACTGAAGTTTAATACAAATAATCACTCTCTCAATGATAAGTAATATAGAAGCTGTAGAACAGAGAGTATTTGGGTCAAAGTGGATGACTCATGATATTCGCATGTTGGCGTTGTTGCTTTGTTCTCATCTCATATCTTCTTTAAATGCTACCATATTTATAGATGAGTTGTAGAAGATATCCGTTGTAAGCATTCGTCCGTTGGATTCCTATTGCTTCATTTGACCGTTGAGCACATTGAGAAACTAGCCACTATGAAATGTCTGTTGCAAAGCGGAGCGTCGGGTTGAGGTGTGAAATGCTTCATTATGCGATGTACGTCACATTGTAGAGTGTTTGTGTTTTAGCCATTCATTCATGGTGGGTCAATCTTTTGTTGTGGTAGGTAGCCGATATTCGGTGTGTAATGATGCTGCCTGCCACAATTGACTCTTTCATTTGAATTTGTAATCTCAATGTTAAATTTCCTGTTTCACAATGCAAAATGCTTAATCACTAATATGATGAAGTGTTAGTCAGGGTATATTGGATCATTGGTTAAAAGATGAATTTCTGGTTTCTAGGACTCATTACTTTGAGAGACGATATTTGCCATGAGTGACCTCTGTACTTGAAAATGTAATCCGAATGTTTAATCTCTTGTTTCTCACTTGAAATATATGTTAGTTAATGTTTATGTATAATAACAAGTGCAAACATAATGAATAAATAACCTTTAACCATATTCAGATTGTTTGCCACATCTCCGTAATGCATTCTATTTTTGTCACCGTCATATTTTCAGGTTGTGTGTTAATCCTTGTTTGATCACCTAAAAAATGCTTAAATACTAATATGAAGAAGTGCTAGAGTGATTAGAAGCAAGAAAAATAAGTTATACAATCTATGATTTTCAGAAGTTACGTAGTATTGCTTTGTTTTTTTGGGAAGTGCTCCTCAGGATTGCACTTGTACTTTTTGGCAACACCTCAAGTACAATTGGAAGTGCAAGAAGTGCAAGTTGCCAACACTCTAGTACTTTGTTCCTCACTCGAGTGCACTTCAAGTTTTCACATTCTAGCTTACTCTCGGATAAACACTTTCAGTGTCACTCTTACAAAACTCAAGTGTAAATATGGACATCACTCGTGTGTTGCTGAAATTCTTCTACTTCGTAGCTGCTTCTGGAACACACTCGCATGATATTTGCAAGAGCGAGATTTCTCACTTGCAAGTATATTGAGCTCTCACTCGAGTGTGAATGAGCTCACTCGAGTGCACATGTATATTGCACTATGGATTTGAGCTTATAGGCAACACTTGTTAGAATTGGTAGGCATAGGGAAGAATTTTAAAATTTTCACCGATCCTAATCGAGGATCTATCAACGGAGTTTAAACCAAGTTGGAAGGATTCATACCTTTTTGATGATTCAGAGTTTTCATGATCTCTAGGAGCCAACACGTCAAGTCCGCTCCCTCTACCGGTATCCACATGAATGCTCTCCAACCGAGACTTCGTGCTAGCGCCTCTAATGTCTCCTAGGGTTTCACTTGCGGCTCACAATTCTCATGTGCCTATAAATATATCTGCTCTATCAAGTTTATAACCTATGAGGGCTATTTTCAAATTTCAAAATTAATCATCATTAATTTCAAAATTAATTAACAATTAATTATCTTGATGAGCTAATTAAATAAATTCAGTTTCAATTAAATCTGTCCAACAATTTTAATTTAACCTATTTATTTAATCCAAATAAAGAGCCATTAGATTTAATTTATCTTCATAAATTAAATCTGAGATACTATATCTCTATCATGTTAGTTATTAAATTTAGGGTTAAGGTGCAAAAATAGCAAAGAACTATTTCACGAAGTGCACTTAGCACAATTAACTATTTTTGGGTGCAAAACTAGACATAAACAATATTTTTGGGTGCAAAAGTAGCAACGCCGTTAACTCAGGATAACTTCCGTTACTTTAATATAATTTTAGAATGGGTAATGTGCAAATTTAGCAGCAAACTATTTTCTTATGAACACCAAACACAATAATTTTTCACACGAGCATTTACAAGACAAATATGAGCATTTACACAGGAGCATTTACATTAATGATCTTACTTTATTTTTTTCATAAGAGCATTTATAAGACAGATAAAGGGATTTCAAAGAATCCGGGGAATTAAAAAATTTTGGTCTTTCATATATTTATCTTGTAAATTCCTATATGTATCTTTCCACTAACAAAACCTAACTTTAACTTTTACTTGGCCGAATGGGGTGCAGCAAAATTTTGTTAACTCATTGTATTCTTTTAAATCTCTTTATTTGTCTTGTAAATGCTCTTAAGAAAAATAATTGCGTTAGTGCCCATAGGGAAATAATTCATTGCTAAATTTTCAACTTAACCCTTTTATAAAATATAGGTGCCACCAATCTTCTAATAAGAGAATTTACAAGACAAAATAAAGAGATTTAAAAGAATACAGTGAGTTAACAAAATTTTATTGCACCCCATTCAGTCAAGTAAAAGTTAGGTTTTGTCAGTGGAAAGATAAATATAGGCATTTACAAGATAAATATATGAAAGACCAAAATTTTTTAATTCCCCGAATTCTTTCAAATCCCTTTATCTGTCTTATAAATGCTCTTATGAAAAAAATAAAGTAAGATTATTAATGTAAATGCTCCTGTGTAAATGCTCATATTTGTCTTGTAAATGCTCGTGTGAAAAATTATTGTGTTTAGTGTTCATAAGAAAATAGTTTGTTACTAAATTTGCACCTTAACCATTCTAAAATTATATTAAAGTAACAGAAGTTATCCTGAGTTAACGGCGTTGCTACTTTTGCACCCAAAAATATTGTTGATGTCTAGTTTTGCACCCAAAAATAGTTAATTGTGTTGAGTGCACTTCGCGAAATAGTTATTTGCTATTTTTGCACCTTAACCCTTAAATTTAATATATCTTAATAAATTAAAGTTAAAACTAACACAATATAATAATATCATATAATATATATATATACATATATATATATATATAAGATATATATTTAAAAATATATATATCTATATAATATTATTAATGAATTTTATATTATATATATATATATAAATATAAAATTCGTCCACCCTAAATTAAACATTATCTCGTGTTGGGCCATTCTTGTGTGCGACCCTGTAGGCCCACATGAAGTTGGCAGTGGGCCAATAACTATACTAACCCAAAAGTCGCAAGCGGCCTCTAGCAAGACATTACGACTACCCAATACATATAAGGATCGTTATCACGATGCAACCTTTAATACAACCATGTCACGTCCCTTTTGTCACACGATATATCGATCAAGGATAAGGCATGGATAATGTCATCCTCTTGTTCCTGACCATTACTTTCTCGATTCTTGAGTAGCCTGATAACAGAGACAGAAACTCCTTTCATCATAGTATGGCCATACATTTCTCAGACTCACTTATCGAAGGGCCCAGTAATATCTCTCTACTAATGTGAGGGATAAATTCCATCTTGATTATTCATATTCCTCTGCATGAAAAACCACCAAGCCCGATCGTAGCCTTTATCATCACCCAGTCAAAAGTGACTTTTGACTAGTTCAAAGCTTAGTAACTCTCATATAGGAATCGATGATGACCTCAGGTCTAAGGGCATTGTGACGTGGTTATACATGAGAAAAGCTTATGACTTGATCCATGTAGCTTTCTCATAGTGGGTCGGTCCAGCACATTGTACTCTTACAAGTGCCTAAGACTTTAATTCGTATCTCCATATCTTATCAAAGTCATACTGGTCATGTTTCATCTTTGCTCCCGCATAGATGACCGACCAGGGACATTTTAGGACAATCTTTATGAATTATCCAAGGATACAATTATCACAGTTAACATGCAAATATTATGATAACAGAATGGAGAAATTTCATTAAAATAATAATGTTCAAAGTACAATGATTGGCCCTTAGGGCACAATTTCCAACAACACTCACATGCTATTTTCCAAGAGTGCGTTTTTGGACTCACGAGTGATATGCGGCCACATTAGACTCGATTTATTCATTTAATTATAAATATGGAAAATGATGTATCATAAGAAAGCTCTTTTCATATGCATTCTAATGCAAAAAGAATCAGCTCCAAACTCCTTGTATTCTGCAAGTTATGATTGAAAGTGTTGGAAATTGTGCTCTAAGGGCCAATCATTGTACTTTGAACATTATTACTTCAATGAAATTTCTCCATTCAGTTATCGTATTATTTGCATGTTAATTGTGATAATTGTATCCTTGGATAATTCATAAAGATTGTCCTTAAATGTCCCTGATCGGTCATCTATGCTGGAGTAGAGATGAAACAAGACCAGCATGACTTTGATAAGATATGGAGATACGAATCAAAGTCTTAGGCACTTGTAAGAGTACAAGGTGCTGGACCGACCCACTATGAGAAAGCTACATGGATCACGTTATAAGCTTTTCTCATGTATAACCACGTCACAATGCCCTTAGACATGAGGTCATCATGGATTCCTACATGAGAGTTGCTAAGCTTTGAACTAGTCAAAAGTCACTTTTAACTGGGTGATGATAAAGGCTATGATCGGGCTTGGTGGTTTTTCATGCAGAGGAATATGAATGATCAAGATGGAATTTGTCCCTCACTTTAGTAGAAAGATATTACTGGGTCCCTCGATGAGTGAGTCTGAGAAATGTATGGCCATACTGCAATAAAAAGGAGTTTCCATTTCTATTATCAGGCTACTTAGGAATCGAGAAAGTAATAGTCAAGAACAAGAGGATGACATTTGTCAACACCCGTTTCCATTTTGATATACGCAGGGCAATAATGAACAAGTTCCATAGGCAAACAGAAAAGTACAGTTATACTGATAATAAGTATTTGTTTACAGACAGTCATTAACAGAGCAGAAGTCGATAATAATGACAAATATGTACAGTATGTTCCCAAAACTATTTCACATACAGACTATATACAACCACTGTATTTATCTTGGGAAACGTGCCAGTCAGTTTCCCTTCTCTGCATCCTTGGCTTTCGAGCCACTGGCACCCGCTGAGACATTTTGATTAGAAAAAGGGGTGAGATTCCAAGGAATCCCAGTAGAAACATACGATCAACATATAAAATGCGAAAATTAAATATGCAATGCACCGTATCAAGTAAAATGAAAATTCATATAATCCATGTGTGTACACAAAAATTCAGGGCCAACTAACCCGTTGAAATCCCTGCATGTACCTCAGCCGAGTCCTTGACTACAGCTAGGTAAAACTAGTGTACCTCAGCTAGGTCCTAGACCACAGCTAGGTAATGTGCCTCCAGCACGTGTTCAGATCACAAAATACAGTAACATGCATCATACAAATAGTCACATAGTATATGAGAGATAGTAGTCCCTACCTTAACCTCTTTCCTGTCTCAAAGGGTCCACCTCGTAAAACGTGTCAACTATAGGCGTCCAACTCGATCCTAAAACATCAAATGTACAAGAAATAGGTCATAACCTATCCAAGTATCATTTTAGACACTTCCATAGTGTTTCTTGTGGTTATATTAGCCTATGGTGAAAATTTACCAAAATGCCCCCGGGACCCCGGCCCCGCCGTACCCGGCCCGATGGCACGTTTTTCCAAATTTTTGACTATGGCTATCCTGACGTATTTTCATCCAAGGAATCCATTTCAGGACTCAAAATTACCAAATTCAATGTCAAATTACGAAATTGCCCTTGGCAGCCCTACTTTTAGGGTTTTAGGGGCGTTTCCGTAATTATGCTTTCTCAGCCTTTTCTGAAAAAGTGCCCAACTGTAACCCCACCTATTTTTGCCCACTGAATCCAATGGAATCATCAAATCATTGAAAATCCAACTCTAAGGCCCTCAAACATCCCTGGCCGAAATAATTGGGTTCTCCGGGAAAAATCGGGGTTTTACGATTTCGGCTCCGTAAACACGTTCCTTTTTACTCCTAACCATTTTATTAACAATCTAATTGAGTTATAACAACCATTTGAACTAAACTTGGGCAGCATAACCCTTAGATATACACTTTTCCAAAATTTAAAATCAATGGCAATCCGGCGAAATTTCACCGATTAAATTGCCCACAGCAGCCAGAATAGTTAATATACGAAGGTTTGGAAGTTACCTCAAGCTCCCACAAGCTTTTCCCAAAAATGGCAGAAAACCCTAACTTTTAGAATACCAAATTTGAGCTTTCCAAACCTTAAAGAACAAAGAGGAGTAGCTTAGAGTCGGAGTTATACGCGTTAGGAGCGAAATCGTCGGAGAAATCGGCTTACCTTGTGATTTTTCTTCTCTTTCTCTCTCTAAACTCTCTCAACCTTCTCTCTCTATGGTTCAGGTCTGTTGAGCACGAAATGGGGCTGAGGAGGATGATGATATATCTATTTATCATATATTTTGCAATATTTTATTTATTTGTTTTAGTTTCCAAAATTGCAAAAATGAACTTGTGTACATAAATCCTTATGTACATAGAACCATGCTCATTAGGCCCAATCAATATTTCCTTATTTATGCCACATGTAGGAGACACCTAGGGGTCCCTCCCTATGGTCTCAATTGGCTTCACAACTTGTTTCGGTTACGTATACACGTAAAGTCTCAATTTTGGTCAAAATTGCACTTTTTGCTCAAATTTTCCATAAATTCATATTAAATTGACCAAAATATTCTAAATATATTTTTAAACTTTATTTACCTTAATTAATTGAAATTAACTTCAATTAATTGGAAAATAATTTATTTTGTGCTATTTTGGCAAAATTACGATTTTGTCATTACCTTTCTAATCCAATTTCTTCTCTTATTTTTCTTTGGCCAATTTCCATCTATTTTTGGACCAAATATTTTCTCTAATATTCCTTCATTTTTGGACCTTAATATTGGGCTTTTTAAATTACCCAAATTAATTCCATAATTATTTTTTGCCCAATTTCCCATGAAATTGAACATTTATAAATTCATAAATTCCAAATTCGTGAATATTCACCATTTTATTGAATTTCCCAAATAATTACAATATATTTGGTGAATATAAAATTTGGGGTGTTACAGTTCTCCCCCACTTAAATAAATTTCGTCCCCGAAATTTGCTACACCTGATCAGCCATAAATTCCGGGTAACGTTTCTTTACACTTTCTTTTGTTTCCCATGTAGCCTCTTTGGGCGATAACCCTTTCCAGACAATCTTGACGAATGGAATGCTCTTGTTTCTGAGATTCTTTTCTTGCCGATCGATGATTCGGTCAAGTGTGACTTCGTAAGTCAAATCGTCACGCATTTCCACATCGTCATACGCTATTACGTGTTCTGGATCAGGTTGATACTTTTTCATCTGTGAAACATGAAAAACATCATGTAGTCTGCTCAGATTCGGTGGTAAAGCGATACGATATGCTACAGGCCCAATCTTCTCTAAGATCTCAAACGGACTAATATATCTTGATTGTAGCTTCTTTGCTTTCAATGCCCTGCCAATACCCGTAACAGGTGATACTTTCATGAATACGTGGTCACCGACTTCAAATTCCAGAGGTTTTCGCCTCTTATCTGCATAACTTTTCTGTCAGCTCTGAGCAGCTAGCAATCTCTGCTTGATCAATTTTATCTGCTCCGTTGTCTGATCAACAAGATCTGGCCCTAGCAATTCCCTCTCAAATAACTCAGTCCAGCATATTGGCGATTGACACTTCCTCCCATAGAGTGCCTCGTATGGCGCCATTTGAATACTCGAATGATAACTATTGTTGTAGACGAACTCTGCTAATGGAAGGAATTTGTCCCAGCTACCTTTATAATCAAGTACACACGCCCTTAGCATATCCTCAAGGGTTTGAATCGTTCGCTCTGTCTGCCCATCAGTTTGAGGATGATATGCCGTACTGAACCGGAGCTTGGTACCCAAAGCTTCATGAACCGCCTTCCAAAACTTGGAAGTGAATCGTGGATCTCGATCAGAGATGATGTTCTTCGGAATACCATGCAATCTCACAATCTTCTGAATGTAAATTTCTGCTAGTCTATAAGGAGAATAGTGAATGCTAATCGGTAGGAAGTGAGCTGTCTTCGTGAATCTATCAACTATCACCCATATAGCATCATGGTTTCTAACCTTTGGCAATCCTGTCACGAAATCCATGGTAACGCTTTCCCACTTCCACTCAGGTATCTCAGGATTCGTCAAAAGCCCCGAGGGTCGCTGATGTTCAACTTTCACTTTCTGACATGTTAAGCAACGAGCAACAAACTCAGTCACCTCTCTTTTCATTCCTGGCCAATAGTATTGAGCCTTCAAGTCATGGTACATCTTTGTGGCTCCTGGATGCAGAGTATACTTACTCTTATGTGCCTCCTCCAGGATTTGTCATTTCAGTTCTTGTTGCGGTGGAATATAAATCCGCTTCTTGTACCTGACTAGCTCGCTGGGAGACAAGTCGTAATCCTGAGTCTCGCCCCTATCAATCATACCTCTGATATACAACGCTTCATCATCATGTTGTTGGGCTTCTTCAATTGCCACCCTCAGATCATTGTATATTTGACTGACCCCACTGCCTAATAGAATTTGACTAGACAGATTTAGGTCTCTGAAATCCTCGATCAGTTTTTGCTCATAAATCATTATGGCTGCCACCTGCACTGATTTCCGGCTTAATGCATCAGCGACAACATTAGCCTTACCGGGATGATATTTGATTTCTAAATTGTAGTCTTTCAGCAACTCCATCCATCTGCGTTGTCTCATGTTGAGCTCTTTCTGATCATACAAGTACTTCAAGCTCTTGTGGTCGCAGAACAACTCTACAGTCTCACCATAGAGATAGTGTCTCCAGATCTTCAAAGCAAACACAATTGCCGCTAGCTCAAGATCGTGGGTGGGATAGTTCAATTCATGAGGTTTCAACTGTCTGGATGCATATGCCACCACTCGGCCATGCTGCATCAACACGCATCCCAATCCCTGCCCACTGGCATCTGTATAAACAACATACGTAAATTGTGGATCTGGGATCGTCAGCACTGGTGCTGTAGTTAACCTCTGCTTCAACTCTAGGAAGCTCTTCTCACAATTCTCATCCCACACAAAATGTTGAGCCTTTCGCGTCAATTTAGTCAATGGTAAAGCAATTCTGGAGAAATTCGGAATAAATCTTCGATAGTAGCCAGCTAGACCCAGAAAACTACGCACTTCAAATACAGTCTCTGGCCTCTTCCAGCTCAGTACTGCTTCCACTTTGCTAGGATCAACAGAGACCCCTTGCTGTGAGACAACGTGGCCCAGAAACTTTACCTCTGAAAGCCAGAATTCACACTTGCTCAGCTTGGCATAGAGTTGCCTATCTCGCAATATGTTCAACACCATTTTCAGATGATGCTCGTGTTCAGCTTGACTCCGCGAATACACTAGTATATCATCAATAAAGACTACAACGAACTGGTCCAGATATGGACGGAAGATTCGATTCATGTAGTCCATGAACACGGCAGGTGCATTGGTAAGCCCAAATGGCATCACAAGAAACTCATAATGCCTATATCTGGTCCTAAAAGCAGTCTTCGATACATCTTCTGCTTTGACTCTCAATTGATGGTATCCCGATCGCAAATCGATCTTCGAGAATACACAGGAACCAGACAATTGATCGAGCAAATCATCAATTCTAGGGAGTGGATACTTGTTCTTGATGGTCACTTTGTTCAGCTCTCGATAATCGATACAGAGACGCAGGCTTCCGTCTTTTTTCTTGACAAAGAGCACTGGAGCACCCCAGGGTGATACGCTGGGTCGTATGAACCCTTTCTCAAGTAGTTCCTCAATCTGCTTCTTCAACTCTGCCATTTCGCTTGGAGCCATACGGTATGGGGTTTTAGAAATTGGACCCGCTCCAGGCTTCAAATCAATCGAGAACTCCACTTCCCTATCTGGAGGTAGTCCACCGACATCCTCTGGAAAAACATCAGGGAATTCGTTTGCCACAGGGATACTTTCCAAGGCTACACCAGCCTCTGATTGCATAGAGCAAAATACCATGTACCCCTGACATCCCTTCTGCAAATACCTCTCAACCTTAGCCGCAGATAAAAGGTTAAGAGTAATTTCAGTGTCAGCTTGTGGCTGTGGATTCAGATATAAAACTTTCTTCTGTTTACAATCCAACAACACACCATTTGCTGTCAGCCAATCAATCCCCAAAATTACTTCCAACCCTTGCAGTGGCAAACAAATAAGATTTACAGTTGACTCATGCCCCTCAGCGTTTATCCCGCAATTCAAACAAACATCAGCCGTCACAATTCGTGTGCCCATAGGTGTAGATACAACCAAATCATATGGGGATTTATGCATATGTAAATTCAATCGTCTCACACAGTCATATGCAATAAATGAATGGCTAGCACCAGAATCATACATAACATGCACTAGACTGCCATTAAGAGAAATCATACCTTGAATCAGCTCCGGAGATTTTCAAGCTTCTTCCTGTGTCAGTGTATAGACCCTTCCTGGAACCCTGGGTCTAGTCCCCTCCGGTTGCTGCTTCTGTGGACAATCTTTCGAAAAGTGCCCTGGCTTACCACAGTTATAGCAAGTGAGTGGTTTGTTAGGATCCATTCTAAATGGGGCTCCACTACACGTCTTGCCAGGATGAAATGGCTTGCGGCAATACCAACATGTTCCGCCTCTTGGGAAACCCTGGCCCCCACGGCCTCCAGCTTGATTCGGCCTCTTATTATCACCCCTAGAAGGTCCACCCTGTTCTTTCTTTTCTGTGATGCACTTCCACTCCCAGAAGCACCTTTACTACCAGTTTGAGTTGCCAGGGTCGACATACGCTTCTCAATGTATCGGCACTCTTCTGCCGCTTTACTGAAATCAGTAAAGTGTTGGGAGATCAGTCTATCCTTGAACTCAGGTCTCAGCCCTTCTATCATCATCTCTGAATTCCACTCATCATTGTCATTCAGCTTGGCATACAACGAGTAGCGTGACAGTAGGATATACCGGGCCAAATAGTCATCAAAACTCTCCCGGTCGTACTGCTTGATGCTGAGGAACTCTTTCTCCTTCTCTCTCTTGATAGTCGGAGGAAAATACTTCTTGTTAAATTCCTCTTGAAAAAGTTCCCACGTGATAGGAACATTCTTCCCCATTAGGATGAGGTCCATGCCTTTCCACCAGTTATCGGCATCACCTTCCAGCTTGTATATGGCCAACCGAGCTTTCATCTCATCTGGACATTGCAGCATATCAAAAATCTTTTCCAAACGAGCTAACCAGGTTTCCGCTTGTTGAGGATCAAACTTCCCCTTGAACATAGGTGGTTGTTGCTTACTGAATCTACTCAGCCAAGCTTGAATATCCACCTCAGGCTCTGGTGGTAAATCCTCTGGTTGGGGTTCCTCCGGTATTTCTTCATAATTTCCCCACATAAATTCATCCATGCGGTTCTCCAGGTGGTCCTGTCTCTGCTGTACTCCCTGGAGGTCAACTCTTATCTCATTCATGGTTTGTTGTTGTTGTTCCAATAAATCCAAGATTCGCTGCTGGATAGGGTCAGGCCTTGGTTCTCCCTCGTTGGTACCATGTCTACCCCGTCCTCGGCCTCGACCTCTACCTCGGCCTCTACCGCCTTCTCCTGGTTTTACCATATCCATAATTCTTTCTACATGAAATTAGAGAAGAGTAAATTTTGATACAAGAGCAAGGGTATCTTTATCATTTCACAAACAGTCAGGGTACAAGTATGTCATACATAGCATACACAACTATTTACAGTAGCTACATAGAAACAAAACATCAGATAACCTATAAACTACTGTACATGACATATTGTTCCCTATTACATTACATTTTCCTATCTGTACCCTCCTCAAAATACCGACTCTGGCTAAATCATTTCTATCTGTCGGTTCCGTCTGTCTGCCCTTGTCTCATAATATGTGCCGGTCATCTCCGGTCACCCAAAATATACCACTAAGGTGTTCCTCGTCAGTCATCATACATATATTTCTCAACCAAGTTATCCATACGCCTCAAAAACGCGTAGATGTTACTCTTTGGGCCCTGCTCAACAATAACATTCTTCTGCCAATTCCAAAAATCAGAGTCTGGGAAGAAATCCAGTGTACTACGAACCCAGAACTCAATTGGTGCGCCAACCTGTAATTGCTCCCAGATAGCGTACAAAGACTGAACCCCGGACAGAAAGCAATAGTATCGATCCACAAGTGTTGACTGAGTTCGGCATGCCCTGATATATCTACCAAAGATATAATGCCACAGCTCGGAATCTGGCCTTAAGTTATGTCGTACCTCCACTAGCTCTGTTCTGGACTTGCAGTCACTCATCTCATCGTCTGAGGCCTCTTCCAGATCCTCCTCCGGATCTTCCTCAGGATCCTCGTCGAGGTCCTCATCTGGATAATCTAAAGTTTCCCCAACTTGTGACTGTCCTGGTGACGCTGGTCTAGGCTCCGGGCCGTACACAGGCAGCTGCGGCACACTCTTCCGTGCCGTCCTCATCATACGAACACCTCTAGGTCCATAGTACTCTATAAAAGGCTGTCCATCCTGAAGACGCTGCTCTGGGGGACTCTGGTTTACCGATGTCTCACCCTCGGATGATGAACTCGAATTACCGCTCATGATCCTGTCGTCAGGCAAACAAAACTATATCAGTATACCATTCTGATAATGCCAGAACCGCTTATTAGCTCTGATACCAAAAATGTCAACACCCGTTTCCATTTTGATATACGCAGGGCAATAATGAACAAGTTCCATAGGCAAACAGAAAAGTACAGTTATACTGATAATAAGTATTTGTTTACAGACAGTCATTAACAGAGCAGAAGTCGATAATAATGACAAATATGTACAGTATGTTCCCAAAACTATTTCACATACAGACTATATACAACCACTGTATTTATCTTGGGAAACGTGCCAGTCAGTTTCCCTTCTCTGCATCCTTGGCTTTCGAGCCACTGGCACCCGCTGAGACATTTTGATTAGAAAAAGGGGTGAGATTCCAAGGAATCCCAGTAGAAACATACGATCAACATATAAAATGCGAAAATTAAATATGCAATCCACCGTATCAAGTAAAATGAAAATTCATATCATCCGTGTGTGTACACAAAAATTCAGGGCCAACTAACCCGTTGAAATCCCTGCATGTACCTCAGCCGAGTCCTTGACTACAGCTAGGTAAAACTAGTGTACCTCAGCTAGGTCCTAGACCACAGCTAGGTAATGTGCCTCCAGCACGTGTTCAGATCACAAAATACAGTAACATGCATCATACAAATAGTCACATAGTATATGAGAGATAGTAGTCCCTACCTTAACCTCTTTCCTGTCTCAAAGGGTCCACCTCGTAAAACGTGTCAACTATAGGCGTCCAACTCGGTCCTAAAACATCAAATGTACAAGAAATAGGTCATAACCTATCCAAGTATCATTTTAGACACTTCCATAGTGTTTCTTGTGGTTATATTAGCCTATGGTGAAAATTTACCAAAATGCCCCCGGGACCCCGGCCCCGCCGTACCCGGCCCGATGGCACGTTTTTCCAAATTTTTGACTATGGCTATCCTGACGTATTTTCATCCAAGGAATCCATTTCCGGACTCAAAATTACCAAATTCAATGTCAAATTACGAAATTGCCCTTGGCAGCCCTACTTTTAGGGTTTTAGGGGCGTTTCCGTAATTATGCTTTCTCAGCCTTTTCTGAAAAAGTGCCCAACTGTAACCCCACCTATTTTTGCCCACTGAATCCAATGGAATCATCAAATCATTGAAAATCCAACTCTAAGGCCCTCAAACATCCCTGGCCGAAATAATTGGGTTCTCCGGGAAAAATCGGGGTTTTACGATTTCGGCTCCGTAAACACGTTCCTTTTTACTCCTAACCATTTTATTAACAATCTAATTGAGTTATAACAACCATTTGAACTAAAATTGGGAGCATAACCCTTAGATATACACTTTTCCAAAATTTAAAATCAATGGCAATCCGGCGAAATTTCACCGATTAAATTGCCCACAGCAGCCAGAATAGTTAATATACGAAGGTTTGGAAGTTACCTCAAGCTCCCACAAGCTTTTCCCAAAAATGGCAGCAAACCCTAACTTTTAGAATACCAAATTTGAGCTTTCCAAACCTTAAAGAACAAAGAGGAGTAGCTTAGAGTCGGAGTTATACGCGTTAGGAGCGAAATCGTCGGAGAAATCGGCTTACCTTGTGATTTTTCTTCTCTTTCTCTCTCTAAACTCTCTCAACCTTCTCTCTCTATGGTTCAGGTCTGTTGAGCACGAAATGGGGCTGAGGAGGATGATGATATATCTATTTATCATATATTTTGCAATATTTTATTTATTTGTTTTAGTTTCCAAAATTGCAAAAATGAACTTGTGTACATAAATCCTTATGTACATAGAACCATGCTCATTAGGCCCAATCAATATTTCCTTATTTATGCCACATGTAGGAGACACCTAGGGGTCCCTCCCTATGGTCTCAATTGGCTTCACAACTTGTTTCGGTTACGAAACAAGTTCAATTTTGGTCAAAATTGCACTTTTTGCTCAAATTTTCCATAAATTCATATTAAATTGACCAAAATATTCTAAATATATTTTTAAACTTTATTTACCTTAATTAATTGAAATTAACTTCAATTAATTGGAAAATAATTTATTTTGTGCTATTTTGGCAAAATTACGATTTTGTCATTACCTTTCTAATCCAATTTCTTCTCTTATTTTTCTTTGGCCAATTTCCATCTATTTTTGGACCAAATATTTTCTCTAATATTCCTTCATTTTTGGACCTTAATATTGGGCTTTTTAAATTACCCAAATTAATTCCATAATTATTTTTTGCCCAATTTCCCATGAAATTGAACATTTATAAATTCATAAATTCCAAATTCGTGAATATTCACCATTTTATTGAATTTCCCAAATAATTACAATATATTTGGTGAATATAAAATTTGGAGTGTTACAACATTATCCATGCCTTATCCTTGATCAATATATCGTGTGACAAAAGGGACGTGACGTGGTTGTATGACAGGTTGCATCGTGATAACTATCCTAATATGAATTGGGTAGTCGTAATGTCTTGCTAGAGGTCACTTGCGACTTTTGGGTTAGTATAGTTATTGGCCCATTGCCAACTTCATATGGGCCTACAGGGTCGCATACAAGAATGACCCAACACGAGATAATGTTTAATTTAGGGAGGACGAATTTTATATTTATATATATATATATATATAATATAAAATTTGTTAATAATATTATATAGATATATATTTTCGAAATACATATATTATATTATTTATATATATTATATGATATTATTATATTGTGTTAGTTTTAAATTTAATTTATTAAGATATATTAAATTTAGTAACTAACATGATAGAGATATAGTATCTTAGATTTAATTTATGAAGATAAATTAAATCTAATGGCTCTTTATTTGGATTAAATAAATATGTTAAATTAAAACTGTTGGACATATTTAATTTAAACTAAATTTATTTAATTAGCTCATCAAGATAATTAATTGTTGATTAATTTTAAAATTAATGATGATTAATTTTGAAATTTGAATATAGCCCTCATAGGTTATAAACTTGATAGAGCAGATATACTTATACGCGCATGAGAATTCAGAGCTGCAAGGGAAACCCTAAAAAAACATTGGAGGCATTAGCATGCAGTCTCGGTTGGAGAGCATTCGTGTGGATACCGGTAGAGGGAGCGGACCTAATGTGTTTGCTCCTAGAGATCGTGAAAACCCTAAGTTAAAAAAGGTACGAGTCTTTCTAACCCGATTTAAACGCCGTTAATAGATCCTCGATTAAGATCGGTAATATTTTAAAATTCTTCCGTTGTGCCTGTCGATTCTAACAGAAAGAGTGTCTATCGCACTAGATTGCACAAGCGTCAATTTCCAGAAGACATATCTCCTAGAATATAGCTTTAAATTAGGCAAATTACCAATCCATGGAAAGCTATTTGAGTCTAGTTTCATATGGCGCCAGTTTTGTCTCAATCTGAAGTGTGTTTTGAAGTTATGTCTATAACACCAAACCTGTCTTGAAAAGTGACAATGATTTCAATGTCATATTCCACGATTCATATCTCTTTCATTTAACCTTCTTCCATGTAATCCTGGCTTACTTTTTGTGTGTTGTGAGTCTTCTTCATATGCCACTAGTTTCAGTTCAATCCAACATGCAATTTGAGAGATATGGCCAAAATACTGGACCTCTATCAGACTAAAAAGAAAACAGAGTAGAATAGAGTGCCCCGACACTCGAGTGTATTCTTTCTTTACTAGAGTGCTACAGTGTTGTACTTGCTACAGTAGATCTGCACTTGCAATCTGCACCTCGAGTGCTATAATAACTTGCATGCTACAGTGCCAAACATTGTCGTCAACTTGAATTTCCTCCAGAATTAATTCTAAAAATTTAAATCCTGATATTCCCATTTGTTCTTGCAAATTCTTCTTTCATCAATATCTTTCTTCTTGATTTTCCTCTTGATGATCATTCTCCATTATAAGAAAAATAATATCAACCCACCATCAAGTTTATGACTTTCTTCAATCCCTTGCATATTGATGATCATTCTCCATTTATGAGGCATTATCAGCAAAATAGCATCAACCCACTATCAGGTTTATGACTTTCTTCAATCCCTTGTTTCTTCTTCTCCCTTTTGTTCATTCTCATCAATTCAATCACTTCTTTGTTCATATCCCCATATTTTATAATTTTGTCTTCTCATTCTTCCTCCATAATTCAACTTAATTTATCTACATGATATTACACATTAACCGCAGTAATTAGTCAAAGTATAAAATTAATACATAAACTTTTTGCTCTTATCATTTCTCATCTATATTTGACATCATCAAAACTAATCATATCTAACAACTTCTATAGAGGATTAAACTAGATAATATTATATTTGTAAGCTTAAAAATTTTTAAACTTACAATATATAGACAGTTCAAGAAGACAGAGTTGAAACTTCAAATAAATACTTGAAAACAAAATTATGAGCACACATGTAAAATTCATGAGTGATTTTAACTAAAAAAATGTGGACCAAATGTTGAAAAAAAAAACTTACACGTAGGGAGCTCTTGAAGGAGGTCGAGACAAGAAGAAAAAAAACCCATGAGAGAGGAAGCTTTGTAGTGCAACAGAGGTCTTGGAAATGGAGGAGCTAGCAGGAACGCGGGAAGATGAAAGAGAAAATGAAAATGAAAATGGTGGGCTGTGAAAATTATATAGCAATATGGTAGGAGAAGCTATGGCACTTTCTCAAGGGAGTGCCATTAAAGGCATATAATATATGCCTTTAATGGCACTCCCTTGAGAAAGCGTCATTAAAGGCATTATTGTTACTGTGTAAGTCTTTTGTTTTTAATAAAGAAGCTTCCGCCAATTGGCACTATAGTTTTTTTTTTAAGTTTAAAATCTGTCATAATTCTTAACTTATAGTTTTATGTGTGCTTATAATTTTTTTCCAGGTATTTGCTTGAAGTTACAACTTTGTCTTAAACTTCCTATGCATTATAAGTTTTTTACTGATTCCTGAGTAATCTGACAGTATAAATGGAAACTCCTTTCCATCATAGTATGGCCATACATTTCTCAGACTCACTCATCGAGGGGCCTAGTAATATCTCTCTACTAATATGAGGGACAAATTCCATCTTGACCATTCATATTCCTTTACATGAAAAACCACTAAGCCTGATCGTACCCTTTATCATTACTCGATCAAAGGTGACTTTTGACTAGTTCAAAGCTTAGCAACTCTCATGTAAGAATCCATGATAACCTCAAGTCGAAGGTCATTATGACATGGTTATACATGAGATAAACTTATGACTTGATCCATGTATCTTTCTCATAGTGGATCGGTCCAGCGCCTTGTACTCTTACTAGTGCCTAAGACTTTGATTCATATCTTTATATCTTATCAAAGTCATACTGGTCTTATTTCATCTCTACTCCCATATAGATGACCTGACTATAGACATTTGGGACAATCTTTATGATATATCCAAGCATACAGTAATCACAGTAAATATGCAAATAATATGATAACATAATGGAGAAAGTTCATTAAATTAGTAATGTTCAAAGTATAATGATTGGCCACTGGGCACAATTTCCAACATCCTCCCATTGGCACTAGGTACAATCATTAATTTGCCTAATTCCCATTGTCCTAACATGACACTCATGCTTTGCCTATGCAAGTGACTTGGTAAGAGGATCAACAACATTGTCTTCTTCTACTACTTTGCATATTTTTATGTCACCACTATTATTGATTTCTTTAATAAGATGAAATTGCTTGAGTATATACTTGGTCCTTTAATGTGACGTAGGCTCCTTGGCCTATGCAATAGCATCGCTATTGTCACAAAACAAATCTATTGGATTTAAGATGGTAGGCACTACCTCTAGTTCAGTAATGACCTTTCTAATCTAAACGGCTTCTTTATCTGCATCTGATACTGATATATACTCAACTTCTGTTGTAGAATCTACTATAATGCTCTGGTTGGAGCTCTTCTAGCTTACTGCTCTACCATTCAGGAGGAATATGTATCCAGATTGCAATATAAGGTTATCTTGGTCAATTTAGAAACTTGCATTTGTGTAACTAGTTACACAGAGCTCATCATCCAATCCACCATATACCAAGAATAAGTCCTTAGTCCTTTTAAGTACTTTGGATATTCTTGACAATAGTCCAATGACCTTCACTAGGATCTTGTTGATATCTGCCGGTCATAATTTAGGCAAATGAGACATCCGGTTGAGTACATAACATAGCATACATGATGGATCCAATGGCCAAGACATGTAGAACCTTGCCCATGTGATATCACTGATTAGGTGTACTAGGACATAAATCCCTGCTAAGATGGATGCCATGAGACATAGGCATGTAACCCTTTTTTGAATCCTACATACTGAACCTATGTAGTATCTTGTCTATGTATGTGCTCTAACTTAGGCCTATTAGCCTCTTAGATGTATCTTTATAGATCTTAATCCCTAGCATGTAAGTGGCTTCACCTAAGTTTTTCATCGAGAAAGACTTTCCTAACCAATAGTTGACACTATGCAAGGTAGGAATGTCATTCCCAATAAGTAGGATGTCATCTACATATAGCGCTAGAAATACAACTATGCTCCCACTAACCTTCTTGTAAACATAAGATTTATTAATGATTTGAATGAATCCAAGCTCTTTAACTACTTCATAAAAATGATAATTCCAACTTTGAGATGCTTGGTTCAATCCATTAATGGATCTTTGAAACTTGCATACCTTACTAGAGTCCTACGGATGCACAAAGCCTTTTGGTTGTGTCATGTGCACATCCTCAAGGAGCTTTCCATAAAGGAAGTCTATTTTGACATCCATCTACCATATTTTATAATCATAATATGCTACAATGGTAAGAAGGATTCTGATTGATTTGGCAATTGCAACTGGGGAAAAGGTTTCAATATAGTTTACACCATAAGTTTGAGTGAATCCTTTTGCAACCAGTTATGCTTTAAAGACATTTATATTTCCATCCACGTCAGTTTTCTCAACAGGTGGTTAGCTCATTCTGCTTAATGAGCAACACATCAAATTTTTCAATAGTCAAAAATCCATATCTCTGAGGCTAATGCCATGTCTTATCATATCTATGTGAACCTTGTGTTGATTGAGGAGGCTCAGCAACTTGTAGCGAGTCTTCTATGTTTTCCATATGTGGTTATGTGCTATCTTATGACTCTTGAACTTCTTCAAGATGTATCTTGCTCCTACTGGTTCTTTTACAGATAAAAACTCTTTCTGGAAACATTCCATTTTGAATAACAAACATGTTGTTATCGGTGAGATTCTAGACATGGTATCCCTTTATTTCCTTAGGATACCCTACAAAAAGGCACTTTGAGGATCTAGGCAATAATTTATCTGAGGCTTGTTGCTTAACATATACCTCACATCCTCAAATCTTGAGAAAAAAATAATTTGGGTTTCTTTCTAGTCCATATCTCATATGGTGATTTTTCAATTGCTTTAGAGGGAACAAAATTTAGTATGAACGCAGTTGTCTCTAGGGCATGGCCTTGAAAGAACGGTGGAAGATTTGTTTGACTCATCATAGATCGAACCATATTTAATAGTGTTCTATTCCTCCTTTCAGAAATGCTATTCCATTGTGGTGTTCTTGGAGGAGTCAATTGTGAGATTATCCCACAACTCCTAAAATGGTCAATGAACTCTTAGCTTAAATATTTATCACCTCAATCAGATCAAAGTACTTTAATCATCTTGCCAAGTTGGTTTTGGACTTCATTTTGGAATATTTTGAACATTTCAAAAGATTCATATTTATATTTCATTAGATAGATATAACCATATCTACTAAAGTTATCTATAAATGTAAGGAAATACATATAACCTCCTTTAGCAGCTGTTGGAACACCTTACATTTCTGCCCCTTAATATGTATACAGAAGTGTTTCTATTAAATTTGTTAGGAGTTCATTTCTAAATTATGACTATTAAGTCATTACTCTTACCAGATATCAAGTTCATTTTATCTCTAATTCTTATTTATAGTTGCATTAAGTTTAGCAATCTCGATTATGACTTAATTCGATTACATGCATTCGTACTTTTCATTCATACATTCTTGCCGTGCAGATGATTTACATAAAGTAAATTAATACACATTCTTTCTTTCTCGATTCTTCATCTCCTTTCCTTTTCTTTTTCATCTTCATCATTCTTATCTTTTTCATTTCTGTACCTATATGGTGGGTGGGGGGTGAGATTCGGTGGAATCTTAGTGGTAACATTACAGAGAATGCATGTATGATGAATGCTAGTACATGATATGCTTGCCTAACTAAGGCGCAAGTTCACATAATGATATTCTGTATGCTCAATGTTTCGTGTAACATACTTATGACCATAATAAAAATAGAAACATAGCTTCATTCATTCATACATGCTTTATATAATCAAGCAAAGCAACAAAACAAATCAATACACAACATAAACATCACATACATACAAGTAAGTAAGTTTACTACCTTTTGTCTTCAAGTTCCCTCCTTGTATCTTTTCTTCCAACCATTGAAGTTGCTTCAATTGCCTCCTCTTTGTCATCTCATGGCCCTAGATAAATGGCCATATTATTATTAGATCCATGACAAATAAATATCCAATAGGCTTAGCCTTTAGGACTTGTCTCTATTATTTGGGCCTATAATTGTGCCAAACTATAATAACCCCAGACACATTGATTGGCTAAGTTTAAAGTTAATACATTAAACCCAATGGGTATTTAATGGGCTCACACTAACTCCAAGTGCTTAACTTAACCCATGTAAGTTAATTTAATTACCAAATGCCATTACTTTCATGTTCGCACTGTTCCAGAAAATTGACAGATTTTTCACTTAACTTTGAAAAATCATAAATAATTCTAGAAAAATCCAAATGCAATGTTTTAAAGTTCTATACGACTTTATTAACTATACTTTAATGGAAAAATATTATCCATAGCCAATTACAGGGCTAAATTTCCTAGAATCATCAAACGGCACAACTGGTCCATAAAACATTCAAGATTCGGTGCCTAACTTCAAAAATTCATATCTCACAATCTACAAACCCATATGACACCTATTATATATCAAATTAAATCTTAGGCTATCTACATCAAATTTGGAAAGTTTCATGGCCATTTAACAAGAGTCGATGAATTAAAAACATGCCACAAGCAGATTGCCTCTAGAATTCACCAGTTTTCCAAACCAACTTTTGAAAATTCATAATTAATTCAATAAAACTCTAAATGGGTTGGTTCCAATTTCTATAAAAAAAACTCTTTAAGTCCTCATTAAGGGAAAAATATTACAAAGCATCAATTATAGCCATATATTTCCCAAATATTCATCAAACTCAAACTATCACGGATTTCATTCCATAATCGTGGTTACACTTTGAAAAATTATAACTTTTAATCTACTAGTCCAAATGCTCATATTACCTATCACATTAAATCTCAAGATATCTACTTTCACGCTGTAAAATCTCATAACATTTGGATTAAGTTTGACAGATCAAAAACATGTTACAAGCTCTCTTCCTTTAGAAAATGAATTCAGACAAGTAAGATGTGGAGATGCGAATCAAAGTCTTAGGCACTTCTAAGAGTACAAGGTACTAGAGTGACCTACTATGAGAAAGCTACATGGATCAAGTCATAAGCTTTTCTCATGTACAACCACGTCATAATGCCCTTTGACCTAGGTCATCATGGATTCCTACATGAGAGTTACTAAGCTTTAAACTAGTCAAAAGTTACTTTTGCCCTAGTGATGATAAAGGCTAGATCGAGCCTGGTGGTTTTTCATGCAGAGGAATATGAATGATCAAGATGGAATTTGTCCTTCACATTAGTAGAGAGATATTACTGGGCCTCTGATGAGTGAGTCTGAGAAATGTATGGCCATACTACGATTGAAAGGAGTTTCCATTTCTATTGACATACTACTCAGGAATTCAGAAAGTAATGGTCAGGAACAAGAGAATGACATTATCCATACCTTATCCTTGACCGATATATCGTGTGACAAAAGGGATGTGATATGGTTGTATGACAGGTTGCATCGTGTTAACGATTCTCATATGAATTAGGTAGTCGTAATGTCTTGCTAGAGGCCACTTGTAATTTATGGGTTAGTACAGTTATTGGCCCACTGCTGACTTTGTATGGGCCTACAGGGTCGCACACAAGAATGACCGAACATGAGATAATGTTTAATCTAGGGTGGAAGAATTTTATATTTATATATATAATATAAAATTTGTGAAAATAAAATTAATAATATTATATATATATATATTATATGATATTATTATATTGTGTTAGTTTTAAATTTAATTTTATTAAGATAAATTAGATTTAATAAGTAACATGATAGAAATATAGTATCTCATATTTAATTTACGAAGATAAATTAAATCTAATGACCCTTTAATTGGATTAAATAAATAGGTTAAATTAAAATTATTGGATAGATTTAATTTAAACTGAATTTATTTAATTAGCTCATCAAAATAATTAATTATTAATTAATTTCAAAATAAATAAAGATTAATTTTGAAATTCGAATATAGTCCCACGGGTTATAAAATTGATAGAGTAGAAAAACTCAGACACGGATGAGAATTCAGAGCCGTAAGGGAAACCCTATGAGACATTAGAGGGACTAGCACATAGTCTATGTTGGAGAGCATTCGTGTAGATACCAGTAGAGGGAGCAGATTTGATGTGTTGGTTCTTACTTCCTAGAGATCGAAAAACCCTAAATTAAAAAGGTACGAATATTTCTAATTCGGTTTAAACGTTGTTGATAGATCCTCGATTGGGATTGGCAAAAAATTTTAAATTCTTCCGCTGTGCTTGCCGATCCCAACATGTAGGCCCTATATGGCGCCACATTCCAGTGTCTTCTCCATAAACGTAGGGTACACATGTTTGCCTTGAAAATGCCATGTGCACACCTATACCAGCATATTTTGCTCTACCAATCAGTCCTATACCTAATGACATAATAGGTGGCATCTTTCTACCAACCCAATGTTGGAAATTGTGCCCTATGGGCCTATCATTATACTTTGAACATTATTATTTAATGAATTTCTCTATTATGTTATCATATTATTTGCATTTTAATTGTGATAATTGTATCCTTAGATTAATTATAAAGAATGTCCTAAATGTCCTTGGTCGGTCATCTATTTGGGAGCACAGATGAGTGAGACCACTATGACTTCGAGGAGGTATGGACATACAAGTCAAAGTCTCAGGCACTTGTGAGAGTACAAGGTACTGGATCGATTCGCTATGAGAAAGCTGCATGGATCAAATCATAAGCTTCTCTTATGTATAACCACAATGCCCTTCAACTTGAGATCATCATGGATTCCTACATCAGAGTTACTAAGCTTTGACCTAGTCAAAAGTCACCTTTGACTGGGTGATGATAAATGCTATACTCAAGCTTGGTGGATTTCATTCAGAGGAATATGATTGGTCAAGTTGGAATTTATCTCTCACATTAGTAGAGAGATATTATTGGGCCCCTCGATGAGTGAGTCTGAGAAACGTATAGTCATACTAAGATGGAAAGGAGTTTCCACTTCTATTGTCAGACTACTTAAGAATCAGGAAAGTAGTGGTCAGGAAAAGGAGGATGACATTATCCATGACTCATCCTTGACGAAATATCATAAGACAAAATGGGACATGACATGGTTGTATGATAGGTTGCATCGTGTTAATCATCCTCATATGAATTGGGTAGTCATAATGTCTTTCTAGAGGCTTCTTGGGGCTTGTGGGTTAGTACAGTTATTGGCCCACTACGAATTTCGTATGGACCTACAGGGTCACACACAAGAATAGCCCTACATGAGCTATAATGTCTAGGTTCATTGAATCTAAGATTTAATGAATACAATGTTTAATCTAGGTTGGATGAATTTTATATATGTATGTGATATAAAATTCATGAAAAGATAATAATATTATATGTATGTATGTATGTATGTATGTATGTATGTATGTATGTATGTATGTATGTATGTATGTATGTATGTATGTATGTATGTATGTATGTATGCATGCATGCATGCATGCATGCATGTATGTATTTTAGAAATATATACATAAATATATATACATACATGTATATATATGTATATGTACTTATATATATATATATATATATATATATATATATATATATATATATATATATATATTCTATGATAATATTTTTATATTTTGTTAGTTTTAAATTCATGTTTATTAGATAAATTAAATTTAATAACTAACATGATAGATATATAATATCTCCGATTTAATTTATAAAGATAAATTAATTCTAATTCCATAGGCTTAGGTTAAATAAATAGGTTAATTAAAACTGTTGGATAGATTTAGTTGAACCAAATTTATTTAATTAGCTCATCAAAACAATTAAGTGTTAATTGATTTCAAAATTAATGAAGATTAATTTTGAAAATCGAAGATAGCTCTATCAGTTATAAAAAAATGAATGGACAGCATAATTAGAGCACGGGTGAGAAACTGAGGAGCCGTAAGGAAACCCTAGGGAGATGGGAGACATTGGAGGCACTAGTACGTAGTCCATGTTGGGGTCATATTCATGTGGATACTGGTAGAGGGAGCCAATAAGAGGTATTTGTTCATAGAGATTGAAAATCCTAAATTCAAAAAGGTACAATTCTTTCTAACTTGGTTTAAATGTCGTTGACAGATCTGCAATTGGGATTGGTAAAATTTTAAATTCTTCCGCTGTGCGAGCCAATCCCAACAATGGCATCAGAGCTAGGTCAATAAATTTAGTATATGTTTTTAATCATGTGATATATAAGTGATGGAGCTAGCACTCGAGCATTAAGCTATTTTGCACTCAAGCACATGCAAGTGTTGGACAGAAAGTGTTTGACAAAGAGTAATGACAGAGTCGGATATCATCTCCTTACTCGAGCACAGACTCCGTACTCGAGTAATAGCCTTGAGCGCACCCGAGTCCTTGCAAGTATGGCACAGGAAGTGCTTACCCGAGAGCAAGATAACCAGAGAATGTAATTTGTACTATAGTCCGAGTGAGTGAGGAACAACAAGTGTTTGCCTGAGAGTCAGCAAGTGCATGAAGGAGAAAGTATGCTCGAGTGGAGGAATCTGTACTCGAGTGATACCTCAGCACCCGCAAGTGAGAAATCTAACTCTCTCCATTCTGATACAAGTGCTGAAGACAAAGAGTATCTTATAGAAGAATATTCTGTTCACTCAAGTGGGAGTAAGAATGCTCGAGTGAAGACCCACATCACTTGCAAGTGCAAAATCATACTCTTGATAAAGTGGGATGCGAGTGTTGTCCAGAGATGTGGCTCATAGTGTAAAATGAAGGTGCACTCGAGTGAGGAGATTTGAACTCGAGTTAGGTCCCACATCACTCATAAGTGTGAAAATGCACTATCTCAAAATCACGTGGAAGTGCAAGTATAAAACTGAAGCAAAAAGAGAAAATATGGTATTGAACTCAAGTGAGCCCTCTCATACTTGAGTGATGCTTTGCCAGAAGCCAAAACGCACCAGTCTTACAGTGTTCAATCCGAATATGGTTTAATATTATTTATTCAATATATTTCTACTTATTATTATAATATAACATCATTTAACATATATTACAAGTGATATAGGAGTTTGAGCGTTTAAATTAGAAAAGCACAGAGGAAGTTAAACAATGGCAAACAACATTATTATGACCAACCAAGCACATACCACCGCGTTCAAAGATTTCAAACGTATGCATGCCGTTCCACAGTAAAATGCTCTGCTCCACAATGATTATTATTCAAATAGGAAAAATCAACTGGCTATAAACATGCAAGTGTTGGACAGAAAGTATTTGACAGAGAGTAACGACAGAGTCAAATATCATCTCCTCACTCGAGCACATACTCTATACTCGAATAATAGCCTTGAGTGCACCCAAGTCCTTGCAAGTATGGTACAGGAAGTGCTTACCTGAGAGCAAGATAACCAGAGAATGTAATTTTCACTCGAGTCCAAGCGAGTGAGGAACAACAAGTGTTTGCCTGAGAGTCACCGTAATATCCCAAAAAGTGATTAAGGGCTAATGACTTTAAAAGTGGATGTAATTATTGTTGAATAAACACTTTTGGAGAATGTGTGATGTGAATTTGATTGATTTGGTGTTTTCAATGGATTCATTGTGAAAATTTATGTGGGAATGATGTTTGGTATGAAAATAGGACCCTTGGAAGTAAAGATGCAAAATCTGAAATTCTATCTAGTGAAACTCTATTATGAGCAGTCAGCTTGTGTGAACGTTTTGAATGACCAAATGGTGTCTAAAAATTATAAAACTTTTCAGTATTAAATTTCACATCCCAAGCTTCAAAATGGACAAGTAATTTGTGTTATTTCAATTTTTGAGCTAAGAGTTATGAATTCGTGAAGTTTGCCCAATGAAATTAATTATTTTCTGGAATAGTATGAAAAGATTGAAATTCTGGGAATTTTGTGATTCCATCCAGAAAAATTCTATATTTTTCCTTGAAACTAGACTCAATAAGGGTTCTATAGGCTTTGGAATCACTCCATTTTGATTTTACTAGAATTAGTTATGGTTTTTCAAACTTTTGGCAGAAAATCTGCCAGAAAATCCGAAAATGTCAATTTTGGAATTATGACATCATCATAAGGGAATAATGACATAAGCATAACATAACATATCATCTTCTTCCTCCAAGCTTCAAAACCGTCAGTTTTTCAGCTGAACAAGAGAAAAAATGTTTGAGATTTCTAGAGAGAGAAAGGAGAAGAGAACTCGCAAGGTAAGCCGATTTCTCTGATGATCTAGCTCCTAACGCGTATAACTCCGATCCTAAGCTACTCCTTTATGTTCTTTAAGGTTTGGAAGCTCCTCCTTTGGTGTTAAAACAGCTAGGGTTTTGGCCAAGACAAGGAAAAGCTAGTAGGGGCTTGAGGTAACTTCCAAACTCTTGTATATTGACTTTTCTGGTTGTTGTGGACAATTTAATTGGTGAAATTTCACCGGATTGACATTGGTTTCAAAAATGGAAAATGGGTGTGTGGGGCTGTTATGCTGCCCAAATTGGGTCTTAATGTTAGTTTTAACCTAATGTAATGGTTAATAAAGTGGTTAGGAGTAGAAAGGAACGTGTTTACAGAGCCGAAATTGTAAAACCCCGATTCTCTTCGGAGAGCTCATAAATTTTGGCCAGCTCTAAAAATTAGCTAGGGTTATAGTTGGTCACTTTTTCAGAAAAGGCCGAAAAAGCATAATTATGAAAACGCCCATGAAACCCTTGAAGTAGGGCTGCCAAGGGTAAATTTGTAATTTGACATTGACTTTGATAATTCCGAGTCTGAAAATGGATTCCTTGGGCGGAAATATGTTAGGATAGCCTAGATTAGAATTTCGGGAAAAGTGCAATCAGACCGGGTACGGTGGGCCCGGGCCGGGTCCCCGGGGGCATTTTTGTAAATTTTTATTATAGACTCATATAACCCTAAGAAACATTATAAAAGTGTCTAAATGGTGCATTTGGAATTGTAGGATTTGATATTTGCCCTGTTCGTGATCTACCTGCTCTATAGCACAATCTGAAAGAACAAGGTAGTGACTCTTCTCTTATGCTATGTGTAAAGTATTGTATGTATGTTTGTCATGCATTGTGATATATTGTGATGCTTTGAGATCATAGCAAAACCTGACGCATAGTGATTACAACGTAATCTGTTGCATTGAGATCGCAATAAAAGCTGACACATGGTGTTTACAGCCATGAGTACTGTCGTATGTGGTGTGAGCCATGTATCATTGTGATGCTGCTTAACATGATCATATATGCTATGCTTTTATACACTGTATGAGTGATTTGTTATTATAGAGATTCTTTTGAATCTCATTCTTTCCATTGACTAACATTTCAAATAGGGCAAGTGGCTCCAAGGAGAAACGAACCACCCGGAGCGGCTACGATCTTGTAGAGATGTGTTGTTAGATTGTTGGTTATCTATTTTGGACTTGGAATTACTGTTTATTTTTGAAATGTAGATATTATGTTGATGTTGGTCATGTAATCTCCTAGTTGGAACTTATAACCCTTATTTTATACATGTATGAACCCGAGAGTTGCCAGGAATTTGGCTATGCACTCTGATATGTATGAATGTGATTGAACTACGCAGAGTAATTAGATTCAGAAGATGAATTTGAGACCATGTTGAATGAATTTTAGAAAAGAGATTTGAGAAAAACTTATCCGTCGGTCTCTAATTCCTTTAAATTACACATTTTTGAATCTTAATTACGGTTATCAAAGTAGGGGATTACAGTCACCAAGTGCATGAAGGAGAAAGTATGCTCGAGTGGAGGAATGTGTACCCAAGATACCTCAGCACCTACGAGTGAGAAATCTAACTCTCTCCATTCTAATGCAAGTGCTGAAGACAAAGAGTATCTTATAGAAGAATATTTTGTTCACTCGAGTGAGTGTAAGAATGCTCGAGTGAGGACCCACATCACCTGCAAGTGCAAAATCATACTCTTGATAAAGTGGGATGCGAGTATTATCCAGAGACGTGGCTCATAGTGTAAAATGAAGGTGCACTCAAGTGAGGAGATTTGAACTCGAGTGAGGTCCCACATCACTTGCAAGTGTGAAAATGCACTCTCTCAAAATCACGTGGAAGTGCAAGTATAAAACTGAAGCAAAAAGAGAAAATATGGTATTGTACTAGAGTGAGCCCTCTCAGCACTCGAGTGATGCTCTTCCAGAAGCCAAAATGCATCAGTCTTGCAACGTTCAATTTGAATATGGTTTAATGTTATTCATTCATTCTATTTCTACTTATAATTATTATATAACATCATTTAACATATATTACAAGTGTGATACAAGAGTTTGAACGTTTGAATTAGAAAAGCACAAAAGAAGTCAAAAAATGGCAGACAACATCATTATGACCAACAAAGCACGTACCTACCACGTTTAAAGATTTCAAACGCACGCATGTCGTTGCACAGTAAAATACTCTGCTCCACAATTATTATTATTCAAATGGGCAAAATCAACTAGCTATAAATACAGAGCTTCAGAGACCATCGATAATAATCAAGAACAAGAATTCATACAAGCAAATTCATGAGTCTTTGTTATTTATATTTTCTCTGTATTCATATCATTCTTCAGTATTTATCATATTTGCTCTGTAAGAGAGTCTGTATACACTTCAAATTCTATTTTCATTTGATCTCAATGTACTGGGACCTTGAGAGGGTAGATATGCTTACGAGAGAAGCAGTTGAGAGAATTCCTAGTAGGGCTTTCTGCTCATAAGACTTACAAGATACAAGCAGTAGAGAACGTTGCTGCTCGTAAGCCTTATAGTGGTGTAAGCAGGAGAGAATATTGCTACTCATAAGACTTGTATACGTAAGCAAGAGAGAAAGGTCATAGGTTTGTTTTTCTGCACTTAAGACTTGTCGTAATAGGGAGAGAAATTTCTGAGTGTTAGAATATTTCTGCTCGTAGTCCATTCAAGGACAATTGTTGTTTTGTGGCATTCTGAGAGCCCATTGAATCTTGAAAGCATAGTGAAAATCTCAGTAGGTCTTGATCTTTGAGGACTGGATGTAGGCCTGGTTTTTGGACCGAACCAGTATAACTTGTTAGATCAAGCGTTTCACCCAAGAGGGGGGTGAATTGGGTGATACTAAAATTTCTTTTGAAAATATAAAACTTTAACAGTGGAAATAAAACAGTAATGAGTAAGGAAAAATATCACCGAAGTGTACACCAGGAGTTATACTGGTTCGGTCACAACCACTTTGACCTACGTCCAGTCCTCAGAGCTTCTCTGAGAGTTTCACTATAACTTCCAAGATTCAGTGGGTTCTTGGCACCTCAGTACAAGCAAGTTCCTACACCTGGACACTCGCTCCCCCTTACAAGTTGTAATCCAATCCCAACTCAAGGTTCCACAACCTTAAGTTACCTTAATGACAAATATTGAGTTTGAATAAAATATCTCTCTCAAGAGTGAATAAGAATCACTGAAGCATAGAAATACAATTTCAACTTGAAAATAGAGCAATGAACTTAATAATTTGTTTGTCTGTGTGCTTGTTGTTCTTTCTCTATTTGGATGTTCCCATATATATAGATATGTTGGTGATGACCGTTGGAACATTTTCTTCTTGTCCGTTAGAGAGTGTGCAGCCACTATTGACTTTTCCAGTTTTTGAAAAATATCCGTTGGCGGTGGTTGGCATTTGAACGTTTCATTTGACTTCCATTACTTAATATGATTTCTTCATTGTTCTTCTGTAAATAGGCTAAGAATACTAACACAATGAAAGATTAATCATATAGAAAACAAAACAATCAACTTTTGAATGATTTCTGGATTTCTGGGTTTGCTTACTCGAGTAGCTACTCGAGTATCACATGAAGTTTACTCGAGTACTTACTCGAGTATCATCGGGAAAACTTTGATCAACTGCAAGTCAACAGACAAATTTAAGAATACTCGGGTAGTGCATGGAATAATCAATTTTTAAACCCTTGGAAATGTATGTTTACTCGGGTACCTACTCGAGTAATGCACTCACAACTTTATGAGTTACTCGAGTACCAACTCGAGTAAACCTTCAAATAAACTTTTGGTTACTCGATGCTTTACTCCAGTAATGTTGGCAGGATTTCAAGGCCGAGAGCACTTACCTTGTTACTCGGATAAGGACTCGAGTAATGTATTCATGTGTGCATAAGTTACTCGGGTACCACCTCGAGTAAATATACTTTTTGTGCTTGACTTACCCGGGTAATGACTTGAGGTTTTCCTTGAAAAATCTCTGCATACTCGGGTACCTACTCGAGGAATCCACTTAAAATAGAACATTAAATACTTGCATACTAGAGTAATCACTCGAGGAAAATGAGTTAAAAATATATCAAGTTAATCGGATACCACCTTCAAGTTTTCACTTACTTCAGTGCGTTACTCGAGTACCTACTCGAGTAATGTTGCAGTGGTACAAAATGCCGAGAGCATCATTTTTCAGAAACAGGGTTACTCGAGTACCTACTCGAGTATCTTTGGCAACCTGAAGGCAACTGGAAGTTTTTCATCTAGTTACTCGAGTAGCTCCTCGAGTAACATTGGCAGGCCGAGAGCAACTCCAAGTTTTTTACCTGGTTACTCGAGTAGCTCCTCGAGTAACATTGGCAGGCCGAGAGCAACTTAAAAATACTTACACTATTACTCGAGTACCTACTCGAGTAACGTTGGCAGGTTACTGGAAGGTGCCTCTGGTTACTTCAAGTTTTGGCTCATTACTCGAGTACCGCCTCGAGTAATCCCTTAGAAAACTTGCCTCTGATCAAGTTGCTCAACTTTTTCTCTTGGCCTTTCTTCATTACTCCAATGCTTACTTCAAGTGAGGCTTATCCCTGTTATTCCTTTGCTCAAACTTATTTATTAATCATTTCCTTTTCAAACCATTCTTTTGTTATCATCGAAACATGAGATCTAACATAACTCTCTATGTACTAATCTTCTCAACTTTACTCTATCTACAACTATTGTCATATCACCACATCAACCAAAAAATTTATCACATCACCCAATTCACCCCCTCTTGGGTGAAGCTTGCCTCTTTCATAATTGATTGAGCCCTCCAAATCAAATCTTAAGTCATAATGCCTTCAATTAATAAATACTTGTCAAAACCTAGATTGCTAAATTATGAAAACCACCAAAGTGGATGCATTTGAGTTATCTTGATGGGACAAGCGTGAGTAATATTGTTGCTCATAATATTCATTATTATTTTGATTTAATTGAGATTAACAAAATGGTTTTGGATCTCAAGGCGTTAGATATGATTAAACATGCCGGATCATATGATGATCAAATCCCATAAAGAACTAGGAGTTACATGTGATGTAATTGTTAAATTGGTTAGCTACTTAAATAACTTGAATTTACACATCCTGCCAAAGTGGACTTAAGTTTAAGCAAAATATGGATCTTAGCCCTGGAATTATTATATTAAGGGTTGTTAGTTTTGTGGGAGATTACTAACTAATTTTGCATATTTTAATTGTAGAATCATGTCAACTAGTAATATTGCTACACTATCGTTAGGATCAACCCTTGAGAAGGACAAACTCAATGGGACAAACTTTCTTGATTGGTTCAGGAACTTAAGAATTGTTCTCAAGCAAGAAAGAAAGGCTTATGTCCTAGATCAACCTATTCCTGAGGAGCCTACAACCAATGCTCCAAGAGCTCTGAAAGATGCTTACACAAAGTATAGGGATGACTCTGTGGATGTAGGTTGCCTGATGCTTGCCACCATGATAAGAGATCTGGAACTTATGGAGGCTCATGAGATGATTGTCCATCTCAAGGAAATGTTCCAGCAACAGGTAAGGTAAGAAAGGTATGAGACCATAAAGGCCTTTTATTCCTACAAGATGGTTGAAGGTGCATCAGTTAGTGCTCATGTGTTAAAGATGAAAGGCTACATTTATCACCTTAAGAGGCTTGGATTTCCTATGAGCCAGGAGTTAGCTATGGATTTGATCTTTAACTCATTCCTAGAAAGTTATGACCAGTTAGTCATGAACTATAACATGAACAACAAGGAGAAATCAAATTCTGAACTGCATAGAATGCTCAAAACTGCTTAGCAGAGCATTAAAAAAAGCCCAGTACTACTACTTTGATGGTTTAGAAAGGGAAGGCCATGAAAGAGGAATAGAAGGGTAATGGCTTAGGTTGTAAGACCAAAGAGTAAAATGAGCCTGAAACTAAGCCTACACCCAAGAAGGCAAAGCCTCAAAAGGAAGAAGTCACTACTTTTACAATGAACCCGATTATTGGAAGAGAAATTGCATACTCTACCTTGAAGATCTGAAAAAGAACAAGAAGGATAGTAGGGCTATCGCTTCAGGTATTTATGTTTTAGACATTCATTTTTCTACTTTTTCTGCATGAGTATTAGATACTGCATGTAGTTTTCATATTTGTACAAATGTGCAGGGTCTAAAGGATTGTAGAAAGTTGAAGAAGGGCGAGTGGACCTATAAGTTTGAAATAGAACAAGAGTTACTACTTTAGCTGTAGGCACTTATGAATTAGTTCTGCCCAGTGGGCTTTTGTTAGTTTTGAACAATTGCTATTATGTTCCTGCTTTGAGTAGTAACATTATTTCTCTTTCTTATTTGGATAAGGAAGGTTATACTTCCATTACTGGGAATGGTAAATGTTTTATTTTTCGTAATGAAATTTTCTATGTGGATGATGATTCGCATGTTGGTCATTATATATTAAATTTATAACATCCTAATAGTGGAAATATCTATAACATAACTACCAAAAGGATCAAGTCAAATGATTTGAAAAGATACTATGTCTACAATCCCACTGATAACAAAGTGTTTATTATTAGAAACGGTAAGTTTCTAGAAAGAGAGTTTATCTCTAAAACAACCTGTGAGAGCAAGGTACATCTCGAAGAAGTTTGAGAGCCACAAGATAGAATAGAACCACAGACGGAGAATAGAGAAGACTCATAACAAGTTGCTAAGCCTCCTCAAGTAACACAAGGTCCATGTAGATATGATAGGACATGACATCAGCCTTAGAGATATGGATTTTTGATTACTAAAAGTCGTGATGTGTTGCTCGTAGAGGAGAATGAGCAAACAACCTATCGAGAAGCCATAGTGTGATGAAACTCCGAGAAATAACTAAATGCCATAAAGTCTAAAATGCAATCCATGTACAACAATCACGTATGGACCTTAGTTGATCTACCTAAAGGTGTAAAAACCATCAGGTGTAAATGGGTTTTCAAGGAGAAAACTGACATGAATGGCAATGTAAATATCTTCAAGCACAACTAGTTGCAAAATGATTCATTCAAACTCATGGTGTCGGCTATGATGAAACATTTTCCCCAGATGCAATGGTCAAATCAATGAGAATCCTTCTTGTCATTACAACATATTATGATTATGAAATATGACATATGGATGTCAAAATAGCCTTCCTTAATGGAAAGATCCTTGAGGATGTATACATGACACAACCTGGAGGTTTTGTGCATCCAGATGACTCTACTAAAGTTTACAAGCTTTAAATATGCATTTATGGATTAAAGCAAGCATCCCAGAGCTGGAATCATTATTTTGATGAATTAGTCAAAGAGTTTGGATTCATTCAAAATATCGATGAACCTTGTGTTACAATAAGGTTAGTGAGAGCACAGTTGTATTTCTAATGCTTTATGTAGATGACATTCTACTCCTTAGGAACGACATTCCTACCTTGTAGAGTTTCAAGATTTGATTAGGAAAGTATTTCTCAATGAAAGACTTAGGTGAAGCCACATACATCCTAGGGATTAGCATCTATAGAGATCGATCCAAGAGACTAATAAGCTTAAGTCATAGCATATATATAGACAAGAACTGCATAGGTTCAGTATGCAGGATTCAAAAAGAGGTTACATGCCCATTTCTCATAGCATCCATCTTAGCAAGGATCTGTGTCCTAGTACACCTAAATAGTGAGATCGCATGAGTACAATTCCATATGCCTCGGCCATTGGATCCATCATGTATTCTATGTTATGTACTCAACGTAATGTCTCATTTGCCTTAAGTATGACAGCAATATCAACAAGATCCTAGTGAGGGTCATTGGATTACTATCAAGAATATCCTGAAGTACTTAAGAAGGATTAGGGACTTATTTTTGGTATATGGAGGATTGGACTCATTTGCCTTTTGTCTAACTGGTTACATAGATGAAAGTTTCCAAACTAACCAAGATGAACTTAAATCGCAATCTAGATACGTATTCCTCCTAAATGGTGGAACAGTAAGTTGGAAGAGCTCTAATCAGAGAACTGTAGCAAATTCTACATCAAAAGATGAGTATATAGTAGCATCAGATGCAGCTAAGGAAGCCATTTGGATCAGAAAGTTTATTACTAAACTACGGCTGGTACCTACCATCTCAAATACAATAGATTTGTTCTGTGACAATAACAGTGCTATTGCACAGGGCAAGGAGAAAGGACCAAGCATATACTCATGCAATTTCATCTTATTAGAGAAATCAATGATAAAGGTGACATAAAAATATGCAAAGTAGCAAGAGAAGACAATGTTGCTAATTCTCTTACCAAGCCGCTTGTACAGGTAAAGAATAAGCGTCATGTTAGGACAATGTGAATTAGGCAAGTTAATGATTGTACCTAGTGCAAGTGGGAGGATGTTGGAAATTATGCCATGAGGGCCAATCATCGTATTTTGAACATTATCATTTAATGAATTTTTCCATTCTGTTATCATATTATTTGCATGTTAGTTGTGATAATTGTATCCTTGGATGAATCATAAAGATTGTCCTAAATTTCCCTAGTCGGTCATCTGTTCGGGGGCACAGATGAAGTGAGACTAGTATGACTTTGATGAGGTATAGAGATACAAATCAAAGTTTTAGGCACTTGTATGAGTACAAGATGCTGGACTGACCCGCTATGAGAAAGTTGCATGGATCAAGTCATAAGCTTCTCTCTTGTATAACAGGGTCACAATGCCCTTGACCTGAGATCATCATGGATTCCTACATCATAGTCACTAAGCTTTGACCTAGTTAGAAGTCAACTTTGATTGAATAATGATAAAGGCTATTGTCGAGCTTGGTGGTTTTCATGCAGAGGAATGTGATTGGTGAAGATGGAATTTATCCCTCACATTGTAAAGAGATATTATTAGGTCACTTGATAAGTGTGTCTGAGAAACATAAGGCCATATTACAATAGAAAGGAGTTTCCACTTCTATTGTTAGACTACTGAGGAATCGGGAAAGTAGTGGTAAGGAACAGGAGGATGACTTTATACATGCCTTATCCTTGACCAAAATATCATGTGACAAAAAGGGACGTGACATAATGTATGACAGGTTGCATTGTTTTAATGATCCTCATATGAATTGGGTAGTCGTAATGTCTTGCTACTGGCCGCTTGCGACTTGTGGGTTAGTATGGTTATTGGCTCAATACCAACTTCGTATGGGTCTAAAGGGTCACACACAAGAATACCCTAACACGAGCTATAATGTCTAGGTTCATTGAATCTAATAAGATGTGTCCAAGATTCAATGAATACAATGCTTAATCTAGGGTGAACGAATTTTATATATGTATATGATATAAAATTCATGAAAAGATAATAATATTATATATAATATATATGTATTTTCAAAATTCATATATATATATATATATATCATAAGCGTCAGGACCAAGTGCTCTACCACGAAGCTAAAAGCTTAAGCTGGTAGTCAAGGCTAGGAACTTAATCCTTAAACCCATTCGTACCAAGGCCAGTTTGGTTTACGTGTCCCATAAGGCAGGGGTGGCACATGCCCCCACGAGAGAGCACCCATAAACTCTCTAGCCCCTTTGTTTTTCACCCAACCTTGGGATCAAACATGAGACCTCTAGCTTTGATACCATAAGCATCAGGACCAAGCACTCTACCACTGAGCTAAAAGCTTAAGCTAGTAGCCAAGGTGAGGAACTTAATCCTTAAACCCATGCACACCAAGGCCAGTTTAGTCCACGTGTCCCGTAAGGTAAGGGTGGCACATGCCCCTGTTAGAGAGCACCCATAATACTCTCCTATATATACATATATATATATATATATATATATATATATTATTTGATAATATTATTATATTTTGTTAGTTTTAAATTCAAGTTTATTAGATAAATTAAATTTATTAACTAACATAATAGAGATATAATATCTCATATTTAATTTATAAAGATAAATTAAATGTAATTCCATAGGCTCTTTATTCAAGTTAAATAAATAGGTTAATTACAATGGTTAAATAAATTAATTAAACCAAATTTATTTAATTAACTCATCAAAACAATTAAGTGTTAATTGATTTCAAAATTAATTAAGATTAATTTTGAAAATCAAAGATAGCCCTATCAGTTATAAAACAATTACGAATGGGCAGCATGATTAGAGCACATATGAGAAACTGAGGAGTCACAAGGAAACCCTAAGGAGACGAGAGACATTGGAGGTGCTAGTATGCAGTCTGTGTTGGGGTTGTATTCGTGAGGATATGGTAAAGGGAGCTAATCGAAGGTATTGGTTCTTAGAGATCGAAAATCCTAAATTCTAAAAGGTACAATACTTTTTAACTTGGTTTAAATGCCGTTGACAGATCCACAACTGGGATTTGTAAAATTTTAAATTCTTCCGCTGTGCCAGCCAATCCCAATACCCAATGGCACCATATATATGTCTTGTACACATTTTTACCGACACTTTAATCCTACTGCTTACACATACTAGGCCCTCTGCCTGGTAGGACCGGATTACAAAGTCCTCTAAAGTCTTTCTATCTCTCATCTTTATTAATACTCTTCCCACATTGGGATTAGTCATCTGCCTGATATTGGCATATCCTCAAGTCTCTAAGCCCAAAATTTGGGATATTAGAATTTTTCCCCCGTTTAATAAATTTTGTCCTTGAAATTTGCTACTAGTCCAGTTCCTAATAATACTTCAAAAGGGGCCATCGCTGCAAGGGTTTAATTTCTTTACTTCTACTCCTTTCTGACACCTCAAATTCTAAAGGTTTTCTCATTCAATTCTATTTCTATTCTATTTTAATAGACCTTGCCTGTCTATCCTATGTCTCAGCTTCTTTAACTTAAGCTCTCAAACTACTTCCCTCTTGACTAATACTATAGCTAACGAGTACAATCTGACTTAACAAGTTCAAATTTCTAACCCTTCTATCAATTTCTATTCCCATATCATCAAGACCATCAACTGCACCACTTTTCACTTCAAAGCATCAGTGATGATAGTTGTGTTACTACTTTTTCATTCATCTATGTTGTCTTATTTCTACTTTTCTGATTTTCAAAAATTCAAAATTCTTGTGGTCATAATACGTTTTCAGAATCAAACCATCCAAAAGCAGTGCTTTCACATTTTCAAACAAAACATAATCGCTGCCAACTCAAATTAATGAATGGGGTAATTCATCTAGTGAGGTTTCAACTGTTAAGAGGCACACGACACCATTCTGTCCTCATGCACCAGAATATTTCCCAATCCTTTTTTTCTTCTTTCTTTGCAAACCATACTGGTAACTTCACTATAGACCACACAAGGATCACATTTTAGGATCGGGAATATTCAATACTGGTGTAAGTTTCAACCACTTTTTCAGTTATATGAAATTCTCTTATAGATATCATCCCACTTAGAAATTCTTTATGTAATTCTTTCTTTCAAGTGAATCGCAAAATGATTCCAGAAAAATTTTAAATTTATCTAGTAAGACCTAGCAAACTGAGTATTCCTGCAACAATTTCTGGCCTCTTTTATTTCTGTACTGCCCCCACTATTCTGGGTTCCTCTGAGGATCCCTTCTTTTGATATAAGAAAGTTCAAACATAACCACTATAAACTGGTAAAAATTTTGTTTGGCAATTCTGTTCAAAAATTCAATTCTTGAAAAATTCTATTCACAATTCAATTAATACAATTCACAAAAATAGTTGGTGCATTGGTCAGTTCAAAATTCAATTTTCACAAATACTCAGGAACCTGACAACTATTCTAGAAGGTCATTCATTACATATACAATTCAAGCTCCAACCCTTGCTACTCAAGCCATTATACACTTATGATATTTTCAAGAAGCATGCAAAACAAACCATCTATCTTCAAGCATTCATGTTTACTCATAGGACACACAGTTCATTGGGACATTCTTAGGACACGCAGTCCCTTCTATTCCAGCCTTATAGTCATTATTCTAGCCTTATGGCCATTTCAATTCTAGCTTTACAGCAGTTTTATTCCAGCCATTCAGCTATTTCGAGACACACAGTCTATCAGGAAATTCTCAGGCTTTACAACCTTTTCGAGATGCTGCCCAGTAATTCTTAGTCTTACGACCATGGGCTTCTGCCCTTCTAATTTTGAAGGCTTTTCGGGTCTGACTACCTAAAGACACACTAGCCCAATAGGTCTAACTGCCTACTATATATTTATTAAATAAATATACTCGACGGTATATACAAACGTGCAGAACCATTATATAAGATATGAGAGAAAGAGTTCACTTGACTTGTTATGTCGAGCCTATTCTTTCTTAATTCTCTTTTTTTGTCCTTCTATCCACAACAACACTGAAGCACCCCATGGTGACTTACCAGGTCAAAAACCCTTTTCTTTAACAATTCTACATTTTATCATCTCATATGGGGTCATTCTGTATGGACTTTCAATATCGGTCCAGCTCGAAGCATAATTCTACTTCTCTTACCTATCGGGATAATCTACCCAGGTCGCAAAGGGAATTCGTAAGCTACTTGTACATTCTTTTCTCTATCTCAACTATGAGACCATAATTTAGGACTATTCTCATTCTTTCTATTACTTTGTTCCACCAGGGAACAAATTTCTCATTCTTTCTTTCTAAGGGAATACTCTATGATCAAGATCTTTTCCTATGCTGGATTAATAACATCCAAAAACCTCAATTCATTCAAGTCATTCTAGTACCTCAATTTATTCAATTCATACTGGTTCCTCACTTCATTCAATTTAATTCAATTGCCTAGGTAGTTAATTTAGCCATTGTTTGATTCTTAGGTTACAATTCACAAAGGTATATGGTCATGCATCTATCACATTCTTTTACCTCAAATTCAATTTATTTTATAGAGGCTTTTTTATTCTAGCATATTCTTTAAATCATTCTCTTAATACTTAAAATCACCTCAACTCATTTCTCAGATTACTAAAACATCATTCTAGGTAAAGAAGCAATATATAACATTCTTTTATTGCTTTTTAACCTCAAGGTCATGCCCATTCATCAATTGAGCATCATGAACTATATTCTATGCATCATTAACTATATTCTATGTCTCAAACAACTCTGAGCCATTTCAGTGTTCTTAAGCCCTTAAGGCTCAAAATAGATTGTTGGATCAAAATCCAAGTCTTAACTTCATATTGGATCGATAACCTCAATGTTAATTTTTTCCTCAATCATACCCAATATGCATGCTAAAAATCATCATGATTCATAGCTCAATTCTATCATTTGCAATATTCAAGTATTAACCTCAAGCTTTACTGAAGATTCAACCTTAATCCTAAGGTTCAAAATTCTCATTCTATATGCCTTTAAATACAGTTCATCTAACTAAGATGATCCGTAATTATGGAGAAATCTTAAGACAATCATTATTCCTCAAGTCTCCATAATCCTACCAACTTAATTTCCTAGGGGGTCACCCATCTTGGGATTACTCTTGCTGAGCACGCTTAACCATGACCATGGAGTTCCACTGGAATTCGAGTCACAGGCCAGCTCGGTATCAGATTCTCTGATGCTCATACCCTTCTATACTGGGTATACATCACTACTGCTTTGTTTCATTCTCTATATATAGCTCTACTCCTTCCACTAAATAAGTTTGCCACTTAGTGGTCGGGGAAGATTCCATTTCCTCTAGGTTTAACCATTACCCATATTTCATTCAATTTACGGGATCACTAACAAGGTATTGGTATACCTATTCTTAGCAATAGAGAACATTAGCATGATGCCATAACCTCTTCTCTGATACCAAAAGTGTAACACCTTAAATTTTTGCCACTTAATATGTATACAAAAGCGTTTCTATTCAATTCGTTAGGAGTTCATTTATGAATTCTGACTGTTGAGCCGTTACTCTTACTAGATATCAAAGTTCATTTTATCTCTAATTCTTATTTGTAGTTGCAGTGAGTTTAGCTATCCCAATTATGACTTAATTCGATTATGTGCATTCGTACTTTTCATTCATACATTATTGTCGTGCAGATGATTTACATCCAGTAAATTAATACACATTATTTCTTTATCGATTCTTCATCTCCTTTACTTCTTGTTCATCTTTGGCATTCTTATCTTTCGTATTTTCGTACCTATATGGTTGGTGGGGGTGAGATTCAGGTGAATCTTAGTAGCAAACATTACAGACAATGTATGTAAGATGAATGCTAGTGCATGATATGCTTGCCTTACATAGGCTCACGTTCACATAATGATATTCTGCATGCTCAATGTTTCATGTAACATACTTATGGCCACAATAAAAATGAAAACAGAGCTTCATTCATTCATACATGCTTCACATAATCAAGCAAAGCAATAAATCAAATCAATACACAACATAAACATCACATACATACAAGTAAGTAATTTACCACCTTTTGTCTTCAAGTTTTCTCCTTGTATCTTTTCTTCCAACTATTGAAGTTGCTTCAATTAACTCCTCTTTGTCATCTTATGGCCCTAGATAAATGGCTATATGATTAGAGCCATGACAAATAAATATCCAATAGGCTACTTTAGCCTTTAGGACTTGTCTCTATTCTTTGGGCCCATACTTTTGCCAAACTTTAATAACCCAAGACACATTGATTGGCTAACTTTAAAGTTAATACATTCAGTTCAATGGGTATTTAATGGGCCCACACTAACTCCATGTGCTTAACTTAACCCTTAGAAGTTAATTTTATTACCAAATGCCATTACTTATCATTTTCGCACTATTCCAGAAAATTGGCAAATTTTTCATTTAACTTTGAAAAATCATAACTAATTCTAGAAAAATCCAAATGTAGTGTTTCAAAGTTTTATGTGACCCTCATTAACTCAATTTTAATGAAAAAATATTATCCTCAGCCAATTATAGGGCTAAATTTCTCATAATCATCAAACAACACAACTGGTCCATAAAACAATCCAGATTCAGTGCCTAACTTCAAAAATTCATGTCTCACAATCTACAAACTCAAATGACACTTATCATATATAAAATTAAAGCTTAGGATGTCTACTTCAAATATGAGAAGTTTCATGGCCATTTAACAAGATTTTGTCAATTAAAAAATGCCACAAGCAGGCTACCTCCGGAATTCACCAATTTTCCAGACCAACATTTGAAAATTCATAATTAATTCTACAAAACTCCAAATGGTTTGGTTCCAATTCCTATAGAAAACTCTTTAAGTGTTCATTAAGGGAAAAATATCACAAAGCATCAATTATAGCCATATATTTCCAAAAATTCGTCAAACTCAAACTATCACAGATTCGATTCTATAATCGGGGTCAAACTTTGAAAAATTATAACCTTTAATCAACTAGTCAAAATGGCTAATATTACCAATCAAATTAAAGACCAGGATGTCTACTTTTTCCTTGTAAAATCTCATAACATTTTGATTAAGTTTGAGCAATCAAAAACATGTTACAATCTCCCTGTCTCCAGAAAATGAATTCAGACAACTTTAACATAAACTTCCAAAATCATCATTTAACAATAAAAAATTTTTTAAGCCATGATTAAACCTCAAAAATACCCCTTGGAAAAATTATGACTAATACCCACCTTTGAGAATACTCATCCAAACAACAAACCAATCGGTCCAAAAATGAAGCGCATACTTACCTCTACACATTTTCGCAACAGGTTCGAAAAATTTGGCAGTACTTTGGTAAGCGAGATGACATCAAACACCTCCAAAGGAAAATTTGAAACCATAGAAATGAAGCTTGGGATGATTAGAATAAGGTTTGTGAAGGGTATTTTGAGAGAAAACGCCGATTTGGAGTTGAAATCGGCTCTGAAGCTCAAGAATGATTACTATTCTCCTTCTATCTCTCATCTAACAATTTCTTGGAATTTTTTTTTATTTTTAGGGGTATATGGACGAAATGTTTGGGCCTTTATTGGTCTTGGAAAGTGTCTGCCACGTGTTGCATTCCGGTGGTGCCATTTGTTCAATGTTCTAGTGATTCGGTGACATGTGTCACTTACTTTAATAAAGTAGGTCCCACCTCTTTCCTTAGCTTTTAGCCGTCCAATATGTTAGGGTAAAATAGGGGTTTGATGATTTTCCCTGGCTCTTCGAGACTGGTGGATTCACCAGACTCAGGTGCTAGGTGGCAGGCTCCGGGAATGCCATCACAAAAGGCATAAAGGTGGTGTAATGATGAGGGATACTTGTCACCTCCTCATTTGGCTAACAGAAAAGTGGCTTTTGTATTTTGCATGATAAGGGGACACATGTCAATTTTCTATGGTGCCAACACAAAAGTTGTGTCATTATTAGTGATTATTACTTACTTTATTAATGCTACTTTAATAAAGTCATTTTATCTATGTCTACTCAAGTTTCACTCGGGACTTACATGCGTATCGGAGCCTGCAAGATGACACTAGGTCGGAGCACGTATATGGACCCCATATGGCGCCGCATTTTGGTGTCTTCTCCAAAAACGCAAGGTACACATGTCTGCCCTGAAAATGCCTTGTGTACGCCTATACTGTCATATTTTGCTCGACCAATCAGTCCCATACCTTATGACATAGCTGGGTGGTATCCTTCTACCAACCCAATGGCATCATATATGTGTCTTGTACACATTTGCATTGACACTTTAATCCTACTGGTTACACATATTAGGCCCTTTGCCTAGTAGGGCCAGATTACATAGTCCCCTAAAGTCTTTCTATCTCTAGTCATTCTTGAGACTCTTCCTAAATTGGGCTTAGTTGTCTGCCTGATATAGGCATATCCTCAAGTCTCTAGGCCCAAAATTCGAGATATTATAGTTGTATACAGTGGTCCATATATATTTGTATGTATGAGGCTCAATAAATCAGTGGCCCTCTCACTATGCCCAGTAAAAGGTGCCTTTGTCATTTTTCCTAATAAGCAAGAATCACATGTATCATATGACTCAAAATCAAATGAGTTAAGAAATCCATCTTGATGGAGTTTAGAAATGTGTTTTCATTTATATAGCCTAGACGACAATACTAAAGGTATGTCGGATTCAAATTGTTTGATTTTATCCTTTTAGTAGTTACTTTATAGATATTTCCACTATTTAGATGTTCTAAATTTAACATATAATGACCAACATAAAAATCACCATCACCATAGAAAACGTCATTACGATAAATAGAACATTTACTATTCACAGTAATGAAAGTATAACATTCCTTATCCAAATAAGAAAGAGAAACAATGTTACTACTTAAAGTAGGAACATAATAGCAATTGTTCAAAACTAACAAAAGCCCACTGGGTGCAACTAATTCATAATTCCCTATAGCTAAAGCAACAACTCTTGCTTTATTTCCAACGCGTAGGTCTACTAGCCCTTCTTCAGCTTTCTACTATCCTTAAGACCCTGCACATTTATACAAATGTGAGAACCAATGTGGTATCTAATACCTATGTAGAGGAAATAGAAAAATGAATGTCTATAACATAAACACCTGAAGAGATAGCCCAACTATCCTTCTTGTTCTTTTTCATATCTTTGAGGTAGAGTTTGCAATTCCTCTTCTAATGACCTAGTTCATTGCAAAAGAAGCATACTCATTCCTTTGGAGGCTTTGCCTTCTTGGGTGCATACTTGGTTTCAGGCTTTTTTAACTCTTTGTTCTTACCCCCTAAGCCATTACTATTCCCTTTACTGTTCATACCCTCTCCTAGTTTTGCCTGTTGTTCAAACATTTTCTTGAGATAGACAATCATCTCATGTGCCTCCATGAGTTTCACATCTCTTTAGAGCTCAGGAACCATAGTGGCAAGTATCAAGCAACCTACATTCATAGAGTCATCCTTATGCTTCATGTTGGCATCTTTTTGAGCTCTTAGAGCATTAGTTGTAGGCTCCTCAAGAATGGGTTGATATAGGACATAAGCCTTTCTTTCCTGCTTGAGAACAATTCTCAAAATCCTAAACCAGTTGAGAAAGTTTGTCCCATTGAGTTTGTCCTTCTCAAGGACCGATCGCAACAATAGTGTAACAGTATTACTAGTTGTCATGATTATACAATTAAAATATGCAAAGTTAGTTACTAATCTCCCACTAAATTAACAACCCTCAATATAATAATTAGTGAGCTACGATCCATATTTTGCTTAAACTTTAGTCTGCTTTGGCAGGACGCTTAAATTCAAGTTATTTAGGTAGGTAACCTATTTACCAATTACATCACATGTAACTCTCAAATCTTTATGGGATTCGATCATCATGTAATCCAGCATGTGTAATCCCATCTAATGCCTTCAGATCAAAAACTATTTTGTTAATCTCAATTAAGTCAAAACAATACTCCCTCTGGTCCTAATTATAGGACATATTTACCTAACTTTGGAGAAATTAAGGATAGTGGTTAAATTAGTTAATCATATTTATTTTCCTAAAATACTATTATTTAAAATTTAAAATGGCATCCAATTGTGTTGATTCTCTGTTTTTTCTTGTACCTCTCCTACCTTACACACGACTTCTCCAAGCTCTCACACAATCCGGCGTCATCAATTTCCCTCAATAACTTTGATCTACTCTTGTTAAATTATTATTGTGTTTAATTATTATTGAGAAAGTATCAATAGGGAGTATTTTAGGAAGAAATTGACAAAAATTAGAACTTTGTCCTATAATTAGGACCAAGATCAACTCTCAAATGCTGTTTTATAATTAGGACCAGAGGGAGTAATTAATTTTGTGAGTAGCACTATTACTCACACTTGTCTCACCAAGATAACTCAAATGCATCCACTTTGGTGGTTCCCACAATTGAGCGATATAGGTTTTGACAGGTATTGATTAATTGAGCATTATGACTTAAGATTTGATTTGGAGGGCTTAACCAATTAGTTTTGTTTATATGAATGTAATTGCGATCGTGTCTCATACAGATAAATACATATAAATGCAAAAGTATGCATGAAATGATCTAATCAAAAGCATAATTTAAACATGACACAACATGGCTTACCTAATCTAAAATTCTCCAAAGCCAATAAAAGGACTTCTCTAAATAGGAAAAAGAAAGATACATTGAGAGAAACCTCGTTCAAACATATGAGGGGAGTAAAATGAGAAAAGAATGTACATTGAGACTATTTAGAGGAAGGCATGGCATGCAGGCCATATTTAAAAAATTTACAACCCTTGTAAAACTTGAGTCATATTGTTCACCCTACCTAAACAATTTTAGAAATTAAAACCACAACAAATAACAATTCATACAATATAAAAAGCAATAAAAATGTTATGGTTATGTCGCACTATGAATAGTTAGCCATAACAAACTATTAATATTTATTTTAATTATTTATGTCGTGCATTAGTAAATTATATTACTATTCTTTCACACCAATATTATAAGTAACTTGTAATTAATTAACATCCATACTAGAATTAAGGTCCAATGGCTAACTCATTAACTTTTCCTAGGAATGGAACAATTTCTCAACCACTCTACCCTTATTTAAAGTATAGAGAAGCATGCATTAAACTTAAAGTCATATTTTGCTTGACTTTCAATCTTTTTGAACTAGCAGTAGAGGCATCACATGTCTCCAAGAATAGTTATGAATCTTCTTAATTTATTCATCATTAACATTTCATGTAAGAGATTCCCACATGTTTCTATTCAACATGCTACCCATGAGATTTTGAATCTAACAATCTCATAACACAAGAGTACCAAAACCAGGCCAGATTTTCCTTAGTCTCTTATCCTTAGTATGTGACACAATAGCACTTATGAAGTCGCCCAACTTAGCATAAGAAGTTGTATCTAGAATTTCTTTGAGATAATATACTCAAATCCTAAGAAACTCCTCCTTTAAATCAATACTTATAGAATTCCAAGTTAATAAGAAAAAAAATGTTATAACCATATACAACTTATATATCACATATATAAGCACACAAACTCAACTTAAATGCACAATTGACTTGCCTTTAATGCCACTGTTGGGATTGGCTAACGCAGCAGAAGAATTTAAAATTTTACTAATCCTAATTGTAGATCTATCAACAAATTTCAATTGAGTTAGAAAGAATCGTACCTTTTATGCGTTTTGGGTATTTCATCTATAGGAGCCAACATCTCATATTTGCTCCCTCTACCAGTATCCACATAAATGCGACTCCAACACGGACTGTGTGCTAGCGCGTCCAATGTCTCTGTAGGGTTTCTTTTATGGCTCCTTTTTCTCATCAGTCCACTAATTAACTTGCCCCCGTCTTTTTTATAACTAATAAGGACTATCTTGGATTTTCTAAATTAATCTTTATTAATTTTTAAATCAATTAACACTTAATTATTTTGATGAGTTAATTAAATAAATTTTGTTTAAGTAAATTTGTCCAACAGTTTTATTTAACCTATTTACTTAACCTGAATAAAGAGCCAATGGAAATAGATTTAATTTATTTTTATAAATAAAATTTGGGATATTATATCTTTATCATGTTAGTTATTAAATTTAATTTATCTAATAAAACTAAATTAAAACTAACACAATGTAATAATATTATCATATAATATTCATATATATATATATAAATGTATTTCCAACATATATATATATATATAATATTATTAATTTTATTTTCAAGAATTTTATATTATATACATATAAATATAAAATTCTTCCACCATTGATTAAACATTGTCTTATGTTGGGCCATTTTTGTGCGTGACCCTGTACGCCCATACGAAGTTGGCGATGGGCCAATAACTGTACTAACCCACAAGTCACAAATGGCCTCTAGCAAGACATTATGACTACCAAATTCATATAAGGATCATTAACACAATACAACCTATCATTCAACCATGTCACGTCCTTTTTGTCACACGATATTTCGGTTAAGGATGAGTCATGGATAATGTCATCCTTTTGTTCCTGACTATTACTTTCCCGATTTTTGAGTAGTCTGACAATAGAAATGGAAACTCCTTTCCATCGTAGTTTGGTCATACATTTCACAGACTCACTCATCGAGGGGCCTAGTAATATTCTCTATTAATGTGAAGGACAAATTCCATCTTGACCATTCATATTCCTCTGCATGAAAAACCACCAAGCCCGATCGTAGTGTTTATTATCACCCGGTCAAAAGTGAATTTTGACTAGTTCAAAGCTGAGCAAATCTCATTTAGGAATCCATGATGACCTCAGGTCGAAGGGCATTGTGACGTGATTATATATGAGATAAACTTATGACTTGATCCATATGGCTTCTCATAGTGGGTTGATCCAGCACCTTGTACTCTTACAAGTGCCTAAGACTTTGATTTATATCTCCATATCTTATCAAAGTCATACTGGCCTTATTTTATCTCTGCTCCCGCATACATGACCGACTAGGAACATTTGGGACAATCTTTATTATTTATCCAAGGATACAGTCATCACAGTGAACATGTGAATAATATGATAACATAATGAAGAAAATTCATTAAATTAATGATGTTCAAAGTACAATGATTGGCCCCTAGGGCACAATTTCCAACACTAACAATTGTATTGAAGTTGAAAGTGTTGACAGTTCATTTGAAACTATAAGCTTTCTACGATTGATGAACAATTAGAAGTTGAGAATGAAGAAGGAGAAATTATAAAACACTTTTATGATGTAGTTAACATAGAAGAACAAGAGGAAGATGATTTCCCAGAAGAGCCCATTACAGACGAATTTGATAGATCATCCTTTGCAGCTCAAGACGCACATGTGGTAAACAATTCCAATTCTTTTGGAGTTATTTTGAATATTGATTTTCAAAGTTTGGATAAAATTGTTTTTCAACCAATTATTGATTCGATTTTAAAAATCAAAAATGTTTTTGATCGTGCTAGAGAATATATAGGGAAGAAAGTATGTTTAAATGAAAATTACTTGAGTTTTCATTCACATGACCGACACAATACTCTCATAATACATATCATTATATAGTTTGCAATTATTATGGTAAATCGGGTCACATTTCTGACACATGCCATATTAGAAGAAATTCTAATATGGGAAATAAATTTGTTTGGGTTCCTAAAAGGGAAATGGGTTCAAATGCTAATGTTCAAGGACCCAAAGCAAAGTAGGTACCAAAATGTCCATCTGGTATTTCATGTGTACAAATTGATTCTAGAAAGAATGGGCATAAGGGTACAGAGAAAATGAAGAAGATTCTAAGAGTTCCTAATGCACCTGAAAGGAGATTTACATCAATTAGAAGAACTCTCGAATCATCTATTACTAGAACTGTAAAGTCTAACCACAAAGAAAGGCAATAGAGAAAAGGAGTACGTTCCACCTCAAGAATGGACTACCATAGAGTACTGTTCAACTATCTTGAGGGGAACAAGAAAAGGAGGATCTCTCAAGTATCAAGTAAAAGACTTGTGGAGTCTATATATTTTGAGAGAAGGTTGCCATCACCCAAAGCAAGGGATTCAAAGTATCAACATCACTAAAAGATGTAGTAGGTAAGAAAAAGCAATCCTCCAAGTACCCAAGGTAAAGGTAAACAATGGTTAAACCTCTAACATTACTAATTTTAATATTTAATGAGGTTTATATCTTGTGACCTTATTAATGAACATAGTATATTGTTTTTGAAGTCTATTTCAAAAGAATTACAATGTTAAATAGTTGAGTTCTTTATGCATACATCCGAATGTGTGCATAAAGTCATGAATGATTCATTATGCTTAATTTTTCTAAATTGATTACATTCTTGAGAGCATGTGATTTTTTTGTTCCTACAAACTAACAATGATGGGATCTAAGCAATATTGGATACCAAGGAAGAAAAAGATGTATATGGATTTGTAGGATGAGATAAAGCTTCTCAAGATTGCTATTACTTAGATAAATAAATCATTTCTTGAGGAAGCTACACAAGTAATGCTTGACTTTGATGTTGAGCATGCAAAAGGAGACAGCACCCGAGGCATCACTAGGAGTACCTAACAAGTGATGAAGGAAGAAAAGATGCACAATAAAGTAGCACTTGAGTAACCTTTCAAGTGATCATTATCACTGTGTGATAACTGGAGTGACTATCCAAGTGATTAATCAACTGGAAGAATATGAGACAAAAGTCAAGGAATTATGCACAAGTAAACTTCAAAGGATAATTTCTTGAGTAATTATGAGATTCCTGAAGTAAGGTATTGTCTTCTTTATCCATCAAAATTTGTTGGGTTCTATCACTAGAGTTACTAATTGAATAATAGTCAGGGACGATCATTCAAGTGCCCACTAGAGTGATGTCAGATTCTCGAAGTTAAAATCCCTATCATAGCATCACTTCTCACTCTCACCTGAAATTCCACTTCTAGTGCAATATTCCAATAATCTCTTTATATGCTTTCCTTATAATGTGCTTTTATGAATTTTTTTAATTTGGGTATTGAATACTTGCTCATTATTGCATACTATTGCAATCAATCATTTATGGCTTTCAAAATGTTTTTAGATTGCTAAATGGATCAAAAGTTGAATTGTACATAATGTTTCTATATATTTGAGTTTTGAAATGCACATTTCAAAAATTTTCTTGCATTCCAATCCTTCCTATTTATAAAAGTTCATACACATGATTTGAAAATTATTCATGCTTTGTTTACATTCAAATCGGTTTCAAAATTGGAAGTTAGTATTTTGTGTACTTAATGATAGAAATGCTTCAAGTTCATCCACCAAAGTTTTCCCCATTATTGACATATTGTTTATTGGTCTTAAATGTACTATCTTGTGCTTGAACTCCTTAGTCTCATTCTCTAACTAGTTAGACCTCATGTTTAAAAAGTTGATCATCTATGAGTTTGAAGCCTATGTCCTAGAAAAGAATTCAATTTGTGAATGCCTTATGATTAAGGCATAAATCCTTAAGCTGACCATGTTATTCAGAGTATTACAAATGTTTATTAATACATTGAATGTTAATGCATTAATCATTGTAGTAGAATAACTTACTATAATATTCTAGAACTCTAGTCATTTAGACTAATGAGTATATGCTTCATCATCCATAAATCCTTATGCTCATCTTGTTGCTCAAATGCATTAACATTTGTCTTCATCCATTTTCGAGTAACTAGAGGCTTGTAATCAAAATCTTGCCTTGAATGTTCCTATTCTTCAAGACACAACTCTAAGAGTCAATATTGTCTCTTGGTTAATAGAAAAGTCAATATGCTTATATATATCTATTAGGCTAAGCCTTTTTGGCTAATTCAGTTTCCATATGACTTTTGCTCTTGGGAAAATTCTCAAACAAGTTAAACTCCAACATCTAACAGATTATCTTAGTTCTCTAAAAGAGAAACTTTTTGGTATATATATATATATATATTTAAACTATTGACTTTCACCATTTTTAGCATGAATATCATTTGTAAACATGTTTCAACAATGATTTTTGCATATATTAAACATCTCAATTTCACAATGCATTGTCATAATTTGAAATAACATTTGAGATTTGAAACAATTTGCATACTTAAAAACGTTGACTCAATTCATGATTTGTCATTTCATAAAAGTTTATCACTATGGATATATTTTCTACTCTCTTTGATCCAACTTACATAGGTTGTATAAAAATCATATAAATGACATATTTTTTATTTAAAGTGTATTTACAAATTGTCATTTATCATTGTAAAACATCATTCTTGGATAATTTGTTTGTTACCCTTTATGTTCAGTAACTATAATTAATTGGGTAAAATTATATTTTGGTCTGCATTGGTTTACTATACTCTTTGCTTAAATATCACATGAATTAATTGTATAAGAGCATATATGTCTAATACTGTGTGAACCTAAGAGAAGTTGGGTACTAAAGAGCATGTATTTATACTTTTGCAGGAGTTGACCAAGCTACTCTACTTTTGGATACAAAGAACAGAGGCTAACAGAGTAAGCATGACTAGTAGTATTATAGTGTGAGCAGAAATAGAATCTATAGTATCACTCAAGTGACACCCTATCACTAGTAAGTGACTAGCTAGTGATGCAGTTGAGAAAGAGAAAGAGGAGGAAGACCTATTAAATGGGCCTAGCTGAGATTCATTCTAAAGTAGCTCAAGGCCAAGAACAAGTCAAGCCATTATGAGCCTTTATTGCCTACCTATCTTCCTTATTGTGCAAAGGTGATCAGACATTTCTACTATACTATGGAGCCAATAGAGAGGTTCAGAGGAAGACACTGAAATTAAGGATATGTTAAAAACAACAATCATAAATTAGAAAGTCACTATCTAAACCTCAAAGATTAATGAGTGGATAAGGTATCAACAAGCCTCCCACTAGACCTTTCAAAAAATATGATAAACCTGAGATGTACAGAGTCATCAAACTTGGTGAGCCTATGGGGATTCTCAACTACCACCCTAGCTCTATATCTAATCTTCACAAAATTATATGGTACATCTACACTGAAGCTATGGTGAACAATGCCAATAACTTAACTCACTTTATTGAGAAGAATTATCACACAATGACCTATATTATTAGGAAGGAGGAGAGGAACATTAAAGAGATCATGTCTTTCATAGAATAAGAAGTACATATATACTTCTATCAAGCATACTCCAACGACATACCCTTATTTGGTATCTCATTGATCATGGGTTTGATAGAGGAAGGATTGGCACAAAATTATTTATAAAACAAAAGAAAAATGATATGTTAGTTGTACAAATATATGTTGATGATATTATCTTTGGATCCACTAACGATTCTCTGTGCAAGGAATTTTCTAACATTATGAAAGAAGAATTTGAGATGTCTATGATGGGAGAATTAACATTCTTTCTGGGTTTGCAAATCAAACAAAGAAAGAATGGAATATTCATATCGTAGACTAATTATCTCTAAGAGCTCCTTAAGAAGTATGGAATGAATCAAGTTAATGGAGCCGACACACCTATGAGTTCAACAACTCTACTAGATATAGATGTAAAAGGACCAGAATTCAACATAACAATATATCGAGGAATAATTGGTTCATTACTCTACCTTACAACCAACAAACTAGATATTCATTTCAGTATTGGTATGTGTGCTAGATACCAATCATGTCCCAAGGAATCTCATGCTAAAATAGTGAAAAGAATTTTTAGATACCTTGCTGATACAGTAGAGTTGGGAATATGGTATCCTAAGGGAGGTGATGAATATCTAACTTTATACTTAGACTCAGATCATGGTGGTTACAAGATAGATAGAAAAAGCACAAGTGGATAATGCCAATTTCTAAAAAGAGTAGTTGTTTCTTGGTTCAGCAAGAACAAAACACAGTGTTATTATCCTCAATAGAAGCTGAATATATAGTAGTTTCAAGCTATTGTGCACAAGTGTTATGGCTAAAATAGTAACTATAGGATCTTGGCATATACCTCAAAGAAATTCTCATCTACTGTGACAATATTAGTACCATTAGCTTAGACAAAAATCCAGTACAACATTCAAGAACTAAGTACATTGATGTAAGACATCACTTTATAAAAGATCATGTTCAAAAGAAGGGTGTCAAAGTGGTATTTATCCCAACACATTTGTAACTGGCTGACATATTCACCAAACCTCTAGCAAAGGATCAATTTCTTTATATAAGGAGGGAATTAGGAATGGTAAATCCTAATTAACTGTGAGTAAATTTATGTATTCTTTATTCATTTGATTAAGTTTTGATGATAAAAGTAACTAACTAAGCATCGAAGTTTCTAGTTATGTATTTTGTAGGATTAATCTTGAAAAGGAATTTTGGAAAAAGAAGCACTATTTGAATAATGATCAATGTATTCGAATACACAAACAAGTTTTTAAAGGAATTTTATTCAAATACTGTAGCAATATTTCAATCTGTCTATCATTAACTATCCAAAACAAGGATCGCTATTTGAATACAAAGCAAAGTTATTTCATAGACACTATTCAAATAAGGCAGAAATAGTCAAATACTACTCAAAACTGAAAAAGTCTTTTTCGAATACTGGAAGGGCTATTTGAATACTAAAGCACATTTTTGAAGAAGACTATTCGAATAGCGGGAACAGTATTTGAATACCAATACAATTTCACAAAGTATATGGAAATTCTATTAGAATACTCACGTTGCTATTCAAATACAAAAGTAAAATTTACAAATAGGACTATTCAATTAGTAAACAAAGTATTCGAATAGTATTTCTTTTAGATAACTTGAAAAAGAACTATTCGAATAATAGAGTCACTATCCGAATACAAAGCCAAGCCCTACAATAAAAGATTTCGAATAATGCATATATTATTTGAATAACAAAGGATTATATTTAAAATTTCATTTCAAAAGTCTATTCAAATACTAATCAAAATGTTTTCGAAAAGTAATAGTTATTATTTTGACAATATTATTCGAATACTCTAAGGAATATTCAAATGGAATTATTTTTCTTTTAAGTATTTAATTAATGAATAAACTCTTAATATTCTCTAGGAAGGAAGTGTATCCGAATATTGAAACTACTATTTGAATACAACAAGGAGCAAGATATAGTGGACTATTCGAATAAATGGTATACTATTCAAATAAAGCAAATCGATGAACAATCCAAAGAATACTATCCGAATACAACTCTTTGTGTTACGATAATGGCATCTACAAATCAACAGAAACTATTTGAATAGTTAGGATAATTAAAGACAAGTTATTCGAATAAAACCAAGACTATCCAAATACAAGTATGCATATTTCCTCCCTAATTATTCGAATAAGTTCATAAGTGTCTAAATAATCCCTCTACTATTCAAATACTCATGAAACTATTCGAATACTCCTAGGTCTAAATATAAAAAAACTAAAATTACTCTTTGCTCATTATTCAAATACCACTTCACTTTCACTCTATATACAAATCTCTACCATTATTCTCGCCTTCATTTTGCAATCAAAACCCATTCAAAAATAACCTATTCCATCATCTACAACTTCAAATCCTCCAGATCCTCAAGAAAACCTAGCCTTCGACACTTAACAGAAAATTCTCATTAAGGAACAAGTAAGCAAATATCAAGAAAGGGGATGCTACACCACCTACCAAATCATCTACCAAGAAGACCACTACTCAGAAAGCACCTAAGAAGTTCAGACCCAAGGTTGTTGATAGTTTTGGTAAAGCTTCCTTATGGCTAAAGGGGATAGTTAACAAGGAACCAATGAAGACAAGATTAGTTTCCAAGTCTACTATCCCTATCACAAAGTCAAAAGAGAAAGACGTTTCAGACACCTCATCTCAAGACCCCTCTACAGAGAGTGATAGCCTAGAAAGAACAGTAAGAAGTGTGATAAAAGGGATGGCTCATAACATAAGAATTGGGCCAAGCAAGACTCCTAAAGTTCCATCTCAAAAGAGTATGCCTGAAGTATCTAGGAGCTTGATGGAAGAAGTAGCCGGACCCCTACCAACTTCAAACTAGATCACTTCTTCAACCAGATGAAAAGAAGAGGTATAAAGATTTATTCTCCTCTAGGCCTATGAGCCTGTAGTGTATGTTGATATGCCATATTTAAGAGATAACCTAGGATTCAATCTATATGGCTTCTTAGAACACTACTAGAGGTGGCTCCAAGTTGATTTATCCTATAGCCCCTCTTTAGTCAGAACTTTTTATTCCAATTTGTACTCTATCAAAATCAAAGGGAATAAAAAGGAAATGGTTGAAGAGAGATTGGGAGCTACTATAAGAGGGCAGAAGATTTAGTTGTTACCCTCTATCATTAACACTTATCTTGGATATGATGAAGAAGAATTTGAATGAAGCACCTGAGTACATTGATGATGAGATCATGCAAATCATCAAACTAGCAAGGATGGCAAAGAAATTCTCCTCCATGTGTCTAAGTGATGAACAGAGGATATTGTGGTATATCTACACTAGGTCTTTTGTCAAATAGTTTTAGAACTTCAATTTCTTCTCCAATCGGGATTTCAACCTGCTAGCTTGTCTTGTTTCTAGAGTGAAGCTGAATGTTGTAGAATTCATCTACTAGGAGATCAATGGATACATATTGGTTTCCAACAAAACAACTCATGTTCCATTCCTTAACTTGTCTCCCTCTTTCTGAAAATGAACAATATCTAGTACTTACAAGAACAAGCAAGGCTAATTAAATTTGGCAAGGTCCAAATCAAGAAAATGAAGATTGCCTTGCCACTGGATTTTCCTGAGGAACCCTAATAAAAAAGACAAACAATAGAGCCTGAGACCTCTAAGGTGGATGAAGCACACTCCTCCAGGGCTGCTTCTCCTTCTCCTTCATTATTTGGTGCTTCTATCCAAATTCAACTCCAAGGAGCTCTCAAACTAGTGGTGGAGCGACTCATGAGATATAATGAAGCTTTAATGCAAGATATCTAGAGTCAAGTCAAAGCAGTAATTGGTAGAGTCAATGAGAACCTCAAATCCCTATAAAACCTTTAAGCCAATTACCTTGAACAAATAAGGGAGATTAGATATAGGCTTGAATGCTTAGAGATAATCATTACTGAATCTTTATTGACTCAGGCCCCTATACTTCAAGTTCCTACAAATATTAATCTACACAATTCCCCTCTAACTCAGGCACCTCAAACCACCTCCACTACACCTCATAAGCATTCCAATATTCTCTTTACAATATAGGAAACTACCTCCTCTACCCCTGTTCAAATCACCATTGAGCTAGTAATCTAGCCGCCACTTTCCTCATACTATTCCACAGCCAGCCTTTAGCTCTTCTGGAGAAACTCAAGAACTGCCTAATCTGAAAATGTTGACCAACCTGAGTCCCCAAAGCAATTTAGCATACTCACCCCTCAACCTATTTCAGTAGCTATACCTGCAGATACCCTTCCATCATCTCCTTCATTTAACACTATTCCCTCTTCTAACCAATTCCATACTCCCTGTGATCCTCCTTCGACCTTTACATCTATTCCTCCTCTAGCACTATCAGAGATCCTCCACCATCTTCAGATTTTTCTCTTCTTCCTCCTTGCCTAACCTTTCTAATAATGATAAAAAGGGGAAGAACTTACCTTTACCAATATCCAATGAGTATTGAGTTCTTTAGATACTTAAATACTTAGGATCATGTTTTTGAACTTCTGTTTCTGCTTTAGTTTTTGTAGCTTATCTTGTTTACAATACAATATATATTCTGTGAATTTACATCTATGATACTTAATTTATATTGATCTATGGATATTTGCTTTAATCTTAATGGCTTAATGTTTTTAGTTAATAACACTAAGTTTTGTCATCACCACAAAGGGGGAGAATGTTAGATTCAAGAGTTTTGATTATTACAAATGTAAGGTTATTTCAAATATGCCATTGCATTTATGTTCATAAGATTTTATATTATGGAATATTCGAATAGTCCTCTTACTATTCAAATACTAAAGCCTATTTCAATTATCAACTATCCTGATAGATCTCAGACTATTCGAATAGACAAAAGAATACCATGATAGTGCATAAGCTATTTGAATAGAGGTACACTGGTATAAGTCTATATGACTAACAGAGTTTTCTAAAAATAATTCAAGAGCAGGAGTATTCAAATAGCCTAAGAATTATACCAATAGTCATTGTGCTTTCAAAGTGAATTTCTAAAAACGTTATCCGGACAATAGGATAACTATTTGAATAGTAAGGTCACTATTTGAATAGTGTGATAATTATCTGAATAGCATTTCAAAATCAATATCTCAAGACTATTCGAATAGTATCAGGATTGTAAATCATATGAAAGATTATTCGAATAGTAAGACATCTATTCAAATAGTATTTTGATTTGAAACTCAACTTCTTCCAAATCTAATTTTTACAAGGTTATTCGAATAGTCACGCGTTGTATTAGAATAAAATTTTGATATCTAAGTGAAAAACTATTCGAATAGCAAGGAGATTATTAGAATAGTATTGAAAGTTTGAAAATAAATCTTTTCTAATCAAATTCCAGAAGAGTATTCGAATAGCTGACTATTATATTAAGATAACTTTATCTGTTTTCAAAAGGAACTATTTGAATAGTAGTTCATACTATTCGAATAGTCTTAGTACAAAATATCAAATACTATTCGAATAATGAAGAAGGTATTCGAATAGTATGCAACATAAAAAAAGCCAGTTTATCCTAATAAAAAGACGAGTATTCGAATACTAGATGTTTCAAGAAAACAAAGCATAAAACCAAAATATATGAAATCAAAGGATCTTTTTTTATTATTGATAATCTTGCTTATTATCCTTTTTCTTGATTAACATCTATTTAAGCAAGTTTCAAGGATTTTATTCTTCAAATATTTGATTTCCAAGAAAAGTAGATGTTGTGTGTCAGAAGCATTAAATGCTAAGCAAAACTCCAACCAACACAATCACTTTGCTATAATGACTATATCCAAATAACTTAAAGAATGTTCGAGAAGAACTTAGTGAGTAACGGAAAAACATAATGCCCATAAAGGTCATTAAATTCACCTCAACTATAAATACGAGCGTATTCAAAATGGAGCACCTACTGAATGACAAATATTCATTTTTGCATTAACTACTATGTTTTCATTGTCCATTCTGTATTATTGTACTTTAGTGATTATATTATTTACTCTTTGAGAGAGAATCATTATAACTTCAATACACTTGATTGAGAGAAAACTTAAGGTGGTGTGACCTTAAGTTGGGTATCATTTAACGTTGACTAAGGGGAAGCGGGTGTCTGGAGTAGGAACTTGTATTGTACTGCAGTGCCAAGAACCCAGTGAATAACTTTTTACTGATGTCAAATAGGGGGAGAGAAAGGCAAGCAAGATATGCTACATTCAAATTGTTGTCATATTCACACTTTTTTCGTAATTGATTTGCCATCATCAAAAAGGGGGAGAATCTTAGATCTGATTAGTTATGATGATGTCAAATATAGATGCCAAATATTAATAGCAAAAATTTTACATAATATACTTATCTCCTACATTGACTAACTACCATGTTTAATGTGAAATATATTGTAGATTTGTCAAGCAAAGAAGGAGGAAGATTGGAGATAGTCATAAAAATAAAGAAGCTATCTAGTTGGGTTATAGAGAATAATCATCAAGAGGAAAATCAAGAAGAAAGAAGAACTTGCAAAATCTAATGCAAATATCAAGATTCAAGCTCTTATAAATGATAATGGAGGTTTCTATGATCAAATGGAGGTTGAAATGGGTCAATTCGAAGCTAAAATGTTTTATATAAAAGTTATACAAACTTCACTAAACTGATCACTCGAGTGGCACCTCTAGAGATGATCACTCGAGTGATTCAACATCACTGGAGTGACCACTCAAGTGATGAGCACTCTTTTGTGCTCTGTTTTCATTAAACCTTACAGAGGTTCAATATTTTAGACATATCTCTCTAAGCAATATCTCATTGAGTTGAAACTTGTTTCATATGAAACTAGACTTCTAATGTGTCAAATACACACCAAGATTAAGGTTAAAGGATTTCATATGAAAGAGATATGATGTTTTTAAAATGACATTCAAATCACTACTGTATTCTAAAATAGGTTTGGTATTTTGGACCTATCTCTCAAACTACACATCCGATTGAGATGAAACTTGTTGCATATGAAACTAAACTTAAATTTATTTCTATAGATACGTCATGTGTCAAATTTAGAGTTATATTCTATGTTTTATGCCTTCTGGAAGTTGATGCTCATGAATTCAGACACTATCTAGTACAGTAGTCAGTATTTGGATCATAACTTTCAGAATATAATGAATTTGGAGCTGATTCATTTTTGCATTAGGATGTAGATGACAAGAGCTTTTTGATGATAGGTTATTTACCATATTTGAATTCAAAATGAATAGATCACTTGAGTGACCACTAGAGTGGTGACCTCGAATAACTTGAGTGACCACCCAAGTGATGAAGTCAGGAAAGATATTCATGCTCTCTGCCATGTTTTGAAAGGTATTGCTCGAGTGATGACCCTTGATCACTCCAGAGATGAGTTTTAGAAAGCATGATAATCATCTCTTAAATATTGATTCAACATATTTATGTCTAACACTTCATTGTATTAGTGTTTAAAGTATTTTTCCAAGAAAACAATGAAAAGATCATGCAAAGAGAAGATAAGCTACTTTATGGGAGTGGAGTGTTTAACGAACGTAACAGCTAGTTTTTAAAATATGAAGAATGGTCAAAAGAAGCAATATGACTTTAACAGAAGAATGCTTACAATGGTCATCGATCTTCATCAACTATAAATAGAAGAGCATTCAAACCGTAAGAGAAGAGAGCAAAAATGCCAAACATGCTAAGATCGTGAATCATCCATTCCAACCTGAATACTCTCTATTTATCTAGCTTTGATATCATTTATCTTAGAGATAGAGAGAGATTATTTGTATTGTACATCAATGTTCTCTTATTCACCTCTGAGAAAGAAGATTGATTGTAATCCTTCATCATCAAGGTTGTATCGTTATGATGTGTAAAGGGGAGTAACTCGATGAGAGATTTGTAAAAGGATTCACAAGTGCTCGGCTAAACTTATTGGATTATAGAGCATTCTCTTATGCTTGAATTAAACAAGAAGATAGTGGATTGAAAGTCTCAGGAGGAGCTTGGGAACTAGACGTAGGTCATCATGGATTAGACCAAACTAGGATAAATCACATTTTGCATATTCTCTTCCCTAAGCTCTTACATTTCTAGCATATATTATTTAAGTATCGAACTATTGATTTATCATTTATTACCTTCATACTTACTGCTTTCACTAAGATGTAAAAAGATTTTCAAAGTTTTTGAGATTTTATCTGACACCCAATTCATCCCCCTCTTGGGTGTCAGTCGGTTCGAATAAGACAAGCATGTCATACATTAAGCATTTATCTTGCACACATTTTAGTAGTGTTTGCTATTGAGATTCTCCTGAATATTGCCATCCCTTACCCAACCATATAGGTATATTAAGCACAGAAGCAGAACGCATCAGAATTGTGCACCAGAAGATATGATAGAAAATTGAAGAATGATATATGATAATTTGTTGTATGAAAATTATCATGTGACATGATTAATTGTATGAGTGGTATGAAAAATAGATATTTTTCCCTAGCATGATAATTGAATTAAGAATGGGAAATAATTCATTAGCTATCAAATTGTGACTGAAATTTGAAAGGCTAAGGTAAAGAGTTAGCTCTTGATACTTGTAAACATAAAGTATAGTTTTAACAAATAAGTAGCAACCCGAAAATACATAGGAAAGTTGTAGTTTAGGGCTTAAACAATTGGTTCTTTATCATAAACTTATGAATAATTAGAAAATTTATTTGGATATGTGAATAATACACTAGTACTGATACTAGAGTTTTGGTTGTATCCTTTAATATCACCATTCTCTGATAATTCTGATACCGCTTTATATTATCATTACTACTTGTGTCTTTATGTACTCATATACATACATGACCTGAGTAGCCACTCTAGGCTACCAAAATTTTTGTGTCTAATCAAAATATAAATATTGATAGATATCCATCTAAAAACTTAGTTCCTTCTACTTGTCCCTCTCACTTGTCAGTACTTACCTCTTTACCCCTCGAGCCGTTCGCCTTTGTAGTATAATACATTTTTGGAAATGATGAGATTTATTAGAAGCTCTATAGTAACAGTCATTCAATCATATAAAATGTAAATTCATCAAGCATGTTAAGTCAACTATCATATCACAATAAGCATCATGATAGCATTCATTACAACAACATACAACACGGTATTCATAGATCACATTACCACAGTGCTTGGTCATATGTCTTACTGCCACGGGCTACAACCCAACTAACTATCCTAAGCTATAACCTAGTTTTACGGCCTCAAGCTACAACCTGGCACCAACTAAATACTAAAGGAACATCATACATAACGGTAAAACATACATGTAAAGATTCATATAGTATATGAGAGAAAAAGTTACTCCCTATACACCTTTCCAATGACTTTTCCTCGTTTATCAGTATCATGGTCAGCTTGGGTAGAGGTTGATTCCTATAATAAGAATGCACGAACGAATGCGTTATTACTTGGTTAGGTATCTTCTAACTATCTGGGTTTTCTGACTAATTATCGTGTATGCAAGAAATCACCTTGTGGTATTTTATGGTGAATTTTGGATAAGAGCAGGGCAAGGAAAAGGAATGTGATTTTGATAAATTTGAGGTTTCCAATAGATTTTATGGGCAAAGTTGTATAGGAATGGATTGTGGTAATATGATTTGTGTATGTTGTGTTGCATGTTGATGTGATAGATGCTCTTGTAATGCTCATTATGTGAAATGGTTATAATGCATAGTTTGTATACTTACATTTTATATGATAAGAGTCTAATGAATTTCCCTAACCACTGAGGCTAGGTGGCATCCCCTAAGGATGCCAATACAAAACTCATAAAGTGAATACCATGATGGTTGGACATGTAGCACCTTCTTGTGGTGCCATAACAAAAGTTAAGTTATGATGCTACTTTATTAAAGTAACTTTTTCCAGAGTTCACTCAGTTTGGAGCCATGAGCCATATGAATTCAAGAACATGCCAAGTGTCCGTGTATGACCTTAGATGTTTCCATATGGCCATGACTGAGGGAATTACTAAGCGTATGCCAGTGTATCTTGGAAAACATATACCCTTATTGTGCCATCAAAATGGTGCCTAAGTGTGCCAATGTACACTTGCACTGGTATATTTTATCTGACTAATTCCACACACCGGGCCATCATACAATCTATAAAGTTATTCTTTACCTAAGGGCCAAATCATAGAATCCCTGTAAAGCATTCTATTTTGCAAACATTCTTGGGACTCTTGCTAAACCAGGCTTAATAGTTTGCTTTATTTGGACTTATCCTCAAGCTTCTTTGCCCAAAATTTGCGATATTACAATTCTCCCCTTGTAAAATAAATTTTGTCCTCAAAATTTTGAATGTTGTATAGAATTAACTATACCTTGAGGAATCACTTCTTATCATTCAGTCTATCTCTTTCCTTTACAAGCTCACAGAGCATACAACATAAATTGTAATATCATCAACAAAGATCTCCAATACCATTAAGTAATTATCACAATATGAATTCTCATCAAGCCTTGCTACCTCTTCGGGTCACTGCTCGGTATGCTCAAGCTTTACAACCTTTTTGGGGACATTGCTTGGTATACTCAAGCCTTATAGCCTCTTCGAGTCACTACCCATCACAGCTTTGATGCATAACAATCTACCGACCTAAGGACATACTGGTCCAACAGTTCTTATGGCCCAGGGCCCCTAACAAATACGCACATCTGGACACTTAGTCAAGTAGTTACTCTAAATACTTTCTAGGCTTTATCTCTTGCTACTCAAGCCATTCATATACTTACGTACTATTCCTGAAGCATGTGAAACAAACCATCCAATAGTATACATTCGGTAATCACAGGACAGACTAGCATATCAGTCTCACTACCTAATTTAAGCCATAACCCAATATACATATCAGGTCTTACAACCTGCTTCGGGCTACAATCCGGTAGATATCAGGTATTACAACATGCTTTGGGCTATAACCCGATATACTTTTGAATGCATCTGCCAGCCTAAGGACACACTTGTCCACTAGGTCTTAAGGCTTCCTACAATAATTCTTTATAGTCATGAAACAAATACATGCAGAACCATTACATAACATATGCAAGCAAGAGTTTCTTGACTTTCTCTATATCATTGAGGCTTTTTTGCCTAGTTTCTTTGCTGTCTTTCCTTCAACAAATAGTATTGGAGCACCTAATGGTGAAACATTGGGTCGTATAATGCACCACGCTCGAAAATTGACGTCCTGGTAGCTATACTCTACAGTACTTCACCAGGCGCTTTACTCAATTACTATTGGTCAACCCCTCTAGATAAAACCCTCTATAGGTAGCCCTCTCCGGTTAGCTAGTTGAGATGACATCTTGATGCCTCCACTCTACAACACTTCACTCAACCTTTCATTGGTCAGCCCCTTCGGTCAGCACTCATTGTAGGTAGCCCTCTTCGGTTAGCCGTCCTTAATAAAAGTACCATTGTAATGGGAACTCAAGTCCTTAAAAGGACCATACCCTAAAACTAACCAATTGGAGTTGGGGAACCCAAGGTCCTCTTTCTCAAGCAGTTCTGCAATCTGCTTCTTTGATTTCGCTATCTCATCCAAGTCATTATGTGTGGACTTTTGATATCAGTCCAACTTAAGCATAATCACAAATTCAACTTCCTTTGCCTGGGTAATACACTCATGTCTTTTAGGGAATTCATTAACCACTAGTATATCTTCTATTATTTGTCTCAACCATGAGACTATAAGTCATGGCTATTCCTTTTCTTTATCTATCACTTTATTTTATCAGGGAACAAACTCCTAATCATTCTTTTCAAGGGAATATTCTATAACCAAGATCTTTCCCTATGCTAGATTTAGCAACTAGCAACCTTTAGAAACCTCATACACATCTTTAACATATTCCAGTAGCTTGAACTGCTTAGGCCATTTCAAATTCCTAAAGAATCGATTCAACTGTTGAGTTTAATTCTTAGGTTACAATTCATTTGATTGCATCGAATATTGCTTTACTAAATCTAGAACCTTAACATTAAATAGGTTGAGAAATCATTCTTCCTCATTTAAGGATAAAACCTCAAGAATCCTCGACCAACCTTATGGCAACAGAATGCATTCTAGTATTTGTGCCTTAACTTCAACAAATCATACCTTATAATCTACCCAGCCAAATTGCACATTCTGCACATTATTTGAAAGCTTAGGATGTCTACTAACACCCTATAAAATATCACAATTATTGGACAAGGTTGACCACTAAAAAACCAACTTAACAAGAATCTGGCAGAATTGAACTTTACCACTTTAAGTTCCAAAATTAGGGTTTTCTAACTAATCATCCAAAGATTATATCCACAAGATATTCCTACATAATTTTGCCCATAGAAACCATTTCTAAGCTCAAATTTACCAAAATCCAGCTCCAACCCTATGAATCAAGGCTAGCCAAAATTGAACCCTAATTGGCATAGTTGTGTTCTTGCAATTTCAACTTCAAGACATGTTATCGATCATCATAAAACCTTATCTAACATCATGTCCATCATCATATGACCATCAAATATTTAAATTACTATCGTGGCCAAAACCCTAGAGGGTCTACAACTTCACAAAAATTCATCAAAATATCAAGACACTATATTCAAATTGATCGGTTCTTGATTCCGGTAGTACTTCCCACCAACAAGAGGACTCCAAACATCTCTGATAAAAAATCTAGAACCATAGAAATATTTCTCTAGATGAGTAGAAGAATATTTGTGAAGGCTCTAATGGCTAAAAATGCGATCTCAGGCTTGAAATCTGCAAGTGAGCTCAAGAACACTAAACCTTTATCCTCTTTGGAACACTAAACTTCTCTCCTCTTTCCTTTTTTCTTGAATTTTCTTATTTTCCCCCTATTTTTTGGTGGCCACATGAAATTTATAACCCTTGGGGTGTTGGATGATCTTTTAATTACATGTGTTAAGTGCTTAAAATTCCAGGGAGCCCAGTGCTCTTTTTGGAAATTACAAGATACCCAGTGCTCTGGGGTGCCAAATGCTCTTTCTTGACATTGTCGGGTGCCTAGTGCACTCTTAAAAATTGGTCCTCCTTCCCCTCTCTTAAGCTTAGCCAACTTCATTAGTCACGAGAGAGGAAGTTTGATGAATTCATCTGGCTTCCGGTGTGGTGTTTAAGACAATAGGGTACATAGCCAAACTGGAGACCGGTGAATTGTACCGGCTATTCAGCATATGTATGATATATAACTGTAAATATCGTTGTATGATTGGTTAATAAGGGGAAGAAGTCAAAAGTTACTTTAATAAAGCTACTTTTGAGACTCTTCCTGAATTGGGCTTAGTCGTCTACCCATATAGGCATATCCTTAAGTCTCTAGACCCCAAATTCAGGATATTACATGACTACTTCTTATTGCGCCAACTCAAAAGCTTCTTTATACTTGTGGAACTCAAATGGTGCCACACATACCTCTAGGTGCCACTAAAATGGCATCAAATATGCTAAAGTGACAATACATTGGCATATATTATCTAACTACTTATACATACTAGCCTCAAGTAATCAGTAGACTTGATCTCAACTCAAAAGGTAGAATTACATAGTCCCTTGAAAATCATTCTATCTTTGGGACTCTTGCCAAACTAACATTCCCCTTTGCCTTTAAACACTAAGAGAGACAAGTTATATATAATGACATGCTGTCATGGCACTAATGATGTTGTTGTGTATCTAGGGCCATGAGATGTCTAGGAAGAGGAATAGAAGCTTCTTTAAGCAACTATAATGGTTGGAAAAAAGGGAACAAGAAGAAGACATAAAGGCAAAAGTAGTAAAACGTACCTAACTTGCACAATAATATATGTTATTGCTTTACTAAATTGTAAAAATGCATTTAGTAGCACCCAGAGGCAAATGTGGCACCATTTGGGTCCCACATCCATAAAGTAGTTATTAAGGTGGCGTGATGAGAAGTTACCTTGTGTGTCGGTAGTCGAATGAAAGTTATCAGTGTCTATGTACACTTAGTGTGCTATAAGACACATAGGTTCACATATGGCAGTTTTTGAGGTATATGGCGCCATCTTATGCAACACAGGAACATATGTGGCACATTTTTGAAAACATAGACATATGTGACTAATTAGTCAGATAGAATATGCCAGAGTATGAGTGCACATGGCATTTTTTGGGCAGGTGCATGTACGTTGCATGTTTGAAGAGACATCGGCTTGGTGTTAGTTGTTTGGCATACCTAGGTATGTATGTGGCAAAATAACAAGGTACAAGGGACACGTAGTGCTAAACCGAGGAGACTTTGATAAAGTAGCTTTATTAAAGTAACCTTATTGAAGTAGCTTTATTAAAGTGAATTTTTGCTTGGCGTACTAAGAAGGTGCCACCTAGTGTTTGCTTTTTGGTTGGCCAAATGAGAAGTTGACACCTAGCATCTTTATAAAGTGACTTTTGTGTTGGCATAAGGAGAAGGTGCTACCTAGCACCTAGCTGGGACACCTCATCTCTTTTGGTAGGGACACGTGTCAGACTTTCCTTGACACTGAGTAGGAAAACCGGAGGAAATCATCGAACTTCCCTCCCCTGATCAAAAAAGCGCCATTTAAGGAGGAAAGAAAGAGAGAATGATAACTCCTGACATATGGCACATTTTCGACCATACACACGTAAAGTAGCTTTTATGTTCAGACCATAGATGTTGCCACCTAAGCACTTTGGCTTTATGCTTTTGTGTTGGACAAATGGTGTGCCACCACCTAGCCCATTAGTCCAGGAAATTTACTAGTCTCCAATCCGATCACTTGATTGACTTTCCCAAGTATTGAGTAAGGAAGCCAGGAGAATTCATCAGACTTTCCCTTCCCTTAGCCAAAAAGCCGGCCCAATATAAGAGAGAGAAAGCGGGAGACCGAATTTTCACAAAGGGACACATGGCACCCTCTTGAACCAAGCATTTGGGACACTTGTCCATTTAATCCAAACACACCCTCACTCTATTAAACTTCAGTCATAACATAAAATTAAGGGGAAAATAGTGAAAATCATGAGAAAATGAAAGAGAAGGTGGAGAGAACTTGAAGAACCAAAGTGCTATTAAGCTGATTTCACCTTCAAAATCACATTTCTAACTCCAGACATCTTCTCTAATGTTGTTTCTCTCATTCAGAGTAACATTTATATAATTTTGGATTCTTGATTAGGGGTGTTTGGTGCTATATACAAGGAGTAGATGTTGCTGAAATCGAGAACTAGCTGTTACATTGCATAGAGGTAAGTCTAAGTTTTGATTTGAGCAAAATATCTTGATGATTTATTGGGTTTTCATGAATTCCTTAGGCCGCTCTAAGTTTCATCTAGGTTGACAATTTAGGGTTTAATGTTGCTTTGATCATGAATATGATTACATATGAGGTTTAATGATGGTATTTGATTAGTTTGGTAGTTGAAATTGCAAAGTTGGTCATTGTTGGTTTAAGGGTTTGGTTTGGCCAGAACAGGGCATGGTGAAAGAATGTGATTTTGGTGTTTTTGAGCCTTCTAATAGATTATACACAAAAAATGGTGTAGGAATAGGTTATGAGCATGGTTTTAGAAGGGTTCGATTGAAAACCCTAACTTTAGGAATTTAAGGATAGTGCTGCCAAATTGTGTTTCCTGAGAGACAAATTGTTTATGGCGAGACTTTGAATGACCAAATCTTATCCAATGGCCATGATATTTTACAATTCATTAGAGGACATCCTAAGCTTTAAAATGATATATAGAATACGTTGATAGGATGTCTAGAAAGTAAATTAAGAATTTTTAAAATTTAGGCCTTTTATCTGGAATGAATTCTGGACTAGTAAAGTTGGTTAAGGATTTTTGGAATTTGGCCCCTATAATTGGTAGTAGCTAATATTTTTACTTTACATAGGACTAAAATATATTTGAATAGGAATTTGAACGACCTCATTTGGAGTTCTCAAGATTCAGTTATGAATTTTTAAATTTGACTAATAGAATCTGGCAAACTAGGGATGACCTTTGAATTTCCAACCTTTGAAGGGAATTGTGATGAGTGAGCTCATGAGGAATTAGAGGCATACTTTAGAGAATAATGTTGTCATATTAGATACCCTAATGGTGTAATATACCAAATTTTGTAATACTAAAAATGTGTAAATATGGAAATAATGGAATAAAATAAATACTAGTATTTACAAATTAAAGGTAGGGTTACTTTCAGAATTCCCATATGTCCATTGTGTCATTTGCAGAAATTGAGAAGTTAAGATTGTAAAAAAATACAAGTGTAAGAAGTTAGAGGAAAATTCGTCGGTTGGCTGCAGGGGAAGAGGCGTCAGTTGTGCGATCGGAGGAATTTTGGGGTTGCGTGGTGTGCCTCGATATGCTTGCCACGACTCCATATGGAATTCATGTAATGCACTAATGGAGCAACTTTATTAAAAAAACTTCAGTAAAGTATGTAATGACAGCTCATTATGACTCATAATGACACATCTTTCGTGTTGGCCAAATAAGGAGATGACAAGTATCCCGAAATCATTACAAAGTAAAAACATGTTTTTGTGTTGATCAAATGAGGAGGTGACATGTGTCCCTCATCATTACACATCATTACACCCACTTTAAGCCTTTCATGTTGTCATCTCCGGAGTACGCCACCTAGCGTTTGAGTCCGAGGAATTCACCGGTCTCAAGCTGGGTCAATTCTTTATGAGTCGAGCACTGAACCCAGGAGTCCAGGGAAATTGTCAGGTCTCCCTTCCTCTGACCATTTATGCCCCACTGAAGAAATAGAAGATGGAAGACCAATGGTTGCATGACATGTGGCACTCTTAAGCCTTAAACTTGCAACACTTGGCAAGATGAGATGAGATCATTTTATATGATTAAATCACAACCATCTATACCTAATTAAATGCCAAAATTTCATGCAAGCATGGAAAGAGAGAGAGAGAGAAATATGATTTCTTAAGCTTAAGAGCACAAGAAGAGAGAAGGAGGAGTGAATAGTGAGTTCTCCTGACTACCAGAGCCAATTTCCACCCCTAATCGCCATTATCGTCTAGTAAGTCCTTCAAAAAACTTCCTCTACTCATTGTAAGCATCAATTCTATGCTCTTAGATTTCTCATCTATGGTGTTTTATGTCAATTAGTCTGCCAGAGTGCCGTTGGAATACCGAACCACTTGTAGAAACATGAAGAGGTAAGCATAGCTTCCTTTTAAACCGATTAGTTTATGGTCTGGATAAGTTTTCATAAGAGTGGGGTACTGTTCAAATTTAATCTAGGGGATATCTTTGAGGTTTAAACAAGGTTTAATCATGTGTTTATGATTAAATGATGATTTATGATGATTTTGAATTTTTATGTTAAAACTGCCTAAATTCATTTTCTGGAGGCAGTAAACTTGCAACATGTTTTTGATAAGCCAAACTTAGTCCAAATGCTATTAAATTTTGTAAGAATAAAGTAGACATCCTATGCTTTAATTTAATAGGTAATATCAGTCATCTGGACAAGTAGATTGAAAGTTATGATCTTTCAAAATTTGACCACAATTTTGGAATGAAATCTGTGACAGTTTGAGTTTGATAAATTTCTGGGAAATATGTGTCTATGATTGATACTTTTTGATATTTTCCCCTTAATTAGGACTTAAATAGCTTTAATTAGCCACTAGAACCAACCAGTTTGGATTTTTTTAGAATTAATTATGAATTTTTAAATTTGGTCTGAAAAACCAAAGGTTGAGATTTTGTATAGGTGCTGCCAGATTTCGTTTTCTGGAGGCAGTTTTGTTGTGGCGAAGATTTTCCTACCTAAACTTCATCTGATGATGATGAGATTTTCCAGAATTATAGTACACTTAAAGAACTTTAATTTGATAGGTATTATGAAGGATTTTGATAAGTATACTAGGAGTTATGAGTATTTGAACTAGATCATTAAAACTGATCAGATTTTCTGGCAGCAAGCGAAAACATAAAAATTGGTAATTTTGTGTGGATAGACGACTATGGAAACTATTTTTTTCCTTAAAATAAACTTAATAAGGGTCACATAGAATTTTGGATCACTCCCATTGAATGTTTCTAGAATTAGTTAAGATTTTTCAAAGTTCAGTGAAAAATCTGCCAGCTTATGATAATTGTTCGAAAATTCAAGGTAAAGAGTTTTTGTAATAAAATTAGACTTTAAAAGGCTAAGTTTAGCATTTGGGGTTAGTTTAGGCTCTTTAGCTACATATTGGACCTAATGTAGTGACCCTAATGATAACCAACATAAGAGAATAATTTATAAAGAATTGGACTAAGAAATAACTCATTGCTTGTAATTTATAATTTATAGGATTTGACACTTGCCCAGGACGTTCAAGGCACGTCAATCAAGATCAAGATTTGGAAAAATTGTTAGGTAGTAACTAATTCCTCACATACTATGTTATATGTTATATGTAATCCCCTGCCTTGATAACCGTAATTAAGATTCAAAAATGTGTAATTTAAATGAATTTGAGACCAACGGATACATTTTTCTCAAATTTCTTTTCTAAAATTCGTTCAACATGATCTCAGATTCATCTTCTGAATCTAATTACTCTACGCAGTTCAATCGCATTCATACATATCAGATTGCATAGCCAAATTCCTGGCAACTCTCGGGTTTCATACATGTATAAACTAAGGGTTATAAGTTCCAACTAGGGGATTACATGACCAACATCAACATAATATCTACATTTCAAAAATAAATAGTAACCCCAAGTCCAAAATAGATAACCAACAACCTAACAACACATCTCTACAAGATCCTAGCTGCTCCTGGTGGTTCGTTTCTCCTTGGAGCCACTTGCCTTGTCTGAAATGTTGGTCAATGGAAAGAATAAGATTCAAAAGAATCTCAATAGTAACAAATCACTCATACCATATGTAATCACAAAGCATGCAAGAAAATCATCAAGCAGCATCATAGCATAAAGCACAGCATGCAGGCTGCCACATATGCACATAATCACATAATCCCATCCCCCGTATTCCACCACCCCGAAGGCACGGTCCTCCCACCGTCAACACCGATGGGCCGCAAGTGAAGGTTTCATAAATAGCCTTCCAGCTTTCACATAGTCTCATCCCCCAGATTCCACCTCCCCGAAGGTATGATCCTCCCACCGTCAACACCGATGGGCCGCAGGTGATAGAGTCACAAACAATGATCAAACAAACATACCATGTATCACATATAGTATAAGGGAAAAGAGTTACTACCTCGTTCTTTCCTGACTGGCGCCGGCACAGGCTGCTCACGATCAGAGCAAATGTTGAATCCTACAATTCCAAATGCAACATTTAGACACTTCCATAGTTTTTCTAGGGGTTATACAAGTCTATAATGAAAATTTACAAAAATGCCCTCAGGGACCTGGCCCGGGTCCGCTGTACCCGGTCCGGCTGCATCTTTCCCAAAATTCTAACCTGGGCTATTCTAATATATTTCCACCCAAGGAATCCATTTCCGGACTTGGAATTATCAAATTCAATTTTAAATTACAAATTTACCCTTGGCAGCCCCATTTTAAGGGTTTTAGGGGCGTTTTCGTAATTATGCTTTTTCGGCCTTTTTTGAAAAAAGTGACCAACTGTAACCCCACCTAATTTTTGCTCCTGAGCTCAATAGAACTATCAAATCATTGAAAATCCAACTCTAAGACCCATTTCTAGAGCTGGCCGAAATTTATGAGTTCTCCGGAGAAAATCAGGGTTTTACGATTTCAGCTCCGTAAATGCGTTCCTTTATACTCCTAGCCACTTAATTAACTATTACATTAGGTTATAACTACCATTTAACTAAAATTGGGCAGCATAACCCTTAGGTAACTCAATTCCAAAAATTTAAAACCAACGACAATCCGATGAAATTTCACCGATTAAATTGCCCACAACAGCCAGAATAGTTAATATACGAAGGTTTGGAAGTTACCTCAGACTCCCATAAGCTTTTCCCAAATATGGCTGAAAACCATAAGTGCTCAATAACAGATTTTGAGCTTCCAAACCTTAAAGAACAAAGAGGAGTAGCTTAGGGTCGGAGTTATACGCGTTAGGAGATAAATCGTCGAAGAAATTGGCTTATCTTGTAAGATTTCTTCTCCTTTCTCTCTCTAAAAATCTCAACGTCCTCTCTCTTATTTCAGGTCTGCTTGGACGTGAAAATGGCTGAATAAGGAGGATGGAGATGATTTAATAATATATCATATGTTTACTTTATGCATTTTACTTATTTACTTAAGTAAATTTCAAAAAATTAACCTTTTTGTACATAAATCCCTATGTACATATAACCTTGTCCACTAAGCCCAACTAATACTTTCTTCCTTACGCCACATGTAGGAGACACCTAAGGGTCCCTCCCTATGGTCTTAATCGGCTTCACAACATGTTTCGGTTACGTATACACGTAAAGTCTCAATTTTGGTCAAAATGGCATTTTTGCTCAAATTTTCCATAAATTCATATTAAATTGACCAAAATATTCCAAATATATTTTTCCTTAATTAATTGAAATCATCTTCAATTAATCAGAAAATAATTAATTTTGTGATAATTTGGCAAAATTATGATTTTGCCATTACCTTTCTAATCCAATTTCTTCTCTTATTTTTCTTTGGCCAATTTCTATCTATTTTTGGACCAAATATTTTCTCTAATATTTTTTCATTTTTGGACCTTAATATTGGGCTTTTTAAATCACCCAAATTAATTCCATATTCATTTTTTCCCAATTTCCCGTGAAATTGAACATTTATAAAATTCATAAATTTCAAATTCATGAATATTCACCATTTGATTGAGTTTCCCCAAATAATTACAATATATTTGGTGTATATAAAATTTGGGGTGTTACATTATTTGTATGTTTGTACCACTATAAGTTTAAAACATTCAAATGAGAAGGGCTAAGGCCCAGTATAATTCCCAGTGTTGTGGTAAGGCACGGTTGTCCTTGAATTGGTAACTTTATACTTTCAGCGTATTGTGAATTTATCTCTAAATGTTGAATATGTTGATTGTATTGTAACTTAATTTGGTTGACATGGCATGATATATGTGCATTTTATATGAATGATATCTATTATTACTGAGATTCATTGAATCTTACCCTATTTTTCCAAAACAAATTTTCAGCTTGGGCAAGTAGTTCCTCAGACAAGAAGGTAAAAGAGGGCGAATGAAGCGAAGGACTTAGAATTTAAATTTTCCATTGGTTATTTATTTTGGTGTTTGTATTTGTATTTAAGTATGGTCAGTCTCATAGTGGCAAGCCCATAGACATGTATGTAAGTGCCTGTATATAAGCAAACATATAGCGGCATCCGAACCATTAGTGAACAACCGTCCATCTAGGGCCGTTAATTAATTGTGGTAGTTTGAGTTCTTGCAGAGAACGTATTAGTAAAAACTCTTATATGAAGAAATAAACCTAAAACAGATGGCTTAAAATAAATCATAAAATAATATGAGACCAAATCTGAAAATGATTTTTGAAAAGATTTTTGAAAACCCACTCAAATGCAGCTCCATACTCTGCTTGAAGTTGGGACTTCCACTATTTACAAAAGATTACCAGTCTCCTTTTTAAAGATATTACTACACTTATGTCGTCTATTTTGCTTTCAAAATATGGGTGTTACAAATGGCAAGGGAAGAATACATGTGATATGTCTCAGATCACTAAAGAAAAACCAAAAGTTAGAGTTAAAGATTATGTAAGGCAATAAATCATGAGTAATGACTTGCTTTCATGACTCTAACGATGTGGTTATCTATCTAGGGCCACGTGATGTCAAGGAAGAGCAAATGGAAGGTTTTGCAATAAACAACAATGGTTGGAAGAAAAGGAAAACAAGAAGGGGACTTAAAGACAAAAAGGTAGTAAACTTACCTAAATTGCACACACTTGATATATATACTTGTGTATTGACGTGTATGATTGTTTTGCTTGATTATGTGTGGCATATATGAAAAATTAAAGCTCTGTTTCTATTAATGCTATAGCCATATGTATGAGATGTGAAGCATTGAGTATGCAAATATGTCATTATGTGATTATGAATCGATGTAAGGCAAGCATATTATACACAAAACATTTATTTTGCATGCATGACTGGTATTGTTTGCTACTAAGATTCTCCCAAATCTCACCCTCCTTCACCAACCATATAGGTATGGTAAGCAGAGAAGAGGAATGTATCAGAGTTTCACAGTGAAAACATGATGACAAATTGGAGATTATTACGTATTAATTGTATAAAAATGGCATAGATGAGTTAAGATCGCATGATTGTAATGTGTGTATATATATATGTAAAAAAGAATGATTGAGTGTGAGTTTGCATGTTTAATTGGTTGAGAATGGGATGTCGAATATGAAAATTTTAATTTAGAGGCTTAAATAGTGGAATTCCTTGAGCCGTTACAATAACATTTACGCTTCCAATGCATAATAAAAGAGGAATAAATGACGAGTGTTACAGCCAAAAGTGGTACTTTAGGATTCTAAATTTTTATTTGGGCCGCTAAAAGTTGACTTTTGGTATCCTTTTTCATTAAAAGGATGCCCAATATGTCAAAATTCTTGCCCATAATTATAAAAATGCCATCGCCTTTATTTTTTACTTTCGTTTTTGAAAAATGGACTTTTTTTAGGAAAGTAAAATCTATGCCTTGTAGAAGTGAGATTTATTTAATTTCACATAGAAAATGATGCAATTAAATTATTTGACTGATTATTGAAAATGATGTTTATAGTTTCTCTACCCAAACACTATTACAAAAAGGGGCTTTAGTGGCATAGCTCCTGTGGCATTTGTTTAAAGAAGCGCCAAAAATAGTTATTTATTTATTTAAAATAAAAAATATTTGAAAGCTTTGGCGCTTACAAGTATAAACGTCATAATTGACGTTAACCTTGTATGACGTTTCTCTGAACAAGCGCCAAACAAGGCCTCCAGTTTTTTTTTTTTTTTGAAAAAACAATAGGAAGCTTTGGCGTTTTATGTGGAAACGCCAAAGCTTCCTATATTTGAAAAATGGCTATAGATAAAAGCCTCCACATAAATATTAAAAAAAACGAAGATCTGGGAAGCTTTGGCGTTTTATAATTAAACGCCAAAGCTTCCACATATATAATAAATAAAAAACAAAGGATATGAATCATATGATCATTGCAGATTTTTTTTTGGATCAAGATATATGGATGGGAAGCTTTGTTTTGAAAAAAAAATATGGGGAAGCTTTGGCGTTTTTTAATAAAACGCCAAAGCTTCTATTAAAAAAAAAGTAGGGGAAGCCATTACAATAACTTAATACACGATGGAGAAGCTTTGTAAAAAAAAAAATTGGGGAAGCTTTGGCGTTTTTAATCAAAACGCCAAAGCTTGTATTACAAAAAAAAATAGGGGAAGCCATTACTACACGAAGGAGAAGCTTTGTAAAAAAAAAAATGGGGAAGCTTTGGCGTTTTTATACAAAACGCCAAAGCTTGTATTATAAAAAAATGTAGGGGAAGCTTTGGCGTTTTTTAACAAAACGCCAAAGCTTCCTCAATTATTAAAAAATGAATTGAAGGAATTGGTTCAGACTTTGGCATTCACCGAATTGAAGGGAGAAGATCAATAATTGAATCACGTGAAAGCTAGCTAGCTTTGGTTGCATCTGCGCATTGAAGAAGCTCACGCTCTTAATCTTCTCCTTGCCTTCACGTCCTCAGCTCCCTCGACCGTTGAAAGCCATCTTCAGAGCTCGCTTTTGGGAAAGAATCACAGGTTGGCCATTTACTTGATGAGAATCATGACTTCTTTTACAATATGCCTTTATACTTGGTGGATCACGCAATGGTTTTTTTTTTTAATTACAACTATATTATGATGATTGGCAATTAGCATTTTTGAAGTACTCAAAGCTGCTTGCTTTGATTCCCTGTACACAGCCCCACCATTAATTAGTTCCCTCTGATTCCCACTTTGATCCATGTTAGTGATATGAACTATATTCCTATTATTTGAAGTGACCAATAGGAAGCCATATGCGGCAGCAGGGCTCCTTATAAATGCACATGTACAAAACGCCTAGGACATGTTGTTAAAAAAATTATAATAGGAAAAAAAAATTAGTCAGCTTTAATTTAGTTTTTTTTTAATATTTTTTAAAGGAATGTTTGGCGCTTTGTAAGGAAGCGCCAAAGGTTTTAGTTTTGTTTTATAACATTAATGGCGCTTATATAAGAAGTGCCATAGATACTCACACCTTTTTTGGCACTTTTTATATAAATGCCATAAAAGGTAATATAAATGTTAAAAATTTTTAACACCCGCCATTGTTGCCGCCACTATCACTTTCCTGCTTTTCTTTTCTATTTGTCCCCACCCCCTTTCCTCTGTTTGACCTAGCGAAGCTTCTTTGGTCCGCACTTGCTATTTTTTTTGTCTCCTCCTTGTGCAAATATTTGTAAACATTTGTTCGCCACTTTCATTACAGCATAAAGCTTCGTTGCGGTACAAAGCTTCCCACACGTGTGCTTTTTCTTTTTGGCTGGTTGCAGAGTAAAGCTCTCTCCCTCGTGTTCTTTTTCTTTTTGGCTGGTTGCAGTACAAAGCTTCCTACAGAAGCTCCTATAAGTGTTGTTTGTTTTTTAACATTTTATTCACATTTTTTTAATTAAAACATGTATGGCTATTATATATTTGCTTATACTTTTCTATAGAAGTACATGTTGTCAATAGTGAGAGAGTTGGGAATGGCACTGTTGAAATGGTCAAATTGGGTAGAAGTGTTATAAATGTCGGTGGTAGTGTAATCAAGGATTATTTTGGAATCAATTAATTTAATAAACGCAGGGTTGTATTTTTGTTGGCTTGTTATGGACCCAATTATTTTAATTACAACATGTAGTAGTGTTGGTCAATATGATTTATTTGGTGGTGAGTTGTGAACATTATTTAGATGTTGTGGGATTAATTGGTTGATTATTTGTGATTTAAGAAGAGTGTTTAATATTTTGTAAAACTTTAAATTTTGGAATGTTATGCTGCTGAATTTACTTTTTTTAAAAAAATAAATAACAAATAAAGAGAACTTTAAGAGGCAAGCAACTGACCACTTATAAAAATATATATGTTTAAGGTATAGATGGATCGAAAATGGATGTCATCTAATCGGTGCTCAAGAGAATATATTGATGGGGTGAAAGAGTTTATTAGATTTGCAAGCGAGCATGCAAATGATCCTAACAAAATCCTATGTCCTTGCTTATCTTGTTGTTATGGAAAGCGGATTAGTCCACTTGATTTGCTAGATCATTTAGTGTGTCATGGAATTGATCAATCATATACACGATGGACAAGGCACGGTGAGACGGATGATGCAGATCGTGGTCAAATACATACCATGATCGGTGCTTCAAATGAGTTTGACTCAAACATGTGTGATGAAGATGATGGTCTTCAAGAAATGCTAAATGCAGTGGAAGGGGTGCTTCATAACCGTCCTCAAGAATATGAGAAGTTGAAAGGTGATGCAGAGAAGCCATTATATGCTGGTAGTACTAAATACATAAGATTGTTAGCAGTGTTGAAATTGTACAACTTTAAAGCACGCTATGGATTGAGTGATTCTGGTTTCACCGCACTACTTGAACTTGTGCAAGATATGCTCCCAGAAGAAAATGTACTTCCTACCAAGACATATGAGGCAAAGCGAATACTTTGCTCTACAACTAGCATGGGTTATGAGAAGATTCATGCATGCCCTAACGATTGCATATTATTTCGAAATCAATATGCAACGTTAGAAAAGTGCCCTAAATGTAATGCATCTCGATATGGGAAAAAGAAAGGAAAGAGTCCCTCGAAGGTCGTATGGTATTTTCCAATTATTCCAAGATTCAAGCGATTATACAGTAATGAGGAGATTGCTAAGTTGTTGACGTGGCATGCAGATGAAAGGATTGAAGACACGAACCTTAGGCACCCTGCGGATGCCCCTCAATGGAAAAAAATTGATCATGACCATCCTGGCTTCGCGAATGAAGAAAGGAACCTACGCCTTGCACTTTCAACTGATGGAATCAATCCCCACGGGGTTCAGAGTAGTACACACAGTACATGGCCAGTGATATTGATGATTTATAACCTTCCTCCACACTTGATTATGAAACGCAAGTATATGATGTTGTCTATGTTAATTTCTGGGCCAAGGCAACCTAGAAATGATATAGATGTATACTTGGCTCCTTTAATTGATGACTTGAAGCTACTTTGGGAAGAAGGCGTCAATGTGTATGATGGGTACAAGGAAGAAAGTTTCAATTTGAAAGCCATGTTGTTTGGCACAATTAATGATTTCCCTGCTTATGGTAATTTGTCCGGATATAGCGTCAAAGGATATTGTGCGTGCCCTATATGTGAAGATGACACTCATTCAATGCGACTAGATCATTGTAAGAAAAATGTATACATGGGACATCGAAGATTCTTACCATCAACACATCATTGGAGGAAGTGGAAAAAGGCTTTCAATGGTGAGTCAGAAGAAGGTAGCCCACCGAAGATGTTGACCGGTGCTCAGGTTTTTGAGAAGGTTAAGCACATGGATAACGATTTTGGCAAGCCTTTTGCAAAACAATTCGGGACAACCGGTTGGAAAAAGAATTCTATTTTCTTTGAACTCCCATATTGGAAGTCCTTGTATGTGAGACATTTTCTTGATGTGATGCACATAGAAAAAAATATATGTGATAGTCTCATTGGCACATTGCTCAGTATACGAGGAAAAAGCAAGGACAGTGTAAATGCGAGGTTCGATTTAGTTAATTTGGGAATAAGAGAAGAGTTGGCACCAGTTGAGCAAGGGCACCGTACTTATCTACCTCCAGCGGCTTACACTCTATCGAGGAAAGAGAAAAAATTATTTTGTGAATTTCTGGAAGGAATTAAAGTTCCAGAGGGGTATTCTTCAAATATAAAGAACCTTGTATCAGTGAAAGAGTTGAAGCTAAAGAACCTTAAATCTCATGATTGTCATGTGCTAATGCAAAATTTCATACCGATTGGTATACGGTCAATCTTACCCAAAAAAGTAAGGAACACCATTACTAAACTTTGCATGTTCTTCAAGTTGATTTGCAGTAAAGTGGTTGATTCAACGAAGTTACTAGATTTGCAAAGGCTGATTGTTTGTACTCTGTGTGAACTTGAAATGTATTTTCCACCTTCATTTTTTGACATTATGGTCCATCTAACCGTACACATTATGGTCCAGTGTACTTGAGATGGATGTACCCGAATGAGCGATTTATGAAAATTTTAAAGGGGTATGTGAAAAATAGATATCGACCAGAGGGTTGTATAGCTGAGCGATATATGGTTGAAGAAGCAAGTTACTTCTGTACTGACTTCCTGTCAAATGTTGACCCCGTAGGTATCCCTAAGTCTCGTCATGATGGGCGAAGATCAGGGAAAAGAACAAGTGGGAAGGATGTAATAAGGATATCGGTGACTGAATGGGAACAAGCTCACTTGTATGTGCTTCATAACACTGATGAGGTTGAACCATTTGTTGACGAACACAAGGCCGCACTTCGATTGGCACATGGTGACAGGAATGAAAATTTTATAACAAAGGAACTCAACAAACAGTTTTCAAGTTGGTTAAAAAGGCGCATTAAAGATGAGGTGGAGAGGAATCCTGATCTAATTTCTGAAAACTTGAGATGGCTATCGAATGGACTGAGCTTAAGTGTGTTATCTTATAATGGTTATGCAATCAATGGTTACACCTTCTACACACAAGAACATGATACAAGGAGCACGATGCAAAATAGTGGGGTAACACTTGTTGCTGATTCTTGGCATAGATCCAGTGTCAAAGACATGCACCCTATCTACGCACCAATGTCATACTTTGGTGTAATTGAACAAATATGGGAGTTAGATTATACTGTGTTGAGGGTCCCTGTCTTCAGGTATAAGTGGGTTAACAACAATAGTGGATTGCGGACAGATGAGTTAGGGTTTGTTCAAGTAGACCTTTCTAAAGTTTGGTATAAAGATGATCCTTTCATTTTAGCATCACAAGCAGAACAAGTGTTTTTCGTTCCCAATCCTGCTAAGAAGAATTGGTCCATTGTAGTTCCATCAAACAAGAATCATCAAGAACAAGTTGTTACTACAAGTAATGAATATTTGAATTCTCCTGAGGATACTCTTTCCTTTGAGATGTTGTGGTCAAGATATATTGATAGAAATGAAGAAGAAGATGAAGACGAACATTTATATATGAGACATGATCATAATGAGGGGACATGGTTTTTAAATTGAACAAGAAAGAGAAAAAGATGATAATGAGTGTCTTGATTTTTCAGTATGTATGTTTTATTACATGTATTCATATATTCCAACTTAATTTACTTTTATTACTATATATGATTGTCAATATGCACTGATATTTTTGTCTTGTTTATTTAACTTGTAGGAAAATGGATCCACACAATGATCAAGCAGACTTTGAAGCCGACAATGAAGATGCAGTTGATCCTCAAATTAAGCAAGCAGCCTTTGAAGCCGCTGTAGTCCGAGGTAGGACTGTGATGCATAAACTGATCAAACTAAGGAGCAAGGGCATTATGTTAGAGCTTGAGTGGAATGACAAGGGAAACCCAGTTGGTGAAAATGCTAGCAACTTTGTTAATTATATTGGGACTATTGTCAAAGAAAGAGTCCCCATTACAATTTCAGATTGGAGACAGGCAAAGAAAGACTATTCTAATATGCTTCTGAGTTCAGTTAAGGTAAACATTATTTACTTTATTATTCTGGTTGTTTTGTTGCATGAATTACAATCTAACAAAGCATGTGTGGTTTTTTTGTTACAGTTTATCTTCATTATCGATGACGACAAAGACAAATTCGTGCTCGTAAAATGTGGCAAACTTTTGAGATGTTTTCGTTCCAATCTTATCAAATTCTACTCGTGGGACACAGATGGCAATATCATTCATACGCCACCACAGTTGTACGATGGAATAATTACACAAGAGGTGTGGGATGAGTTTTTGAGTACACATACTACCGCGGAGTTTCTGGTAATACAATATTAGCCCTTACAGACTACTTGCAATGTAATTGAAATTAATATTTATTGAAATTATTTGTATTTAAAAAGGAACGAAGTGATAGAAATTGTGAAAGCACAAGCAACATGGCATACCGGTACCTAAAAGGACCACTATCGTATGCAAAGTTGGAGAAACAATTGGTAAGAACTTATAATCATTTCATATGCATATATAATTTAGATGACTAATTTTTAACTACAACTAACTTTGTTATAAAGGTCAAACAATCACATTCTGATGTCACACACGTGCCACGTCATAATTTGAGGCTGGCCGGCGTCACTAATAAAAAAGGAGAAATTCCCAGCCAACAAGCCAGAGAAGTTGCAGAATATTGTGTAAGTGGTGGATTATTCATAAATATTTTGCTTTGATTAAATGATTCTATTTTATAATAACTAATATTATTGCAATTGTTGTTGTGGTAGCAAAAAATGACGCAGGACCAACCAGAGTTGATGAATTATGTTGGTCGTGACGATTTGCTCAGCAAAGCTCTTGGAGCTCCTGAGTATCATGGTCGTTTTCGTGGTACTAGTTTTGCAGTCACCCAAACATCATACTTTGGACGCCAAAAGCGACCAAACAAAAATGACTTTATGCAACTACAGGAGCATATTGGTGACTACAAGCAGCAACTAGAACAGCAGATGAGTGACTACAATCAGCAACTGGAACAGCATATGAGTGTCTACAAGCATCAAGTAGATAAGCAGATGAGTGTCCACCAACACCAAATAGAACAATTTAACGATCATATGCGATTGATGCAAGAGCAAAATGCATTATTGAAGGCTCAAATTGATACTTTACTGCTTTCTCAGCCAGCACCAAGCCCAATGTGTGACAGCACAAGTGTGAAGAATGATAGTTGCCCCTATACGCCTAAAGTCCCAATTCCTTTCGTAATCAATTTCTTCTCTAGTTAACTTTTTGTTATATTTTAAATTAGTGTACCTTAATATTGACTCCGTCTTTCATAGGGCGAATCGGCGTGCAAGCTGCATGTCGATGAATCTTTCAAGCATGCAGTTGCTGTAGGAGTTGTCTACAACACCGACACTGATATCCTTCATGGTTCACCATTGCCTGAGAACACACTTAGAGTTAAGGTTGACGTATGCACAATGCAGATGCCCTCCTACCAATCCCTTCTCTAGATGAACAGACAATGGTAAAAGATGTTGTTGGTGGTTATGTTGCATGGCCAATAGGTCTGATTGAGCCATATCAAAAGGTGATTTAATTTACAATTCCTTCTACTTATTCTATATGCACTTCTATCTAAAAAACTACATGATTAAATTTTAATGATTTTTGTAGGTTGCTACTAGTCATAAAGGAAAAAGAATTGAAGGCCATAGGAAGAACTCACATGGTTCAGCAACCCAACAGAAGTCCCAACCTTCTGCTAGCAAACGAAACAACAAACCAATGGTCTCGTATCGCCAACAGTTAGCATCAATGGTACAACCATTGATCCTCCAACGAGGTCAGGAAATACAATTTCATCCGGACATCTATAATGCAGACGGTGTAATTGATCATGTCGATGGTGCTGTGCTGAATGATGTGATTACTCATGGAAGGATGGGTGGAACAGCTATCAACTTATGGATCAGGTATTCGTCTATCATTGTTATTATTATTCATCATTCAATTTTTTTTGGTGGAAATGACATTGTTTGTTTGATATAAAGGCATTTGTACCACGATGAGATAGTAGGCACGGATAGGATGCAGAGATTCATCTTTGTTAGCCCACACCTCTTTGGCCCGCATAGGGGGAGAGATTTGGAAGCACAGTCTAACCAACTTAGAGAATGCTTTATGCTTAGAGCAACCCCTAACAAGCTCTTTCTTGTGCCATACAATGTAGGGTAAGTGATTTGTGACAATATTTGAATGTATATTTTTTATTTTTTCACTTTTACCATTAAATGATTGTCCAAATAAAATTTTCAAAATGTGTTTTTAGGGAACATTGGATATTAATTGTTGTCCATCCAGCAGCACCAGAAAACCCTCGCATTTACTATCTAGATCCTATAGAAACTGCTTATCCAGATAATCGCCCTGATATGCTGATTATCTTCAATAAGTAAGTGTATGGGTGTATGTGTAAATCTTTTTGTGTGTGATTTTTGAATAACTAACATTAATCAGGAACTTCTTTGTTTTATTAGTGCATTAACCGCATATAGAGGAAAAGCTGGATTGGCCTACTCTAGACGCAATGACCCAGCCAATAGCTATGCGTGGAGGAAGATTATGGTACTTATATATGAATTTACTCCATTCTTGTTAGTAAAAAAAATTTATTCAAAAATTGACATAACTATTTCATTGTATTGTTGCAGTGTCCATTCCAGCCGAATTATAATGATTGTGGTTATTATGTTATGAAATTTATGAAAGATGTAGTTACTCATCGCCACCTTGTAATTCCTGTGAAAGTAAGTTCCCTTTAGTTGCAATTGATATTGTGTTTTAATTTTAATTGACAAAGTGTCTAAATTTAGTGATTTTCATTCTTTGTATACATGATTGTTTATGTAGTATTATGAAGATGCACGTTGTGCTGAGCTGTCTGACCATCAAATGGATGAAATCATTGAAGAATGGTGTGAATATATGGTCAAGGAATTAGTTAATTTAGGCATGTAGCTTCTTTCTTGCCTATTCCTATTTAGTTGTACACTATATAATCATTGTTAATACAATCAATATATTTTGTAGTTGTTACATTATCATTCGGCACCATTTGGTCAAGGAATTAGTTAATTTAGGCATGTAGTTGTTTATTCATTGTAGTTATTTGAACAAATGATCATCATCGTTTTGTATTGTAATATTTTGTTTTGTATTGAACATCATCGTTATGGTCATTTGCTTACTATATATATATGGTCATCATGTATTATTACACACTGCACAGGAAAAAAATATTTTAAAAAATTATTAAAAAAAAATTAAACCTACTTTGACGTTTAAGGGTAAAATGCCAAAGGAGGGGTACCCTCCTTTGGCGTTTTTTAGCACAAACACCAAAGGAGGGGTATACCCCTCCTTTGGCGTTTGTATTAAAAACGCCATAGGAGGGGTATACCCCTCCTATGGCGTTTTAATTAAAAACGCCAAAGGAGGGGTATTCCCCTCTTTTGGCGTTTATGCTAAAAACCGCCAAAGGAGGGGTACCTCTCCTTTGGCACTTCCCCCCGAAAAGCTGTTTATAATTCATATATTTATTTAATTTCATAAAGTAACGTATGACGTTTCTGTAAATTGAAAAGCGCCACAGCGATATTTAATGGCGTCAAAAGCTTTGGCGTTTCTTAAACGCCAAAGTATTTTATAAAATAAGCGCTATTATACTAATTTTTTGTAGTAGTGAAATGAATTAAACTGATGCAATTTAAATATTTGACCGGCAATTGAAAACACTAGTTTTAACTTAAATTTCGTTGAACAAGTGTTTTTTTAGTTTGATTTTTTAAATTTTTATAATATAATTTGTAATTTATTTTTTTATACATATCTCTATAATTTTTTTGTTTATTGTACATTTTTTTGTTCCTACGTTATAATTTTTTAAGAAAAAGTAATGATAATTTTAAGTTCAATTTTAAAAACATTGAATAGTTAAAAGGAAAAGAGACAAAAAAAGAATTTTGAAATTACAAAATCCCAAATCAGATTTGTTACTAAGAGTTAATAAGGGAATAACGAAACTTATTAAACAATTTACAACTCTTTTTTAAAGGAAATACTTTATTTGGAATTTTGCAATAATTTCAAAATTCTTTTTCTATCTTTTTCCCTAGTTACAATTTATACATATAATAAATGAGAAAAAGCAACTCCAAACTTGTCTGCATTTTAACATTATTTTAGTTATTTTAATATTAGGGATAGAAAAAACATAAAATTAAAATTACGAAGAGATCGATGAAATCTCTTTTTAAAAAAGTATTGCGATAACACATGGGGGCATTCTGCATGGTTTGATGTTTTGTCATCGAATAGTGTATAAAAATTTCACTTTTCTATGTGGCAAATATGATGAGGTTCACTACTATATGATCACTGATATATGATAGTTATTATTAACTATAAATTGTGATTCCAAACTATCATATATGCAGGTACTATATATGTTCAGGGAAGATACATGATAGTTATGAACCATAATATATCGTGGGTATAGATAACGGTTATTTATTAATAAACATAATGTATTAGCTTTATTTTTTATTATTTGTTTTTATTTATTTTTATCGTTAATATTTATTATATAAAACACAATATAATCATTGATAAAAATAAGATAATAATATTAAATAAAAAATTATATTTATAGTATTCAAAATTCAATACATTATCAAAAAATATTTAATATATTATAGATAAATATCATATAGTTTAAAAGAAATTAATCACTTAAATACTCTAGCACATTATCTTATAATTTTTTGAATTCTGAAAGAAAATCTATTAAAAATATTCTACAACATTGTCCAATGCTTTTGTTGTAGATTTTTTATCATGTATCAATATTCCAAAGTTTCTAACTACAAAAGGATAATATAAATATAAAAATTATTATATATAGTAAAAATTGGCAAATATTAAAACTTGAGCAAATATCATATCCGATTCAACAAATTTGATCTCAACATACCTACTACAGTTTAGGAATGTGAGAGGGTGAATTTTCAAGTAGATCGTAATTCAACAAACTGTTAAAAATTAAGAGAAAATATTATATTGATTTTAATCCATATAATCTAGTGTAATTAGAATTATTTTCACTGCAATAAAATGATAATAAAAAGAATTGGCATTTTACCTCATCATTTTTTCGTGCTTTATGCTTTTCATCGGTGTTTTTCCTCTAGTTTTATCTTCAAACCAAGCGTCGTCATCATAAATTTGATTTCACTTTTTATCTACGATTCTTCTTCCTAGATAATTCAACGACCTTGATCCTCAACTAATGAGCTCTCGTTATATAAAAAATAAAATGAAACTAAAAATCTTAATTGAAAAAATCTTAATTGAAAGCTTACTTGAGAAAAAATCATGAGAGGAAGGAGCTATAGAGTGAAGATTCATGTTAGTGGTGGTAGATAGAACCCGCAGCGACAAAGCAAGACCCATGGAAAGAAGAGTATGAGACCCATTAGGAAGCTCAAAAACGTTTAAGAAGGAGTTGGAAGAGTTGCGTCAAATAATTTTTTTTAAGAATCATACCTCTTTATATTTGATATTTTTGAAACTTCTGTCTTTTTAGATGAAAGAACACTTAATAGTTTTTTGTGAAGAACCATAATATATTGTCCATAATATTAATTAATATATCAATAAAGATAAATTAATAAATTGTTAGATTATTTAATGGTTCTTTATGAAGAATCGTATTGTATTGTCAAATAATTTTTTATTATTAGAGAATACTTCACAGTTCTTTATAAAGAATCATAATATGTTGTCAAATAATTTTTTTAAGAATACCACCTTTTTTAATTTAAATAATACTTAATGGTTTTTTGTGAAAAACTGTAATATATTATCAAATAACTTTTTTTTTATAGAATCTCGCCTCCTTATACATGTCATTTTTCAGAATCCCACCTTCTTACCTATATTGGTTATCTTTTTAACTATTAAATAATCTTAAAGAATATATAACGGTTGTTTGTGAAGAACTATCAAATATTGTGAAATAAAATATTTTTAGAATCTCGCCTTCTTATATATGACGGTTTTCATTGATAACTGCTAAATATTCTTAAAGAATATATAATGGTTCTTTATGGAGAACTATAAAGAATTGTTAAATAAATTTTTTTCAAAATCCCACCTTTCTTCCTCTCTAAAGTATTAATTGATATTATATATTAGACTAATATCTTAACATATTATATTTATCTTAGAAGTATAAATCTGAGATATTATTATATATAATATCTAACAATATCTCAGATTTATAATCATACTTTTCGCTTGATTATCATAACCATTATGTATTTGTTTTTATTGATATAATGATGAAAGGCGAATCATTTATAAGTGTTATATAACGATTGTTTTATAAGAACGGTCATATTTGTCACCAAATAAATTATGGTTATTAACTACAATTGTTATTTTTGTATTTTCGCGAATTCCGCTTCTCAATTCATGATGGTGCACATATTTAATCATTATGTTTTAGCATTATATATATTCTTATGTGACTTCTGCCTCAACATACATGACATTTATTCGCTATAAATATTATTTATTAAGTGTTATATACGCCCGAATCTGTGGCAATGGTTTCATGTGTTAATGATCTTGGCTTTATGCCTTATTTTGGGATTGTATTCACTAGTTGCATATTATCCCAATCAAATGAATAAAACGATGTAAAACATAATTTAATTTTAGAGAAAAATATTAAAAAAGAAAATAAAAACACACCAGTAAGTAAATACTTGTAAATAAGTTATCATCCAAATATAATCCTTTCAAGAGTAAAATACTTTGATCTCCCTTACATATTGCCTTAATTACACTGTCCTCCCTTCTATTTTGAAAAGATAAAATTAAGCCCAAAATGTTAACACTGTTGAGATTATTCTAAGAAAATATTTGTTAATTAAAATTTTTATTAAAAAAAGTTTTATTTACTAATTTACCCTCCATGATACTAATCTTTATTTTTGGATAAAATTGCTATGAATAATTTAAGAGTATTCTTTTTTCCTTAATGTTTTCTTTTTTCCTTTTTCAAATATATTTGTTTAATATTTCTATCATATTCGGACCTAAGTTTAATTAAGTTAGTTAAAATAGATATAAAAAGCTTGATTAAAAATTTGATTAATTCTCTTAATAAATATATTCAAACTGAATTGAATTATAAATGTTTTAGAAACAAAATTTCAAAAATTATATATTATAAATTTAAATATTTTACATAATATCTCAAACTTATTCCTTTTATACTCTTTCACAAAATGAAATATATTTGATGTATATATTTATCCACTTAAATGAAATTTAAATAAATAAGTTTCAATAAATGCGATGAAAAGTAAAATATTATAATTTTTATAATTTAATCAAAATTAATAAATTTTATAAAATGATCTATTCTAAATTTGTTGGTTGTAAAATTGTTTCGAGAAATATAAATGTTTAAATAATCCTTTTGTTAAATGGGGGTATTTTGATCAAAATCAAAGATTAAAAGTCAAACTTAACGGTCAACAAATAGTTTGATGGATGAGAATGAAATTTAAAGAATATAAGGAAGGTTTGTGTAACATGCGTTTTAATTTTAAGGGAGATTTACGTGGATTTTCAATATACATTACTACAAGACATATATTTTACTTCATAAAAAAACATCCATTTTACAAAAAGGGAAGTAAAAACATAAAGACGGTTGTTAGATATGATTAGTTTTGATGATGTCAAATATAGATATGAAGTCATAAGAGCAAAAAGTTTATATAATGTCTTTCTTTGACTAACTGCTATATTTAATGTCACATATTTTGTAGATTAGTCAAGCAAAGAATGAAGAAGATTGAATTAATGAAAATGAACAAGAGGAAGAAGAAGAAGAGAAATTGAAGATAGTCAAGGAGATGCCTACTCGGATTATGAAGAATTATTATCAAGAGGAAAACCAAGAAGAAAGATATTGAAGAATGAAGAACTTGGAAGATCTATCATGAATATCAAGATTCAAGTTGTTAGAAGTGATACCGGAGGTTTCTATGATGATACCGGAGGTTTCTATGATCAAATAATGGTTGGAATAGGTTAATACGAAGCTAAGATGACTTATATATTAGTTTTGGCACTTCCAGAGGTGTTATGCTCGAGCACGAGGTGTTTCACTCGAGCACAGGAAGAACTCACTCGAGCACGGATGAATTCACTCGAGCATGGGGTGAACACTCTGTTTTACGTTCAGCCTGAGCGAGGTCTGGTATTTTAGTCATATCTCTCAAACCACACGTCGGATTGACCCGAAGCTGGTGGCATATGAAAGAGGACTCACAACACGTAAAATCTACACTAGGATCACATTGAAAGAAGATCAAATGAAGGAGATATGATTCGTGGAAAATGAAACGAAAATCACCGTCACTTTTCAAGGCAGGTTCGGTATTTTGCATGTAACTTACAAACTATACATCGGATTGAGACGATACCAGTGCCAAATGAAAGTAGACTCAAAGAGCTTTCCATAGATAGGTAATTTGCCTAATTTAAACGTATATTCTAGGAGCTATGTCTTCTGGAAGTTGACACTTGTGCAGTCTAGCGAAATATACACTCTTTCGATCATAACTTGCAGAATACAAGGAGTTTGGAGCTGATTCTTGTTGCATTGGAATGCATATGGCAAGAGCATTCTTATGATACATCATTTGAATCAAATAAACAAAATTTTTCTAAAGTGGCTCCACATCACCCGCGAGTGTAAAAACTATCTCCCTGAAAAAGTTGTGCGAGTGATGTCCAGAAGCAACTGAAACGTGAAGAAATCTGTAACACTCGAGCACTAGGATCCATGCTCGAGCATTGGATGATTTCTCACTCGAGCACATGCAAGTTTTGACATGGAAGTGATAACCCGAGAAGAAGCTTGTACGTGAAAGCATGAAACGCACTCGAGCATGACTGGTTGTACTCGAGTGATTCGAGAATTCACTCGAGCAGATGCGAGTGAAGTGCAGCGAGTGCTTGCCCGAGAGGAAGTCAGAACGTGAAAATATGAACTGCACTCGAGTGAGCCATATTGCACTCGAAGTGAGGTCCTGACAGAACGTGGTAGAATGCAGAAACAAAACAGAGCCTCATAGCCATCAATCCAAACGTGGTTAAATCATTGTGTTTTCACTTGTTATTGTTCCTAAACATTAACTAACATATATTTCAAGTGTAAAACAGGAGATTAAATATTTGGATTGCATCTTCAGAACGGAGGTCACATACGGAAAATATCATCACTCAACGAACAATCCGAATATGGTTACATGTTATTGAATCATTGTGTTCTCACTTGTTATTGTTTCTAAATGATAGGTAACATATATTTCAAGTGTGAAACAGGATATTAAACGTTCATATTATAGATTCAAATAAAAGTCAACTACGGTGAACTTCATCATTACACACCGAATGGCGGCTACCAACCACGACAAGTAATTGACCCACCATGAGAGATTGTCTGAAACACAAAATGCTCCACAATGTGATGTACAGCTCAAAATGAATCTTCTTGCTGTTCAATGAGACGCTCCACTTTGTTCCACAACGGACAGTAGCTTGTTTTTCAAATATGCTCAAACGTTCAAATGAAGCAACGGGACTCCAACGGACAAATGCTCACAACAGTCATCATCTTCATCAACTATAAATAAGAAAGCATTCAACATCGATGGGTGACAGAAAAGATAGAGAAAACAGAGACAATGAGCAACTACGAGAAAAATTATAGAAATGTGAATCCTCTGCTTCTACCCATACACTCTTTGTTTTCCAGTTTCTGTATTACTTATCATTGAGAGAGTGATTATTTGTATTGTACTTCAGTGAGATTATATCCACTCTATGAGAGAGTCTGTAAACATCTTCAACTATATTTCTGAGTTGATCTCAAGGTAGAGGGACCTTGAGAGGGTTGATTTTCTTACGGGGAAGCAGTAGAGAGAATTGTCGTAAGACATTCTGCTCGTAAGACTTACAAGGTGCAAGCAGTAGAGAACGTTGCTGCTCATAAGACTTACAGGGGTGTAAGCAGGAGAGAACGTTGCTGCTCGTAAGACTTGCATGAGTAAGCAGGAGAGGAAGATCTTCGGGATTGCTCTGCTCGTAAGACTTGCCGTAAGGGGGAGTATTTCAGTAAGAGATTTGTAAAAGGTTTCACAAGTACCCGGCTAAACTTGTGGGATTGTAAAGGCTTTTCTTGTGCCCGGATTAAACAAGAAGATAGTGGATTTGAAAATCTCAGGAGGAGCCTGGGGACTGGACGTAGGCCATCACATATTGGACCGAACTAGGATAAATCACAGTTTGCATATTCTCTTCCCTAAGCTCTTATATTTCTAGCATATATTATTTAATCTAACTGTTGATTTATAAACCTTCATACTTACCGCTTTCGTTAAGATACGAAAAGATTTCTAAAGTTCTTAAGTTTTTATTATACACCCAATTCACCCCCCTCTTGGGTGATAGCCGGTTCTAACAACGATAACATTATTATAATTCTGTATAAAAACTTTGGCATATTGGGCATTCCTTTAATGAAAGAGGATGCCCAAAGTAAACTTTAGGCATCCCAATACCAAATTAGGATGCCTAAAGTATCACTTTGGGTATCTCAATTCAAATTGGGACTCCTAAGGGATACTTTAGGCAGACATCACAATTATCCCTTTAGGCATCCCAATTAGAAAGGAACACCTAAAGCCATGCTCTTGGGCCCAAGATCGGGGCTTTTGGTGTCCCAATTTAAATTGAAATACCTAAAGGTGGGTTTTAGTGTCCCAAATTTAAAGTGGGACGTCAAAATTGTTCCAAACTTCACTTAAAATTTTCTTTTGATTGTCTTCTCCAACTTGTTCAAAGCAAAGTCTCCCTCTCACCACTGTCACTCTCTCTTCAAAGTTGGAAGTTCATGGCCATCGTCCTTCTCTTTCCTACTCCACCGTCGTTGCTCATCCCTCCTCTCTTTCTTACCACCATTCTCCGCCGTCCTCCCTCCTTGATTTTTAACGCTGTTGGTCTCTTCTCCCTCCCTCTCCCGTTGTTGGCCTCCCACCCACTCCCAAAGTCGTCTTCTCCCTCCTTCCTCTCTCTCTCTCTCTCTCTCTCTCTATCATAGCTTCATCGCTCCTCCATCCTCCCTCCCTCTCCATCATATCGCTCCTCCCTCTCCTTCTACACCATTGGACATTGAGTAGTAGGTATGCTTTTTTCTTAAAAAAATACAATGCATATTTCATATTTATATTATTATATTATTAATCATTTCTTTCAATTTGTTAAAATTATTCTTGTATCTTGATTCAAAGATTCATCATATGTTTGGTATATGTGAATATTCCTATTGTTAGATTATTATTAATGAAATATCAAATATGTATCATTATAATGGGTATGGTGGTCAAGGAAAGTGTTCATCTAATACCCAAAAGCCAATTGCCTTATCAAGGGTTTATATCTCTCATTTCTTTGTTTCATTATGATTTCTGCAAGATTTTTATTTATGATCTCTAGGAGTTTAGGTATAATTCATTGGTGTTACTACAATTATAATGGGGTTCCGAGTAGAAGAATCAGCTTTAGTTACTACTTTCAGTGATTTAGTCTTAATTTTATAAAACAAAAATGTCAAAAGTGCAAGTTTAGTGCTAAAAAATGTCAGGCTCGATTAATTGATTAACAATCCCGAGTAAATAGTTGGTCTGTCTTAGTTTTACTGATTCAAATTAGTTTATATAATTTTACACTATGGACAATAAATGTGATAGATGTTTACTTCCACATTTATTTTTCATTAAGGATAATTTTTTTTGTTTCATTTTAATTGAATGGTGATATTCTTTTCTAGCTAATCAAATGGTAAATTGGAAAAAAGCTAGATTGTAATCTCATATAATCATATTTTATGTGAAGTGTCTGAAATTATAACAAATGATTTTATAATTTTATGCATAAATAAGATGTGTTGAAAGAAAAATAATTCCATTAAGATACTATATAGATATTATGTATAGATAGAGTAAAAGATATGTAGGTTTCCTAGTATTAATTAAATAAAATTTCCCCCTTTTTTTAAGTAATTTGATAGAATTGGGTCAAACTTGCCAACTTGGTTTGGACTAGAAAAATATTTTCATTGTTGAACTGAAGTTGAGCAACCATTAGTGTTAGGATCGGCAAGCACAGCGGAAGAATTTTAAAATTTTACTGATCTTAATCGAGGATCTATCAACGGCGTTTAAATCGGGTTAGAAAGAACTCGTACCTTTTTCACTTAGGGTTCTCACGATCTCTAGGAGCCAACACGTTAGGTCCACTCCCTCTACCAGTATCCACACGAATGCTCTCCAACAGAGATTGGGTGCTAGCGCCTCCAATATTTTTAGGGTTTCCCTTGCGGCTCTGAATTCTCATGCGCGTATGAGTATATCTGCTTTATCAAGTTTATAACCTATGAGGGCTATATTCAAATTTCAAAATTAATCATTAATTTCAAAATTAATCAACAATTAATTATCTTGATGAGCTAATTAAATAAATTCAATTTAAATTAAATATGTCCAACAGTTTTAATTTAACATATTTATTTAATCCAAATAAAGAGCCATTAGATTTATCTTAATTAAATTAGAGATACTATATCTCTATCATGTTAGTTATGAAATTTAATATATCTTAATAAATTAAATTTAAATTTAAAACTAACACAATATAATAATATCATATAATACACACACACACACACACACACACACATATATATATATATATAATATAAGATATGTATTTCAAAAAAATATATATCTATATAATATTATTAACAAATTTTATATTATATATATATAAAATCCGTCCACCCAAAATTAAACATTATCTCGTGTTGGGTCATTCTTGTGTGCGACCCTGTAGGCCCATATGAAGTTGGCAGTGGGCCAATAACTGTACTAACCCAAAAGTCGCAAGCGGCCTCTAGCAAGATATTACGACTACCCAATTCATATAAGGATCGTTATCACGATACAACCTGTCATACAACCATGTCACATCCCTTTTGTCACACGATATATCGATTAAGGATAAGGTATGAATAATGTCATCCTCTTGTTCCTAATCATTACTTTCTCGATTCCTGAGTAGCCTGACAATAGAAATGGAAACTCCTTTCCATTGTAGTATGGCCATACATTTCTCAGGCTCACTCATCGAGTTGCCCAGTAATATCTCTCTACTAATGTGAGGGACAAATTCCATCTTGATCATTCATATTCCTCTGCAAGAAAACCACCAAGCCCTACCATAGCCTTTATCATCACTTGGTCAAAAGTAACTTTTGACTAGTTCAAAGCTTAGAAATTCCATGTAGGAATCCATGATGACCTCAGGTCTAAGGGCATTGTGACGTGGTTATACATGAGAAAAGCTTATGACATGATCCATGTAGCTTTTTCATAGTGGGTCGGTCCAGCACCTTGTACTCTTACTAGTGCCTAAGACTTTGATTCGTATCTCCATATCTTATCAAAGTCATACTGGTCTTGTTTCATCTCTACTCCAGCATAGATGACCGATCAGGGACATTTTAGGACAATCTTCATGAATTATCCAAGGATACAATTATCACAATTAACATGCAAATAATATGATAACAGAATAGAGAAATTTCATTAAAATAATAATGTTCAAAGTACAATGATCGGCCCTTAGGGCACAATTTCCAATAATTAGTTCATTAGTTGAGACCTAAAATTTGATTATAAACTTATATGATTACAAACTAGACATCTTATCAATAGCGATTAGGAAGACAGATCACCCCAGTCGTGTTCGAGGGGAGCTAAGGGGAGTTGGCGTCGCAAAGTAGTTTGGATGAACTTCACAATATTCATCACAAGGTGAACCCAATAGGGAGTTGTGGCCAAGGAAGTTCGTCTATCAATTCGAGAGGAAGTTCGACAATCAGTCTGAGAAGAAGTCCAACAAGAGCTCAAGGTGCAACTTTGCGAATCAATATGATAAAATCTCTTGAAAGAGATACATGATGAAGTGAGATCTATCATTCAATCATAGAGGGAAAATGAGGAATGTAGAACTCAGGATTCCCCAGCCCTCCCCAACGCCAAAGGAAGTTATAACCCACCGGAGGTACCACTTGGTGACCCTTCTCCCACTCTAGAGCTTGGAGAACCTTACACTCTCTATTTGGATGTGCCACTGCTATGTCTTATTGCCGATGCTCACTTTCACACATAATACACCACCCACTATTATAAGCAAATGTCAGACGCTTTACGCAAGGTTACCACAATAGGATCTTTCATCCTTTAGCCAAAATATCTTCTTGGCACAGCAACAACACCTCTATTGGTAGGAACTACCTTACTATTACTTGAGTTTTCTTGGCATCCTTCTAATAATCTATATTTTATGTTTTAATAAGATGAACAAGATGCAACAAAATGGCCTTTCTTGGTGCGATTGTAACAACTCATTAAGGATATTGGCCAGATCAATATGCAGATGCCTTATAGGATTGTAGGCATAAGAGTGATGTATCCCTTTACGATTGACAGGAAAGATGTTAGGCAGTTCATCAATTTAGAGGAAATAGATATAGGATGGGCTAAACTTGCAATCCTATAAGTTTTTTTTTTCATTTTTTCCTTCAATTATTGTAGTGGTTTTTTGGTTTTATATATTCAATAATTCATTTTGCATTTTAATTCTAGCATTGATATGGGAAGAAATGGTTTTTATGGATTCTTATGTCTTGCAAATACTATAAAGAGGAATAATATTTTGGAAGTAAGGACGAGCTATATGGGCTACACAATGGGAGAGACTAAATTGCCTTGTTATCTAGCACCAATTATTGAAGGGTATGTTTTTTAGTTTTGTCTATTTTAGATGTATAAGAATAAATTGCCTTGTTTTCTAATGTCATTTTAATCTGTGTATGTTGTTATAGTTACCATTGGAGTCTGTGTGTTATTTGTCCTGGCATAAACATCATCTATTGGTTTGATTCCTTGCGTCACAGGCCAAACGGAGAAATTAAATCCTCCTTTATCATGTCAGTTAATTTGTTTGTATTTCATTGATTCTTGACTTAAATGAATTGTTCTAATGTCTGTTGATTTTCATTTTAATGATATTGCAATCAATACATATAGAGTACTTGGAGGGACACGTGAGGGTAAAAGTAGAGAGCTGAAGTGGTTTTATCCAAAAGTAAGTACTTACAATTCAAATTCTTTCATTGACAGTCACTTTAGATATGCCTTTATTCATTTTAACCATTTTCTTTTGATTTATAGTGCCCTCGACAACTAGGGAGCACTGAGTGCAAATACTATGTTATACTTTATATGTATAATATTATTCAGAGTGGAGTTACTACAGATTTTGAACAGGTAATCCCTTCTTCATTCTCAAATGATAATATTTTTGGTATTGTAATTGAATTATTAATTAATTCATTCACTTGATCGATTTATCTTAGCTTATTTTCAAATTTTAAAATTTTTGGTAATGACAGTGCCTACTTACACGAAGACATTAAGTTGGTCTGAGACCTTTTGGATAGACATCTTCTTCAACATATAGATGAGTAAAGTTTATTTTTGTACTACTTAGTAGTTGAGTAGATAACTTTTTAACACTTTGTGGTGATTATTGTACATAGAATTAGTAGGAGTTAGCACTTTAATTAGCTAGTACTGGATGTTCTCTTACTATTTCTATGGACATTTTGGTTTATGAAGAATTGTTTGATGATGTTTCTGTAGGGTTTAATTGATGGGTAGTGTAAAATATACACAATTGTTTTTTTTTTAAAATTTCAGTGTCCATATATAAGGGACGTCATAAGTCACTTACGGTGTCCCTTTGTCATAAGTTGGTCACTTACGGCATCCCTTTTTCCAAAAAGGGAAGCTGTAAGAACAGACATTATAGCCTGAAAAAGGATGTAAAAATAGCCTAAAAATATACGTTAAAAGTGTTTTCTATAGTTGTATAAATGGGATGTTTCAGTAATTTAGATAAAACAAAGGGGTGCTTAATATATTTTAGTCTTCTTTCAAAGATGTGCAGCTACTTATTGGTTTTGGAATGCTTCCCTCCAATTGATTATCGTTAACATCAAAGTGCTCAAGTAAAGGGAGTTGATGGCACATTTTTTCTAGCAAATTACCCTTTAATGATTCATGCCAAAGTCAACTCTTCTTGTAGTGCTCGAAATTTAGAAAACATAGAGCCACCATCAAAATTTTTAAAAAAGGATAATTTTGGAAACCTGTTTAAAAATGGAAACTAGTATACAAAAACTAGTTAGGGTTCAGGAGTCAATTGTGTATTAGGAAAGTGTTAGATACCCCACAACACCCATTCATAAGAATGGTTACCTTAAGTTAATTATCTAAAACAAGATTAATTATTTACATCGTTGAACTTGCAATAGGATGAAAACCTAAGGCCTAAGTACCCTTTAGAGGGATCAAAGCCCACTTAGTTCGTTAAGGGTAAAAAAGCGTGGTGCTTGGTTGGTGTTTTTTAGAAAAATTTTATTTAATTTATTTAAGAATTTTTTTTTGTTTGGTTTGGGGTTTTATTTTTTAAAAAAGCATTTTCTTTATTTTCTCATATTAAACCAAGTTCATTTAGTTTAAGAAAATAATTTTGTTTTTTTAGTTTGAAACTTTTTATTTGCAAAAGGAAAAAAACAAAAGTTCATCAAGCCAACAAGGAGTTACATTCTCCACATATCATTCATTGTAAGAAGTTTAAGATAACAAGAAAATCAATTAAGAGCATGTACCCCTGGTGCTTTGAGCCTTGCTACAAAAGAGACAAAGTGAGAAAACCAAATAGATAGAACAACACAATCACACACAATTCATCCATGCCAACAATAATACCTAGAATATGAAAGAGGTCAACACGTACCATTCATGTTCACATTTGTAAGCCACCTGATTCATTATAGTTGGCAACCCCAGCATATATCATAAGTAATGGCGATTCACTCATATGTGTGCAAGTTGCTCTAAATGAGGTATGTCAAACCTCTTATTAATTCAACATTTATATCAGAGTGACATCACGCAGTTCAATTGGCAAATTGAAATAGCATAAATACTGATATACAATACTTGATTACATTACAGGAGTTCCCATATGGTTTGTATGAATATTTACAATATCCAAAATATCAAAAAGATGCTATAGATAACTAACATTATAGCTTGCATAGGACTAAAACTCTTAGTTGCTGGTATCTATACCTTTACCCTTTGAGCCACTTCTTCCTATTGAATAATTTAAATTTTATGGAAAGGGGTGAGATTCATACAAATCTTAGTAGCAACATACAATCCATCACATAAAATGTAATAAATAAACATGCAATACACCATATCATATGACAAAAATAAAAAATGCAATCTGTCTGTCTCTTTGGCGTTCAGGATCAAAATAATTATTTTGTCCCTACTAGCCAATCCGTGTTCACTATTCAGGATCAATTGATGATTTGACCCTTACTTGTCTCACTACCCCAACTGGGTCCTGCTTGGCAATATTGTACTTATGCTTTACCCCCACCACAGCGAGGATTTGTAACAAGCTTGTATCACTACCTAAGCTGGGTCCCACTAGGCCTACTGATACTTGTGCTTTTCTCACAGGGTGGTATTGTGGTTTTCCCACACTACAGCTAGGTATTGTAGCATGCAAATTGACATCACAATACATGGCAATACAATGAATATAAACAATCACATAGTAAATGAAAGATAGAGTTACTACCTGAAATCCCTTTCAACCTAACTATCGGTCCAATACCCTTGGTCTGGCTTGGGAATATAATAAGTGCTAAAATTCCAAATTTATAATAGATGAGTTATTACTCATTCATGTCTTATTCTAAACTCATGTAGTTGGTTATCTTTGCTTAAAAATGCAAAATGACCAAAATGCCCCTGAAGACTTGGTCCAAGTCCCTTTATACTCGGTAAAATTGTACTTTTCAAAAAATTGACTTGGGCTATTTCTACACAATTTCATGTGTAGAATCCATTTTTGGCCTCTCTTTTGACAAATTCACTCTCAATTGACCAAAATACCCTTGGGAGCCACAAATTAGGGTTTTAGAGGCAAAATTGTCATTTCACATCCTAAAGCCTTCATACTTCATATTTCATATGTTCCCTACACAATTCTTCATCTAAACATAATGGAATCATCAAATTTATCAAATTCCAGGCCAAACACTGAAAAATACCCCTAGCCAAAATTAAACAAAAATTGGGATAATTGGAGTTTCTTGTTTTCAATAAACAAAACAACTTCTTTTCACCTTAAATCACTTCCTAAATCCTTTAATTACACTTCCCACATGATTAATCAAAATTTGGGCAAAACCTCCCCTTAGGGTTCATGTATTCCAAATCATAAAATCAAGCCAACCAAGCCAAATAACTAACCAAATCACCAACAACAAACACAAATCAATTAAAAAAGACCTTCGGTGGGATGTTGGTGATGGTTCTTCAATCAGAATATGGGGGGACAACTGGATACCAAGTATAGATTTCCCAGAGAAACCGACCAACAATAATGATCTTTATGTCTCACATGGTAGAGTTTGCGACTTAATTGTTAATGGGGAATGGGATCTTACTCCCATAAACCAATATCTGACAGAAGAAGTCAAGTGTGCAATACATGAAATCCCTATCCCATCCAATGGATTGAAAGACAAACTGGTGTGGACTAAAGCTCGGAATAGAGAGTACCAGGTGAAGTTGGGGTACCACCAGGGGAAGGAAATGACCTCTGCCCATACCACTAAAGCTAGCTCCTCTACAGTCATTCCCACAACCTGCTGGAAAGCGATTTGGAAAATTAAAGTTATCCCAAGAGTACAACAGTTTATTTGATGGGTTCTTAGTAATGCTATTGCTACTAATGCAGCTCTCTTTAGAAGGAAAAAATCCCTGGTTAGTCATTGCCCTATTTATGAATTGACAGAGGAAACTATTGAGCACTTATTTTTTCATTGCCCATGGACCAGGTGTATTTGGTTTGGCTGCACGCTATCTGCTAGAATTGATGTATCTAATGTGTCCAATTTTAATGCCTGGTGGATACATATGATTGGCACGGAGTTGTTGAAGAAGCAGGATATTTCTTTAATCTGTTGGATCTTGTGGTTCATATGGAAGCAATGAAATGAGAAGGTCTTTAACCATAAAGAACCCAACCCCTCTGTTGTTATTGAAATGGCTATGAAGAGCAATTTTGAATACTGGATTACCTATGATAAATTGAACTTGGGAACGGAGTCACTGAGGTGTACTACTCATCCTCCCATTACTTGGATCCCTCCCTCTACAGGTAACTTGAAAGTCAATTGTGATGGAGCATTCAAACTTGGTAATGAAGATGCTGCTATTGGGGTGATATGCCGAGATAACCTTGGACAGTTCAAATGGGGTTATGTGGATAAATTGAAATCTATCTCTACATTCATGACTGAAGCTTTGGCATTAAAAAGAGCATTGCTGTTAGCTATGGACTTGGGACATAATAAAGCTGTTTTTGAAACGGATTGCCTTTCCTTGCTCACTTGTGTTGTTTCTAAGCACCAGATTTGTTTGACTGGAGGAGTAGAAGTATTGTTCAGGATATCATATGCCTTCTTTCTTCTGAGGTTGGGTTCTCTCTGTCATTTATCCCAAGACGAGGTAATCGTGTAGCTGATCTACTCGCAGCTAATGCTTATAAGGGGGTGTGCCCTATAGGGTGGGTTTTTGAACCAACACCTTCTTTGATGTCACTTCTAACCTTGGATGCCCAGGAGGCCTATGAAGATGCTGATGGTACTTCTATTCCCACCTCTTGAATAGGTGGTGACTAGTTTTAATTTGCTTTTAGACTTGATTTGTTTGGTTTGTCATGTTAATTTTCTGCTGTTATTTCGGGATTGACTTCCTTTATTGTATTAGATATGCTTTTACAATATTAATAGAAGTACCTTTTGAGCAAAAAAAAAAAAAAAATAAGTAGAATCAAGTTTTATGACTTACGTTTTGATTCTCTTTTTTTTTTCTTTCAATATCGTTACCTCTCCTCCTTTTTTCTCTTAGATTTTTTTCTTGCTTTATGTGATTTCAAGAAAGATATGATGATTAGGAGAGGTTTTCAAGAATTTCGAGACAATAACACATGAATTTTGCTACCAAACTTACCTAAGTTTGCTTCTTAATCACCTTGTCTCTCTCTTTGCTTCTTATGTTCTTCAAACTTGTCTCTCCATCTCTTCTCTTGTTTTGGCCGAAAATATGACCTTTGGAAGATGTCAAATGAAGAGCCTCTTCCACCTCCTTAGAATATTATTATTTTGTTAGAATTTTGTTCACATGTCATATTAGTTTATTCTTTTCTTTTTCCACTTGGCATGAGCTGCTTCCACTGTCATCCTTGGTGTCAAAATTTGATTTCCTCTTCCTCTTTTCTCTCTTGACTGAAATTGGCCACTAATTTATGGAAAAATCAAGAGCCTTCTTGATTAATCAACAATTGACCGTTTTGCCTTTACATTTGTCAAATTTTTGTAAATAAATGTTGTCTTCCTTTTTGTTCTTCTTTTTGGCTGAAATTTACACATAATATTGTTCCAAGCATGGTGCTCTTCCATGCTCCATTTTAAGTTATTTGTGTGGCCCTTTAATGAGACAAAAATTAAACCTTTTATGTCTTAACTTAACCAAACTTCATGTAACCTCTATTTCAAATTTTTTGTTGCAAGTGCACCAAAATTTACCATTTTATTCTATTTAATGTAACTAGTGTATAAGGAATTTTGGTGATTGATAATTAGGATATTACAAGGTAAGCATAAAGATAAGAATGAAATCATGAAAGTACGGTGAAGGAGGATTAGCCACAAGTAGCACTTGCACAAGATGACATACATCATTAGATATAAAAGAAAGGGAGCATGTGAACTCAGCCACAGATCCACGAATGTAAGGCAAGTAAATGAAAAGCAAACAAAACTCTTGCAAGCTTTACATATAAAGATTTACCCAGAATTCAAATGGGTATGCCTCCATTTCTAACTAGAAATGTTCATTGGCCTAAGCAAAAATATTAAGACTCTATTTGAACAAACCGAAGAAAAGATGGCCTCTTATGTGAACTTCCCTTCGCCATGAGAATTATGTTTGAGCAATGAAATGAGAAGTCAAATTAACTCTCTCTACCTTTCCTCCTTACTCTCCCAAAATTCTTGTGTGTCTTACTTCAACCCTTGCTCCCCTATTTATAATTTCAAGATAGGGTTTTCTTCATAAAAGCTCCTTCTTTTTTGAATTTTTATTTTTTTTAATTTTTTTTGTATTTTATGTTAATAAAAATTCCTAACTTGACCCAATCACCATCAATAGAGATTTTTTTTTTTAATTTTTTTTTATATTTTTCTATTAATAAAACTTCCTAACTTGATCTAATCACCATCAATGAGAGATTTGTTTTTTTAATTTCGTTTTTTCACATTTTCCCTACAAATAAATTCCTAATTAAATCTATCAAAATAAGAGATATTTTTTTGCATTTTTTTTGTATTTTTTTACTTAATGAATGACAATGCCAATTTGAATCACAACATCATCAATAAGAGGATTTTGTTTTATTTTATTTTATTTTATTTCCCCTTTAATGATGATTGCCAATTTGGACACCAGTTATCATCAATGAGTCAATTTTCCTATTTTCTCTTTTTTATTTTGCCATTTAATGATGATTGCCAATTTAGACACTAGTCATTATTAATAAGAGAGTTTTCTTATTTTCTCCTTTTTTAAAACAAAATTTCCCTTTGATGATGATTGCCAATTTAGACACTAATCATCACCAACAAGGGGATTTTCCTTTATTTATTTATTTTTATTTTTTTAGTGGGCCCAAACAAAATAGGGTGTTCATAGTTGCCCCTCTTTTCTTGATTTGTAGCTAAGAAAAGTGAGATTATCGTCTATAAAGCAGGTAAAGATAAGAACATGTATTTTGTCTGGCCAAAAGAACAAGGTGCCCCCTTTGGAACCAAAAAGGGTTTGGGTAAAATACAATGCCCATGCCCCTCTTTATTTGGTTCATAGAGGAGAAGAATGCAAATGGAGCTAGATAATTACCTGGAGTGGAAGTGAAGCGCTAATTACATAGGACTTTGGTGGGGCATAAAATGTCAAACCCCTTATTAATTCGACATTTATATTAGAGTGACATCGTCCAGTTCAGTGGGCAAACAGAAATAGCATAAATACTAATATAAAATACTTGATTATATTACAAGAGTATCCCACAGGATTTTAAACACAATATTTACAATATTCAAAATAACAAAAAGGTGCTACGGATAACTAATACTATAGCTTGCAGAGGACTAGAACTCTCAGTTGCCGGTATCTACACCTTTGCCCTTTGACCCGCTTCTTCCAGCTGAATAATTTAAATTTTATAGAAAGGGGTGAGATTCATACGAATCTTAGTAGTACCACACACTCAATCATATGAAATGTGATAAATAAATATGCAATATACCATATCATGTGACTGAAATAAACGCTGAAATCTGTCTGTCTGTTTGGTGTTGAGGATCAAAATGAATATTTTGTCCCTACTAACCAATCCGTGTTCACTATTCAGGATCAATTAACTATTTGACCCCTACTTGTCTCACTACCTCAACTGGGTCCAGCTTGTCCGAATGGTACTTGTGCTTTCCCACTAGGAGATACTTGTACTTTTCTGTTACTATAGCGAGGATTTGTAACAAGCTTGTATAACTACCTAAGCTGGGTCCCACTAGGCCTGATGGTACTCGTGCTTTTTCGGTACCACAACTAGGTATTATAGCATGCAAATTCATATCACAAAACATAGGAAAATAAGTCATATAAACAATCGCATAGTATATGAAAGATAGAGTTATTACCTGAAATCCCTTTCAGCCTAACTATCCGTCTAATACCCTCGGTCTAGCTCGGGCACACAATAAGTCCTAAAATTCCAAATTTTATAATATATTAGTTATTACTCATTCATGTCTCATTCTAAACTCATTGTAAATAAATGTAGTCTTCCTTTTTCTTCTTTTTTTAACCAAATTTTACACATAATATTGGGCCAAGAATGGTGTTCTTCCATGCTCCATTTTAGGTTATTTTTATGGCCATTTAATAAGACAAAAATTGAAATTTTATGTCTCAAATTAACCAAACTTCATGTAACCTCTATTTCAAATATTTTGTTGTTTCAAGTGCACCAAAATTCACCATCTTATTCCATTTAATATAAGTAATGTACAAGCAACTTTGGTGATTGAAAAAATTAGGATATTACATAAAAGAATTATGCTAGCCGTTATTGGGCTTTGAGAGTAATTACTGATAAAAGGATTTGAAAGAATAATGCATGCTGTTACAGTGCTTTAAGAGAATTATGTTAGCTCTTACTAGGCTTAAAGGGTGCCTGCTGATATAAGGCTTTGAAAGGGTGCCAACCGGTACTTGGCTTTGAGGGTACTTGCTGATACAGGACTTTAAAAGAATAGTACAGTCATTATATAACTTTAAAAGAATTGTGCCAACCATTATTAGGCTTTAAAAGAATTGTAATAGCCATTACTGGGATTTGAGGGCGCTTGTCGCTACAGAGCTTTGAAAGGGTACCAGCTGTTATTGGGTTCAGAGGGTGCCTTTCGCTATAGGGCTTTGAGAGTATGCTAGTTTTTACTGGGCTTTGAGGGTGCTTGCCAATACAAGGCTTTAAAATGAGTGACAGCCGTTAATGGGCTTTAAGGCTACTTGCCTGGATAGGGCTTTTGAAAAGGTTCCAGTTGTTATTGGGCTTTGAGGGTGCCTACTAGTACAGGGTTTTAAAAAGGGTGCTAGCTATTACTGGGCTTTGAGGGTGCCTATTGGTTTAGGGTTTTAAAAAGGGTGCTAGCCGTTACTAGGCTTTGAGGGTGCCTATGGATATAAGGCTTTCAAAAGGGTGCCAGCCGTTATTGGGCTTTGAGGGTGCCTATCGGTGAAAGGCTTTGAAAAGGGTACTAGAGGTTATTGGGCTTTGAGGGTACCTGTCGATACAGGGCTTTGAAAGGGTACCAGCCATTATTGGGCTTTGAGTTTGCCTGCCGATACAAGGCTTTTAAAAGGGTGCCAGCCGCTATTAGGCTTTAGGGGTGCCTGCCGGTACAAGGCTTTGAAAAGGGTACCAACCATTACTGGGCTTTGAGGGTGGTTGCCGCTACAGGGCTTAGAAAGGTTGCCATCCATTACTAAGCTTTAAGGGTGCCTACCAATACAAGGCTTTGGAAGGATGCCAAACGTTACTGGGCTTTGAGGGTGCCTGCCGGTACAGGGCTTTGAAAGGCTACTAGCCATTACTGGGCTTTGAGGGTGCCTGTCGATATAGGGTATTTAAAAGGGTGCCAACTGTTACTAGGCTTTAGGGTGCCTGCCGACACATGGCTTTGAGGGTGCCCGCTAGTAAAAGGCTTGGAAATGGGTACCAACTGTTACTGGACTTTGAGGGTGGCCGCTAATACAGGGCTTTGAAAGGGAGCATCCTTTATTGGGCTTTGAAGGTGCTAGCCGATACAGGGCTTTGAAAGGGTATCAGTCGGTACAAGGTTTTGAAAAGGGTTACCATGAACATGTGATGCCCCTTGGAGTAGTACTCATGATAATGCCAAAAAAGATGATGACACGGATGATGAAGTGCTAATGATAATGCTATAAATAATGATGAGGACACTCGTGTGCGGTGTGTCACGCCCTTATCTTAATTTCACCTTTACCAGAGTATACACGGAAAATGATATTCGATTCAGTGGGCAACACAGGAATAACATAAATATACTGATAATATATGCATGATTACAGAAAATCCCCATAAGGGTTCGTACATGATACTTACAATTAAGATAGTTGTATAAGGCTACTAGGGTGTCTTAACCCATCCCAGTAAAACAAAGACTTCTTCCTATCTTCGCTCCACCACTACAACTCTCTCTCGTGCAGTTCTCTTCTCTGATTTCCATGTTCATTATATATTTGCCTGTCTAAATTGTTGGTAGGGGAGGTTGAGATTTGAGAGAATCTCAATAGGAAAATAGTACCAATATGCATGTAAGATAAGTGCTTAATGCATAACATACTTGCATGACATAACTCATGCTCAAACATTGACATATCTGCGTGCTCAATGTTTCATGCAACAAAACTATGGCCACACTATAAACAAAAACAAAACTTCAATCATTCATATATGTTTCACATAATCAAGCAAAGAAATAAAATGAATCAATACACCAGTACAAATATCAAATACATGCAGGAGAGGTAAATTCCCTACTTTAGACCTTTTCCACCTCGAACCATGTGCTTTGATTCGCATGCCAATCCATTAGGCTTTCAACTTGGTCTTAACATGTCAAATGTACCAGTTTAGACACTTCTATAGTGTTTCTAGTGGTTATACGAGTCTATCATAAAAATTTACAAAAATGCCTCCAGAAACCGGGTCCGGCCCCACCGTACTCGGTCCAATTGTACTTTTCCTGAAACTTTAACATGGGCTATTCTTACATATTTTCACCTAAGGAATCCAGTTTTGGACTCAGAATTATCAAATTCATTGTCAAATTATAAAAATACCATTGACAGCTCGACGTTAAGGGTTTCAGGAGCGTTTTCGTAATTATACTTCTTCGGGCTTTTTCGTAATTGTGTTCTGCACTTGTGTTAGTATTGCCTGACTTTAGCAAAACTTTTGAGATTGAATGTGATGCATCTGGAGTTGGGATAGGAGCTGTTTTAATGCAGGAAGGAAAGCCAATTGCCTATTTTAGTGAAAAGCTAAATGGAGCAGCCTTGAAGTATCCAACTTATGATAAAGAGCTCTATGCGCTTAAAAGAGCATTGGAGAATTGGCATCACTACCTTTGACCAAAACAGTTTGTAATTCACACTGATCATCAATCCTTGAAGCATATTAAAGGTCAAGGTAAGCTGAACAAGAGACATGCAAGGTGGCTAAAATTTTTTGAGACATTTCCATATGTCATCAAATACAAGAAAGGTAATGAGAATGTGGTTGCTGATGCATTGTCTAGAAGGTGAAGATTCGAGGACGAATCCTTTTGAGGAGAGAGGGATATGATGCGATCCAGAAAGTTGTGTCAAATTCAAGCGATCCTTTGCAAATACCAAGTGGACCAATCACAAGAGCAAGAGCCAAACAAATCAAGGAAGTGTTAAATGGGCTAGTGCAAGGTACTTGGACAAAGCAAGTAGCAATTGGATCAAATTTGGACAAAAATGCTGAAAACGTCACTAACTTCATATGGGCTGCAAATGGAGATATTGATCAAGTTTTGGGCTTGTAAACTTGAAACTAAAGAGCTTGGACCAAGTACTACACATGGGAGGCTCATTTGGGCCTAAATAAGCACATTTTGAGCCTTAATTTGCTGATTACATTTTCTTGAAGTTAGGTGTGCGAAAATCAACAAGGAGTTGGTGGCAAATTTGACTTTTGGTTTCTTTAAGCATTTGTATTTGAGTTTTCAAATTTCTTCTAGATTGTATTAGACTTTTGTGTTTATTGTATTAGACTTTTAGGTTTCCTAGCACATGGTTTTACAATTTGTATTTTCTGTGTTCAGATTTGCACCTACTACAATTAGGTTCCTATAAATACTTGGTGCTTCTTCATTTGTAACACACAATACAGATTTGAATCATAAATGAAAGTTGCACTTCTGCACTTTGTTTCTTGAGAGTGGATTCTCTCTAAGGGTTCTTTTTAGAACTAACAAACTTATCAAGGCTTGATCAACCTTGTGGCGTTTTCCAACACTTCAGGTCCTTGTTCTTTCGTGTTTAAGGGTTCAAGTGGATCGTCGATATGTGTTAGCTTTCTTGGGGTGTGTATATTTCAAAATTGGTTGTGGGTTCGTGGGATCTTCCCTTGTGGGTTCGCACCATCTTGGTATCAGAGCTTCGAATCTAAACTCAGGTCATATCTATCCGTTCTTCGTTTCCATTTTCATTTTAAGTTTTGTGCTTTGTTCTTGTGTTTGTCCGTGTCCAGATTTATTACTTCTATTCGTCAAGTTTTCCTTTGTGTTTTCCAATATTTAGTATGTCAAATTCGTAGTTCAAAATCTCTTTTTTCATCTCGGTTTGGAATCGTTTCAATCCGATTTGTCATTTGGGAGTTCTATATATTTTAATCTAGTTATGTTTTCTGGAAATTCTGGGCTTGTTCATCTTCATTTTTCCAGAACGTCCTAAATATTCTATCCTTGTTTGACCACTTTTCCTTTGTGTTTTACATTGTTCAATAGGTTTCTTTTCATAGTTTAGAATCTCATCTTTCTATTCGTTTTGGTTTCATCTCAATCCAAAATTTCCACTGTGAGTTATAGTCTTTCGAAAATTGACGCTTTTCTGGAATTTCTGGGTTCATATTTCTTGAGTTTTGTTGTTTGTCATAGATTCTGCATTCTCTTTAAATTTCAGTAGAGGAGAAAAATGAAAAAAAACAAGAGCATCAGAAAAAGAAAAAAAAGATATTTGAAAAAAAAATACTGGAAAAAAAAAGTTGTGGTGGAAGTGTTTTCAGCAATATCTATTGTCACATCCAGCATTTGTGAAATTTGTGTCATTTAAACTCTTGATTTCCCTGAATTTCCTCTTCCAATACTCACATTGATATTCCATATTTCTAAGTGTTGTGTTGATTCTGCAAATTGTGAGTGCTTTGATTATGAATTGCTTAGTTCTTTAAAGTGCCTCAAGAGGAATCTAAGAGTGGAAAAAGGCAAAAGAGTGGATACATCAATTTAAAAGCCAAATATGAGTGAAACACGAGTGTAGAGTGACATCCTTGAGGGAAACACATGAGGAATTTGTGAGGAAAATTATTTCTCTAATATCTTTCTTGTATAGACAATGTCAAATGCAGAAGAAACATCAGGTGGTAACAACCCAAAGAATCTAGATGACCACCTCAAGGCAATGCAGCAACATTTTGCACGTACGGATGTTGTTTTTGGAGAAATAAGGGATAGGATGGATAGACAAGATGAAAGAATTGCCAACCTGCAAAGAGTTAGACCAAATCCTAGAAGGCACAATAGGCGGGATACTTCTATGGATGAATTTGAATCTGAGCATGATGAGGTTAGTGGTGCTAGTGAAGAAGATTTTGAATCTGAATATGAAGTGGGAAGTAATATGCATAGAGGAGATAGGAGGTATAGGAGAGGGCATGGCAGAAATATTCCTAGGGAAAGAAATAGAGTGGATGGGAACCTAGGGAGCATCAAAATGAAAATACCACATTTCCAAGGTAGGAGTGATCCTGAAGCATATTTAGAGTGGGAGAAAAAGATAGAAATGATTTTTGAGTGCCACAATTATTCTGAGGTTAAAAAGGTGAAGTTGGCGGCAATAGAATTCACTGATTATGCCATTGTTTAGTGGGATAAATTGGGCATCAATAGGAGGAATAATGGTGAGAGGCCCATAGCAACATGGAGGGAAATGAAAACTCTAATGAGAAGGAGATTTATTCCTAACCATTACTATGGGGAGCTTTATCAAAAGTTGCAGACCCTTACACAAGGCTCAAGGAGTGTGGAGGAATATTATAAAGAGATGGAGTTAGCTTTGATAAGAGCTAATGTGCAAGAAGATGGAGAGGCTACAATGGCTCGTTTTCTAAATAGGCTTCTCAAAGAAATTGCTGACACTGTGGAATTGCAACATTATGTGGAGCTGGAGGACATGGTGCACATGGCAATTAAGGTGGAGAAGCAACTCAAGCGTAAAGGCGCTTCAAAATTCCATTCTGGATCAAGTTCTTCACAAAAACAGATTTGGAAGAAAGGAGAAAGAGTTTTCCTGAAGGAGACCACTAAAAGCAAAGAAGAAGTTACATCAAAGAACAAAGGTAAATATGATTCCCAAACTTTTAGAAATAGAGATATAAAGTGTTTCAAGTTTTTGGGTACAGGTCATATAGCTTCTCAATGCCCCAACAAGAGAGTCATGATTCTTAAAAATAGTGAAGTTGGAACTGAAAGTGAAAGTGATCATGATTCCATTGAAGATGCTAGTGATGATGGTGTTGAATATGCCGTAGAAGGAGAATGCCTTGTGGTTAGAAGAGTTTTGAATTGCCAAGTGAAGGAAGATGAGACAAATGAGCAAAGGGAAAACATTTTCCATACTCGTTGCCTCATTAATAACAAGGTTTGTAGTATGATCATTGATGGTGGGAGTGTAACAAATGTCGCAAGTACTACATTGGTTGAGAAATTGAATTTGCTTACCGTTAGACACCCTAGACCATACAAGCTGCAATGGTTGAATGAATGTGGGGAAATTAAAGTTGATAAGCAAGTTCTTGTTTCTTTTTCAATTGGAAAATATTGTGATGAAATATTGTGTGATGTTGTTCCTATGCATGCTGCACATATACTTTTAGGAAGACCATGGGAGTTTGATAGAAAAGTCAAGAGGGATGGGTTTACAAATAGATATTCTTTTGTAATGAACAGCAGACCTGTGACTCTTGTTCCATTGACTCCAAAACAAGTATATGAGGATCAACTCAAGATGAAAAGAGAGAAAAATGAGAGAGAGAAAAGAAAAGAGAGTGAAAAAGAGAGAAAATCTGAAAGTTCAAAAAAAGAAATCCAGAGAAAGGAAATGAGTGAAGAGAGAAAAGAAAAGAAGAAAATGAGATTTTATGCAAAAGAGAGTGAAGTGAGAAGTGCTTCCTGGATGAAACACACTTGCTACTCCTTGTTTACAAGGAATCCTTTTTGAACACTAATGACATTAACTCTTCTTTTCCTAGTGTTGTTGGTTCTTTGTTGCAGGAATTTGATGATGTGTTCCCTGAAGAAACTCCACCAGGTTTACCACCTATTAGAGGAATTGAACACCAAATTGATTTCATTCCTGGAGCAACAATTCCTAATAGGCCAGCATATAGAAGCAATCCTGAAGAAACAAAAGAGCTGCAAAAGCAAGTGAGAGAACTCATGGCAAAGGGGTATGTTAGAGAAAGTTTAAGCCCTTGTGCAGTTCTAGTGCTTTTAGTTCCAAAGAAAGATGGAACTTGGAGGATGTGCATTGATTGTAGAGCCGTCAACAATATCACTGTAAGGTACCGCCATCCCATTCCTAGATTAGATGATATGCTTGATGAATTGCATGGTTCTATTGTCTTTTCTAAGATTGATTTGAAATTTGGGTACCATCAAATTAGAATGAGAGAAGGGGATGAGTGGAAAACTGCTTTCAAGACCAAACATGGATTATATGAATGGTTAGTTATGCCCTTTGGGTCAACTAATGCACCAAGCACTTTCATGAGATTAATGAACCATGTTTTGCGTGCTTTCATTTGGAAATTTGTTGTGGTTTATTTTGATGATATTCTGATTTATAGCAAGAATTTGGATGAGCATTTGAATCATTTGCATTGTGTTCTTGATGTTTTGAGGAAAGAAAAACTGTTTGCAAATCTGAAAAAGTGTGATTTTTACATGGATAAACTTGTTTTTCTTAGTTTTGTGGTGAGTGCTAAAGGAATAGAAGCTGATGAGGAAAAGATACGAGCTATAAAAGAATGGCCAACACCTAAAAGCATAACTGAGGTGAGAAGTTTTTATGGTTTGGCTAGTTTTTATAGGCGATTTGTGAAGGATTTTAGCACACTTGCTGCACCACTCACTGAGGTCATTAAAAAATCTGTTGGGTTTAAATGGGATAAAGCATAAGAAGATGCATTCATTGGCCTTAAGGAAAAATTGTGTTCTGTACCTGTGTTAGTATTGCCTGACTTTAGCAAAACTTTTGAGATTGAATGTGATGCATCTGGAGTTGGGATAGGAGCTGTTTTAATGCAGGAAGGAAAGCCAATTGCCTATTTTAGTGAAAAGCTAAATGGAGCAGCCTTGAAGTATCCAACTTATGACAAAGAGCTCTATGCGCTTAAAAGAGCATTGGAGAATTGGCATCACTACCTTTGGCCAAAACAGTTTGTAATTCACACTGATAATCAATCCTTGAAGCATATTAAAGGTCAAGGTAAGCTGAACAAGAGACATGCAAGGTGGCTAGAATTTATTGAGACATTTCCATGTCATCAAATACAAGAAAGGTAATGAGAATGTGGTTGCTGATGCATTGTCTAGAAGGTGAAGATTCGAGGATGAATCCTTTTGAGGAGAGAGGGAATGATGCGATCCAGAAAGTTGTGTCAAATTCAAGCGATCCTTTGCAAATACCAAGTGGACCAGTCACAAGAGCAAGAGCCAAACAAATCAAGGAAGTGTTAAATGGTCTAGTGCAAGGTACTTGGACAAAGCAAGTAGCAATTGGATCAAATCTGGACAAAAATGCTGAAAACGTCACTAACTTCATATAGGCTGCAAATGGAGATATTGATTTAGTTTTGGGCTTGCAAACTTTAAACTAAAGAGCTTGGGCCAAGTACTACACATGGGAGGCTCATTTGGGCCTAAATAAGCACATTTTGAGCCTTAATTTGCTGATTACATTTTCTTGAAGTTAGGTGTGCGAAAATCAACAAGGAGTTGGTGGCAAATTTGACTTTTGGTTTCTTTAAGCATTTGTATTTGAGTTTTCAAATTTCTTCTAGATTGTATTAGACTTTTGTGTTTATTGTATTAGACTTTTAGGTTTCCTAGCACATGGTTTTACAATTTGTATTTTCTGTGTTCAGATTTGCACCTACTACAATTAGGTTCCTATAAATACTTGGTGCTTCTTCATTTGTAACACACAATTCAGATTTGAATCATAAATGAAAGTTGCACTTCTGCACTTTGTTTCTTGAGAGTGGATTCTCTCTAAGGGTTCTTTTTAGAACTAACAAACTTATCAAGGCTTGATCAACCTTGTGGCGTTTTCCAACACTTTTGGTCCTTGTTCTTTCGTGTTCAAGGATTCAAGTGGATCGTCGATCTGTGTTAGCTTTCTTGGGGTGTGTATATTTCAAAATTGGTTGTGGGTTCGTGGGATCTTCTCTTGTGGGTTCGCACTAGGATATGATCACTACCCCTACACCATTACCATACATATTTGCTGCACCATCAAAACACATCTCCCATTCCTTCAATTTGTATCCTCATTTGGATAATCTATAATACATATATCTTAATCTAGAAATTTGAAATCTAGTGGTTGGCATTCATCTAAAGGGCATTTAGCTAAGTGATCGGCTATCGTACCACCCTTGATAGATTTTTGAGTGACATACCTTATATCGTATTCAGACAATATTACCTGCCAGTTAGAGACTCTTCTGGCTACATGCAGTAATTCAAAGATGTATTTGAGCGGGTCCACTCTAGAAATTAACCAAGTAGTGTAATAAAGCATGTATTGCCTCAGCCTCCTTGTAGCCTAGACTAAACTGCAATAAGCTTGATCAATCATCTAGTAACGAGACTTTCATTCATTAAACTTCTTGCTCAAGAAATAGATCGCTTTTTCTCTTCGCTTAGATGCATTGTGTTACCCCAGCATGGCTCCCATGGAGTTGGATTGTATTGTCAAATACAAAATTAAAAGTCATCCTGATGTAGGAGGAACTAAAATTGGGGGATTTAGTAAATAATCCTTGATTCTATTATATACTTGCTTGTAATCTTCATTGCACTTCTTTGTGCAGTTTTTCTTTAGAAGCTTGAATATAAGCTCGCAAGTTGTAGTCAGGTTGGCAATGAATCACGCAATGTAATTTAACCGCCCCAAAATGCTTCAAACTTCTTTTTCTGTTTGAGGAAGGAGCATTTCTCATATTGCTTTTACTTTGTCAGGATCTACTGTAATCCCTTTTTGACTTACAATAAACCCCAACAATTTCCCAAATAAAGCCATAAAGACGTACTTGTTAGGATTTAGTCATAGCTTGTACTTGCATAGCCTTTCAAACAGCTTCCTTAGTACCACAACATGCTTTCTCCCTTAGAAGATTTAGCTACCATATCATCCATGTATACTTGAAGTTCTTTATGCATCATATCATGGAAGAGTGCCACCATGGTACACTGATAAGTTGTCCCTACATTCTTTAGCCCAAATGGCATGACACGGTAACAACAAGTGCCCCATTGCATAATAAAGGTGATTGTTTCTTTGTCCTCTACATCCATAGGGATTTGGTTATACCTTGAGTACCCATCCACGAATGAGTACCTATAACTACAGGCCATATTATCAACTAGGAGATCAATATGAGGTAATGGAAAATCATCTTTTACGCTAGCTTTATTCAAATCTGGATAATCAGCACACATTCAAACTCTGCCATCATTCCTGAGGACAAGAACAACATCTTCTATCCATTACGGGTATTTAGCTATTTCCAAGAAACCCTCCTCTAATTGCTTTATCACCTCATCTCAAACCACTAAGAACATCTCGAAAGTGAGCCTCCTCTGTTTCTGCTTTTTCGGCTTGGTGTCTGGGAATAAGGGAATTTTGTGAGAGGCAATCCCTGGATCAAGGCTTGGCATCTTGATAAGATCATGCAAACACATCCATGAATTCTTTGAGGAGTTCAACCATCTTCTCTCTTTTAGGGTTATCTACTATATTTAGTTCTCTCTTTTTTACCTCTGTGCTCATGTTTATACTTCAATTATGTCTTAATGTGGGCACTTTCTATTGTCATCAGATTTGAGTATTTTTGTGTGTACTTGAATGATCTCATCTGTTGGAATTAGTAGGCATAGTGGAAAATTAAAATTCAAAATTTTTCCAATCCTTATGCAGATCTGTCAACGACATTTAAATCGAGTAGTAGAGAAGCATACCTTTCTTATGTGTTCATTCTTTCTTATTTATCTCAACACTTGTGGAAAAATGACTTTTTAAACCGGTTAGAAAAGAATTTTTAGACTGTTTCTGAATGAGGTCTTGATAGTACCGGTCTACAAAGTTTGATACTTTTTATTCTGGTTTCTAAGTTATACTTTTAAAACCAGTTGTCAAGACAACCAGTCTTAAAATACACAATTTTAAGACTGGTTGTCATGACCACTAGTCTTAAAAGATCACTTTTGTAGGCTCTACATTACTTTTAAGACTGGTTGTATGTACAACCAGTCTAAAAATTGTGTATTTTATGACCGGTTGTCAATACAACCGATCTTAAAAGTACTACTTTTAAGATCGGTTATCGATAAAACCGGTCTTACTTTAAAAATTATTTTAAGACTGGTTATCTATACAATCGATCTTAAAATCATTATTATTATATTTTTTTTGCTTATCTTTGACTAAGTTAGTAACCAAAACACATCCTAGAAGCTGTTTCCAAGGCCATACTTATTAAGTGCAAAGTTGAGATTTAAGTGACAAGTTTACCATACTTATAATTACTTATCACTAGTACTTATGTATCCAAATATACATGCCAAGTCCGCATATTCAATTTATACAAGCCATATATGGAATTTGTTATGCAATTAACAACTAACTTATAACAAAATAAATGTTGCCATAAGGTGTTCATTTTCCTTCCACTTACCATTTCCTTTTTCTTTAGCCTTCTTATTGGGAACTTGTAACATAACATACACCTTCATCATGGAATGTGTTGTTTAAAACTATTGTGCATTAACTGTAAAACACATAGGCCAATGATATGTCTCAAACAAGGGTCAATAACATGTCTCAAACAAGTTCACATGTATAAATGCATGATTTCACATAATCACGAAAACAACAAACATGTCAATTCAATTAACCAAGAAGTTTTACAGAATAGCCGAGGGAAGAAAAATTCCTCAATATATAAACAAAATTCCTTAGTTTTACAAAAACTCACTATTGTTGTAAAAGTTCATAAATGAATTCATCACAACAATTGCGGATGAAATCAATATCTTCTTTTGGAAAGGGGTTAGGAAGATCAAACATATGTAACACCAAAGCCAAACAAAATATTAACTTGCTAACTTAAAATAGAATAAAAGTAATACAAAATTTTTGAAATATATATACATTTACCTCTTGAGTAAATTCTATTAGGTATAGGGTAATAATATTATAAATGTGTCTCAAAACATACAACCCATACAAGTTGGACCTCGGTGGTTGCTTACGGCTCTGAAAAATAACATGATATCATTAAAACAAGTATAAAATTAAAGCATGGCTTATTGAATACATTCTTAAAAGAAACCAATATGTAACTAACCTTTGGCATAATCTATATAGGGTTTTTTATGTCATAAAGAGGCTTACCATAAGTAGCAAGTTGGAATGTCCTCATAGCCCTATCATCAAAATCACAAAGGGGACTTATTTTGCACAAATTCCATGAATTGCCAACAAAAGATAATGCAAGAAAACTTACGAGTTCATGGTCTTCTTCAATTCATTCCCTGGTTTGTAGTAGAGGGAGTACAAGAGGATGATAATATAACTTTTCTTGCACAAAATAACCAATTACCATTGATCACTAAGAAAAAGGGATGACTATTAAGCAAATATAAAGCATTATATATATTATGAAATATAAATTTGTTTCTTACCCATGCACATATGGAGCCAAGAAATACTCAATTGGGGTTTCACTAAGCCTTTCCGATAAGTATGTGTGTCTAATAGCAGCAGTGGTCCCTTTATCGTGGATTTGAATTTGGCATAGGAATCCAAATTTATTGCTTTTGCCATAGGAAATCAACCTATGATCTATGTACGTACAATAATGCAAGCATACAAATCAAAGTTTAACAGTGTAATGTGTAAAATATTTACTATCAATTGAAGAAGATACTTACATTAAAAATAGTTGGTCAATCAAAATCATAAGCTATTATCTAGAAACTACCAGAGACATTAAATCAGCCCTTTCAAGATAGTATTACACCCTTAACTTGTAACCATCTGAATCTATAGGCCAATCTCTTATTTGAAAGAATTGATGACATCGCTCTCAATCTTAAAGTAATCAGTGGGGAAAGGGAAAGGTGCATCTGCAATGATCATCTCTTTAACTACTAGTGTGATTTGATCACCTTTTATTTGTTTGTGGGACAGTTGATCACAAGTTGTGCACGCTCCCCTATTCAACTAATCGTCTTAGAAGATCCTCTATAAATAGATGACAAGGCTCACCAATTTCTTTTCTAAGACCCTCTGATAACTGACCAATATTGCAACAACTCCCTTTAGTGCTCTATTTAGGGTTTAAGGAATGTGCCGAGGACCACTGGTATCTTATCTTGTGCTCACCATGATAATTATTTCCTCTTTCATGTTGCTCAATCTTTCTTCAAATCATGCATCAAATGATGCTTCTGCCTCGGTACTTGCTTCCGCCCACACAGTAGCCAACATATGCTCCATCTCCTTCCTAGTTACCACAATAAGGAATGGTAATCCCTTATACCTACCCCTCCTCTAACTCCCCTTACACAGCCGGGATGCTCGTGTTTTCTTGTAGCAACAGTCAGGATATCATTTCTCCCATCCTACCTAAAAGATCCCTCAGCTTGTTTTTTTTGAAACTCCTCCTGTAAGACACAGATGACAAACATTAGTAATGAAATTCGTTTACTAAAAATTAATAACAACAACAATACTTACAATTTTTTCACCAACTATACGAGATTGTTCACTCTTATAAGACTTTCTCATCTTTTGGTGAGTGGACTTCCATTTTTCTTCGCAACGTATTGGAGATGGTAGAGAAGAAAGAAAAGAAGGATCGGATTGAGCTGCTTCTTCCAATCTCTTATGTTAGTTGCCAACAAGTCTTTTTCAACCTTTACATAACCCCTATAAGACATTGTATGGGGGTAATCATTCTTTCTATCACTTTCTTGTGCCTTTTGCATTTTTGCCTAAGAATAAGAAATCAAAATTAAGGTTATAATCAATAAAGAAAATTCATAAGTAAATCAAATGCAAAATAAGTCAACTCACTAATACTTCTGGAGTAGTTCAAAGCTGTCTAAATTCTTGCCAAGAGTGTTCATCAATATAAGAATACTTGTCACATGGATTCGGACAAGGCTGAACTTTTTCACCTCGATTTGAACATAATTGTTGGTTAGACTTGTCTTAAACTTCCTCCAGTGTTCATCACAATATGTCAGTGTCTTCTTATACAAGATGTCACTCTGAGGAATGTTGTATGTGAGCTATAATGCATGCATTAGATAGTTAGTGACAAATTTGATAGTTAGTGAGGGCAACATTTTATACCTAAATTGTTTCCCAAATATGTTGCTTCCCACATTCATCCATATTTCTCCACTCCTCTATCAAGATGCTAGGCTTGTTGTGTGCTAGGAGGCCGACAAAACTTCTATACTAGCTTTCATTTTCCCCAGTATTCTGATTGGGGGGAATGTCTCTCAGTCGGGTGCCTCTTCTACCCCTTTGTATGGGCTAGTTATGGGGCTCAGTTTGATTTTGGCTCGGAGCATTGCTAGGAGTACCCTCACTTTGATTTCACTAGTTGGCTCTGGAGTACCCTCACTAGGATGCCTCATTTTCCTCACTTGAAATTGAATGAGCTAATTTGTATTTCTATGTGGCCTTGACACTTTAAAGTTCATCTTCCAATTTTCATTTTAAGCACTATATTAACATTTTAGACTTTGCTATATCCTTGTTGGCACTTAAGTATCGTATAGGGCATCAAAATACACAATACAAGTTCACTTTAAAATTTGAAATTTTCTAGCATCTAACTTATACAATTTCTTCCTCATGCTCTCTCTATACAATTCCGCCTCCTAAATTCATTGGAGCCATAAAATAGAATAAAATCTAACTCTGTCTAGGTAAAAGAAAGTACCTCAAACGACAAAAACTAACTCGGTCTAGCTAAAATAATAATACAGAATCAAGGCTGAGAGACATTGTTCACATTATAATTCAACAATACAGAGTTAGAGAATAGAAAAACTCAAATTATAATTCAACAATATAGAGATACAAAATCAAGGCTGAGAGACATTATTCACATTATAATTCAATAATACAGAGTTATAGAATAGAAAAAACTCACATTATAATTCAACAATATAGAGTTACAGAATCAAGGCCGAGAGACATAGAAGCAGCTATAAGAAAGGAAAGATAGGCTTTGTATCCACATATAATATTCACATTAATTCTCATAAGTTAAGATAATTCAAAAGGGAGAATAATGCCTCAGAGCAAGCAATAGAAAAAGTCAAATTTATCTCATAAATACTTGGAATTCGAGCTTAAGGAACAAACCTAAGGGAGGCAAGCAATCCATAGTAGCCTTACGTCCACCGACGACATTAGTAAAGAACGGAGGAGAGATATGGGAAGGATGAGGTTGAGGAAGAAACCCAGGGGAGGCAAGAAACTGAGCTTGAGAAAGAAACCAATTGGAGGGAACAAAAGCTAAGCCTTAAGGTAATGTATTCAATCGTACCTCTGTGTTGACGACGATGAAGGTTCAGGATGGAGGAGAGACGTAAGAAGGAGAAGCTGCCGCGAACCGAGTGAGGAGTTTACAAGAAGCTTGAGTATCATATTTCAGAGTTGAAATTAGGCTCGAGCTGAAGTAGCCTTGCGATTTTTAGGTCACTTTTAGGATCGGTTATTTTATAAAACTTGTCTTAAAAGTAATATTTTAAACCAATTATTTTAAATAACTGGTCTTTAAAATAATGAATTTTTTTAGACTGGTTATTAATAACAACCAGTCTTAAAAGTATAATGTTTTGAGGCTGGTTGTAAACTGCAACCAGTCTAAAAAGAATAAACATATTATTTTTTTAAATTGCCATTAATTAAGATAATATATTAGGCCTGCTATATTTAGAATCGGTCTACAAAATATATTACAAAATATTTATATTTTTAATTGTTTATATTTTTAGACCAGTTGTTTTTAGAATCGGTCTAAATAATGTATTTTAGACTTTATTTTAGTGGAACCGGTCTTAAAAGTTGATTAGAATTACAAAAATGCCACCGGTCACATTTTTAAGACCTTATCCGCTATAACTGGTTTAAATGTGCCGGTCTAAAATACATTTTCTATATAGTGTAAGGACCTAACAACTCAGATCAGCTCCCTCTATCAGCATCCACATGAAAAGGAATCCAACACGAACAGCGTGCTATTGCCACCAATGTCTCTCTCTAAAGTTTTCTTTAAAATTAATCTTAATTAATTCAAAATTCATATAATATAAATTAACACTTAATTATCTTTTGACAAACAAATTAAATAAATATGGCTCAATTAAAATCTGTCCAACAGTTTTAATTTAACCCATTTATTTAATCTGAATAAAGAGATAATAGAAATAGATTTAATTTATCTTTATAAATTAAATCATAAATATTATATCTTTATCATGTTAGTTATTAAATTTAATTTATCAAATAAAACTAAATTTAAAATTAACACAATATAATAATATAATCATGTAATATATATGTGTGTATTTTGAGAATACATATATGTCTATTAATATTATTTATTGTCTTTTTGAATATATATATACACACACATCCACCCTAGATCAACTATTACATTCATTAAATCTAGACATATTTTAGATTCAATGAATCTGGACATTATAGCTCGTGTTGGGTTGTTTTTGTGCACGACCCTATAGACCTATATGAAGTTGGCAGTAGGCCAATAACTATACTAACCCACAAGTCGTAAGCGGTCCTTAGCAAGATATTATGACTACCTAAATCATATGCGGATCTATAAACTAATGCAACCTTTCATACAACCATATCATGTCCCTTTTGTCACATGAAATTTAAGTAAAGGATGAGGCATGGAGAATGTTTTCCTCCTATTCCTGACCATTACTTTCTCAATCTCTGAGTAGTCTGACTATAGGAATGGAAACTCCTTTCCATCATAGTATGGCCATATATTTCTTAGACTCACTCATCGAGGGGCCCAATAACATCTCTCTACTAATGTGAGGGACAAATTCCATCTTGACCATTCACATTCCTCTATATGAAAACCACTAAGCCCGAACATAGCCTTTTTCATCACCCGATCAAAGGTAACTTTTAACTAGGTTAAAGATGAGTGACTCTCTTGTAGGAATCAATGATGTTCTCATGTCAAAAGGCATAGTGATGTGGTTATATATGAGACAAGCTTATGACTTGATATATGCAGCTTTCTCATAGCAAGTTGGTCTAGCACCTTATACTCTTACAAGTGCTTAGGTCTTTGATTTGTATCTCTATACCTCTTCAAAGTCATACTAGTCTTATTTCATCTTTGCTCCCATATAGATGGCTGACCACAGACATTTAAGACAATCATTATGATTAATCCAAGGATAGTTATCACAGTGAACATGCAAATAATATGATAACAAAATGGAAAATTTGATTGAATAATAATGTTCAAAGTACAATTATTAGCCCACAGGGCACAATTTCCAATACTTGTCATCATCACACTCATAATCAAGCATATCAATGGCAATAAGCGAATAATCATTCTACGTTGAATAGGAGTTCTGAGGAAATTGATATCATAGAGGGCAAAAATAAACAACGAATGAATAGATGGAAGAAAGGAAGAGTGGATATAAATTAGTGACTTTTATTTGCATATCATTCTTTATTCATGGTTCATATAAGAGCTCACCTAAAGGTGCATATAAAACATAAAAGGACAACTTTTAGCTAGACATATTACTATAAAATAATAGAATTGAAGGTGTCCTTGAAATCCCAATTTTCCAGAGCTTTTCAAGAATCATCCGCTGAAATTCATGTGTAATTCTTTTTGCCTTTTGTTGAAACCATTGCAATAGTCAACTTGTTTAGCACTTAAGAAGACGTTGGAAATGTTTTCCTTATGTGGGGGATTTCAAAGTGCTCATCCTTCCTCCCTATCTTCTAGATCGGTTGCTCTTTCAACTATCTTTCCAACGATGGCTCATATCCTAACCCTTAGCGCTTATGATTCTCTCACAGATTTATGGGGGATTTGATTCCTTAAAGGTGAATGCCCAATCTTTCACCATGATTAAACCATTTCTTCTCCATTATCTTGGTTACTATGGAGTTGACATTTTTATGTCCCTTGGGTCCTTCAACTTTAAAGACTTAGAAAACTATTCCTTCCTCATGCTAATCATCATCAATGTATAGAAGAGAACTCAGCTAGCTTACCATGATTTCTTCTTCTCCCTTGATTATTACTATCTTCCCGCTATCCATAAACTTTACCTTCTGGTTTAAGGGAGAAGGTATTACCCCAGCTAAGTATATCTATGGCCTCCTTAATAGCATAGAATAGGATGGGTCAATGTTTATAAGCTGAAAGTATACTGTGAATGAAGTTGGCAATTTGCAATGTCAAGAGGACCTTTCCCAATGTGCCTATTTGAGTACTATCGAAGCCTCTAACTACCATGTTACTCTTTTCAACCTCTGATGTCTCTACTAATAAGTAATCAAACATGGATAGTGGCAAAACATTTAACATTGACTCTCCACCAATTAGCACTTTGGCCACAACGAACCCTTTGCACTTTAGGGTAATGTAGAAGGCTTTATACTAATCAATAGCTGCCTTAACAACTTCTTCTCTTGAAAATGAGATGGTAGAGAATAGCCTTGCCATATTCATAATGCTCACCATCTTCTTTGGGGTCACACAGGACTGTATATATGCTTCATCTAGGGCCTTTTATAGTTCACAATGATGCAGTTTAAAACTCAAGATCAAAGAAAGAAATGAGATCATGGCTGGAGTTTTATTCAATTGGTCTACTATGCTATATTCACTCCACTTCATGATTTGAAGGAATTCTTCATCTTTCATTCCCATGTCTTTTAGACCAGAACTTGATGGAATATCAACATTGGCTTGCTTTCCCTTCTTTGACGATCCAACATTTTGTGGTAGATAAGCTTTCCTACTTCGTGGGACACCTGTTAGGTGAACTGTTGTTCCATTACTAGCCTTGGCTTCCATTACTTGCTCTAAGGGATTCTCAACAACTCCTTTATACCTCCATGGTACGACGCGATTACTCTTTTATGGAAAAGGGGTCAGTACCTTAATGGTCACTGAAGGCTGTTGCAATATTGTCAATTAAGTCTAATACATTCCTCTTGAATATACATAGTGTTAGATCCTATATGTTTTGATGATAACAAAGATTGAACTAATGATAAAAGAGGATATGATAACAAATGAATTTGAACAAAGTAAATAAATGGCAGACAAAGCATTACTTGAAGTATGCACTGGAGTAATGAAGAAGATTTGAGATAAATAGCAAAGGGACAACATCACTGGCAGTTTTTGTCTATGTTTACTCGAGTGACCACTTGAGTAAGGAATACTGTTACTCGAGTAGTCACTCGAGTAAGGTTGAAAGAAAATCTTTTCAAAGACACTGCCAAAATTTAGAAGAAGTTACTCGAGTTGCCACTCGAGTAATCTGTAAAGTTATATGAACCATTACTCGAGTCGCCACTCGAGTAACACATGAGAAAAGGTATTACTCGAGTAACCACTCGAGTAACCAGGTCAAAAATCTTCCAGTAGCTCTCGGCTAAGAAATGCAACACTTTACTCTAGTAGCCACTCGAGTAACTATATGAGAAAAAGGCTTGACTCGAGGGATCACTCGAGTAATCTATAGAATTATTTGAAGCATAACTCAAGGGGTCACTCGAGTAATCAGGTAGGCAAACTCTCGGCCAAGATTTGAATGATATTACTCGAGGGAGTAATCGAGTAATCTGCAAACTTATTTGAAATTTACTCGAGGGCTCACTCGAGTAACTTGTGAAGAAAAGACATGGCCACTTAAGTAATCACTCGAGTAATCAGCTTACTAAAAGGACCACCCGAGTAACTTCTGAAGAAAAGACAAGGCCTCTCGAGTAGCCACTCGAGTAATCTGGTATTTCCAAGTTTTGTGAGTTATCTTACTCCATATCTTACTTGGGTAATATCTTATGAAAAATGTTGAATTACTCACTGCCATATTTTTGATAGCATTACTCGAGGGACTACTCGAGTAATGAGAATGATCACTCAAGTAGCCACTCGAGTAAGGCAGTCCAGAAATCAAGTTTTTAAATGTATGATTATTAATTTGTTATCTATATGATTAGCTCTTCATTGCACTAGTATCCCAAGTACATTTGCAGAGAAAGAATGAAGAGATCATGCTAGGAGTTAAAAGTCAAATAAAAGTACGAATGTTCACCTACTGCTACCTACCGCAAACGGATAGTTTTCAAATTTGAAGAATGGTCAACCGTTGCTGCGCGACTCTAATGGACATGTTTGAATTGCTTCCAACGGACACTACAAATCATCTATATATATGGAGCATTCAAAAAGCAGAATACAACAACTGAGAACACACAAACATACACTGATCAACACATTCTTAGTGCTTTGTTTTCTTATACCCATTCATTGTACTTCAGTGATTATATATTTGCTCTGTGAGAGAGTTTTTCATTACAAACTCAATATTTGTTATTGAGACAACTAAAGGTTGTGGAACCTTGAGTTGGGGATTTGATTATAACGTGTAAGGGGGAGCGAGTTTCTAGGTGAAGGAACTTACTGTGTACTGAGGTGCCAAGAACCCTCTGAATCTTGGAGAATATAGTGATACTCTCAGAGATACTATGAGGACTGGACGTAGGTCAAAATTGTTATGGCCAAACCAATATAACTCCTGGCGTACACTTTGGTGATATTTCTCTTTGCTCTCAGCTGTTTTAAATATTCTGTCAATTTTCTTATACGCAACGAAATTTCTGGTATCACCCAATTCACCCCCTCTTAGGTGAAATGCTTACACTAACACATAGTCCGCTATTGAGTGCCTTAGGGCATCCATATGGTATTTATATTGGACATTGGAGTTTTACCAAGCGGGGTATGGCAGTTGTGTTAGACCCTTAATATTTTGACCTTTATCAGAGTATTAGCATGTAATTCAGTGGGCATATAAAAATAGCATGTACATACTAATAAAAGTACTACTACATTATAGGAATTCCCATAAGGTTTGTGCATAATACTTATAAATCCCAAAAATAATAAAAATCTTGCAGATAACCAACGTCCTTGCTTGAATTGGACCGGAAGCCTTAGTTGCCAGTATTTATGTTTTTACCCTTAGAGTATCTTCCTTCAGCTGCATAAGTTATACATTTATGGAAAGGGTGAGATTCATACGAATCACAGTAGTAACATACTATCAATCATATAAAGTGTGATATATAAATATGCAATGCACCACATAGTGTAACAAAAAATTCATACTATAACAAGTTTGTGCATACTATTTAGGGCCAAATGATTGTTTGGACCCCTACTTGTCTGTCACCTCAGCTAGATCCCAGACCATAGCTAGGTATTATTCATACTATGTATATCATAGCTAGGTCCTAATAGGCCAGTTGGTACTTGTGCTTTTCCCACACCACAGCAAGATATTGTGGCCTAAGCAATGTTCATATCATAAAACCTTGCATACATACAACATATAAAAAATCCCATAGTGTATGAAAGATAGAGTTACTACATGAAATCCCCTTCCTACACAACTGTCTGTCCACTATACTCGGTTCGGCTCAGGTAACTAACATATCGTAAATTTCCAAATTAATAATAAACGAGTTATTACTCAATCATGTTCCCATTCTACACTCATATAGTTGGTTATCTTTGTTTAAAATTACAAAATAACCAAAATACCCCTAGGGAACCTGGTCTAAGCCCCTTTAAACCCGGTCTAACTGTACTTGTGGAATCCATTTTTGAGCTCAGATTTGACAAATTCAAACCCAAATGATGAAAATACCCTTGGCAGACAATATATTAGCGGTTTTAGTGGTAAAATTGTCATTTCACATCCTAAAGCCTGCACACTTTATATTTTACATGTTCCCTACACAATTTTCTATTCTAAACACAATGGAATCATCAAATTCATGAATTTCTAGCTCAAACACCGAGAATACCCCTAGCCAAAAATCTAGAATAGTTGGGAAAACAATGGAAGTTTCATGCTTTTACTGAATTAAACACTTCCTTTTTACTTGTACTCCCTTGTTTAACCACTTATATACTTCCCACATGATTAATCAAAATTTGGGTAATACCTCCCCTTATGGTTTGAGCATCCCAAATTATAAAATCAACCAAACAAAGCCAATAAATCAATCACAACAACAACAACAACCTTGAATCTAACAAGATGACAAGGTTTTATGGCTTTACCTTTACCTTTGTTTTTCTCTTTTTCCCTTCAAAACAGTGGCCCTCTTCCTCTCCCTTCCTTTTGATTTGTGCTTGCTACAAGTGAGTTTCATGAAGGCATATAGATTAGAGAGAGTTTTCATGAATTAAAAGGCAAGAACAAGTGGAAATTACTTGCAACTTACCTTGATTTTGCCTCTTGAACTCTTGAGCTCCTCTCTTGTTCTTGTGTTCAAACACACTCTCTTTCTCTTGCCTTTTGTTTTGGCCAAAAATAAGAGGCCTCTTGGAAGGATAATGATCTTAAAATATCACTCTTCCACTTCCTCAAAGTATATTATTTTATGCTAATTAATCACATGTTACATTTTGACTTTTCTTCCTCTTTTTACTTGGCCACAATTGCTCCTTTTTGATTAATTTTGGACTAAGCATTTATATTTTTCCTTGCTCTTCCTTTTTGGCCAAAAATAAGAGCTTCTTGCTTTTTGGCAAATGACCAATTTTCCCTTACATTTTTCAAATTGTTGTATTAAATTGTCTTTTTTCCTTTTCTTTGTGTTTGGCTGAACTTCATAATATATTGGGCCCAAAAATTGTGTTTTACCATTCTCCAATTTGGGCTATAAGAATGGGCTTTTAAGAAGAAAAAAATTGAATTTTATGTCTTATGTTGGCCCAAATTTCATGTGGCCACTAATTGCATTGTTTTGCCATTCTTTCTAATGTTCCCAAAATTCACCTTGTTTTCCTTGTAATGTCATAAAGGTTCAAGGAATTTTGGTGGATAAAATTTGGGATGTTATATTTCTCCTCCTATCAATAAATTTAATCCTCAAAATTTTAGGTAACATATAAAATTGATTATCCATGAGGAATCCCTTCTTAATATGCAATTTATCCCTATTTTATGTATACTCATATGCATCACAAATTGTCTAATAGGTGTTAATGTGTTAAATGCCTATCAGCACATATACTTTTAGCCTATTTTGTACTTAAGGAGCTTACGGCTCGTTACTCTATTGATTGTACATAAGGTCTTACTACCTATATAATAAGCAGTCAGAATATTCATGCTGCAAACATATTTGTATGTTGGCGTTCAGGATTAACTGTCTGTTTATCCCTACTAGCCATACTGTGTACACTGTTCAATACATCACAAAGTACTTATCAGGCCTTACTAACCAGGGACACTACTCCATACAAACATGCATATAAGGTCTTACTGCCTCTGTGTCTCAGACACATGTTTTACACACCACCTTTCGGCCTATAGCTACTTGTGTTTCCACCGGTGCAACTCAGACTATCGTGTGACTTCTTGGCCATATCAAGAACACCTTATCATGGGGTTGCTTAACATGCTCTGGTTGTATAATAATCAATTAGCCTGAGGACATACTGGTCCAACAGGTTTTTGTTAGAATCGGCAGGCACAACAGAAGAATTTTAAAAATTTCACCGATCCTAATCGAGGATCTATCAATGGTGTTTAAACCAAGTTGGAAGGATTCATACCTTTTATGATTCAGGGTTTTTCACGATCTCTAGGAGACAACACGTCAGGTCCGCTCCCTCTACCGGTATCCACACGAATGCTCTCCAACCGAGACTGCGTGCAAGCGCCTCAATGGCTCATAGGGTTTCCCATACAGCTCTCAATTATCATGTGTATCTCAGTATATCTGCTCTATCAAGTTTATAACTTATGAGGGCTATTTTCAAATTTCAAAATTGATCATCATTAATTTTGAAATTAATTAACTATTAATTATCTCGATGAGCTAATTAAATAAATTCAGTTTAAATTAAATCTGTCCAACAGTTTTAATTTAACCTATTTATTTAATCCAAATAAAGAGCCATTAGATTTAAGTTATCTTCATAAATTAAATCTGAGATATCATATCTCTATCATGTTAGTTATTAGATTTAATTATCTTAATAAATTAAATTTAAAACTAACACAATATAATAATATCATATAATATATATATATACATATATATATATAATATGTACTTTAAAAATACATATCTATATAATATTATTAACAAATTTTTATATTATTATATATACATATATATATATATAAATAATTCGTCCACCCTAATTAAACATTATCTCGTGTTGGGTCATTCTTGTGTGCGACCCTGTAGGCCCATATAAAGTTGGCAGTGGGCCAATAACTGTACTAACCCACAAGTCGCAAGCGGCCTCTAGCAAGATATCACGACTACCTAATTCATATGAGGATCGTTAACATGATGCAACCTATCATACAACCATGTCACGTCCCTTTTGTCACACGATATATTAGTCAAGAATGAGGCATGTATAATGTCATCCTCTTATTCCTGACTATTATTTTCTTGATTCCTGAGTAGTCTGACAATAGAAATGGAAACTCCTTTCCATTGTAGTATGACCATACATTTCTCAGACTTACTCATCGAGGGGCCCAGTAATATCTCTCTACTAATGTGAGGGACAAATTCTATCTTGATCATTCATATTCCTCTGCATGAAAAACCACCAAGCCCGATTGTAGCCTTTATCATCACCAGGTCAAAGGTGACTTTTGACTAGTTCAAAGCTTATCAACTCTCATATAGGAATCTATGATGACCTCAGGTCAAAGGGCATTGTGACGTGGTTATACATGAGAAAAGCTTATGACTTGATCTATGAGGTTTCTCATAGTGGGTCGGTCCAGAACCTTGTACTCTTACAAGTTCCTAAGACTTGATTCATATCTCCATATCTTATCAAAGTCATACTGAACTTGTTTCATCTCTGCTCTCGCATAGATGACCGACCAGGGACATTTTAGGACTCTTTATGAATTATCCAAGGATACAATTATCACAGTTAACATGCTAATAATATGATAACATAATGGAGAAATTTTATTAAATTAATAATGTTCAAAGTATAATAATTGGCCCTTTGGGCACAATTTCCAACAATTTTATGATCTCAAGACGCACAGCCCAACATCAATACTGAATGCATATCAGGACTTCCAGCCTTAGGACACTCGTTCACTAGTACTAAATATTTCAGTCTTATTGCCCTATACAAACATGTATACTGAGAGTTACTGTTAATATGTCTATCTGTAAACATAGCTGTCTATTTGGTATTCAGTATCAAATGATTATTTGATCCTTACTTGCTATATTGTTTTGGAATAGGTGATTGTCTGTCCATACTTGTCTCATGTTCTTCTTTACTCGTCAAGTAAGTCGGAATATTGACACTAAATCTATCATATGGTTTAATCCCTTACATATATAATCCTATTCTACAAATATTCTTAGGGCCGTTTCATACCCATATGTGTGATCACTATTAGTTCATAAAACAATTCATGTATGTTCAGCCTAAAGTGTTTCACACTTTCAAATACAATATAAGTATGGCCAGAACTAATACCTATTAATGCTTGAACAAAAAAATCTACCATGGGTTATCTTAAGCAACTCCTACGCCTTCTCATGTGTTATGTGGAATACTCTACCTTGACTCCTAGGTCTAGGCTCTGTCAGCTGTTGTAGGCAAACTTTATCAATATGACCTGACTTTCAACAATTATAACAAATTTGTTTCCTGATTGTACAAGGTCTACCTTCATGTGGCTAGCCTCAACTCCAACATGTTCTATTCTCAGGGAACCTTTATTTGTCATGGCTATCAACCTGACATAACTTTTTATTACTCCATTCAAAGGGAATTTCCTGATTCTTGAGTTCTTGGGATGAATCCCCACTGCTCAATGCACTCTTATTGTTGAATTTCTGTTACCACACATATTTAACAAATTATTTTATGTGACATGGTACTTTTTTACTGCCTTATTGAATTTTGTGAATTGCTTATAGATCAATTTTTTCTCTCAGCTTCGGTCTTAGTCTTCGAATCATCATAACTGAGCTCCATCCCTCATCATCATAATACCTCAAGTAAGAAGAGTATCGAGATAATCAGAGAAATCGAGCCCAATGCTCATTGAAACTTTCTTTCTCATATTTGTCGATTCAATGAGTTCTTATAGGTTTAGATTAATCAGGGAAAATATTTTTCATTAAATCTTTCTCAAAATAAATTTCATATTACTGGAATATTTTGTGCCAGAAAAATCATTTCAGTGTTCTTCAGGCTATATTAATTCATGTTCCTACTCACCAGGATTATTTTACCTTTCCTTGTGTGTGCTCTATTTTTGCTGCACTTCTCGTAGCTCATTTCTAAGATTATTGATTATTGCTCTCTATTCTGTTAACATGCCCGGTATTTGTTGTATAGGTTAGGTCTGGCTTCTTGACCCTGCCCAGCATATCCACCTCTTGATCTTACCATCTTTATGCCTCACTAAATAAAAATAAGAGGTGAATTCCATATAATCACAAGGGTAAACTTGTCATTACACAAAATTTTGGGTACACAAGTACTCCAAAATAATAGATAATAGATGTTTACAGTAGTTAGGGAAAGCCTTTAACCATATACAACCTTCAAACTATTGTACAATATGTTCTTACTCCCTTTAAATAACATAACATGACATGCCCGTGAAACTTCCCATGGGGTCATCCATCCTGAGATTTCCTTGGGTCGAGCATGATTAACCTTAATGCATCCGTGCCAAAAATATTGATAATGGCTCCAATTGCTTCTGAGCACCGATACCCTATGTCTTGTGGGAAATTAGGCCCTAAGGGCCAATCATTTTACTTTGAATATTATTATTTAATGATTTTCTCTATTTTATTATCATATTATTCGCATGTTCAGTGTGATAACTGTATCCTTGGATAAATCATAAAGATTGTCCAAATATCCTTGGTCAGTCATCTATGTGGGATCAATGATAAAGTGAGACTAGTATGACTCTGTAAGGTATGGAGATATGAATCAAAGTCTTGGGAACTTGTAAAAGTACAAGGTGCTGGACCGACCTACTAAGAGAAAGCTGCATAGATCAAGTCATAAGCTTATCTCATGTATAACTACGTCACTATGCCCTTCGACCTGAGATCATCATGGATTCCTTCATGAGAGTTGCTAAGCTTTGACCTAATCAAAAGTCATCATTGACCAGGTGATGATAAAAGCTACAATCGGGCTTGGTGGTTTTCATTCATAGGAATGTGAATGGTCAAGATGGAATTTGTCCCTCATATTAGTAAAGACCTATTACTGGGCCCTTGATGAATGAGTTTGAGAAATGTATGGCTATACTATAATGGAAAGATGTTTCTATTTCTATCGTCAAACTACTCAGGAAACAGGAATGTAATGATTAGGAACAAGAGGTTGACATTATCCAAGCCTCATCCTTGGCTGAAATATCATGTAACAAAAGGGATGTGACATGGTTGTATGATAGGTTGGTTCATGTTAACAATCCTCATTTGAATTAGGTAGAGGCCGCTTGTGACATATGGGTTAGTACAGCTATTGGCCCATTGCCAACTTCGTATGGGCCTACAGGGTCGCATACAAGAATGGCCTAACACGAGCTATAATGTCCAGGTTTATTGAACTAAGATGTGTCTAAGATTCAATAAACACAATGTTTAATCTAGGGTGGATGAATTTTATACATACACACATATATATGATATAAAATTGGTGACAAGAATAATAATAATATTATTATGTAGTATTAGTTTCAGATTTAATTGTATTTGATAAATTAAATTCTAACATTGATAGAGATATAATATCTTAGAATTAATTTCTAAAAGATAAATTAAATCTATTTGCATTGGCTCTTATTCAGATTAAATAAATAAGTCAAATTAAAACCGTTGGACAGCTTTAAATTAGCCAAAATTTATTTAATTAGCTTATCAAAATAATTAAGTGTTAATTGATTTCAAACTTAATTAAGATTAATTTTGAAGATCCAATATAGCCCTTATTAGTTATAAAAACGATGTGGTAGTATAATCCTAGTACAAATGAGAAATAAGGAGCCACAAGAAAACCCTAGGGAGACATTGGAGGAACTAGCATGTTGGAGTCGTATTCGTGTGGATATCTGTAGAGGGAGCTTATATGAGGTGTTGTCTCCTAGAGATTGAAAAGCATAAAATGCATAAAAGGTACTATTCTTACTACTGATTTAAATATCGTTGATAGATCAACAATTGGGATTGGTAAACTTTTGCAATTTTAAATTCTTTTGCTATGCTTGCCAATCCCAACATGAGTACCCTTACTTCAAAGAGTCATATTGATTGTCTCTAGCTGACTAAATACTATATATATACTGTATATCAATGATGGTACATGTACTTGAACACATAACTTGTGATATGCTCTATGAAGTCCACAAAGTTGTCATTTGGAGCCTGCTCTATAATATTATTCTTCGTCCAGCCCAAAATGCAGCATCTGAAAGAAGTACATTGTAGAACAAATCCAGATATAACCTAATCACGATATTTATTTAATTTTCTTTTTCATATTGTATGAACTCTTACTTGTTGTGGTTTATTCCTCAAAATTGTTTGGATATGGTGAACATGGCTTCAGTTTTTACATGGGTTGTGAAAGAAAAATATAAATATGGCCTGTATGCCGTGCCTTCCTCTAAATAGTCTCGATGTAAATTCTCTTCCCATCTCACTATGTTTAAACGAGGTTTCTCTCAACGTATTTCTCTTTTCTTATTTAGAGAAGTCCTCTCATTGGCTTGGGAGGATTTTAAGTTAGGTGAGCCATATTGTGTCACGTTTAAATTATTCCTTTTGATTAGATCATTGCATGAATAATTTTATATTTATATATATTTATTTGCATGAGATACAACCATGATATATGTATTCATATAAATGAAATAATTAATTGTGCCCTCCAAATTAAATCTTAGGTCATAATGCCGTCAATTAATGAATACTTGTCGAAATCTAGATCGCTCAATTGTAGGATCCACCAAAGTGGATGCATCTGAGTTATCTTGGTGAGGCAAGCATGAGTAATGTTGCTACTCACAAAATTTATTATTTTTTGGACTTAATTGAAATTAACAAAACGGTTTTGGATCTTAAGGCATTAGACGGAATTAAACATGTTGGATCAAATAATGATCAAATCCTATAAAGATATAAGAGTTACATGCAATGTAATTGGTAAATAGGTTACCTACCTAAATAACTTGAATTTAAGTGTTCTGCCAAAGTGAACTTAAATTTAAGCAAAATATGGATCTTAGCCCACTAATTATTACATTGAGGGTTGTTAATTTAGTGGGAGATTACTAACTAACTTTGCATATTTTACTATATAATCATATCGACTAGTAACACTGCTATACTATCATTATGATCAGTCCTTGAGAAAGACAAACTCAATGGGACAAACTTTCTTAACTGGTTCAGCTACTTGAGAATTATTCTCAAGAAGGAAAGAAATGTGACACCCTCCCTAGACCCCTTTATACAGCACTACGAAAGCATTATCGAATTAGGGAAAACGTTACTTAGGCCCCCAACCTGGACATAATCTTTACTTTATGGGGTCACTATTCATTAGTTACCAGACTTTTCAGTTTTATTTTTGGGGTTACTAACCTTTCTCATTCTTTATTATCAAAGTTATCTTTATTTCTTTCTCTACTCATTCTTAGTCCATTCACTTACATATATATAGATAGTGTAGCCATACAAGGCTACCAAAGTGTCTACATCTAGTACATAAATCGTATATATGAACACAGTAGACACATCCCTGTCTTCATTCCACCTCTGCATTTTTCCCTTGCTGTCCTTTTAGCAGTTCTCAGCATACCTCATATGTCCACCTGTCTAAATGGTTGGTTGGGGGAGGGTGAGATTTGGGGGAATCTCAGTACTAAACAGTACCATAATGCATGCATGATATATGCTAAGTGCATGCCATATAATGACATTTCTTAGTGCTCAATATTTCATATAACATACTTATAGCCATGGCATAAATAGAAGCAGAGCTTCATCATTCAAATATGCTCTATATAATCAAGCAAATCAATCACATGCATTACTACACAAGCATAACTATCAAATACATGCAAGTAGGGTATGTTCACTACCTTTAGCTTTATGTCCTCTTCTTGTACCTTTGTCTTCCAACCATTGAGGTTACTCAGGAAACCTTCCATTTCCTCTTTCATGTCATTTTATGGCCCTAGATACATAATCACAATTAGAGACATGATAAATGAATGTCCAATGTGGCTACATAGGCCTTTAGGATATGTCTCTTATATTTGGCCCCATATTTATGACAATTTAACACAATTGCCATAAATTCATAGGTTAATTCCATCAGCTTGTTTTGTTGACCAAATTTCTAAAAATTTATAATTAATTATACAAAAATCGAAATGGGTTGGCACCAATTATAATGATACAATTCCTGAAAATTCATTAAACTCAATCTGCCATAGATTTCATTCCAGAATCAACATCAAACTTTGAAAAATCATGTCTCTCAATCCACTAGTCCAATTGCGTCATATTACGTATCAAATTAAATTCCAACATGTTTACTTTCATCCTATAAAAGTTCATAAAGTTTGAACTAGGTTTGACTACTGAAAAATGAATTGAACAGCAGAGTCATCCAACTTTCAAAAATTCCAAAATTATGTATAATTATCCAAAAATTATAACCACATGGTTGTCCATATAATTTTTCATGTAGAACACAATAGAATGATCAAAAATATCAAAATCTACTTCCTTCCTAAAATTCAGGGTTGAACCTGTAGATCCTAACTTCTATGGAAAATAAATTCTAGCAATTTCATCAACCAGAATCAGCATACAACACCCTAAGATCTCTTCTAGCCCCATAATCATCATCAAATGAACACGAAACCTTAAAATCCCTATTGGGTGAAACTTTAAGTGTAATCTATTTTAAGAAATACTCAACCAATGAACAAGTTGTTCGGCTCAAATCAAAGCTCAAACGCACCTCTACTTGACTCCATAACCGGTTTTGATTTTGGCAGCACCTCTCTCGAGTAGATGCCACCAAACTCCTCTAATAAAAAAGCTAAAACTATAGAAATATTGCTCTCACTGAGTGGAACAACATTAGAGAAGACTTTGGAAGCTGGAAATGTCGAATCGAAGGTGAAATTGGCTCCGGAGCTCAATAACTTTTACTATTCATCCTTTTTCTTTCCTCTTTCATTTTCTCTCTATTTTCATGATTTTCTACCATTTTTGGCCTCTTGCTCGAATTTAATGAGCAAGGAGGGGTAAAATGGTATTTTCCTCGATTGTGTTCAAGTGATGCCACGTGTCCTAAGTATGGGCTAAGCTATTTCTCTTTTCTCCTTTTTCTCTTTCTTAGCTGTCCTTTATGTCAAGGGGCAAGGAAGTCTAATAAATTCCCCTGACTCCGTTTTTTGGTACTCGGGAAGGTCAAGTACATGACAAGCTGGAGACCGGTGGATTTCCCTGACTATTGTGCTAAGTGTCGCCTCCAAAGAGAGCCAACACAAATACTGCCTATAAATACCAAGCCAATTGCCCAGTAGGACCAAATCACATAGTCCTTGAAAGTCTTTCTATCTCCCATAATTCTTGGGACTCTTCCCAAACTGGGCTTAGTTGTTTGCTTGATACAAGCTTATCTTCAAGCCTCTAAGCTCCAAGTTCGGGATATTATAATTCTCCCCACGTTTAATAAATTTCTCCTTGAAATTTGAATATCTATACCTCAGGGAATCATTATAGACATTCAGTCTATCCCTCTCGTGTGCAAGCTCAATAAGCATGCAACACAATTATCATACTCTCATCAAAGATCTCTGATAGTATCAACAATCATTGCACAACATTCCCATTCATTTAGTATACAGTATGTAGTATTCACATATAGGACCCACTGGTCCATTCTCGTAGCGCTTGGTTTCTTAAGCCACATAGCCTCTTTAGGACTCTACCCGAATCACACTATGTGCATACTAGGCCTTATAGCCTTTTCGGGACTCCACCCGGATGCTAATATTAGGCCTTATAGTCTTTCAGGTGTCTACCCGAATCACACTATATGCATATCAAGTCTAACGACTCATTCTACTCCCACAATATTAGATATTCCGATCTTACTACCCAGGGAATCACCCTCATGTAATAGGCACTCGGGACTTATTGCCTCGGCTATAACCTGGTATAGTCTGAGTGTTCTGCCATCCTTAAGGTGTACTCTAGACGCACCGGTCTACTGTCACCACACTAGACACACAGGTCTTATGGCCTAGGGACACTACCCTATGCAGACTTGCATACTGAGTCTTATAGCCTCAAGCCTCTGCTAGAAACAATTCCCAAACACATCACATTCTGTCAGCCTAAGGACTTTCTAGTCCATCAGGTCTTATGGTTTCAAGACATACAGCCCATCATCTTTGCTGAATATATATCAAGTTAAGCTACCTAGGACATACAGTCCTTTAGGTATTCTAAATTCATCAAAGTCTCTAACTCTTGCTACTCAAAACCATTATATATTTATGTAATGTTCTCAAAACATGCAAGACTAACCATCTAACTACAATCATCTAGTAAGTATTCAGATTCATAACAAATCATAAGGACCTAAGTGTCCACACTTGCAAAAGGCCCTAAGCGACTGCTCATGCATAATATACAAATCACATGTCCCGAGTGTACACCCGCACAATAGGCGCCGGGATTCCACTCGTGCATACTAGTAATTTTCATGGCCCAGGTGTCCACTCGCACAATAGGCCACTTAGCGACTACCCTATAAATTGTGAATGATTATTAGGTCTTATTGCCTAAGGTGCTGGCCCAATAGGTCTTACTACCTACCATATATTCATATCATGAATATATCCAATAGTAGAAACATACATGTAGAATCATTACATAAGATATGAGAGCAAGAGTTGATTTCCTTTACACTGTCAAGCCTGTTCTTCCTTCATTTCCTTTCTCATCTTTCTTTTATAAATGACAGTAGAGCAGAGCACCTTATGGCTATTCATTGGGTCATATAAACCCTTATCTAAAGGAAACCCATTCTATGGGAGACTCATTACAATACACCACCGTGGAGAGTCAACGTTCCTATAGCTCTACTCTATTATTCGACGTCATGACAGCTTCACTTTATGGTTCGATGTCATGATGGTCCACGCTATAGTACTGCACTCAGTGCTTTACTCAGTCACCTAACTAGTTAGCACCTCCTATCAGAACTCTCCATAGGTAACCCTCTCTGATTAGATCTCTCTATTGGTAGCCCCCTTCGATTCGACCGTAGGTAGCCCTCTTTGATCAGAATCCTCTGTAGGTAGCTCTTTCCGATTGGTCGTCTTTGAATGGAAGTACCATTGTAACGGGAATCCATATCTTATAAGGTCCCTCTTCTCTAGCAGTTCCGCAATCTGCTTCTTTAATTTCTGCCATGTCATTTGGGGTCATTCTGTATGAACTTTCGATAGTGGTCCAGCTCCAGGCATGACCACAACTCTAAGGGAATATTCTATAATTAAGATCTTTCCCTATACTAGATTAGCAACTAGCAACCTTGAGAAATCCCACGCATATTTCAATAATTTCTAGTAATATGTTCTAGTACCTCAGACCATCCAGGTTAATTCAAATTCCTAAAGATTTAGTTCAACTATTTTTGTTTGATTCTTATATCATAATTCAACTCTTAGAATCTCAACATCAGCTAGGCCAAGAAATCACTTTCCTCATTTATACCCAACAGGCATGCTAAAAAAATAAGGTTCATGATATTCAGCTAAATTGTAATGCCCCAATTTGCGATTAAGGGTTAATGATAATTATTGAGGATAATTATCGAATTAAAGTGAAATAATTATGTGTTTTGGTGGCAATATTAATTCATATGTCATAATTGATGGAAAATTTAAAGAATGGAATTATTGCCTCTAAGTTGGTGATTAATAGGGAAATTAATTACTAACTAAAAGAAAAGTGAGAAGTGTGATTAAATGGCTAATGGATGCATTGGAGAAGCTAATTGGTGACTAAGTGTGTGAGAGCCAATGATAAGTGGACATGTGGCAAGCATGGGTGAGAGAGAGGTTAAGGGAAAAAGTCAATAGGTGTATTTTATTGTTTATTCTCTCTCTTCCCTTTCCCATTTTTGATGAAGAGGCATGGAGGGGGGTATTATTATCATCATTCTTCATCTCTACACTCCATCTCTCATCTCTCTCATTTTCCTCTCTCTTGGCGCCATTGTTGCAGAAATAAGGGGGAAGAAAAGCTTCAAAAGGTAAGGGAAAATGTCTCCAAATGCTAAAACTTCCTACTCTAATATTGATCATTGAATGAAGAGCTTCATTTTGATGGTTGTAATGTGTTCATTGGTGTTAGTTTGTGACCTCAAGAGATTGTGAAAGTTGGAGAATTGAAAAGTCACGTTGAGAAAGTTAAAGAGGTAAGTGAAACCTATCTACCCATCTAAGTTTTGTGCCATTTGAGGTAGCTTTGAATTTCTGGGATTTATTGGCCATTTTTGAAAATGAGTGTAATTGGTCATTTGGCATGTTAAAGGTATAGAAATGGTGTATTTGGAATGTGTATGGATAGATAGGATTTATTGAGAAAGAAATGAGTGAGATTGGAAAGTTTGGAAAGTTAGTGTTTAATGTGGCCATGGACCAAAGCATGCTAATGTAGTGGAAATTAGGTTGTTTAAATGGTTTTATTGGATTCCTTGAGTGTTTTAGTGTAAGGAATAGGCTTGATTATTGATTTTGGAGCCATTGGACACTTTGATAGAAAATTGGAAATGCTGCCATTGAAAGTCTATTCTGGGCAGTCTGTTTGTATTGGCGTTTTCAATGACCAAATGGTGTCTAAAAATTATTAAACTTTCTAGTATTAAATTTCACATCTCAAGCTTCAAAATGAATATGTATTTCATGTCATTTCGATTTTTGGGCTAGGAGTTATGACTGTCCAAAGTTTGATGATAAATCTGAGAACAATTCTGGAACAGTGTGGTGATTTCCAGTATTGGTCCATATTTTTCTGGTAAATAGCACTTAAATATCTTTCAATGGGCTTTGGGATCACCTCATTTTGATTTTTCTAGAATTAGTTATGAATTTCCGAAGTTTCCTTGGCTGCAGCACAAAAGTTTCTGTGCGTGTTTTGGCCGCAGCCAGAGGTTTCTTGGCTGCAGCCAAACCCCTGTTTTTAGCACCTTGGGATTTTGAAAAGTGGTTTCCAACCCAGTGTTTCCCAATCCTTTAGGGCCTTTATTAGATCTAATTCAAACCTATGCTTAACTGTCAGTAACACCAAAACGAATCCTCTAGGCTCCATATACGGCATAATCACCGCCCATCTTGTACTACCGTATATTATACCTACATACCTTTATACATTTTAACCTTTAGTCAAAGGTTTCAAATTTCTAAGGTACTTCCCAGGGGTCACCCATTCCAGGATTTCTTTCACCTTAGCATGATTAACTGCGGAGTTTCAATGAGATCCCGAGCATCAGTACTAGTATAATGCCTTTTGCCACTGGGTACTGGTAGCCCATATATACCTTATTAGGATTGGCTGGCATAGTAGAAGAATTTAAAATTTTACCAATCCCAATAACAGATCTATCAACAGCATTTAAACCGAGTTAGATGGAATCGTACCTTTTTCAAATTTAGGATTTTCAATTTCTAGGAGCCAACACCTCATATTTGCTCCCTTTACCGGTATCCACACAAATACGTCTCCAACACAGACTGTGTGCTAGCGACTCCAAGTCTGCTAGGGTTTTCTTATGGCTCTAAATTCTCATCCGTTTATGAGTTTTTTTGCCTTATCATTTTTTATAACCCATGAGGGCTATATTTGAATTTCAAAATTAATCTTGATTAATTTTGAAATTAATTAACCCTTAATTATCTTGATGATCTAATTAAATAAATTTAGTTTAATTAAATATGTCATATTGTTTTAATTTAACCTATTTATTTAATCCGAATAAAGAGCCAATAGATTTAATTTATCCTTATAAATTAAATCAAAGATATTATATCTCTATCATGTCAGTTATTAAATTTAATTTATCTAATAAAATTGAATATAAATTAAACTTAAAACTAACATAATATATAATATTATTATTATATATATAAATATCAAATTCATCCACCCTATATTAAACATTGTCTCGCGTTGAGCCATTTTTTTGTGCGACCTTGTAGGCCAATACAAAGTTGGCAGTGGACCAATAACTATACTAACCCACAAGTTGCAAGCATCCTATAGCAAGAGATTACGACTACCCAATTCATATGAGGATCATTAACATGATGCAACCTATCATATAACCATATCACGTCCCTTTTGTCACATGATATGTCAGTCAAGGATGAGGCATGGATGACGTCATCCTCCTGTGTCCTGATGTTAGTACAAGCGTTTCACCCAAGAGGGGGAGTGAATTGGGTGATACCAGAAATTTCATTGCGTATAAGAAAATTAACAGAATATTTAAAGCAGTTGAGAGCAAAGAGAAATATCACTGAAGCGTACACCGGGAGTTATACTGGTTCGGCCACAACCACTTTGACCTACGTCAAGTCCTCTGAGCGTCTTTGAGAGTTTCACTATATTCTCCAAGATTCAGTGGGTTCTTAGTACCTCAGTACACAGCAAGTTGCTTCACCTTGACACTCGCTCCCCCTTACACATTGTAATCAAATCCCCAACTCAAGGTTCCATAACCTTAAGTTGTTCCAATATCAAATATTGAGTTTGTAATGAAAAGCTCTCTCACAGAGCAAATATATAATCACTTAAGTACAATGAATGAGTATAAGAAAACAGAGCACAAAGAGTATATTGATTGATGTGTGATTGCTTATTCTCAGTTGTTGTACTCTACTCTTTGAATGATCTATATATAGAGATGATTTGTAGTGTCCTTTGGAAGTAATTCAAACAAGTCCGTTAGAGTCGTGCAACAATAGTTGACCATTCTTCTAATTTAAAAACTATCTGTTTGTGGTAAGAAGCGATAGGTGAGCGTTCAGACGTTTTATTTGACTTTTCACTTATGACATGATTTCTTCATTGTTTCTCTGTAAACATACTTAGAATACTAGTGCAATGAAGAGTTAATCATATAGATAACAAATCAATAAGCATTCGATTACAAACATGATTTTTAGACTGCCTTACTTGAGTAGCTACTCGAGTGATCATGGTCATTACTCGAGTAGTCCCTCGAGTAAACCTATAAAAAACATGGAAGAGAGTAATTCAACATTTTTCATAAAATATTACTCGTGTAAGACATGAAGTAAGATATATCACAAACCTTGAAACTACCTGATTACTCGAGTGCTTACTCGAGTAAGCTTGTCTTTTCTTCATAGGTTACTCGAATGGTCCCTCGAGTAAGCTTTCAAATAATTTTACAGATTACTCAAGTGGTCCCTCGAGTAAAGTCATTCAAATCTTGGCCGAAAGCTCCTGGAAGATTTTTATCTCTAATTACTCAAGTGATCCCTTGAGTAATGTCTTAAATAACTCTATAGATTACTAGAGTGCTCCCTCGAGTGATGCCTTTTTCTCACCTGGTTACTCGAGTGGCTTCTCGAGTAACTTATTGCATTTCGTAGCTGAGAGCTACTAGAAGATATTTGCTCTGGTTACTCGAGTAATGCCTTATGCTCATGTTGTTACTCGAGTAAAGGTTCATATAACTTTGCAGATTACTCAAGTGACCCCTCGAGTAACTTCTTCCAAATTTTGGCAGTGCCTCTTTGAAACATTTTCTCCAACATTACTCGAGTGCTCACTCAGGTAACAGTGTTCCTTACTCGAGTGCTCACTTGAGTAAACCTTTAAAGAATCTGCCAGTGATGTTCTTCCTATGCTCTATCTCTCAGATCTTCTTAATTACTCTAGTGCTTACTTCAAGTAAAGCTTTTATCTACCATCTCGTTACTTTGTTCAAATTCTTTTCTTTTTTATCAAATCCTTTTATATTATTGATCCAATCTTTGTTATCATCAAAACACATGGGATTTAACACCTGACCATTACTTTCTTGATTCCTGAGTAGTTTGACAATAGAAATGGAAACTCCTTTCCATCATAGTATGGCAATACATTTCTGAGACTTACTTATCGAGGGGCCTAGTAATATCTCTCTACTAAAATGAGCGACAAATTCCACTTGACCATTCATATTCCTCTACATGAAAAACTACAAAGCCCGATCATAGCCTTTATTATCACCCGGTCAAAGGTGACTTTTGACTAGTTCAAAGCTTAGCAACTCTCATGTAGGAATCCATCATGAACTTAGGTCAAAGGACATTGTGATGTGGTTATACATGATATAAGCTTATGACTTGATCCATGCAGCTTTCTCATAGTGGGTTGGTCCAGCACCTTGTACTCTTACAAGTGTCTAAAACTTTGATATGTATCTCTATATCTTATCAAAGTCATACTAGTCTTATTTCATCTCTGTTCCCGCATAGATAACCGACCTGGGACATTTAGGATAATCTTTATAATTTATCCAATGATACATTCATCACAATGAACATGGAAATAATATGATAACATAATGGAGAAAATTCATTAAATTAATAATATTCAAAGTATAATGATTGGCCCTAAGGCACAATTTCTAACATACCTTAATCCTAGTGTGACATGTTAGTCTCTCTAGAGATGTTAGGTACTGTCCCCAAAGGGAAATATAAACAGCACCAGCTTCTGAGTATAACTCCTATATGTATTCCTATAACATAACGTAGGGATCTAAATCACATTCTAACTAAGTATCATAAACTGTAGGCTCATGTCGGACATTTGCATACCTTTGTGCTCACTTATCATGCACAATATCAATTCTGATACCATTATTAGAATCGATACCATTAGTGTTTTGATACCACCATTATGTGTATCGATACCACTATCAAGTGTATTGGTATAACTGATAAAGCCAACTAGGTACTGGCACCCCTCTACATACACTGATACCACTACTCTCTGATAGTGCTAATACCACCCTGACACCATAGGTACCATCCTGATACTACTATTACAAGTGCTGGTATCGTTACTATGTGCATTGGTACAATCGATACCACCAACTAGGTATTGGTACTACCTCTACGTCCACTGATACCACTGGTCTCTGATACCGTTGGTACCATTACATAGGTACTGATACCTCTACCCGTCTCTTCTACAAGCTAGTTAATGGAAAGGGGTGATCTAACTTTTGAATTTCCTCTTTTATCCATAAGTCCCAGTTCTAGTAGCACTATTAGATTATTACTATACTATCCACATGAAGAGAATATATCCAAGAGTCAGAACCCTTTGCCCTGACTGGACCTGTAACTCTGAGCTGACAATTCCATTACCAAAATCATTGCCTTGATACCAAACTGTAACACCAGTCCCCAGACTCCTTTATATAGCATTGCGAAAGCAGTGTTGACTCAGGGAAAGTGTTACTTAGGCCCCAAACCCTGACTTAATCTTTACTTCATGGGGTCACTATTCATTAGCTACCAGACATAATTTTATATATGGCGTTACTAACCTTTCTCATTCTTTATTATTAGAGTATCTTTATTTCTCTATTCATTCTTAATCCATTCACTTACATATATATTTACAGACAGTGTAGTCATACAGAGCTACCAAAGTGTGTACATCTAGTACATAAAACCATACATATGAACACAGTAGAGACATCCTTGTCTTCATTCCACCTTTGCATTTTTCTCGTATAGTCCTCTTCGCTGTTCTCAGCATACCTCTTGTGTCAACCTATTTAAATGGTTAGTTGGGGGAGGATGAGATTCGGGGGAATCTCAGTAGTAAACAGTACTATAATGCATGCATGATATATGCTAACTGCATTACATGTTAGCCTTAACTAGATGCATGCCATATAATGACATTTCTACTTGCTCAATGTTTCATGTAACATACTCATTGCCATGACATAAATAGAAGCAGAGCTTTTTCATTCAAATATGCTTTACACAATCAAGTAAAGTAATCACATACATTACTGCACAAGCATAACTATCAAATACATGCAAGTAGGGTATGGTCACTACCTTTAGCTTTATGTCCTCCTCTTCTACCTATGTCTTCCATCCATTGAGGTTACTCAAGAAACCTTCCATTTTGCTCTTTCTTGCCACCTCATGGCCCTAAATGCATAATCACACATTACAGCCATGATAAATAAATGTCCAATATGGCTACATGGGCCTTTAAGACATGTCTCTTATATTCGGCCCCATACCTATGACAATTTAACACAATTGCCATAAATTCATAGGTTAACCAAATCTACCTATTTTGATGACCAAATGTTTAAAAATTCATAATCACTATTAAACTTTGAAACAACATATCTCTCAATCCACTGGTTAAATTGCGCCATAGTACGTATCAAATTAGGTTTGACCGTTGATACGCACAAACTCTGCTCTAGAAAAATAAATCTATCAGCAGGGACATCCAAATTCCAAAAATTCCAAAATTATGTATAATTATCCAAAAAATTATAACCACATGATTTTCTAAATAATTTTTCATGTAGAACACAATGGAAGAATCAAAAATATCAAAATACACTTCCTTCTTAAAATTATGGGTTGAACTGTAAAGACCCCAACTTTTACTAAAAATGAATTCTCACAATTTTGTCAACTAGAATCATCATACAGCACCATAAAGACCTCTTCTAAGCTCATAATCATCATCAAATGAACACCAAACCTTAAAACCCCCACTGGCTGAAATATTAGTGGTCAGCTATTTCTAGAAATACTCAACCAATCAATAAGTTGTTTAGTTCAAATTGAAGCTCACACATACCTTTACTCGATTCTATAACCGATTCTTGATTCTAGTACCACCTCTCTTGAGTAGCCAACACCAAACTCCTCAGATCAAAAATCTGAAGCTGTAGAAATGTTTCTCTCACTAGGAATGTTTCGCTCAACCAATCAGTAATTCACTGTATAACATAGCTGGTGGCAACTTTCAAACAACTAGATGGCATCGTATATATGTCATGTGCACATCTGAGCTGACATTTCATCATACTGCCTATAAATACTGATTCCTCTGCTTGATAGGGCCAAATCACATAGTCCCTGAGAGTCTTTCCATCTCCCATCATTCTTGGGGCTCTTCCTAAATTGGGCTTAGTCATCTGCCTGATATAGGTCTCTAGGACCAAATTATTGGAATTATGCCTTAGGGGCCAATCATTGTACTTTGAACAGTATTATTTAATAAGTTTCTTCATTTTTTTATCATATTATTCGCATGTTTACTATGATCACTGTATCCTTGGATAAATCATAAAGATTATCCTAAATGTCCCTAGTCAGTTATCTATGCGGGACCAAAGATGGAATGAGATCAGTATGACTCTGATAAGGTGTTGAGATATGAATCAAAGCCTTAGGCACTTATAAGAGTACATGATGCTGGATCTACATGCCATGAGAAAACTGCATGGATCAAGTAATAAGCTTATCTGATGTATAACCACGACATTATGCCCTTAACCTGAGGTCATCATGGATTCCTACATGTTAGTCGCTAAGCCTTAACCGAGTCAAATGTCACCTTTGATAGTATAGTTATTAGCCCATTGCCAACTTCATATGACCTACAGGGTTGCACACAAGAATAGTCCAACACTGTTGGAAATTGTGCCCTAGGGGCCAATCATTGTACTTTGAACATTATTAATTTAATGAATTTTCTCCATTATATTATCATATTATTCGCATGTTCACCGTGATGATTGTATCCTTGGATAAATCATAAAGATTATCCTAAATGTCTATGGTCGATCATCTATGCGGGAGCGAAGATGAAATAAGACTAGTATGACTTTGATAAGATATGAAGATACAAATCAAAGTCTTAGGCACTTGTAGGAGTATAAGGAGCTGGACCAACCTGTTATGAGAAAAATTACGTGGATGAAGTTATAAGCTTATCTCATGTATAACCATGTCACAATACCCTTTGACCTGAGGTCATCAAGGATTCCGACATAAGAGTTGCTATGCTTTAAACTAGTCAAAAGTCACCTTTAACCGAGTGATGATAAAGGCTGCAATCAGGCTTGGTGATTTTTCATGTAGAGGAATATGAATGGTGAAGATGGAATTTGTCCCTCACATTAGTAGAGAGATATTACTGGGCTCCTCGATGAGTGAGTATGAGAAATGTATAGCCATACAATGATGGAAAGGAGTTTCCATTTCTTTTGTCAGACTACTCAAGAATCGATAAAGTAATGGTCAGGAACAAGAGGATGATATCATCCATGCCACATCCTAGATTGATATATCGTGTGACAAAAGGGACGTGATATGGTTGCATGATAGGTTTCATCATGTTAACAATACTCATATAAATTAGGTAGTCGTAATGTCTTGCTATATGCCGCTTGCAACTTGTGGTTTAGTATAGTTATTAGCCCACTGCCAACTTCGTATGAGCGTACAGGGTCGCATACAAGAATAGACCAACACGAGCTATAATGTCTAGGTTCATTGAATCTAAGATGTGTCAAAGATAAATGAATAAAATGTTTAATCTAGGGTGGACGAATTATATATATATGTATATGATATAAAATTTGAGAAAAGAAAATTAATAATATTATATAAACATATATATGTATTTTCAAAATACATATTATATACATATGTATATAAATTATATTATATTATTATATTGTGTTTGTTTTTTAAATTTAGTTTTATCAGATAAATTAAATTTAAAAACTAGCATGATAGAGATATAATATCTCAGATTTAATTTATAAAGATAAACTAAATCTAATTCTATAGGCTCTTTATTCAGATTAAATAAATAGGTTTATTAAAACTGTAAGACATATTTAATTAAACTGAATTTATTTAATCATCTCATCAAAACAATTAAGTGTTAATTTATTTCAAAATTAATTAAGATTAATTTTGAAAATCTAAGATAGCCCTATCAGTTATAAAAAACAAATAGGTAGCATAATTAAATAACGGATGAGAAATTGAGGAGCAACAATGAAACCCTAGGGAGATGAAGATATTGGAGGCACTAGCACGCAGTTTGTGTTGGGGTCGTATTCATGTGGATACCGGTAAAAGGAGCCGATCGGAGGTGTTGGTTCCTAGAGATCAAAAACCATAAATTTGAAACGGTACAATTCTTTCTAACTCAGTTTAAATTCCATTGATAGATCCACAATTAGGATTGGCAAAAATTTTAAACTTCCGTTGTGCCTGTCAATCCTAATAGTGGCAACAGAGGCAGGTCAATTGTACGTTTAAATTGAGTTTATGTTCTAATACATGTGATATATATGGGATATGTATGTATGTTTATAAGAAACATCCGAATATGTATATGATTTAGCTAATATGAAACATAACTATTTTGAAAGATGTGATCTTAAAATCATTTTCTGATTTTTGTTTTCGGATATATTACTGTATATATGCGATCTAGTGAAATTTTTTCGATTATATGCGCTGCTGATTTTGATTCATGTATATATATGGTGAAATTGTTTTGGATATTACTTTTGTTTTCATAAAAGCTTCTATCAAAATCAACGTTTCAAATGCTAAGCTTGCATGAAATTGGGTACGGTACTTGAGATCATAGCTCATGGCAATCTAGTAGCCTCACTCGTGGGTTAGGAGTCAGGTAGGGTACCTTAACTGAGTTAGGCCAAAAGTGTAGGGAAGATGATTAAGACCAGAAGTGTTCTGAGCCATATTTGAAATTGGGCCGAAATCCTTTTGAACTAGACTAAAATAAATATTTTAAAACTCCAGCAATTTTAAATATTTTAAATTTTCAAATATTTCTCCTAAAAGGAATGTGCCTTTTTTCATAGCTCGCAACAATCTAGTAGCTGGACCGCTGTGACTGCCTGTTCGTAGCGCGATATAACCAAATCAAGACATTTGTGGCTTTACATATTGTATAAAGTCTTACTTATTGTGGTTTATTATTCATACTTGTTTGGGTATGGTGAACAACATGGCTTTAGGTTTTACAAAGGGTTGTAATATTTAAAAAGGCTGCGTCTTCCTCTAAATACTCTCAATGTACATTATTTTCTCATCTCACTCCCCTCATATATTTAAACCTGGTTTCTCTCAATGTATTTCTTTTCTTATTTAGAAAAGTCCTCTTATTGGCTTGGAAGAATTTTAGGTTGGGTAAGCCTTGTTGTGTTACATTTAATTATGCTTTTGATTAGATCATTACATGTACACTTTTGTGTTCATATGTATGAGTTATGACCATGATTGCATTCATATAAACAAAACTAATTGACTGGCCCCTCCAAATCAAATCTTAAGTCATAATACCATCAATTAATGGATACTTGTCAAAACCTAGATTGCTCAATTGTGGGAACTGTAATACCCCGAATTCTGAGACTTGAGGCTAGAGAATAAGCCTGAGATTAGTGGACTGCTAAGCCCTGGTTTAGCAGGATCCTAAATTGTGATTAAGAGATAATGACTCTAAAAGTGGATGTGGTTAGTGTTAAATAAACCCTTTTGGAGATTATGGTGTGATTTGGCACCCGATGTGATTCGTATGTGTTGTGGGCAGCACCGAAACCCTGTATTTAAGCTCAATTATGGATTAATATCTAAATTGACTTAAAATAGAGGGAAGGCGCATATTGTGGCTAAATGAAAAGATATGAAGTGTTGGTGGTGGTTCAATGAGAATTACCGTAATCAGGGGCAAAACGGTAAAGTTACCGACCGATTGGTCAGTTACCGAAAAGGAAACTCATTGGTAACTTCAAGATCAATGGTTGAGATTGATTTGTGTAGAGATCAAAGGGTGGAATCCCATGTGGTTGTGCTCATGTGAGCTCATGGGATGTGTGTCAAGATGGTGACACTTGGCACTTTGTGAGCCCTTGGATTTTGGTCAAATATTCAACTCATTTTCTCTCCTCTCTATTTGGACGTTTTTGAGGCCCCAAAAACTGATCATCATCTTCATTTCACTCCCTCTCTCTCTCTCAAGACTCCATGACGCCATGCTTCAAGGGGGAAAGAGAAAAGAAAAAGGTAAGATTTGCCTTGTTTCTTGTCCTCTATTGCTAAAACACCCTTCTATAATGTTGTTCATAGTGATGAGAGCTTCATTGCTATGGTTTTAGATTCTTGATTGGTGGTGTTTGATGGCTTGAGGAAATTTGGAAAGATGGAGAATCAAAGAATTGGTTTGGGAAAGAGGAAGAGGTGAGCATTTGAAGCATTTTGATCTAAGTTTTGTGAATTATGGTTTAGTATTGTAAATTTTGAATTTGCCCTGATTTTCTTGTGATTTTGGATTGAATGAATTGGGTTGTGTCTTATGTTGGAAATGGTGCCATGTTGTGGTATTTGGCCATTGGAATTGGTTTGAGAACTTGGAATGAAAAGAATGACAATGTGTGATTGTGTTGTGGTTTTGTGATGACATGTTATGATTATTGGTAAAACATGTCAATGTAATATGAATTTGGTTGATTTGGTATTTCCAATAGATTCCTTGTGAAATTTTGTGTGAAAATGATGTTTGATATGGAAATTGAACCATTGGAAGCCAATTGTGCAAATTTGGAAATCTGTCCATTGAATTTCTGTTTGGGCAGTCTGTTTGTGTTGCCATTTTGAATGGGCAAATGATGTTAGAAAATTCTGAAACTTTCCAGTCTTGAAGTTCACATCGTAAGCTTCAAAATAGACATATAATATGTGCCATTTCGTTTTGGGAACTGGGAGTTATAGCTGTCCAAAGTTTGGCATCAAAACTGGACCCTGTTTTGGTACAATGTTAGGTTTTTGGTAAATCTGGACTTTTGTGGTGATTTCAAGTATAGGCCAATATTTTCCCTGTGTAGAGGACTTGAATAGCTTTAATTTGGCTTTGGGATCACCTCATTTCGATTTTTGTGGAATTAGTTATGATTTTTGGAAGTTCAGCCAAGAAACTGGATTTCTTTGGCCGCGGCCCGTGGATTCTGGGCCGCAGCCCAAGGATTGTGGGCCGCGGCCCACCCCCAAAAATCAGCATATTGGACTTTTTAAAGGTGATCTTTGGTCAAGTGTTTCCCAAGCCTTTAGGCATATGTTTGGGCTTTAATTAGCCTCCTAAAGGTCGTGAATGATAACCAACTTAAGTGTTTGAGAGTTAAAGAATTGGAAAAGGGAATAACCCTATGTCCTTGTTTGGTTATAGGGTTTGATGTTTGCCCTGAACGTGGTTCGATATTCGCCTGGTCGTGAGTAGGCGGTGATGGAGCTTACATGGAAAGAGGGTAGGAAACATATCTCTTCTGCTTGTATTTGATATATGTGTTAATGTGTTGATGCATGTCTTAGCTTTGCATGGTTATGTGTTATTGAAGCTATGTTTCAATTTATGCTATGGCCATTAGTATGTTCTTAGAAGCATTGAGCTTACAGATTTGTTATCATTATAGTTATGTGATGCAAGCATGTCATGCATTAAACATTTATCGTACATGCATATTGATATTGTTATCCTACTGAGATTCTCTCGAATCTCACCCTCCCCTACTAACCTTTCAGACAGGGTAGTAGATTGATGATGGAGTAAGCAGTCAAGGGCGATGAGGACTTCCTTGGGAAGTTGTTTTGGTAGTTGGGATGTATATTTGGATAATTGTATTTGGTGATTTGGATGAGTATATGAGGATGAGGATCTGATTATTTGTATTGAAATTTGTTGTGTAATCCCCATATGAGGGCTTGTATGGGCGATTGTGCCCTGTAAGGCTTGATTAATGAATGGAATCCAGAATTGCTGGAATTATTACATTGCGTACTCTGATATATTAAATGTGATTTATCTTTGTGTAGTAATTGTATTCGGAAATGTGAATGCGAGACCAGGTTATAAATGATTTTGAAAGGTGATTGTGAAAACCCCGTCTGGTAGATGGGTTTATAATAATAAATTTTTGTTCTTATTGGTCTCTATTTCTCTTTATTGCGTAATCCGAATATTAATTACGGCAGGGGGTTACAGGAACCACCAAAGTAGATGCATTTGAGTTATTTTGGTGAGACAAGCATGAGTAATGGTGCTACTCATAAAATTCACTATTGTTTTGACTTAATTGAGATTAACAAAATGGTTTTGGATCTCAAGACATTAGATAGGATTAAATATGTCAGATCATATGATGATTGAATCCTGTAAAGATCTAATAGTTACTTGTGATGTAATTGGTAAATAGGTTACCTACCTAAACAACTTGAATTTAAACATCCTTCCAAAGTAGACTTAAGTTTAAGCAAAATATGGATCTTAGCCCACTAATTGTTATATTAAGGGTTCTTAATTTAGTGGGAGATTACCAACTAACTTTGCATATTTTAATTATAGAATCATGTCAACTAGTAATACTGATACACTATCATTTTGATCGGTCCTTGAGAAGGACAAACTCAATGGGACAAACTTTCTTGACTACTTCAAGAACTTGAGAATTGTTCTCAAGCAGGAAAGAAAGGCTTATGTCCTAGATCAACCCATTCCTGAAGAACCTGCAGCAAATGCTCCAAGAGCTCAGAGATATGCTTACACAAAGCATAAGGATGACTCTGTGGATGTAGGTTGCCTGATGCTTGCCACTATGTTTCTGAGCTCCAAAGAGATCTGGAACTTTGGAGGCTTATGAGATGATTGTGCATCTCAAAGAAATGTTCCCGCAACAGGCAAGGCAAGAAAGGTGTGAGACCACAATGGCCTTACATTCCTGTAAGATGACTGAAGGTGCATTAGTTAGTGCTCATGTGTTAAATATAGAAGGCTATTTTGATCACCTTGAGAGGCTTAGATTTTTGATGAGCTAAGAGTTAGCTACGGATTTGATCTTGAACTCACTATCAGAAAGTTATGACTAGTTTGTCATGAACTACAAAATGAATAATATGGAGAAATCAATTTCTAAACTGCATGGGATGCTTAAAACTACTGAGTAAAGCATAAAGAAAAAATGCAGTAATGTTTTGATGGTTCAAAAAGGAAAGGGTATGAAAAAGAAAGGGAAGGGCAAATGGAAGGGTAATGGCTCAAGTAGTAAGACCAAAGATTCAAACAAGCCTGAAACCAAGCCTGTACCCATGAAAGCAAAACCTCCAAAGGAAGGAGTCTGCTACTTCTGTAATGAACCCGATCATTAGAAGAGGAACTGCAAACTCTACCCCAAAGATCTGAAAAACAACAAGAAGGATATAGGGGCTATCGCTTCAAGCATTTATGTTATAGACATTCATTTTTCTACTTCCTCTATATGGGTATTAGATACTACATATGGTTCTCACATTTGTATAGATATACAGGGTCTAAAGGATAGTAGAAAACTGAAGAAGGGTGAGGTGGAACTACTAGTTGGAAACAGAGCAAGAGTTGCTGCTTTAGCTATAGGCACTTATGAATTAGTTATGCCCAATAGGCTTTTGTTAGTTTTGAACAATTACTATTACGTTCCTGCTTTGAGTAGTAATATTGTTTCTTTTTATTATTTGGATAAGGAAGGTTATCCTTCCATTATTGGGAATGGTAAATGTTCTATTTATCGTAATGACATTTTCTATGCTGATGGTGATTTGCATGTTAGTTATTATATATTAAATTTAGAACGTCCTAATAGAGGAAATATCTATAACGTAACACCAAAAGGATCAAGTCAATCAATTTGAATCCAACCTACCTATGGCATTGTCATCTAAGCCATATAAATGAGAAACACATTTCTAAACTCTATTAAGATGGATTTCTAAACACATTTGATTTTGATTCATATTATTCATGTGAATCTTGCTTATTCGGAAAGATGAAAAAGGCACCTTTTAGTTGGAATAGTGAAAGGGCCACTGATTTATTGGGCCTCATACATACAGATGTATGTGGACCATGAAATATAGCTGCTAGAGGAGGTTATATGTACTTCATTATATTTATTGATGACTTTAGTAGATATGGCTATATCTATCTAATGAAACATAAATCTAAATCTTTTGAAATGTTCAAAATATTCCAAAATGAAGTACAAAATCAACTTGGCAAAACAATTAAAGCACTTCGATCTGATTGAGGTGGTCAATATTTGAGCCAAGAGTTTATTGACCATCTTAGGAGTTGTGGGATAATGCCACAATTGACTCCTCTAGGAATACCACAATAGAATAGCATTTCTAAGCAGTGAAATCAAACATTGTTAGATATCATTTGATCTACGATGAATCAAACAGATCTTCCATCATCCTTTTGGGGACATGCCTTGGAGACAGCTGTATACACTCTAAATCATGTTCCATATAAGGCAATTGAACAGACTCCATATGAGATATGGATTGGAAAGAAACCGAGTTTATCTTTTCTCAAGATCTGGGGGTGTGAGGTATATGTTAAGCAACAAGCCTCAGATAAATTAGCACCCAGATCCTCAAAATGCCTTTTCATGGGGTATCTTAAGGAAACAAAAGGATACTATGTCCATAATTCCACCGATAACAAAGTATTTGTTATTCGAAATGGTAAGTTTCTAGAAAGAGATTTTATCTCTAAAACAACCAGTGGGAGCAAGGTACATCTCAAAGAAGTTCGAGAGTCACAAGATAGCATAGAACCACAAATAGAAAATAGAAAAGGCTCACAACAAGTTGTTGAGCCTCCTCAAGTAACATATGGTCCACATAAATCTGATAGGACATGACATTAGCCTTAGATGTAATCCCCTACCTTATTTTCCATAATTATAATTCAAAAATGCATAATTAAGATAGGGTCAATTGTCTCATTTTCCCTTGATTATAGCAAAATTAATTAGGATGCCAGAAATCTTTTTATTTCACTGTCTATTACATTTAGACCTTGGATGTATTTTAGGATATTACAATTCTGCCCCCGTACAATAAATTTCGTCCCTAAAACTTGTTACACAACATGTGCCATAAACTCCAGATAAACTCCAAATTCCGCTTCACAAGTTGCTTCTCTCTAAGTCATTCCCTTCCAAATCACCTTCACATACGGTATACTCCGGTGCCTGAGCTATTGTTCTTCTCTATAAATAATCCACTCCAGTTCTACTACATATGTGAAGTTGTCTTGCAATTCGACTTCTTGGTATTCAACAATGTGTGTTGGATCTGGTTGTTACTTCTTCAGTTGTGAAACATGAAACACATCATGGAACTTGCTCAAGTTCGAGGGTAGGGCTATTTGATAGTCAAGAGGCACAATTCTCACAAGAATCTTAAAAGGACCTATATACCTTTGGCTCAGCTTCTTTCATTTGATTTCCCACCCAATGCTGGTGACTAGAGATACTCTCAAAAACATATGATCACCAATATTAAACTCTAAAGACCTTCTCCTCTCTTCAGCGTAGCTCTTCTGTCGACTTTGCACTGCGAGGAGCCTCTTCCGAATAATTCAAATTTGTTCTGTGGTTAGATCAACAAGATCTGGCCCATACAACTTCCTCTTTAATAACTCTATCCAACACAAAGGTGATCGGCACTTCCTCCTATATAACACTGATAAGATGCTCACATGATAGCTGTTGTTGAAGGAGAACTCAGCAAGTGGAAGAAAGTAGTCCCAATTCCCTTTAATC